>CM060109.1:18524660-19124660 GCA_030522415.1 Channallabes apus
GATAGCTCATTAAAAAATCTATATGTACATCAGGCTTCACTAATACAGTAAATATATTAAAATAATGAAACTTTCTCTAAATACACTATATGACAAAAAGGTTTAGTTCACCTTCACTATTAAGCTCCGCTCTTCTGGGAATGCTTTCCACTAGATTTTGGAGTGTAGCTGACGGGGGGATTAGTGTTCATTAAACTATAGTACATAAGCATTACTGAGGTTTAGGGCTTTGTGCAGAGTTTTACTCCAACATTGACAAGACATGTCTCCATTGAGCTTGCTTTGTGCATAGGGGTATTGTTATGCAGGAACTGGTGTGCAATAAATACATTTAAAAAATAAATGAATTTAGGTTGTCCAAACGATGTGGTGACATTAACATTGGTATTATATTTATATGTTTTGTAAAGAATTACATTGATGAAATATTGTTGTAACACCTTTTGTCATTTTGTTACTGTTAATACTAAATGGAAGGCCTGAGCAGGATTAAAGCTCTGGTTGCTGCATGAGAGCATTGCATGTTTACCGCTGGACTCTTAGGGAACATTCGGGAACATACTGCTCATACAAGTGTAAATGCGTGTGCAGGACACCACAAAAAATCCCAAACAATAGCAATTCATCAAAAATTTTAATCGGAAAGCAGTCTGAAGAGTAAAACAAAACCCACTTAATGTCTGAGGTCTGTTCTGTAAAAGCAGACATGATGCAGTTTGGATGCTGTGCAGACACCATAGAGTAATTCGGTAGCTAAGATGCACCTCACGGTAATGTTTCTTGAAATGAAATTAACATTTCAAAACTAAGAGATGCGTGCCATGACCATTGAGATACAGTATACATGCTATGTATGTTGGCTATGTACTGTATGTCTGAGAACCCTCTTTTTTTTTAAATAAACTTAAGGGACCATGGATAAGGTTGGACGTTGTGCAAATGTTTCTTAATTTCTTTCGGTTATTTTTTGGTATTTTGGTCCATCCACATTAGGCAATGGATTCTCCCCACTCTAGAGATATATCTGTTGTTCTGTGGCGGTTACTTAAGGGGTTGGGTTGCCAGCTCGATGCCCATTCACACATTACTGTGGGAGGGAAACCAGAGTACCCAGAGGAAACCTACAGTAACAAGCATGGGGAGAAGATACTGACCCATGGGGTGAATCGAACTCTGACCCTGGAGGTGCAAGGCGACAGTGCTAACCACTAAGCCACCATGCCACTGCTTTGGGGTGGTATTTCCACCAATATGTTTGGATCATTCATTTAAAATGACCTCAATGTCCGTGTATTAAAGTCATAACTTTCAAAAAGATGGTAGAACGTCAGGACATCACAACCTCGTTCCTCGTTCCAACTACATTACGACGGTAGGATTCCTGCTGGGATTTTTGTGTTTCTAACTTTATAGCAAGGGTTTGGAGGAGGAACACACATGGGTGTGTTTTCAGGGTCCACAACCTTTCAGTTATAAAATGTGCAAGCAAGCAATGCACCATTTCAAACTAAAACATCATGATAATATATTAAGGAAAAAGTGTTGTATTTTTAATATGCCTCGTCAACATCTGGTTAGCCAATTACAGCCAAGTGCAGAAGTCATCTCTCCCAGAGGCTGAATTCTAAAGCATTGTCGGATGGGGATAAAATGGAAAGCGCTGAAGCTACACTTGATACAGTTTATTGATATGATATTAAATGCATATTAATACATTCTCATTAAACATTTCATGTATTTTAATTCATAATAAGAAAGTATAACGCTGATCATTCTGTACTGTGTTTATTTATTTTTTAATTTAGTGCTTTATTTTTGGCCGGGCCAGAGGCGTAGGACATTCTGCTTGCTCTCGTAAATCAGAAATACCATTCCTTCATGCACTGATGGTTTTAGCACTTGCCCAGTGAAAGCAGATGATATTTTATAAGTAGCAATCGGGTGTATTAGAAAATCAGGAATATAAAGTTTGGAAATAAAAGTGACATGAGGCATCTGGGTAATATACTAGTAGCTAAGCACATGATCATATACCACCACCACCCTTGTGCTTATTGATCATCCATAAAACTCAGGGATCCTTGTTAAGCATTCAGATTGGAAGAGACTGATATAGATTTGGGCTCTTGAGTAGTTAGGTTTCTAAATGCATGTCTTCTATTCCACATGCTTTCTTATTTGTGCTGCAAAAAACAAGCTATGTGTTTAAAAAAAGAAAAGGGAATATATGTATGGTTAAGGAGTGAGTCAGGGGGGCGGGTTAGTCATCATGGCCTTTCTTACAAAAAATATATAAAAAATCATTTTATGATTTCTTTTTATGTAGCATGAACATTTTTCTGTGTTCATCACAGTCTCAAATCACAAGAAAAAAAGTCCTCTAATAACACAGGTGAGTGCAATCAATTGTTACCTCTCAGTTCAAACTGCCCCCTTTATTTCTGTCCACATGCAACAGTTGAATACACCTCCACTACCGCTGCCACTTTAAAGACAACATGACAATATGCATACCGCTGGCTCAAATAATTTTAAGCACATAAAACCATTTTTTGCATTTTTGATTGGAGCAGAAAATCATAATTTGTGGCTGTAGCTCAAAAACAGGGCACGTACATCATGTACAGTACAAGCAAAAAACAATGCGCACACCGTTGTGTGCTTGAGATTTCACATCCCACCACCATCTCTTACTCTTCCTTTTATAAGTCAAAAGCAGGCTCTCCATCTCTTATTTACACTCCTGCTTCTCTCTAAGGGTTTTTTGGTCTCTAATTCCATTAATATTGTTTATAGTGAACCAAAGAAGAATCTACGGGATTAAGGATAAAGGTCACAGCACTTCAGCTGTGTTGCTATAAAATGTACCAACTTTTTGTTAATCTTACCAAAAACGTTTAATGAATTTATATGGAAGAGATACATGGTGGAAATTTGCTTGAGAAACAAAGAGAAAACAATGTTTGTACAGAATCCTTTCTCACCAGACAGTATCATTTTGGAGGAAATTATTATAATGGCCTGTTCAATATAGAAAGTGGCCGCTTAAATATGACCAGGGCTTTGCTTCATAAGAATTTGTTGGCATTTCACCTTCAGCTGTGTCTGCATCATTGACATCTGTTTTGTCCGTCTCCATCGTTCTTGTGAATTTAGCGTGTTTGTTCTCCATCAATCAATCAGTGCAGTAGTTTCTGGGCTGCAATTTATTTTACTCAGTAGCGAACAAATGTAGTGAAGTACAATACTTAATAAACAAAACATACTTAAGTAAAAGTAAAATTACAGATTTAAAAAGTAGAAGTACACAAATAATCTACTCAATTACAGTAATGTGAGTAAATGTAATTCATTACTTCCCACCTTTGTCATTAATAATTAATTATATTTAATACTATCAAAATTGCAAGTAGGACTGAGTTCTCACGGGCAGTCATGGTGACTCTACTCAAGCAAAAGTAGCTAAACTCCGCATAGAAAGTTGCTAGGTTTGTCGCTAGCCACTTTTTTGAATAAAAGTCACTAAAAGGGTATCAAAAGTCATTACATCTAGGTTGGTGACCCAGGTTTAAAAGCTAAACCGAAAGAATAACGGCCTTCATATCCGGTAAAATAGTATACTAAAATAAAAAACTAAAATAGTTGCTACACAACGTGACTAAGATATGCTTTGCTGCTCTTAAAAGCTGATGAATCTTATGAATATTGTTTATTTAACCAGAAGTGATAGAAAAAAAATTGAGATCTCACAGAATACAATAAATGTCACATGTACACATTTTAAACATTGCTCCAAAAGCTGACATCTAAATTAATTCTGCAATCTTTCTGAGTTTCTTTCTGGTTCACTCATTGCTGAAGGTTAGCCTTTACAAGTTAGCTACTAACTGCTAACCACTAATGACTGACAGGTCAGCAGCTTATTATATAGCAGGAAGGTGGGAAGGATAATGGCATAGTGGTTAGCATGGTGGCCCTGCACCTCCAGGGTCGAGATCTGTATAAATATAAGAGCATTTCCATATGCACACACAATATGATGAGAGCTCACAAGATTGAGAGTAAGGTTATGGGGTCTGATGAGTTAAGATTGATCCTGCTCCAGAGATGGGTGTGTCAGGGTAAGAAGGGAAGCGCATGAAGCGATGCACCCCTCATGCATAGTGGCCACCGTACAAGCCTCTGGAAGCAGTGTTATGATCTGTGGTTGGTCAGGTTAAGACTCCGCAATATCAGACCACATGACCTTTTCCATGACTCCAGTCCGAAATCTTCAAGCTCCCCAGCAAACTGAAGCCTTATTTTTATTTATTTATTTAGTTAGTTAGTTTTTGCAAGACACCTGTTTAATCCTGTGAGTTCTTGTCATAATGTAGAAATGCTCTTACTTTCACTTTTAAACATACAGTAGCTGTGATTTTTAGGATGCAAACATGCAATGAAGTGATGAAACATGATGAGTCAGCAATACTGTATCCTTTCATGTTTTACTTTTGTTGGTAGTTTTTCAGCTGCTCCTGTCAAGGGGTCACCACAACTTGGCACAGGTTTTATGCTGAATTCCCTTCCTGATGAAACCCTCCTATTTTATCTGGGCTTGCATTTAGTGTCTAGGGATTAGGCACTGGGTGGCACACAAGCCTGGACACTCCTTATGTTAGTCAAGAAACCTACCACTGAGCCACCAATGCACGTTTTCTATGCTTAATACTGGCCAATAAATTTGACCCTTCTAAAACGATTAATTTTTAAGCACTGCAGTAATACAGAACTATCAAACATTTTAAATTGTTGAAGATAAAAACACAATAAAGCCATTGTAGACCTATAAAAAATGTGAGATAATGGATCATGGTAGTATGGAAGAACAAACAATAAAAATAAAGTAAAACACTTTCAGCATTTTCTTCACTGCATATTTAAAGCTACTACAGTAGCTATACGTCCCAGTTTCATTTGTTTAAAAGAAGCACACACTTTATATCCAAGTTCCATGTGCTTTATATTTAAAAACATATTTTACCCATTAACCTATTGAATTTATGAAGCTGAATATTTTGTTATACTCTTTCTGGTTACATAGTAGTGAAGGTCTAATAGGTTCAAGCAGTGGTTCTCAACCATGGCGAGGACACCCTGCCCTGCACATTTTAGTGTTTTTCTTCTTGACCCACTCCCACTTCAATTCAGAAAAGCTGATTAGTTAAATCAGGTGTGCTGGGAGCAGGGAAAACACTAAAATGTGCAAGGCAGGGGGGTCCTCCAGGACCCATGGTTGAAAACCATTGGGTTAAAGTAAGTAGAAAGTTGGGGACTAATTTATTAAGAATTTTATCCACTTTCAAATGTGTTCAGAGAGTTATTTTTCAATACAACACTAAACAACTTGTTTTGAGATTTTTTTTTTAAGTCTCTTGAATTAATAATGAAAAAGTGGAAGGCTGACTGCATAACCAAAATATCCTTGAATCAATGCCTAACCAAAGTTTTTAAAGCTGATGCATGTACATGCAGATGCTGGCTTTTGTATAATTTTTTTCCTATAACAATAAAAACAGATCCTTGTCTCGAGAACCAAATGAGATGCCGTCCATTTTTCCCAAATGGAGGTACAATTTATCCAAGTTAAAACCTTTTGGAGCTCTGCATTTAATAAATTTTCCACCACTGCAGCAATGCACCATGAGCAGCTTGCACAAGCAAGCTGCTTTATACTCCTTAATTTTGGGGAAAATAATGGCCCAAGAATGCATTCTTGAGGAACTCCACAGCTATATGTTCCATTTTTGTGTACTCTTTAAGATCTTCCAGTGAAGTCACATTTAACCCATTAAATGGCCAACTCACTTAAGCCTAGTTCTTTTACGAGGGGCGTTCACGTCAAAATGTGTCTTGTGATGAAATTTCTTGTGAGTTAAGGCCAAAAAGTACTGATTTTTTTTTACAGAAAATTTCAGGGACAAGATGGTCATGAAAATCTTACAGTAGCTGCAGTAAAACATTTACAGTAAATAGTGCAAACATTTAAAATAAGGCTGTACAGTACTTCTATGAATGGTCATCCCGTAATGTCAATCCATGCCTAGTTGATTGCATTCTAAAGATCACAAAACATTCTTTAAAAATTGACAGTTAACTGGTAACTTGCTGAAAAGATGCTTTTCAACAACACAACTTGCACATTACAGGAACTGGCAGTTATTGCCACATCCCTTGTACATACTGAGAAAACTTTCTACCTTGATGGTATCCAAGCACTAATGAAAGACTGGGATGAAACACTGCGGTGCATTATTGTAGGAGGGGTTTATATAGAGAAATAAATGTAGCTTTTATTCGTATAACCATATTCTGTTATTCTGCACAAGCAAAGGTCAAGTTTGACTTGGACCCCCCTCATAATCTATAGCATCACAAGACTGTTTATCTTTATATCCAGCATTTATTCATAGAAATGCTTTCTTTTTTTCCTCAATCTGTACATAAATAACATTTTCCATAATTCATAATCGTAAACAGATTGCACATCATTTGGATTGTTCTCTAATTCCCCTTTTCTTTTTTTACTGCCTTTTAACAACATTTTTGCAATTTTAAACTCCTCTTGAACATTGTTCAATAATCACATACATAATGATTATGGACCTACTGTCAGATGTTTTCCCAAGAGGTTTTTTTGAGTTTGAGCTCTTGCTCAGTTATGCAGTAAAATGTGAAAATAATCACCATAAAATCACCCATAAACATTCTCAATTTACAAGTTAGAAAATACGGGATAATTAAAGCTGATGTGGGTATAGGCCCAGGGGATCAACTAATATGTAAAACTGATCTGGTTAATTAGAATATTAATTCATTTATCTTTAGTAAGTTTTTTTTTTCTTCAAAAAAAAATTCTTATGTATATATATATATATATATATATATATATATATATATATATATATATATATCGTGACCAAAAGTATTGGGATATAAGTTAAATTAAATGTTAATCCATGCCTAGTTGATTGCATCCTAAGGATCACAGAAAACCCTAAATGGGTTTAGGTTTGGATTTGGCCAAGGCCATTGCTGCAGAAACAGAGCACTATTGACTGGCTAGCTTTCTCCAATTTTTTAGTTAAGTACTTAAGAACTGTCTGTTCTGACACCATTCTATCACAACCAGCATTAACCTTTTCAACAATTTGATCTACAGTAGCAATTCTATTGGATCTGACTACATGGACCAGCCTTCACTTCACATCAGCATCAGTAAACCTTGACCACCCATGATGGTTTTCATTTCATGGATTATTTTTGGTTGGTCCTGACCACTGCAGGAACATCCCACAAGACTCTTGTCAAAAATCACTCAAAACATTATGCTAGCTCATTTTCCCTGCTTCTACCACATCAACTGCATGAAAAAAGATTCACTTGCTGCCTAATATATCCCACCCACTTCCAGGCACCATTGTAACAAGATTTTTAGCTACTGTAAGAAGCACTATATTGTTACGGCTAGACAACTGGGTCAGAGCTGCAGCTCTTTTGTGGACCAATTCAATATTAAGCAAGTGGTCATAATCTTATGGCTCATTCACTTAGGCTGTCTTAATACTTTTGACCACCACTGTTTTCATTCAGTTATATTCAGACAGTACAGATGTCGCCATTAAAAACGCGCGTTTCGAGAAAAGGGATCCCGTGACTTGCCGCGGCTTTGCGCGGCTGTGTGCGGCAAGCTGTGAACATGCCCTTCATTACCTGTAGGGGGCAGTCGTGTTTCAGTCTGAAGTATTGTGTGTCTACTGTGTGTCCAAATTAAACTGCGCATGCGTGTTTGGAGACGCTGTGCCCGCGCTGTGTATCAGTCGGTTGGGAATCATCACGGAGGTTACAACACGGCGTGGCTGCAGCTGGAGTTTGTCGTGTTCGAGGTAAGTTTAGCTTTCTGTTTTGGATGTGATTCTCGCTTTCATGACTCCCAATTAATGTTCATCTTAATCTCAGGACGTACAATTAGCAATATTTCAGTTTTTAATAGTGTGGAGATTCACAAAACACCGTTTTCGTGTAAAAACCTGAACCTACGGAGCCCCCATGGGTCCTGTGGTAAATAAATAAATAAATAAAATAATAACGAACCGAGATATATATATATATATATATATATATATATATATATATATATATATATATTCACAATCACATTCCAGCTCTTATTCCCAGCCGTGGTCAAATAATGGATGAAATAATTATTCAATGCTGGACACAAACAGCAAAAAATATGAAAAGCCCTAAGCACTTTATTGCTTTTCATCATGTTTTTTGCTGTTTGTGTCCAGTATATATATATATATATATATATATATATATATATATATATATATATATATATATATATAGTTAATTCATGTCTATGATCTAAAAAAATATAAAAACATATGATCTTTTTGAGTTATGAGTTGTTTTTTATTATTCATAAGACAACCTTTCAGTTTTGTAAATATTCTAGTTATAATGTGTTAAGTCTTTCTTAAACGGTTTTGAGAATTAGACCATCCAGCTAAGATCAATATTATTAATATTAAGCATTTTATTTCTATTTATTCTATGCTTTGCTGGAGAAATACATTTTAGGCAGAGACGTCTCGGTCTTGTTAAATAGTTTTAAACCCCTGAATTGTGCCAATTCCCCCATCCGAAACCGGTTTGATAACTTCTCACCTATCAAAGGTGAGAAGAGGGACTGAGCTGTAACTGAGCGCGCTTTCACGTTTTACTGTAAAGACACACACACACATACAGGCACGTGCAGAGGGGGGAGGGCGGCGGGCGCTTGAGCACCCGCCCCTTGCCTCCAGGATGCCTCAAGTATGGGCGTAAATTTCATTTAACAGCAGGGGGGACAATAAATATAAAATTTCTCATGAGCAATTTTTGAAGGGGACACATATAATACAGTCAAATTGTACTTATAAAGATATGTCCCCACAGTGAAAAACTTTGCTTCTATCATTATTATTGTAGCACGGAGACTGCACCATTATGGTTATTTTCAAAGTTTTTCTCAGGTTCAATGACAAAGCAGATTTTTCTTCAAAACTATTTATTGCATTGTTTATGTTGTTTACAGCAAAGCCATCAACATACAATAAAATGTAAACATGAGATCTAAACTAAAAACTGTGCTGCCTGTGCTGGTGCTGGCAATATCATCTCTTTGTTCTGCTGTCTCCGGCTCCCTCCCTGGTCCTGAATCTGCCCCTTCCTCTACCCTCACTGTCTCAGAACAGACTGACTCCTGAAGCAGAAAAAAATGCAGGAAAAGATGTTTTCCATACTCATAATAACTTGTTTACATTACACTTGCTAAATTGAAAGATCATACTGTAAATTGGTGAGCCTATTACTTTCTACTAAACAGCCACAACTCAAAAAACATTAAAGAAATTGTTCACCCCCCAAAAATTGTAAAAAATCTGTCATTATCCCTTCAATAAAAGCACCACACTTACCCAACACTGTACATCTGATTGACCCTGGTCTACCTGTCCCTCAATAATTTCTGTCTCCTTTGCCTGTGATTGATATTGTGACATTAGTATTTTCATAAGCACCCATTCTTAAAGCCAAATTTCCTTAATATGTGAACTTGTACTTACTTGGCGTTTAAGTCACTGAAAAATTATCTTATGTCCATTTATCTAGGACACTGCAAGGCAAGTTTATTTATACTGTAGCACATTTCATACACAATGGTCATTCAAATTGCTTTACATAAAGAAAGTAAAACTATCAAAAAATAATCACAACAATAAAAACAAGGAATAAAAAAAAGGTTCAAAATTGTATTTAAAATTAATTAAGACACTTAGAACAGAATGGATATTGATTATACAAAAATATACAATTCGGACTAGGCACAGTGCTCATTTAGTAAATGTACAGCTAAACAATATGCTAATTGTGGCCGTTAATGTTAAGTTAACATTATGCCAAGTCGTCACAAATAAAACACTGCATGGGAAACGGTGTTTGTCGTGTTAGTTGCAGTGCACTTTTTTCAGCGGATTTTTCAGTTCAGTTTATCAACTTGTAATATACAGTATCTCACAAGTGAGTACACCCCTCACATTTTTGTAAATATTTTATTATATCTTTTCAAGGGACAACGGTAAAGATATGAAACTCTGATAGAATGTAAAGTAATCAGTGTACAGCTTGTATAATGGTGTAAAGTTGATGTCCCCTCAAAATAACTCAACACACAGCCATTAATGTCTGAACTGCTGGCAACAGTGGGGCATCCTCAAACGG
Source organism: Channallabes apus (assembly GCA_030522415.1). Taxonomy (NCBI): domain Eukaryota; kingdom Metazoa; phylum Chordata; class Actinopteri; order Siluriformes; family Clariidae; genus Channallabes; species Channallabes apus. Next base: position 18,534,969 of record CM060109.1, read on the forward strand.
AAGGTGGAGAAGCACAAGGTGCCTAACATCCACCAGCTTCGTGACGTGATCAAGGAGGAGTGGAAGAGGATTCCCATGACAACCTGTGAAGCTCTAGTGAACTCCATGCCCAAGAGAGTTAAGACAGTGCTGGAAAATAATGGTGGCCACACAAAATACTGACACTGGGCACAGTTTGAACATTTTCATTTAGGGGTGTACTCACTTTTGTTGCCAGCAGTTCAGACTTTAATGGCTGTGTGTTGAGTTATTTTGAGGGAACATCAACTTTACACCATTATACAAGCTGTACACTGATTACTTTACATTCTATCAGAGTTTCATATCTTTAGGGTTGTCCCTTGAAAAGAAATAATAAAATATTTACAAAAATGTGAGGGGTGTACTCACTTTTGTGAGATACTGTATACATTTTAGGAATATATTAACATTTGCAGACATCATTATATGTTGAATGGAACTTGTAAGCCTTTGAATGGTGTTAAAAATACTTGCAAAACAAGTATTGCAGCCATACATTGGAGGGAACTTCTGAGGTGGTCAGTGATTGATGGCACGGTCGGTCGGAGGGGGTTGTGATCACACCTATAGATCTTTTGTTCTAGGCTATCGGTCAAATATCTCTCCACTTGGAAGCAAAAACATGCAAGGGATTTCAGCATCTCGACGCACATACTAAGCTGTTTATAAAGTAGATACTGTTTGTTTTTTCATTTTGTAATCTTTCTCGTGTTTACTGTGTACTGTATGTATATTCATTTTTTAATGAATTACTGTAAATAAACTACACATTCCGTTACCAGAAATTACTTTTATGTTTTTTGTGTGTGCTAAACTAAACTTCAGGGTCAAAGTAATATCGATTTTATTTGAAAAGTATTATATATTTACAATGCTGATAAGTTCAACCTTAGATTCATATATAAACTGCTTCAAAGTCTTTCCACCCCGTGACTGCTGAAATCCGACAGACGCAGGGCTCAAGGGAGGTGTGTCTGTGTGTGTGTGTGTATGTGTGTGCGCGCGTGCGCTTCAGCCTGTCCTTTTTTCAGCGGATTTTTCCGCTACCGCAGATCAGTTTATCAACTTGTAATATATACATTTTAGTAATATATTAACATGTGCAGACATTTATTTGAGGGTGCGCTGCCCTCTCTTGCCCCTGCGTAGAGCCTACACACACACACACACACACACACACACACACACACATCTATCTATCTATCTATCTATCTATCTATCTATCTATCTATCTATCTATCTATCTATCTATCTATCTATCTATCTATCATATAAATACACATTTGAAATCTGCATCTACATTTTCTGTTACAAGTATAGAATTAGGTTCAGCTGAGACTCATGATCAATGGTGTTAGGGCACTTATGTAGTGATAATTAGTTTCAGCCAAATCATTAAAACTAACAATGGACTATGACACTCTTGAGAGGGGATATGAAGGTGTTATTCATTTATTTATTCTCTACAAGGGTGCGAACAACAGTACAGACCAAACTATAACTCTCTCTTACTACTATAAAAATTCTAAATATAAACAAGCAAAATACAGCTTTTTTTCCTCAGAGGTAAACGGAAAAGTGAAGTTGTTCAGCTGTTTACTGTCACTGCAGCTTCTTCAAAGTCTTCCCACTCCGTGACCACTGAAATCCGACACGACACCACGTTAGGCTGCGTCTTGACTCATTTGTATACCGACGGTGATTGGATGTTTCCCGAGGGCTCAGGGGAGTGTGTGTGTCTGTGTGTGTGTCTGTGTGTGTGTGTCTATGTGTGAGCGTGCGCGCGCGTACTTCTTCTACTGTTCTAAAAACTCTAAATATAAACAAACAAAATACAGCTTTTTTTTCAGAGGTAAACGGAAAAGTGAAGATGTTCAGTGTCACTATGCAGATGTTACACTCAGTGGAGTTACCGAAATCATTGGTTTAGTTCTCATTGAGTTGCCACACATCATTTCCACATTTCACTCGCTTTTATTCCTCTTATGTGAACATAAACAGTGAAACATTCCACAGGTTTATAATACACCGCGGCCAAGTGAACCACGTTCCTGTCAAACGAAACGAGGTATAATCGTGGTGTTTGCTTCGGTTATGACACACCATAGTTTATTATCTGCTGTGGTAGATCTGAATATTTATTCAAATACAATAATAAAGCTTTATATCCTCAGGAGGGCTCAGTACATTGTTTTAGCGATAGTTTCACGGAAGCGAGTTCAGAACTAATCTAAAAAAAAACATCCGAAGCTTCAAAAACATCCGAAGCTTCAAATAGAATGAACGAACTAATGAATTTTCTTAAAACGTTAGAAAATTAAGTAGAGCTAAATCCCTAAATCTCCTTATAAAATATCGCTGATTATCAATGCGAGAATGAATGGCGAATTGTCATATGGCGAGGGATAGGCTTCAGTGAAATTGATATAATTGATATATATGTAATTGATATACTGTATATACAGACGTGTGTGTGTCATTTTAATTCAAATGAACATTTTAATGCTTTCTGATACACTTATCAACTTATCCACATACACTTATCAACACAAACTCTCCGTGCACACACACACAATCTCTAAAAAATTTATATTAATAACATACATATACAAATAAACAAATGTAGGTGTAATAAAAGTAGTCGTGATGTCAGTACTCGCCCAGCAAACCAGCCTTTTGCAGCGGCTTAAAACGTATGAATTATCTTCAAATATATAAAAAAAGCGAAAAGACACTCGATTATTTTGCATAGGTTATTTGTTTAATTCAAAAAGTTCGTAAAAACACTTTAAAACGAGAGACAATCTGTTTAAATCCTCGTTCGCCTTCTCAGCGTTAGGTTGCGAGTGACGTCATGATTTGAATCTGCGCGCCACCAGGGAAACATAGGGAAACTGACTTTCTCGGACCACCGGCTTTTAGATAAAGTCTTTCCATGCGCCATCTGGCGGATATTCAGTGAAGCGCAACACATTAATTTTAAATTCCCGAATGTTGCCTCCGGCAAGTCGCGGCACGCTGCGTGCTAAATTGCGGCCTCTCGCGGGAAAACACGCGCAGTTTTAAAGGCGACATCTGTATGTCCAATAAATCCAGCATGGGAATAAATATTAAACCATTAGGTGCTGGTGACTCTAATAAGCAAGCATGTTAGGCAGGTAGCCACATTTCTAATAAATTAATGTATACTGCTGTTTACATTTTTTTTTAACTATTAATAAGTATTTGATTTATTCTGTGAGACTCTTATTCATTTAATAGATGGAAAAATGCAGCAAGATTTAAATGTTAAACAAATGGAACCTTCCCTGGTCAATAATGGAATGTCACATCTTTGTCAATGCAGTAATAATAATAATAATAATAATAATAATAATAATAATAATAAAAATCAATCAATCAATCAATCAATCAATCAATGTATTATATAATAAAAGTTAATTTGAATTACCTACAATTAGCACATGAGCACCTTTTTAGCATTATTATATGAAATTGTAAACATTATTAATTTCTTTTCATACCAAAATGAAATCAGTCTTCTAGATCATCCTGCATGTTTGTCTAACTTGTTTGCCTTGTTATCGCCAATTAACATTTGATACACAATGACCTTTGTTTAGCAGGTTCTCAAAACCGAGCTGTGCAACTTTCCTAGAATGAAAAATAATTTTCACAGTTCACACGGATCAATGAGACATCCTTTCATAAAGACTAAACGGAGCAAGAAAAATTATAAAATCGCCACTTAAAAACTGAACTGCTTCGGACTCAAAAAAAATCATCAAGCAAATACTTATAAAACACAGCTCCAGCTAGGTTTGAAAAGTTTATGTTGCTGGACCCAGGATAAAAGCAAAGCTAAGTTTTCCCAAGAAGCCAAATGAACCTCATCAACTTATGTCTAACTGATGCTGACAAAACACAGCACGGCTTTGATGATCTGTCCGTTTGGTTAGGCTGAGAAAACTTCTCAGGCACAGATGGTCGGAGTTGTATTTTTCCATTGACATGATAAATGGTGTCTGAAGTTACGCACATTCTTCATGCACCAGTTGAAATATTTACTGTATTATTAGTCTAAAATCAGAATGTGCTTGAAATTGCAGATCAAAGGGTCAAAATGTACATGAATGTGTGAGATACAGTGTGATAAGTGGATCTTCTTCAGCTAGCCATTAAGGTCAGGGTATAGGAATGTAGTGATCAAGACCTCTGTGTGTGTGTGTATGTGCTGTATGTGTGTGTTGTTTCAGATGAAGATGCTGTCTCGTGCAGCGCCCTCCACATTGGGAAATTTGCACAATTAATGAGCAATGAATGAGTTTTGAGTGCTTACTAGGGTCGATTGATTAAATGGATTAGGCAATTTAATTGATCTTTAATTGCTCGATTTGATTCATTGCGTTAATAGGGCCGGCTTTGATTGACAATCAGTTCACCCTTTGAAATTATTTGGGTAAATGTTCAGATGTTAAACAGTCTAAAAATTGCAAAAGCAAAAAATCTCATCGAATTATGTCTTATTCTGCGATCAAAATCCCAACTGTCTGACAGTAGCAGGGAACATATGACATAAATGCCCTTACGTCCTTCTTGTGTATGTAAATCACATATAACTAATGAATGTATTAGGCTTAATTAACCTACGATGCCTGTATACTGTACTAACATGCTCACATACAGTATGAAGGTTCTCTAGTGGAAGGGCATCCAGTATTAAAAAAATCCTGCAGCACATCAAAAGCGTGTGGACCATGTGATCCCCTGTGGCAACCCCGTAAAATAAAAAGTGTCCCATGCAAGTCGATGGATAATTATCTTTACATTTATATTCTACTGTATATAGACATGCAACACAATGCTAGCAACACATTTCATCCTTTTATCTCAATTAAAGATTTCTGTAAACAAAACAGCCCTGCTAGAGCATTTTATAAAAAAGTGCTTTAATGTCATTATAATTTAAAGGTGCAATGAAATTCCAGTTTAGAAAGACGCCCCACTTAAAGACGTTCATAAAAATATATACTGCCTGATTGTTCGAGTTTGTGGTACATGAGTCATGGAGTCGTTATTTTAATTAAGATGCACATTTCTAATGTAAGCTCAAGGCCGAAACAAACATGCTGTTGTGTTCATTCAGGGCCTTTCTCTCAATAGAAAGTCTCTGATGTAACAATGAAGACGAATTCAAACAGTGAAGGGATTAATTTAACTCGAAAGTATGTTTTCAATTATAGAGCTTTGTGTGAGTGTAGATCAATGCCTGTGTTTGTGTTCGTGCATTTCTGTGTTCTCTAAATTATTTATCCCTCCTCGTACATGTGTAGGAATTATGTTCGTGGAATTGAACAGTTACAGTACAGTAAGTGAAAATATAATAGATGCACTTCACAGTAATTTTAATAACAACACCTGTATACCAGTGCTTCGTGCAAATATCCAGTCAACCTCTTATATCGTTGTAGCCTATCTTCTCGTCGATGAAATGTCCACAGAACTGGATGCTTTGTAGTTTTTCACACTATTCTTGATTAACTTTAGAAACAGTTGGGCATGGCAATCACATGGGCTTATAACTTTTTTATGTACTTCAAACAGCTCATTGGGCACCAAAAGCCATGCCACAGTGAATGTTACACAGATTTACACCCTGTTCTGATGTCTGACTTAGGTATAACTGAATGAGTTTGTTTACATACAGTATATCACTTACATAAAATATGGATATACATAAATTCACATTATTTAATGGTTATTTAATATTTGTTACCTCTATGAGTGTCTGTCTTTTATTTGCTTTCATTTCCCTGCATTCTTTTTCATGTCTGTCAATCCTCGTGCCTCAGTGCCAGTCCTTATGTAGAAGGTGTGGCCTCAGTGCCAGTCCTTATGTAGAAGGTGTGGCCTCAGTGCCAGTCCTTATGTAAAAGTTGTGGCTTCAGTGCCAGTCCTTATGTAGAAGGTGTGGCCTCAGTGCCAGTCCTTATGTAGAAGGTGTGGCCTCAGTGCCAGTCCTTATGTAGAAGGTGTCAGTCCTTACAGTGGTGTGAAAAACTATTTGCCCCCCTCCTGATTTCTTATTCTTTTGCATGTTTGTCTCACAAAATGTTTCTGATCATCAAACACATTTAACTATTAGTCAAAGATAAAGATAACACAAGTAAACAAGTTTTTAAATGAGGGCTTTTATTATTTAGGGAGAAAAAAAATCCAAACCTACTTGGCCCTGTGTGAAAAAGTAATTACCCCTTGAACCTAATAACTGGTTGGGCCACCCTTAGCAGCAATAACTGCAATCAAGCGTTTGCGATAACTTGCAACGAGTCTTTTACAGCGCTCTGGAGGAATTTTGGCCCACTCAACTTTGGCAGAATTGTTGTAATTCAGCTTTATTTGAGGGTTTTCTAGCATGAACCGCCTTTTTAAGGTCATGCCACAACATCTCAATAGGATTCAGGTCAGGACTTTGACTAGGCCACTCCAAAGTCTTCATTTTGTTTTTCTTCAGCCATTCAGACGTGGATTTGCTGGTGTGTTTTGGGTCATTGTCCTGCTGCAGCACCCAAGATCGCTTCAGCTTGAGTTGACGAACAGATAGCTGGACATTCTCCTTCAGGATTTTTTGGTAGACAGTAGAATTCATGGTTCCATCTATCACAGCAAGCCTTCCAGGTCCTGAAGCAGCAAAACAACCCCAGACCATCACACTACCACCACCATATTTTACTGTTGGTATGATGTTCTGTTCTGGTTTGCGCCTTGGAAATCTGCCATGCAGGCCGTTTTTGCCCAGTCTCTTTCTTATGGTCGAGTCGTGAACACTGACCTTAATTGAGGCAAGTGAGACCTGCAGTTCTTTAGATGTTGTCCTGGGGTCTTTTGTGGCCTCTCGGATGAGTTGTCTCTGCGCTCTTGGGGTAATTTTGGTCGGCCGGCCACTCCTGGGAAGGTTCACCACTGTTCCATGTTTTTGCCATTTGTGGATAATGGCTCTCACTGTGGTTCGCTGGAGTCCCAAAGCTTTAGAAATGGCTTTATAACCTTTACCAGACTGATAGATCTCAATTACTTTTGTTCTCATTTGTTCCTGAATTTCTTTGGATCTTGGCATGTTGTCTAGCTTTTGAGGTGCTTTTGGTCTACTTCTCTGTGTCAGGTAGCTCCTATTTAAGTGATTTATTGATTGAAACAGGTGTGGCAGTAATCAGGCCTGGGGGTGACTACAGAAATTGAACTCAGGTGTGATAAACCACAGTTAAGTTATTTTTTAACAAGGGGGGCAATCACTTTTTCACACAGGGCCATGTAGATTTGGAGTTTTTTTTCTCCCTTAATAACGGAAACCTTCATTTAAAAACTGCATTTTGTGTTCAATTATGTTATCTTTGACTAATAGTTAACGGTTTTTGATGAGCAGAAACATTTAAGTGTGACAAACATGCAAAAGAATAAGAAATCAGGAAGGGGGCAAATAGTTTTTCACACCACTGTAGAAGGTCCTTAAGTAGAAGGTGTGGCCTCAGTGCCAGTCCTTAAGTAGGATGTGTGGCCTCCGTGTAAGTGTCACTTAGTTGCATATTTGTCACACTTAAATGACAAAACAAATTTTTATATTTTACAACGATAACCAGAATAAATACAAAATGCAGAAGCAAAATGATTATGTTATTTGTTAAGGGGAAAAAACTGCCCAAACCTGCCTGGCTCTATGTGCAGTCAATTGTTTGTGATAAGTGGCTTTGAGTCTTTCTCATTGCTATGGAGGAATTTTATACACTTTATAATATTTTGATATAAAAAAAAAGTATATTGATGAGAATAATCCGGACGCATCCATTTCCTGTAAGCTCCCTGGGTTGGCCCATGTGCACTCAGAGTAGCCTTCAATATGATATACTGTATGTAATTTACAATACAATTTACAGTACATTTGTAATATAATTTGCAATTTCTATATTGCCTGTAATGAATAATTGTGTGTGTGTGTGTGTGTGTGTGTGTGTGTGTGTGTGTGTGTGTGTGTGTGTGTGTGTCGCAATGGGTTGGTGCCCAATTCAAGTTGTACCGTGTCTGGGCCCTAAGTTCCCTTGGATAGGCTCCAGGCTCCCCACAGCCCTGGATAAGCAGCATGCATGATAAACGGTGTTAAAAAACAAAACCAGTTTCCATGGATTTACTGTAGATGGCAAGGATGCAAGCATTGAAAATTTTCTTTTACATTACTCTTTAAAAATATTTTAATCTTTTAAAAAAACTAACATTTTTCATACCATTTCATACCTTTCTTCCAAATAGAAAAGTTTATTTTTTTTGCTTCGTGCATACATCATATTGTACCTAGTGTTTCACATAGACTTGCAAGTGTAACAAGTAAAACGTAACTATATTACAAATATAATAGTTGATACATACATTGTATGAACATATTTACAATTTTAACTGCTTAAATGGGCAATGTCCCTTAAAACCGATGAGATGTTCATCAACAGTGATGTCAAGAATGATTGGCTCCACTCACTTCAGCCAAACTTCCCAGCTTGTCTCGTTGACTTCGGGCTACTCTTGTGTGTTGGTCATTAAAATGCATCACATAAGCTGGATGCATATATGTTGCCAGATCTGTAGACACCACACAAAATCAACTCACCCCTGTAGGCTTCAATATTCACTGGGTCTACCTCTTTCCAGATGTTTCTATAAACTCTTCATCTCTCCAGGTTTGCCATGTTCATGACAGTGGTAACAATGCAGTCTGTGAGGAAAAGTTGAAAACAGGACTCGATGTCATCCACTCGGGATATGGCATATTGGGTTAGCGCAGTGGTTCTCAAACTTTTTCTGTCATTCCCCACTTAAGGGGGTGAGCGAATTTTCAAGCCCAACTTGTCAACAAAATAATAATGAAATCGGCCAAGTTTACTGTTTATTGAAATATTAGGGGTGGGCGATATAACCAAAATCTTCTATCACGGTAGAAGCAATTTTCTACCTCGATAACGATATATATCACAATATAGCAATTTGTATCTGAAAATGCATAAATAAAAATTCAAACACAAAGAAACTGTTTTACATAATGTAATTATATGTGAATTGCTGGAGTTTGCCGCATTTTTTTTTTCTTTGGCCATATTCGTTTGGATGCTTGGATTTCAGATGATAGAAAAGGTTTGATGTGTTTCCACCACTTGCGTACTTTACAAATCACGTTCATCTCATTCGTATCACTTTTCTTATACCCACGATGCAGCTTTTTTCTTTACAATCTCTTCTCTTGGTTTCGTCACATGTAAGCAAACTCACTGCTGCTGCACCGTCTTCTTCCATTGTCGAAGTGTATGTGAAGCCAAACACATCAAAAGTGGGACGAAACCGCGGCACCCGATTGAACCAAATATCTGCGCAAATGCAGCGCAGCACCGACTATCTGAATAGCGCAGTGATGATCTGGTTTATTTGCGCAGCCCGGTGGATCGCGCAGCGCCGCTCGAATCACAAACCTGCGCGACTCACTGTGTTTTTATTTAAAAAACAATTTAAAATGTCAGGACTGTTTAATATTGTTTCCGCCTTGCCATGCCTGGATTGTACGTGCGCATCCCAGGGGGGGGGGTAAAATGTATTTTGATGGTCGGCGCGGTTTATTTCTGTCAGAGTCGCGCAGCGCTGCCCAGTGGGTCGCGCAGGTTTGTGATTCGAGCAGCGCTGCTCAAGTTGGCCCGACGTTAAACCATTATTGATGCACTATATGGTTCCACTTTTTCTCCCGGCCCACAACTGATGTTATTTTAAATTTACTTGTATTAATGATCCATTTATTTGTGTGTGATTGTTTAGTTTTTTCCTATTATTTTGCACTAATTTCCTCCTGTTCATTGAGCCCCACCTGTCACGTCTGTATTCCCCACTAGTGGGGGGCGCCCCACACTTTGAGAACCACTGGGTTAACGTTAGGGTTTGGTTCCAGTTTTGGACGAAAGGAGACCACGACTTCAGCTGAGTCTTCTTCTTCATCAGTGTCAGAGCCTTCCTCCTCTGCGTTATACACTATCATTCCCAACCTCTGACACCTTCCTCACTATTAACCTGGCTTCTCTCCTCCTGATCACTGTCATTGTCAAATATAATTCCACAGCTTCACATGCAGTATATCTCCTGGCCATTGCGCTGCTAAAGACAGCCTCAAAAAGCTTTATACTGTACTGTAATGCTGCAAGAACTTTGTATGATTAAAACAATATTGCAGTTTTGTTTAACAGGTGTAGTAAAAATTATGTTGTTGATAGGTTCCAATGTGGGTTTCCATGAAAGCCAAAAAGGGGAATAAGAAGTCTGTGTGTGTGTGTGTGTGTGTGTGTGTGTGTTTTTGTGTGTCTGTTTAATGGCATCTGCATGTTTAGGTGTGGGTAAAGGAGTGTAGAAATGAGCCTGAACTCTGTTTTCTACACTATCCATTTCCATTGACGGGTCATTTTTGACCAGCACCACCATGAGTGTATAAAATTTCCATTAAAAATGCTGTTTCAGTGTCTGTAAATTTAAAAGCCCCTTCGAGGAAGGTAAGTGCATTTTCCTACTTAATCTGAATGCAGGGACTGGAAAGGTCCATGTTCGAGACATTTTTAATGATTCCACACCTGTTTACAGGTTATTCCCACCCGTCTTTCTGACAAACTAAATAAGAAGAATACATTTTAGAGCATTACTTCATGGCATCCTCAATTATTTGCAATATACAGTGGCTTGCAAAAGTATTCGGCCCCCTTGAACTTTTCCACATTTTGTCACATTATAGCCACAAACATGAATAAATTTTATTGGAATTCCATGTGAAAGACCAATACAAAGTGGTGTACACATGAGAAGTGGAACGAAAATCATACATGATTCCAAACATTTTTTTACAAACAAATAACTGAAAAGTGAGGTGTGCATAATTATTCAGCCCCCTTCGGTCTGAGTGCAGTCAGTTGCCCATAGACATTGCCTGATGAGTGCTAACGACTAAATAGAGTGCACCTGTGTGTAATCTAATGTCAGTACAAATACAGCTGCTCTGTGACGGCCTCAGAGGTTGTCTAAGAGAATATTGGGCTACAAAGCTTAGGCTACAAAAAGATTTCCAAAGCCTTGAACATCCCACGGAGCCCTGTTCAAGCGATCATTCAGAAATGGAAGGAGTATGGGACAACTGTAAACCTACCAAGAAAAGGCCGTCCGCCTAAACTCACAGGCCGAACAAGGAGAGCGCTGATCAGAAATGCAGCCAAGAGGCCCATGGTGACTCTGGACGAGCTGCAGAGATCTACAGGGGGATATACAGGAGGAATCTGTCCATAGGACAACTATTAGTCGTGCACTGCACAAATTTGGCCTTTATGGAAGAGTGGCAAGAAGAAAGCCATTGTTAACAGAAGACCATAAAAAGTCCCATTTGCACAGCAAACATGTGGAAGAAGGTGCTCTGGTCAGATGAGACCAAAATGGAACATTTTGGCCAAAATGCAAAACGCTATGTGTGGCAGAAAACTAACACTGCACATCACTCTGAACACACCATCCCCACTGTCAAATATGGCGGTGGCAGCATCATGCACTGGGGTGCTTCTCTTCAGCAGGGACAGGGAAGCTGGTCAGAGTTGATGGGAAAATGGGTGGAGCCAAATACAGGGCTTGGAAGAAAACCTCTTGGAGTCTGCAAAAGACTTGAGACTGGGGCGGAGGTTCACCTTCCAGCAGGACAACGACCCTAAACATAAAGCCAGGGCAACAATGGAATGGTTTAAAACAAAACATATCCATGTGTTAGAATGGCTCAGTCAAAGTCCAGATCTATATCCAATCGAGAATCTGTGGCAAGATCTGAAAACTGCTGTTAACAAACGCTGTCCATCTAATCTGACTGAGCTGGAGCTGTTTTGCAAAGAAGAATGGGCAAGGATTTCAGTCTCTAGATGTGCAAAGCTGGTAGAGACATACCCTAAAAGACTGGCAGCTGTAATTGCAGCAAAAGGTGGTTCTACAAAGTATTGACTCAGGGGGCTGAATAATTACGCACACCCCACTTTTCAATCATTTATTTGTAAAAAATGTTTGGAATCATGTATGATTTTCGTTCCACTTCTCACGTGTACACCACTTTGTATTGGTCTTTCACGTGGAATTCTGTAATGTGACAAAATGTGGAAAAGTTCAAAGGGGACGAATACTTTTGCAAGCCACTGTATAAACGTAAAAACACAATTAAGCTTTGAGAAGCTCTGAGGGCTTCTTAAGCATTTACTGTAGCTGTTAACTACTTACAATTAACATGTAACCTAGCCCTTTTTATGAACTAAAGCAGGCTGGATAGCCATTAGCAGTTAGTCACTTCTTTCTATCCTATCCTTATTTACTATGGCTCTACAAAAATGGTGCCAAGAGAACTGGACAGAACTGGGTGGACATTGAACCGGGGAGGCTCTCCTGTTACGTGAGGTCACAATAGGAGGAAAATCCGATTTGCTTGTTTCAGCCCTGGCCAATATGCAAATGGAAAAAATTACAAACAGCTGGGACAGCATTTTTTCTCTTTGTGTGTGTGTATGTGGTTCATGCAGACTCAATCTGAGTGATTAAAAAACTAATTTTGCATAGGAGGTCTCCTTTGAGAAAACCTAATTTGCTTATGGTCAAATTAATATTTGGCATAGCAAACATAATGTTTTTAAATGCCTTAAAAAATTGAGTCACAGAGACTCGTGCCTTTACATGAAGCTGTTACTTAATATTAAAACAGATTTTTATTTTATTAAATATTTATATTATAACAAATTCCTGGTGCTCACACACTTGTCATTCAACTTTATTGTCATTGTAATTGTGGTTTAGTTGCTGCATTTAAGTGAGAAATGCACGCCACATTATTCTGCTCTAAGACTAAGATTTAAAATAATTCCGATATGAAAAGACACACTGATTGTGATTGCAACATTTCTAAATATGCAAATAGAAGCACATTTTGATGAACCGAACGTGAGCACTCGCAGTGATCATACAGCGACAAGTGTCAGATGATCAATCTCGTTTAATCACTTGAATTAAACAAATCAGCTTATGACGACCTCACAATGATTAAAACACATTAAATGTGTATGGTCCCAAATTCTAATTTCTTATCTTTTCAACATTTTATTTTATTTTTTCACATTTATAAATATAGACCTCTTGTATTTCATGAGCATGGAGATCACTGCATCTTCAATAGCTAGAAGAAAATGGCTGTAAAATTCTTATTTTGATGGAGAATTGTGGACTGATGAAGTTTGGCTAATAGCTGCTATGAATAACAGAAATACTTTATGCTAGCATTTTCAGCAGGAATCGCCTTACATGCAACAATCTAAAGCTGAAGAAGAGGCATTGTGGGTAATATTTCTCCTAAGCCAAATTGGCACTAGTTTTGACCATTACATGAATAGGTGGTGGTTTTCCAACTGTCTTATGCAATGTGAGAGTGCTAAGAAGCAATGTTGTACTTATATCCAGAAGTTAGCATTTCTCATGAATGCTTGATGATCTTAAGTCTCTGTACTAGTCAGGATGATGTTCAGCGCTCCCAGTCTCTGTCTCATCTTCCTGTTTTAAATTCCTCTCACTCGCCCATGGGAACTGCTTTAATCTACCCAAATTATTGGGCTACGTGCTGCGCCTATAGCATTGTCACATTTACTTTCCCATCTTTGATTTCTCTTCCTTTTCCTCTCTTCACATGGTCACACTTGTTCTTTCGACAGCAGATTTGTTGTTCCCTAGTCCTTTTCACTTCATCCAGTAGGTGTGCAGTCTAGCCAGTATTTTTTATTTTTTTTTAAGTTGTGTAGTGAGCATGCACTATTTTAATAAGGGTTTGTTGCTATTTACAATTGTGACAAAAGAGAAAAAGCAACACAATCATATAAGAAAACATGAGATAATATGAAACCTTCAAAACATTTGCAGGACTAGTTTTCATAGCTGACATCATATGAAATCATAATTTTTTTTCTTTCATTTACTGTATGTACAAATTCTACACATTTTGTGTTAGATGCTTATCATAAAACTTTATATTTGCAAACCTTCCCCGAGGTGATACAGTACTAGCTTGTTTCAAAGAAAACTTTCTGAACCCTGGCTAATATATCACACCCTTATTGCCCCAAAGTTGCAGATTTGAAAAATATCCTGGCCTAAATATTGTAGCGTTTTCCACGCTGGAAAGGATGTTGGAGAGATGAGTGAGATTTGCTGGCTGCCCAATGCAATGGCTGGGAGTACTTTATTAAGTCTCACCGCACTACTTCACATGAACTGAGCAACGGTCAGCGTACAACACCACACATACACACACATACCTTAAACCCCCCCCCCCTGGCCGCAGCCACTTAACCCAAAAACACTTCCCCCACATGATGAACGCAAAACAGGACCTCCCGCAAAGCACGACAGTCGCCAGCCACCATATTAAATAATGTTTTTTTCCTAAATAGTAACATCTCAAATACATTTGTTATGAAAAAAAAAGATAATTTAATCCTCTTAGGCCAGGATGTTTTAGTAACAGTAACAATGGCAAGAAACAATATATAGTTTAATAAAAAATGATATACCGTATAAAATTATATACAATAAGTCTGCGACATACGAACATTTGAGTTACAAATTTTCAGCAGATACGAATAAACCATGGATCTACGAACATTCATAGATGCTAACAAATCACGAAAGTAGCTCATGTGTACTGTACAAAAAGTAGTGCACCAGATACTAATATTTACAATTATATACAATATTGTCAATGTGTAAGTGAAGGTCAACATGTACTGTAGTGTTGTCCTCCCCCCAACGTCTTCCTGGGTTCTCTTTAAACAAGGGCAGCTGACCTCGCTGTGTCACTAGGATTCCCCGCACAAAAGGTGCAGTCTCGTGAGAGTTTAATGTGAAACCAAAACAACAAACCTGTGTGTTTGTTTTTGTTATGGTTTACATTTTACAGTATATTTTTGTCATAGGTGTATAATACTAACTTTGTCCGACTTATTAACAAATCCAACTTACAAACGTGCTCTGGGAACAGAACACGATGGTAAGTTGGGGACTTACTGTAAATAGGAAGATTTTGTCTGTAAATTGATTAGAACTCGCTCTTTTAATGATATTTACATTTACATTTAGGTATTTGGCAGACGATCAGAGTGATGATATATTTATGTTTCCTACACTGGAAGACCCAAAATCAGTCTGTTAGAATTATTTTATATACAAATGAGTTATTTCTACTCTCTTGCTCTGTTCCTCATAGATATGATATTAACGTGTTAAATCTTTCCTGCTGCTATCTTCCTATATCTCCTCTTGCATCTGTTCTTAAAGGTGTGTGTAGATGCGGTCATATTATTTCACCAGTTTTGACGCGTAGCTTTGTCTTAAAGTTTCACTCACACGACAGACGTCCGATCTCTTTGTCTCTTGTAGTTTATTTTGTCAGCATCAAAGAATCAACACTTCATACAGTCGTCTTGAGTAAATCCACTGTGATTACAGACACCAGTTGCTGCATCTTGCAAATCTCTGACTTTTACAACAACCTATTTGCTGTATCTTGTAAATTACTGTCTTAGCTTACGTATGTAACAACACTCTTGTTGTATATCTCTACTTACGGGAGCTTACGGTTACAACAACCTAGTTGCTGTATCTTACATTCTTAGCTTACCGGGAGCTCTCATTAGCTGACGAGCTTACGGTCAAAAGCTTGTGTTTCCTTAGCCTTCCGCATCTAAACTGAACTCTCTTTTATATGACAGTCATACAGTACGCATGTAATAGTAGAATGACATCACAGACCAACCTACGATTGTCAAAATGGATGCATAACTTAGAAATTTAAAGCTTATGGCTTATGTAACAAACGTAATGCTTAATGCTTTACTAATGAATAGAACAAGGTAGAATAAATGAAATAACAACAAATAAAATAAAATAAACACAACAACAAATTCATAACAAGTACGATATGGCTCTTACAGTGTGAACACTCCCACGCTCACCTTCCCATACTCTCTTTATGCCCCCCCCCTTTCTCTCTCCCTCTGTCTCCTTCCCCCTCTCCCCCTAACTCGAGCCAACATCTTGTGATCTGTCTCTGGACGGACACCTCTCTATCTTCCTCTCCTTTGATTCTTCAGGATCTCACCAGGACATTTACAGTCGTTCATGTTCTTTGTAGTAACATATGTCTATGGCACAGGCGTTTGGTCAAACATATATAAACCCCATCTTTGATGTTAATAAACAGAGACCTTTCTGACAGACAACGTGTGTGTGTGTGTGTGCGTGTGTGTGTGTGTGCGTGTGTGTGTGTGTGTGTGTGTGTGTGTCTCTCCTGGCGCCAGAAAAGCTTACCGAAGCACAGTGGACAGACTGAGCAACTCGTCTCTTCTACTAAGCAACTTTAGAAAAACTTTACACAGTCTTAATTCTCTATACAGACATTCTGTATAGCGCTACAAGCAGACATGTCAGTGGGCTTCAACATGAATTAATAATAATATCAATGATTAAATTAAAGCTGATCAGCTTATTTTAGCTTTAATCTTTTAACTATTTCTACGAACTCTTTTCCCATCAACTACAGGTACTTCAGCCAGTTAATGATGTGAGGAATGTACTATAGTATAGTGAACATATTGAGAGCTAAGCAAAGATTACTTACACCTACCTACACATTGTAACCATTGGCCAGGCACCTCAACCATGCATCTGAAGAACAGCTAATCAACAGAAAAAAGAGAAAGAAAAAATTGCATCTGCAAGCTAAAGTGTGAAAGCATTTCACAAGCACTCCCATACATTTGCTTGAGGTTAGAGGAAACAAATCTGTCTTACACAAATGTTTAAAACTACGTCATAAATATTACATTTCTAATTGCTTAACAAATGATATCTATATCATGAATGAATAAAGTGGGTGTGTTACATTAAGACTGATTAGAGCATATTACAGCTACAGCTTATCAATACATATTGTAAATTATCTCTTTATGGTCTATAAACAAGAACAACTAACTATTTTTACTCCAGTCCTCGAAGCGTGAAAAAACAGTGGCTATCGTTTATTTTCTGCAGAAACGTTCTGACAGTTTTCTCCAAAATTTGTGTGTGTGTGTGTGTGTGTGCCCGCACATGTGTGTTACAAATTCTACATGAGACTACTAAATAAAAAGAAGAATTTAGAAGCTGAATTTGCATCATATTGAAGCTCAGGATCTGTTCTAGCTGTCTGTGATTTAGATTCATCCTGAAGCTGTGTTGCTATAAGTTACTTTAAGTTCACGATTACTTCAATTCAGTTAAGGTAATTTGTTAAATTTAACCACACTGTGAGGCTAATATTGAGTTAAACATTTTATTATGCATTGCACATCAAGGGAGAATAACTCTGTGTGCTAATAATTTAGAATAGTCAGAATGTACCAGAGAATCTGGGTGACACCCAGTTAATTGTAAGCAAAATTCATTAATGTATTATTTCAGGATAGTACTTGTAAAACTGGTGTGGTTTTTAAGTCAGCTTTAAGATATTGAAGTATAAATGTGCTTGTGAATTGTTATTTGTTTTACTAATAGGTTATTATTTTACAATTGCAGTTGGGAAAAGCATACAAACCATACTGACTTTTGTGAAAGTATTGCACAAAGAAAAAAAAAATGCACTTGAAGTTGAAGTAAATGAGCTCCCTGGTGACACAATACTTGGAGTTACTTGTTTGCTTGTTTCCTTACTTTCTTGTTTCGACCCCAATTGACACAACTAATTCGGAAATGTTCTACATTATATATGAGGAAATAAATTGACCAGTTACAGTAAATGTCTAAGTGAGCAACAGCGATTGAACACAATCTTCATTATCAACATTATATAAAATAAAGCAAAATTAGCTGTATAGTTTACTTAAATTTACATTTAGGCATTTGGCAGACGCTCTTATCCAGTGCTTTAAAGTTTACATCACTGGATACATACTTACCCTGGGTTAACTAGGTTAACGAGTTGTAAGTGTCATAAGTCCAACACAACTGGGAAGAGGGATTTTTTTTTTGGGGGGGGGGGGCGATGGAGGGGTGTGTTGGAGGGGTGTGTTAGTCTAAGTACTGGAGAAACAGATGCGTCTTGAGTCGTCGTTTGAAGATAGTAAAAGTCTCTGCTGTACGGACATCTAGAGGAAGTTCATTCCACCACCTAGGTGCCAGAACAGAAAAGAGCCTAGATGAATGCCGCTCTCGATCCCTGAGAGATGGTGGGATGATGTGAGCAGTGCTGGAGGATTTTGAATTTGATGCAGGCAGCTACAGGAAGCCAGTGCAGGGAGCGGAGGAGTGTGGTGGTGTGGGAGAACTTGGGGAGGTTAAATACAAGACGTGCTGCTGCATTCTGGATCAGTTGCAGAGGACGAAACATGGACAGAGTCAGGCCTGCCAGGAGTGAGTTGCAGTAGTCCAGTTTTGAAATAACAAGGGACTAAACAAGCACCTGAGTAGCCTGTGAAGAAAGAAAGAATTCTTTTGATATTGTAAAGAAGAAATCTACAAGAGCGAGTAAGGTTAGCAATGTGTGGGGAAAATGACAGATGATTGTCCACGGTTACCCCAAGATTACGGGCAGTGGCTGAAGGAGTGATTTGGTTGTTGTCCAGGGATATCACTAGGTCTTGACCTGGGGATGAGTCACAAGGGATGAACAACAGTTAAGTTTTACTCAGATTGACCTTTAGCTGATGTGCAGCCATCCAGGATGAGATGTCTGCCAGACATGCTGAGATCCGGGTGGAAACCTGAGTGTCAGAGGGAGGAAAGGAGAGAGTAAGTTGGGTGTCATTTGCATAACAATGGTATGAAAATCCATGCGATGATATGACTTTTCCAAGAGATCGGGTATAGAGGGAGAACAGAAGAGGACCAAGTACTGAGCCCTGTGGAACACCAGTAGAGAGTCTACATGGGGCAG
Source organism: Channallabes apus (assembly GCA_030522415.1). Taxonomy (NCBI): domain Eukaryota; kingdom Metazoa; phylum Chordata; class Actinopteri; order Siluriformes; family Clariidae; genus Channallabes; species Channallabes apus. Next base: position 18,554,023 of record CM060109.1, read on the forward strand.
ATGTAGATCCCCTCCATGTTACCTCATATGACCTATCTTCTAGGAAAGAAGCAAACCACTGACACGCTTTTCCACAAATTCCAAGGCTTGTAAGAATAGATAATAGAATCTTGTGGTTCACTGTGTCAAATGCAGCTGACAGGTCCAGGAAGATGAGAACAGATGACAATTTAGCAGATCTACAGTAGCAGCATGGAGCTTCTCAGTGACTGACAGAAGGGCAGTCTCTGTGAAATGTGCCACTTTGAATCCAGATTGGTTGGGATCATTAAGGTTGTTCTGTGAGAGATAAAGAGACATTTGGTTATAAACAGTTCTTTCAAGAATTTTGGAAATAAAAGCGAGAAGTGATACTGGGCGATAGTTGTTAACTTCTGATGGGTCCAGGCAGGGTTTCTTGAAGATGGGAATAACCCTTGCCTGCTTAAAAGCAGCAGGAACATGACCAGATGATATGGAATGGTTGATGATGGTTGTGGTGAAGGGAAGGAGGTCTCGTGAGATTGCCTGGAGCATTGTGGAGGGGATTGGGTCTAATGAACAGGTGGTGGGGTTAGATGACAAGATGATCTGCTGAATCTCATCAGATGACAAGTTGGAGAATTCTGCTAAAGGAGGGAAGGGAAGGTCCTGAGGTTCTGCTGTAGGAGTTTGGTTGGGAGCGAAGGACTGGCGGATTGCTGTAATTTTCCCATCGTAGGATGTGGCAAAATCGTCAGCAGTCAGAGAGTAAGGGGCAGGAGGAGTCGGTGGGTTGATTAGTGAGGAGAACTTGTGGAGTTTGCCAGGATCATGTGCAGAGGCTTCCAGCTTTTCTCTGAAGAAGGTGGTTTTGGCAGAAGTCACGTCACATGAGAATTTGGAGAGAAGAGTCTGATAAGAGATGAGATCTGCATCAAGTTGCGATTTCTTTTACCTTGGCCACATGTTGTGGTTTCAGTAGCATGTAAATTCATTCAATTCAATTTTATTTGTATAGTGCTTTTAACAATTGACATTGTCTCAAAACAGCTTTACACAATCAAAATAATTATTTACGTTTGTATGGAATGTGAATGTGTATGAATCAAAGTGGTCAGACAGTCCCTGGTGAGCAAGCCGCGGGCGACAGTGGCAAGGAAAAACTCCCTGAGATGGTAATAGGAAGAAACCTTGAGAGGAACCAGACTCAACAGGGAACCCATCCTCATCTGGGTGAAACAGATAGCAGGAAATGATCTGCATTTATACAGTGTGTTAAGTGGCAGGCAGTTCAGCTATAATAGTTGATGTTAATTGATGTTAAAATGGAGTCCAGGTAGTTATTGGAGAATCAGATAGACTTGTAGAAAGTTCCAGTCCTGAACTATCGAATTGTCAAGTCCTCAGAGAAACAGCTGCCAACACCAGTCGAGGCCAGGACCGTCTTCTAAGTAGAGAAAATCATCCCCAGACACCAGACGCCATCTGGGCACATGGGGCATCCATGTGACGAGATCTCCAACCAGAAATGGGGCACCAGGATGGGTCAGACAGGTCCGGAGAGCAGAGGGACTCTAAATGCCATTAGATAGTCATTTACTTCTAATTAATACATGTTTGTACCTGCAAAGTACATGTACCTGTATAGAGCCAAGGAAATGCAGTAACCACAGTATGTGTGTGTGTGTGTGTAACTACAGTATGTGTGTGTGTGTGTGTGTGTGTGTATGTATATATATATATATATATATATATATATATATATATACACTGTATATATATATATATATATATATATATATATATATATATATATATATATATATATATATACATACATTCTGTTGCCTTGTAGACTGAAATGAAGACAGATGCTGCTTTTGTTTTATTCAGCTATATTTACTTAAGTTAACTTGTAACATACTAGTGAAAAATATAACACTAACAGGTCAGAAAAAAAACCCTGCCTAGAATTGACTTGTAAACTCTGTCAGGTGAAGCTAATCACCTTCTTAATGGCACACAAAGCCATTTAACTTTCAACTTTGATCAGCTGTCTTCATTTTAATTAGCTAGGCATGAAAAGCTGGAGTGTTTCAGTCCCTGGTAGTGCAACTGAAGCAAACAATCAACAGTCGGTGTCAAGACACTGTCAAAAGATCTCTGGCATAAAGTTGCGCACAGGCACCAGTCAGGAGATGTATGCAAAAATTTTTTCGAAAGACTTTATCATTGTGTAGATGCACACTGAAGTCTATCATTAAGAAGAGGAAGGTATTTGATACCACACAGACCTTTTGTGCCGCTCCAAACTTGTGAAAAGAACTGGATGAAACCAGAGGTTGTTAGAGAGGCTACCAAGAGGCCCACAACAACTCTGAAGCAGTTGAAGAGGCATCATTGTCTGCATGTGACGACAATATCACAAATTCTCCACAAATGTGGCTTACAGTATATCGGAAGGTTGCATGAAAAAAAATAACACTCCCCCGGAAAGGACACATGTTTCGCAAGATTTGGAAAAATACAGGTGGTCAGATAACCTGTCAGAGAATCAGAAAGGACACAATACATAACCCTAATAAAATGTTCTTTCTTTCTTTCTTTCTTTCTTTTTATGTATTCATTTATTTGTTTGTTTGTTTATTTTGAGGGGTCAATTCTTTTCTTTATCCCCTCTAGCATCAATGTTAAGTGGTATATGATGTCAGTAATGAATTAATGTATTAAAATTTCAATATTGGCAAAAATACGTTTTTTTTCTCATCTTCTCTATCTTGATCATTTGACAGAATTGAGAAAGTTTGAAACCTAACCATTGTTTTAAAGCACTTTGACAAGCTGTTTACTTCAGTTGTGTTTAAAAAACATGCTTTATTCCCCTCGCCATACAGTAAATCCAAGCTGCTGGTCAAATTAATTTTGGGGCTAGAAGGGTTATTCTGGAATTAAAATAAGACTAAAATTCCCTTTTTTCATACTACTGTATAGTCAAAAAATCATTATTTAAATATTCTGAAAGTCTATACTTCTTCTTTTTTTTTCAGAGGCCCTCCTTGTAAACATACACATATGTAGCTATTGGACATGATACAGTAATAAACTTGGTATCCAAATAGAGCTTATTGAACCAGGAATCTGCAAGTTCAAATAATTTAAAATGAGACTTAACACATTAGTTGATGTGACGGATCAGAATTGGTTTGCAAAATTAGCAGATCATTCCCATGTTCATGTGAAGCATTTAAAATTGAAGATAACTGATTAATTGGGTCAAGGATACTTAACTGCACTTTCTCAGACATTGCTGCTAAAATTATTTGCTTTTTGTAGACTGTACATCCATCCAGTTGCTTGCTTGCTTACTTACTATCTTACTTACATACTCACTCTTGGTCTATAAAGTGATAAAAATAAGTTAAAAAAATTTTTTTGGAGAACTCAAATACAAGAACAATATATATTTTTAAAAGTACTATTACAGTGGGTCACACTCATATACTGAAATGTGAACAATATTTTGTTACTTTACACTGGTGAATAAAAGCAATTATATTTAAAATGTATGTCTAACCAAAATGTAATTTTCTGTAGCAAATGGGTAATAGCAGGTAACAAATGCACAGCCTGTTTGGGAACTAGGAGAAATTTATGTAAGGCTTCTTGGGTGAAACTTTCTCCTGAAGTCGATCTTAAGTGTGTGCAAAACTTCATAAGGAATATTGTTAAGAATTTTAAATAGAAATGAGTTTTGATTTGTTTAATACATTTCATGGTCAATGAATAATTCCATCTGTATTATTTCATAGTGCCTTCATCATTATTCAAAAATAGTAGAAATTTGTAAAAAAAAAAAAAAAAAAAAAGGAAAATTCTTCTATGAACCTTTGCCTAGCCGAGTAGTCTATCATAATTTCTTACCTAAACTCAGTCTCTCTCTCTCTCTCTCTCTCTCTCTCTCTTTAATGTTGAGGAATAAGGAACAGTGTAGCCAAATACTTCTCCGAAGCACTGGCACTGGAGTTGTTGTTCATAAATGTAAAGTAAACCTTCATTACTTTATATTATTGTGCCTGTTTGTTAATTGCACAGGCTACATTACATAATGCAGATTGTGGATTAGTTGTAATTACAAGGACTATTTGCATCATTTTACAATAACTGCATGATGTGCTTTGGATTTGTCCTGAGACAGCAAATAAATTTACACTTTTTACCATACTGTATAGAATAATCTACGTAGTGTGGTTTTAACATTAAAGGATAAGCATTTGCAGCATATCTAGCACCAATTTACTTTCCCAGTGGAACCATTTACCCATTTGCAAGATACCTCTTTAAGCATCAATGCTGTGCTGTTATCCAGCACAACAGCACTACTTCTCATGTAAAATTGCTTAACTATGACAAACCAGACACTTTTAATTAGTACGTCTTTACAATTTCTGGAATCTTCCAGACGGTTTAAGAGACAGTTAACTTTGTTTGTAAACCTCTGGTCCATTGGAATTCTGATATAAATTAAAGCTGAAATAGTGTGTTGAAATAGTGTTTTGATGTATTTTGCTTAGGTGTACAGTATGTAAACTTTTGCTCTTGATTGCTACAGTATATTTTCTACTTGTTTCAGTGCTTCCCAACACTACTGATATATAATTTAAACCCAGAGCTGGGTAGTAACGAGTTACATTTACTTTGTTACATTTACTGTACATTTTTTTTTGTGAAAAATAATTCATATAATAATTCAATCATATTCTGTGAGTAGTTTTACGGCACCATACTTTTTCCTTTTTCCTTGAGTAGATTTGTGAAAAGAAACGCTACTCCTACTCCGTTAAATTTGGCTACACTCGACTCGTTACTTTTTTAACCATTTATTCTACACATGCAGTCAGTGGATCTACAACATGACTGTTTCACCAGTCAGTCGCAACAACAATGATCACATGACTCCATTTGGCCAATCAGGGCAGGCGGCAAAAATCTCCAGCTGGTGTTCTATAAATTGCTCCTACTGTACCTGTGACATACGTTTACAAACAGTACGCTCACTGCGCAAGTGCAAACAAGAGTTTCTGCATTGTTTTCTAATTTTGTGGAACGCCCATAAATCCAAATGTGCCCAATTGGTACTAAGGGGCCTAAAGTGTGCCAAGAAAACATCCCCCACACCATTACACATTTTGATTCATACATATTCACATTCCATACAAACGTAAATAATTCTTTTGATTGTGTAAAGCTGTTTTGAGACAATGTCAATTGTTAAAAGCGCTATACAAATAAAACTGAATTGAATTGAAAATTACACCACCACCACCAGCCTGCACAGTGGTAACAAGGCATGGTGGATCCATGTTCTCATTCTGTTTACGCCAAATCCTGACTCTACCATTTGAATGTCTCAACAGAAATCGAGACTCATCAGATCAGGCAACATTTTTCCAGTCTTCAACAGTCCAATTTTGGTGAACTCTGGCAAATTATAGCCTCTTTTTCCTATTTGTAGTGGAGATGAGTGGTACCCTGTGGGGTCTTCTGCTCTTGTAGCTCATCCTCCTCAAGGTTGTGCCTGTTGTGGCTTCACAAATGCTTTGCTGCATACAAAGCTGTACCTCGGTTGTAACGAGTGGTTATTTCAGTCAAAGTTGCTCTTCTATCAGCTTGAATCAGTCGGCCCATTCTCCTCTGACCAACAACCATGCCACGCTCAAAATTGTTTAAATCACCTTTCTTTCCCATTCTGACATTCAGTTTGGAGTTCAGGAGATTGTCTTGACCAGGACCACACCCCTAAATGCATTGAAGCAACTGCCAATAAAAAAAAAAAGAAATCGAACAATACGATTGAAACAGTTACTAACTACCGACCGACCAGTAAACTCCCAATATCCCAATCTGATGAAGCGCTCATGGGATGCACTGGACAAACAGGTCCGACCTATGGAGGCCCCACTCCACAATCAACAATTTTGACCCGCTGCCAATGTGCTGGTTTCAGACAAACCAGTCTTGTCAAGTCATGCCCTGAGGGTCCATAGTCGCCCTAGGCATAATGCTTTGCATTGTAATTTTATGGCTGATAAGTGTATAACTGCTATAACCATTCTAGTGCAGCATGCTCAGTGTATAGTGTCCTCCAAGTAGTGGTCTGTTGTGACAAATTTTGCTGTAATAGCGGTACTCTGTCTTTCTCTGTGTCTGTAGAGATAATCTGTAGTCTCTTATTATCTTTGAGCTAGAGGAAATCTGTTATTTGCTTTGTGTTGCACTGATGACATACAGTCTTTTTTGTCAGGCAATTGAGAATGAAAAAGGCATGCCTCAATTCTTTAGTACTTACAGAAAGATACTCAACATGCACAACATACAACAAGGACAAGCATGACTATGCTTAAAATGCAATCGATTAACATGCGAGCTAGAAGGATAACTCATACTAAATGGGGTTATTAGTTCATACGTCCTTGGAGTTCTTATACCCCTAATACATCATGAGTATATTACAAATTATAATATGTTATTGAAAGTCAATAACAGAGTAAGGTTACTGAAAGAACACTGCTTATATAAAGTCTGTAATATACTGTATAGTAGATAATGTCAGCCTTCTGTCTATTTAAAAAAAAAAGAATTCTCCCTTTCTCTAACGGAATTCAAAACACAGTAAGAAAGTAAAAACAGACAGAGATTTCATTCCGATGTTGCCCCATCATTTTTCTTTTGTTTCTCTGTTCTTCCTGGAGGCCACTTTTCTTATTACCTTAGATGATTTCATCACTTACTTTTGGAGATATATATATATATATATATATATATATATATATATATATATATATATATATATATATATATATATAGCTTTAAAGCACTGTTGAGAGTGAATGAGAGAGATGATGATGACCGACTGAGGGTACTCATGGCTTGGTGAGTGCTACAGAAAAGTAACATAAAGGGATAGAAATATTCTGAGCACATTCAGCTCCACAGTCAGCAGGTATGAAAAAAGTGGACCAATAATACCTACAATACAATCCTACTAAAAATGTTTTGTTAGAAAACTCTTTGGATATTTCCACCAATTTGCTGGTTCTATGGGTGATTCTGTGAGTTATTGAGTTTCGTAAAATATAATTTTTGTACAATACATTTAAGTGATGTCTCTATCTCAACATTTTCTTTTCAAGAATTAATAAATGCAGAATTATTGGTTTCAAGCTTATATATCATGTACAAAAATTGTCAGTGACATCATGTGGCTCAGGTTCTCTACAGTTACAGATACAAAAATGTACCAGGTTCAGTCAAGTCAAACTCGGACTGTGCAGAACACAGTTATGAGAGTAAAAACTATCTTTATTTCTCTATATGTTCCCCCTGTTACACTAATGCACTTATATTTACATTAACATATTGATTTAGGCATTTGGCAGATACTTTCATCCAAAGCCACTTACCAAAGTGCTTCTGTCATTGGATAGATCCTTCCAGTGGTTACTAGGTTACTAACTACAGTAAGTACCATCAGTCACTGCAACACTGTTGGAAAGATTTAGTTTTTCATGGTTACGTGAGTATTAACCCAAATATCTACTGTAAGTTTTTTAGATATTTATCCATGTACCCAAGTTATCCAAGTATTTTACAAGGTGAAATATGTTCTTAGTATGCTGGAGCCATGATTAAGCTGCTTGTTTCAAGTCTGAAATGCTGGCCTCCTTTAATGACCCAAACATGTTGAAATCGAAATTTCAATAATTGATTTTCCACCAATAATTTGACTAAGATGTTTTTACTTTTAAAGTGACTTCATCAGTCAACCAAGTGCACGTTTTTCCACAATAAAATAATAAAACACTTTGTTTGCTCAAATGATCATTAGGACATTCTATTAATAAAATGTCCTGTGAAACATGTGACTTGTTCAGAAATTTCTCATCATCTCTCTCTCTCTCTCTCTCTGTGTGCATATGCATTCATGTTTAAAAAGGGTTCACAAATTTTTATTTAGCATTAAAGTTGACATATTACAAAGAAACGAGGTAGTTACTGTATAGTGAGCTGAGCCAGACAAAAACGCAGTACAGTGATCAATGGGACAGAACTGGCATCCTAATCATGGAATCATTCGTGTGAGTGTGGTCAATGCTTCCACAAGGAACAAGGGATAAAATGAAGGGATGACAGGAGGAGAGGGGTTAAACTACAGAGACAGGATGTCAATGTGTGGAGCTAGAGCTTATGAGCAGACAAGTAAATGATGGCACAAGGGATTGAAAACTGCCCTGTCCACCCCGTCTCACTCTCTTACACAAACATATACTGTATACTTACTCACACATGCACACAATGCTGCAGTGAGGAGACGTGTGTGTGCGTGTGTGTGTATACTGTCGGGTGGGGTTATTTACAAATTTGTTAGACTATAAGTATGAGTGTGCAGACTACCAGGGATTACCACTAAGTCATCTGGGGAGTCCCGTTGTTATTAGTGCTGACACTACTGCTCTGTCTCCATCCGTTCTCTCTCTCTCTCTCTCTCTCTCTCTCTCTCTCTCTCTCTCTCTCTCTTAATCACCAAATATCTTTGAATAGTTTGAAGGTTTGAGAAGTCTCTGGTAAAGCACTTATCTACGTACTTTACACATATCCAGAATTAATTTTATTATATTTATTAATATCATTTATTCATTTCATTGATCTATCCATCGTCTGCACTGCATATACTGTACCATGGAGGGTCATAGGGGCCTGGGGAGCTTCACCAGGGAACTAAGGGCACAAGACCTTAGGGAACTAAGGGCACACACACACACACACACACACACACACACACACACACACACACACACACACACACACACACACACACTTAATTAAATTTCATTGCATTTCGTTTTAATTTTTAATACATTTGAAAAATCTCTATATTTCCTGTCTTAACCTACTGATGGACAGGAGAAATTGCTTGTGGCATTCTGTACAGTACAGAAGAAACCTATAATTAGGATTGTGTTATTAAAAAACAAGTTGATGCTTTATGCTCAAAAAGTTATTTATTTATTTAATTCTGGTACATACGCATTTTTTTAGAATTAAGAGTTGCTTAAAAATAACTACAAAAAAGACAAGGAAGGGTGTGAAGTGGTTGAAATAAAGAAAAGAACGACATCAATAATAATAATAATAATAATAATAATAATAATAATAATAATTGTTGTTGTTGCTTTGGTTTTGTTCCTAATTTCCACCACTTCACTGCATCTTTTCCACTGCATCTTTAATTTTTTCGCATAAAATCAGCCACGCTTAAAGAAAGAAAAAAAAAACTTCAAAGGCACTTATCTGTTATCATCTCGCTTGTCCCAGGGCAAGAGTTTGTTTTTACAGAAATGCTTTCTTAACCATGTGTGTAATGCCGATGAAATCCTGTTCCCTAAATCCAGTCATTTAGAACGAACATTTATTCATACCCCATATGACCTTCGAGCCCTGCAACTTTGTAATGGATTATTTTAACTGCGGACATAATGGCAGTCTTTAAATAATTGACTAAAGAGCATATTTGTAGCAATTGATTACTTTGTATTTTTTCTTCTTTTCAAGTGAAGCAGAAATTGTGCCCTAAGCTTTCTTTTCTTATTTCTATAGTGGGAAGTGTGGTATCATTTAAAAGCATTTACGTTCTGTGTGTGTGTGTGTGTTTTGCTGAAACTAAAGCTTCATCCAACACCTGCTGAGGCCTTGAGCTACGACATTTTACTTACAATGTGCTTGGTCTTGAGAAGTACATGGTGGAACAAGTCAACAAATGTAGCAGCAGCTCTCTTCGCTTGCTTGTACGGTTCACCTACTCAATCATCTGCAATTTGCCCGGGTAATTGATTTTGGGAGGAACGGGACAAGTTAAGCAATTAGGGGGTTCACGAGTTGCAGCTGCATTTTGACACAACTTCATTCGTTTTCCTTTGGCTCTTTTTTTTTTTTTTTATTTCCCAGTGCACAGGCAAAGGGGAGAGCTTGAGATCGCAACATCTGGAGCTGTGTGCTGAAACAGTGTTGAAACCATTAGGAGAGCGATGACTAACAGCGAGCCTGATGAACCTGGCATGATGAGGTTTCCCAAACGCTTGTGAATTATAGCATATCTACATGATCATGTTCAATTACTGGTTCTCCCTTAAGGGGAATTCTAGTACCATGCATAGTGTAATGGCGACTAGGAGTAAACTGGATAGATTAGACGAAGGTGATGATGATGGTGATGATGATGATGATGATGATGATAAGGATTTAAACTGGATTCACTGGTCCAGCTAAAATTGCTGAATCCATTGGGATGAAATGAAATGGAGAATCCAAACCTAACACACAATCCATCAACAACTGTTTATCTTTGTATATTTAAAATTCTTTAGACTTCTGTTGCAAGCAGGCTTTTCGCCTAGATCATCGTTCCTTTCTACTTCCTTTCTACACCCCTACATTACGTCATTCTTTTTTGAGCTCATATAAACAGTCTGCCCTGCAGCCGATATGTGTGCCAACAATGACAAAAGGCCCAATGAAGAATGTGAGTGGTGTCTATATGATAAAATGCTGGGTAAATATAGTCACTGTTTTCGTTTGCGCTTGCTTTTTGCCCCATTGTTTTTAGTGACAGAATGAAAACATTTTTCCCTTTCCATTTTTTTCCCCTTTAACAGCATGAATAGTTTAATAGTTGCTTTGCTTTAAGAGTGCTTCTCATAAAACCTGACATATTAAGAAACAAATTTAAGGGTGTTTATGCAGATAATTGAATGTAATAATATTACCAAATTCATGAATTTGATGCTATTATGGTATTAAAATCTAATTAGTCCTTCGACAGCAATAACAGCTATAACTGATTCAAGCTCTTGTTTCAATACACCATCATTTTTATAGTAGCCTTTTTCTCATGGGACGTAATGTAGTATAGAGGACACTTCACATAGTCTCAGCATAGTAGTAATGGATTGTACTATTTATAATATCAATCAACAAAGAAGAAAGCGTGATTATTGATATGATAAAGCGTTTTGTTAGGAGAGAACTATTTCTTGGGAAACTTGTCGAGATAGAGAACATTGCCCTTTGAGGTTTCTTGTTAACGAGGCCCTTTTTCTTCACATTAACTTGAAGAAAGATGGAAAACTACTGCATTACAGTACATTGCAATACAAACCTTTATAGTTACTAAAACATAAGTGAAAACAGGAACTGATCTGTACTGTGGATGCTCCATGGCATTCAGTATAACTATAAAAAAGCTATACACAAGGGATGAAATTATGTTTATTGATGATTGAAAAACACAAAAACTATTATTGGCAACTTGTAGTGGTATAAGAGAAATAAGACGTTCCAGGATTTCACATTAATGCTTCATGTCAGACTACTTAACAACCTCCATTTGACTAATAGTTTCATTCATTATTATTATTATTATTATTATTATTATTATTAAGTAAGACCCTATTAAAATTGAATTTTAATACTTAATACTTCAATACTTAATTAAAATTAAGTATTGAACTTAATTCAACTTAAATAGTAATTTAATGCAAGTCAAATAGGATGTTCGACTTGCTTTTATCAACATCAAGCAAGTTTCTTTTTATTCATCTCCTTATTATTATTATTATTTTAATAATAATAATAATCTAAATAATTAATTATCCATAATGCAGGTCACTGTATCTAAAAGGTTGTAACTCAGCCAAAAACAAGAAACTGGTCTCATTGGGTAGCAGCACAGCCAATAAGTTGATCAGTACTAAAGTCGAAATTATTTGAATTCCTGTAGTAATGGAAGTATATGAATACTGGAGTTTGACAAAAGTAAATATATTTATCAGTTCATCATAAGAATAGGTCCTGAAAGGATAACATGATTACTGTGAAAGTGACTGAGTGATTAAATTCATCATTAAAAAAAATAAATAAAATAAATAATATATATATACTGTATATCAAGTGTTAAGCATCCACTGGGTAGTAAGCTTCATTTCAAGTTATTGTTCGGTTATTTTGTAACATGTTTAACACTGATCAGCCATAGTGTTAAAAGCATTAATATTAGAACCATCTAGATTTTGTGTTTCTCTTGTGCTGCCTGGACAGCTCTGGCCCCTCAGGGCAAGACTCCACAAGAGTTCTAGGGGTGTTCTGTTGTGTCTGGCACCAAGACGTTGACAGTAGGCCTTTTGGGTGCTGTGGGTTGAGGGATGAGGCTTCTGTAGATCGGGACATATTTGTCCAGGATATCCCATGGGCAGCTTTCCAGACATCTATAATGTGCACTATAATGTGTTTTTCTAAAATTATTCATCACCAAGACACTTCTGGTGTCCTAAAGATGACCTTTAGATCCCATGCAACCATTTTGTCATTATTATTATTTGCAGACTTCCAAGAATGAGTGACACCCCACATTGATCTACCTGTAATCAGTCTATTAACAGCCACAGAAGATTAATATTCGTTAATTGCCCAGCTGACCTTGTGTCTGCACGTGCGTGTACTTCTGATTAGCCCTGACGCAAACTCGCCCATCACAGACGAATCGGCCGTACTTAAAGTAATCACATTTTTCAGTGTCAGCTGGTAATTAGCACAGTGTTTTTTTGTCATCTGAGGATTTCGACATAACTAAATGAGTGTTCATGGAAATCAATCATAAAAGGCTTTGTTACAACCAGGTTATTTTTTTTTTTTTAAAAACCTGGTGACACTGTGAAATAGCTCAGGTTTGACTTTTCATACAAATATCTTTAAATCCTTGGTACTCCTGACTCTTTCGGAGCTGTGTAACATCCGTTTTGTGAGCTTTTTCTTCCTCCTAGTTCCTTTCTCTGCCTCAGGCTGGATCGGTCAGGTTCTAATTGAGGTAAAGGAAGCAGGAGAAGAGAAGATGGCTACAGCTTGACAAGGTTAAATCTGTTTTTCTTCCATCTCGGTCACCTGCAGAAAAACCACTGGAGTGTGTGTGTGTGTGTGTGTGTGTGAGAGAGAGAGAGAGAGAGAGAGAGAGAGAGAGAGAGGAAAAACACAAAAGAGAAAAAATAGAACAAATTGGTTCAAATTATGACGGCCTGTGTCTGACTTCTGAGAAGTCTTGCATGGTGATTTTTCCCTCTTTTTCTGTGAATCCATGATTAAGGAGCTATATTTGTTTTTTTGTAAACTTTCTGGGATAACACTAGAGTCTTGAATTTTTATATCTTCACACAAAACATATAGACAGTAGCAGGAGTCTCTCTCGCTCTCTCTCTTTCTCTCTCGCTCTCTCTCTTTCTCTCTCTCACACACTCAGAAAGGGTTAGTGAACCAGAAGGCCAGTCATGTTATCGCTTAACTTCAATAGCAGTGAGTCAGTAGACCAAAGAATAAGTAAAAAAAAAAAAAAAAGGGAGAGGGAGTGGGGAAAGAAAGGGAAATATGACCCTGGTCTAGTGGTGTGATGGTGAGGTAAAGGTCTTATCAGCAGTTCTCTTCCAATTACACCCTGTTCTCTATATACCACAACCCCTCCTTCTTTTGTGCTTACTTAATGCATTTAGAGGAGCCAGATTTTTGGAAAGTCACGGTTGGGATCAGTCAGCGACTAAAGTTACGACTACGCCATTTTGTGCAAGTTTACAGGTGTGTAAACGGTCAAAGTTTCTTCAAAATGCTTACGCAAGTTTGGCCTTACCTGTAGTTATAGGGTTAGTTAGTCATTAGGTTTTAACTCTATGATCATGACTGGTGATAGGATTTCTTAAATTTAGTTCTTGAGGATCTGGATCTGTTGGAGTTTGAATACAGAAGCAACACATCTGTAGATAATGCAGTTAACATCAGGGTTCACTTCATACAGTATTGGCTCCATGCATACATGATCACATACTTCTTTTCCGACAGGAAACATGCAGAACATTTCTGAACCCCAGTCAATCAGCATTGGACCATCACATGGTCATGTGCAGTCTTACCTTACTTATATATTGTTTTTCCAGTGGTACATCTGTGAAGTTCATCAAAACTGTGATTGGTTTCAACACCAGTAGAATCCCCAGAGGATCAACAACTAGCCTTCCGGTGTAGCTGGGACAACCTTGACCTTGCAACTCTCAAAAAAAGATTCACAGTGACTTCAGCAAGTGCACATCTTCTCCCTTCTGAATGAGCACTGTCACTTCATTCAAGCTTTTGGGAACTTTCACAGTCAGGCATGTACCCACATTACTCACCAACAAGAAGGCTCAGCAAAGGATTTTTTTTTTTTTTACAAAAGTTGACCCCAGGTTATACCGGTACAATTCTGTACTAGCACTGTAGAGAGCATCCTAATGTCTGCCATCACTATCTGGTTTGGTGCAGCCTTCTTAAAAGAAAACAGGAAACTGCGATGCACTATCAAAAGCCTGCTGAGAAAATCATCGGCTGCCATCCGTCATCATTTGAAGACTTGTACATCGCCAGGACAAAGACACTAGCAGGAAAAAATCAGCAGAAACACCTTCCACCCTGCTAATTGCCCATTCCAAAAACTACCATCAGGAAAGTGATTTTGCACCCTGACAACAAAAACTGCACATTATCGAGAGAGCTTCTTTTCACTGGCAATCTCCGTCATTAACCAGGCTGGCTAGGCAGTATTCTGTAATCACTATAATGCTGACCTGTCAGGTATGCGCAATGTTGCATTTAATTTTTTTTTTATTTATAACTGTATTTCGGTTCCTGTGCTAGATTCTTGCATAGTATAACTACTACTTTGGCTATTATTATTATTATTAGTAGTAGTAGTAGTAGTAGAAATTATTTTTAAAATAAAATAAATTTAAATGTTATTTCCTTCTTATTATTATTAATAAATATAATTCATAATTACCATTTATGTTTTATGCACCCTGAACTACATCCAGTGTCACACACACTCACTCCGCGACCGGCACTAGGACCCAGAAGTAGTACGTCGCGACACAGGAAGCATAAAAGGAGGCAAAATGGCGCATCACATTGCTCAGTCATTGAGTTGCCCATGTTGGTTCAGACGTGTACCTGCCAAATCGTGAGTATTTCTGGGTTTATATTCCTGACCGAGTGCTTGTTGTAAAAACGCAAGTTTATTTGTGTAATCTCTTGCTCTCACTTCCGCGTTTGGGTTACCATCCACGCTACACGGGCTAAACTGCTAAATCATCTGTTGTGACAGAATGACTGAGCCAGCAGTTAACCCAGCGGATTACGCTTACTTCTGCGATGTGGTGCTCGGACACACTAGGTTGATTGATCAGCTGAACGGCGAGATTGCGACTCTCCGTAGTAGCGTCCAAGACCTCGCGGCCTTGCGCCGCAATCTTCTCCTTCACCCGATGTTTATTTATGACTGGACAAGTGGGATGGCACAGATGGGAAATGTAGCGTTTTTATAACTGGACTGGATCTTGTGTTTGAGTTTAGCTCCACCAGATACTCCACAGACCAGTTGCGCATTGCTCTTCTCGTCTCGTTGCTATCCGGGCAGGCAGCTGAGTGGGCCATGGTGGTTCTTTGCTCCAATTCAGACACCAAGCATTCATACAACGAGTTCTCCTGACAACTGAAACTCACCTTCGAACAACCCGCCGGTGAGGTGGAGACCGATACGAAGCTGTATCATCTGCGGCATGGAGTTTCGTACACTCGCCGTCCAAACCATCTGGGGAGACTCCGCCCTCCGGACGACCTATTATGAGGGGTTGATGTCACGCATCAAAGACGAGCTCGCGGGATGAGAGCTGCCTGCTACGCTGGAAGGCCTCATCGAGCTGGCACTCCGGATTGACCAATGTCGGTTCTCTCGTCCCAAGCCAGCCCCCCGAACCTTGCCACCTGCCACGCCATCACCTTCATACACCACATCACAATCATCCTCCCTTTTGTCTCACGTTCCAGCACCTGAAGCCCGACCTGCATTCAAGCTGCCGTCACTGGAACTGTCGGATCTCCACCACCCGCCGTAGTTGACACGGGAGCCGGGGAACCCATGCAATTAGGGCGCGCCTCCTTGACCGCTGCAGAACCGGAGCGATGATTCCGGAAAGGGCTCTGTGCATATTGTGGATCCGCCGCGCACCATCGAGCCATCCGCCCTCTTCGCCCGGGAAAAGCTCAGACCCGGTAAGGAACGAGGGCAGCTCACAGGGTCATCTCCAACTCTCAACGACCAACACCTTCCGTCTCGCGGTCCAAGTATATCTCCAGTTTGGCCACAAACGAGTCGGAAGTACTGCGTTTATAGATTCCGGTGTCACAGGTAATTTCATTGACTCCGCCTATGCCAAAAAATTGGGGATAAAACTCGATCCGTTATCCCAGCCGGTTCGGATCACTTCTGTTGATGGTCGGCCCTTATCATCCAGCCCCATCACCAATCAGACCCAACCCATCACCTTAATCATCGACACGCACCAAAAACAGATCCGATTTCATCTCACCACCATCTCATCACCACCCATCATCCTCGGACACCCCTGGATGCTCCAGCACGATCCCCACATATCCTGGACACAGAATCGAATTCTCCAGTGGGGACCGACCTGCTCCGAACTCTGCTTACAAGCACCGGCTGGGACGTGCTCTAGGGAGTCCGAGGCCCCCAACGTCGACACCAACGCCATTCCCACCATCTACCGGGACCTGGCTGAAGTGTTTTGCAGAAGACGCGCCACCCACCTTCCGCCTCATCACCCCTGAGATCTGCCGATTGACCTTCAGTCGGGCTCCGTACCTCCCCGCGGCCATCTCTACTCCCTCTCTATCACCGAGACGCAGGCGATGGAGGAGTATGTGTCAAACGCCCTCCGCCAAGGTACCATCAAGCCCTCCTCATCGCCCGCTGCCGTGGGGTTCTTCTTTGTGAAAAAGAAAGGAGGTGAACTTCGCCCATGTGTCGACTATCGGAGGCTAAATAACATCACCATTAAGAATCCTGCTCCTCCTCCCCGGATCATAGACGGTGGCCCTGCTTACACTGGATTCTCGTCCTCGGGGCAGAGGCATCCAATATCTAGTCGACTGGGAAGGTTACGGCCCCGAGGAGCGATCCTGGATTACGGCCCGGTTTATCCTCGACCCCGAACTCATCAGGGACTATCGTCATCAGGTATCCTCCACCCCAGGACCATCAGGATCCGGTCCTGGACAGAGGGGTACTGTCACACACACTAGCTCCAGGACCGGCACTATGACCCGGAAGTAGTATGGATGTGACACAGGAAGCATAAAAGGAGGCAAAATGGCGCATCACATCACTCAGTCATTGAGTTGCCTATGGTGGTTCCGACGTCTACCTGCCAAATCGTGAGTACTCACTATTTCTGGGTTTATCTTCCTGTACGAGTTTGTGTTGTAAGAACACGAGTTTATTTGTGTAGACTCTTGCTCTCACTATGAGAGAGTTTACATGGTTATCCTGCCTCTTTGCGCTACTTCCGCGTTTGGGTTACCATCCACGCTACACGGGCTAAACTGCTAAATCATCTGTTGTTGTCTCCGGTTGGTCCAGTGACATCCAGCCTCTATTTCTATCTCCACATCATTTCATATTATTGTGTAATATTTGTATATCAGGTGTTATATTTGTATTATGTCCTGTATGATATTTGTATATTAGGATACCTGTATGTAGGTACTTGTGTTTTCTGAGATACGAATGTTGAATTTATTGTGTTGTGGCCAAACATCAAGAGAAATAATGTGTGGATAATAATATATTTAAACAAATAAAATAATTAAGATTTCTTTGATTTTCCTTTTTGTTCTCAATAGGCCAGTATTGTATAAACCGTTACATTTACTTTCCTTCTTTCTGGGATTTCATTCAGTACAGGTGAATACTAAATAATCAGTCATGCTCATGTGTAGCAAGAAACCCATCCCTACTGAGTTATAATAGAAAAAGTGTTTTTAAAAGGTACTTTGGTACTTTTTAATTAAATGTCCATTGCTCTCCTGTGAAGATTGTGTAGCTCAGCTAACAAAATTTGTGGAATAGGGAAACATCTGTTATACATAGAACCTCTGACTGCTTGCCTCCACTGAAAAACATCCCCATCAAGTGAAGTTCTCCCTGTTTCTTTGTATACTACAAAATGTGGATCAATGTTATTTAATGGAAAGGAAGAAAGTAATAAGATTAATCACAAGTACAATATATAAAGTATATATTAGCATACCTGTATATTAGGATGCATGTGTCGGTGTTATCCGAGATGGTATTAGCTCTTTTTACAAGCTCTGAATTTCACCCTATGTCCTCCGTCAGATGCCTTAAAACCTGGCAGTAGAGTTTGCTTATGACAGTCTGGCTCCTGGGGACGAATTCTCAATACACCCCGCCACAAACGTTAAAAGAGACGATGACCAACCACATGGTCGAGCTGTGGACCTGCCTTGCTCTTCCATAATGGGCTCTTCCACTGCTACTTCGTCTCAGACCCATAGTACCCACAGTTTCATCACCGGTAATGATCCTCGTCGTGAAGGACGGATCATGCATGGCAGGTAATAAATAAATAATAGCTATGTGCAATGCAGGCTGAGCCAACACTGTCACACTGTATGGCTCGACAATCAGTATTGAGTCCTACCACTTCCTGGGCACCATCATCACCCACGACCTCACTGACATCAGATCCCTATCCAGTAAGTCACACCAGAGGATGCTCAGTCAATGACAGTACATTACTACACAGGCCATCATTGAGTTCATTGTGACTTGCTCCATCACCATCTGGTATGCTGTCTCTACTGCCAAAGACAAAAACAGACTTCAGCATATCGTTCATTCTGCTGAGAGAGTGCTTTGCTGCAGTCTTCCATCACTCCAGGAATTACACCACTCCTGGACACTGAAGCCATTGGGAAAGACTGTGGCCTGTTCCTTCTTTATGTATTTTGTATAGTGTTTTTTTTTTCATTAATTTTTTATATCATCCTACAACAATAATGGACTCACCCCCGTGTTTCACTAGCGTTTCGATACATTCAAGGTAGAAGGTTTTGTCAGTACACCAGAACCATGATCTGACTGCCTGCATCATGTCTGAAACACTGGCTTCCCAGGAATTCCATTAATCTCCAACCATGTGGAAGTGGCTTGGAGTGAGGTCAGGACTGTATGGGGATGTGGAAATAACTCTTAGCCAAGTTCCTGTAATGTGCAACTGATGAACGATTGTCTGTATAGTTCCAACAGACAGATGCATATCTTCCAGTTGTGGACAAGTTACCTGTTAATTTTTAAGGATCAAGCATTCCACTCGATGAAAGTTCGCGGGAACAGTTACAGTGGGCTCTGAGCCACCTTGGCCGAGATATTCATGGGCTTATTGCCTTTTTTAAAAACTTTTCAGCACCATTCAGATGTTTTAGTGTGGCTAAGAGTCTCATCACCGTAAATATAAGTGTAACCGATAAATTGGTATTCCAGGGTAGCATCATAGTTTGCAAAGCAACAATATAGATGATGTAAAATAAACAAATATGGTCAGACTTTTAATATTAAATATGAATCAGTCCGTGTTATTAACATTTGCTGGTTTTTATTTATTTATTTATTTATGTAGAAAACTTAGAAAACTTGTAATCTTTTTGTTATAAGTTGTAATGGACTGAAGGGTTGCTGTTGACCCAGGAAAAAAAAGACAGTTGTCGAACCTCAATAATGCTTTATCGACATTTTCCTCTGATCTTGAATTCTTGTTCTTATAAAGTATATATATATTTTTTTTATTCTCAAACTAAAATATTACAGAATATTAAAGCATGTTTGAATTACTCTGAACAAATTCTTCATTTTGGTGGTCAGATCTACTGTACAAGCTTTTGTTTTTGGTCTTTTTTTATACCTTGGCCTTTGTTTTGTCGCATTCCTCCTATTCTCCTATTCTCCCTGGTTATCCTTGTTCTTCAAAGGCATCTTACATTTGTCAGCAAATGGCACAGTCAAAACAGCAAACGCTTCCCTTTTGCAGAAATGGCAGTTGGTTTCATTTCAAATTGGAGTGAAAGGCTATTTGGCTGCGAGGGTGAGCGCGCACTTCATCACCTTCAAAGGACAAAGCGATGATGGTTTATGAAGCGTCTGGCGATGTGCTTCGATTGGCCTTGAATTGACTATTGGTGGTGAAAAGGTCCTTTTAAAAGCCAAGAACTGAATCTCGATCTTATACTTGGACAATCGCTGAATGTAGTGAGAATCCTTAATGCTTTACATTAATCTTTCAGTTGGCTGGATTTGACTGGCCTGTGCTTATAGAACTAACCTAATGCTTTTCCGTTGCATTAAATACCTCTTTACACTAAAGCACGCCATGTTCTGCATTGTTCTGCATGGATCCTTTAGGACATGTGAATGCTTTGCTTATGCACTTAATGCATTGTTTATCCAAGCAAATGTTTAATTACTAGGAAGAATTAATTAATTACTCTTTTCTAAAGCTGACAACACTCCTTCCCCTGGGCGGACAAAAGTGTGTGTGTGTGTGTGTGTGTTAAGCAGGATGGAGGTGACCCCCCCTCCCCTCTCTCATTTCCCAATTATTTTTTCTATGGTTTATTTTTAGAGGTATGGGGGAAGAGAGGGTGGATATGGGATGGCTCCAGGGGGAGAGACAGGTTAACATCACATTAAGTGAAAAGGGCAGTCCCTCTCTCTCTCTCTCTCTCTCTCTCTCTCTCTCTCCCATTTTCTTCTTACTGCATCACAGAGTTAAAATTCCATTACCATTCTGCAGGAGGACATCAGGCTTATTCTAATGGGAGGAAATGGAAGAAATGCACTTGGCTGCTATTTTACAATATCGCAAACTATACACATAGACATAAGGGAATTAAAACAGATTGCTGATGTGAGGCTGATTACATTCCCAGGGCAATCCTCAAAGTTATAGTCGAAAGTGTTACCTCCTTTGTGCCTAACAGCTATAAAATGTTTTCCATGACCTGAAGGTGAAAACAATCCTAAAACTATGGTGAACATTTCCGTGCTCACCACCTTACTATTATTACATCACCTTCCATGTTTTTCACACCGTCTATGTGTTTTTTGGAACGGTGCACTGATGACGCGGTTCTCAAGTCTAATTAAAGCGACACTACTAAAAATGACCGTAGGCAAACAAAAAGAATCAACATGTTCTCTATCAGCTCCAGCAGACTTGGAGGCATTTTTCTTAGCTTTCAAGAAGCGATGGTACTAATGGCTAATCTTCCTGTAGTTGTCAAATATCATCAGCATCTTTAGGGGAACTAAGAGAGAGAGAGAGAGAGAGAGAGCAAACCCATGCTTGTGTTCCCACTGCAACGAACTTGTCAAAGTTGCTACAGATTGTTTATGTTAGAATGCCTTGGAGCATATCTTAGAGCAAGCTGTGACATAATGAGAACTTCACTTGCTAGTGTTAGTGTTGCCTAGCCAGGAACATCATCCTTGACACCAATCCCTGACTCATTACACCCTCATTACATGCTGAATGTATTAGTGATGATTTGATGGATTTACAATTGCGATCTATAATAACGTTAATCCTTAAATTTTGGTTGATACCTCAGCAAATTGCATACACACATTCTATCATGCTTGGAAACGAAATACAGTAGCTTTTGCCTTTGCATTCATGTCATCATGGCTTGTCTGGTGCATCATAAATACAACATAGGTATGACATGTAACATTTACATTTGTGCAATTGGCAGACGCTGTTTTCCAGAGCGTCTTACTTAACTGCTTTCAAGTTTCCGTCATTGGATATATCCTAACACTTTGTAATAGGTTGCTAACTATAAGTACCGCCAGTCAAACACTGTTGGGAAGAAGGTATTTGCCAAATGCCTTAGGAACAGATTACAGACTTTATAACCTGTAACTTCAAATTGCTTGTTAATCCATTCATTCAATCTACCTTCAAGAACCATCCAAATTGCTTGTTGAAGTCTTTAACTCTCACTGTGTGTGCTTTAATATAATGTCTTACAAAACAGTGAAGTGGAATTTAATGCTTGATCTACCTACAGCACATACTTCAAAATACTACAAATTTCTCTTCTACAAACATCACCAAAGCCGTGATCGGGTTGCCTGTAGAATGGTTATATCTTGGTGACAAAAAATATTATTCATCAACTGCAACGCACAGCTGTCATATGCTAGTGACATACACATGATGCATCACCTTTCGGTTCAACATATATATTTGTATTTGCAGTGTGAAGACACACAGCATCTCATAAATGAAACATCTGGCAACAACTTGTGCATAGCCCACATGAAACATACTCTGGTATTTATTATTTATTGTTTTAAACTGGAGTTGTTCTAGGCGCTTTTGTCACGTTTCCATCATTAATCGCCGTCTTTTCTCCTTTTTTCCCACGCTGTCATGTCTTCTGCCTCACGTGCTCATGTTTTCCCCCCATCTGTCATGCTCTTACACACGCCCGCCCACTTTACACACCGGCATCTCATTCACAAACTAATTTCTCCCGGCATTTAAGGAAGCACAGAGCGCGATCTCGTTGCCAGATTATTGCGTGCCTTCAGAGCCCAGTCTTCTCGCGTTTCTTTTCCGTGCAAGTTGTTTCCGTTTTCGACCTCGCCTGTTCCCGGTTTTTGATTCTAGTCTATCGTTTTGGATCTCGTTCGCTGTTTGTTTCCTGTTGGTTTTGACCTTTCGCTTCGGCTCACGATTACGTCTCTGCTCGCTCCCCCTTCGGATTTTTTCGCCCCGCTGACTGACTCATTGGTTTTGAACTCTCGCACTGGCTCACGACACCGTCTCTGCTCGCTCCTTTTTGATTCATGCACCGCGGACTGATTCTACTGGCTTTTCGACCTGTTTTTGTCAGCTCTGCATTACGTCATTGGGATTCCCCCGAAACACGGAAGTACTCGGCTGCCGGCGTACCACACACTCCCCGTTCAAGTTCGCGTCTGAGCCACGCCCCCTTTGGCGCTATAAACTGCACTTGGATCCAGCCTCTCTTGCTCTCCTCTTTATTCTGCGCGTCCTGACAGAATAATCTGGCCACGATGGATCCAGCAGATTTAAACGGACTCAGAACAGCATTGCAGAACCAGGGTGCTCTGCTGGGCTCACACCAGCAAGACCTTCAGAACATCAACCAAACGCTCGCGACCATCACGGATTCTCTCGCTGCTCTTTCATCACAAATTCAGCACCTTCAGGCAGCTCCTCCAGCACTACCCCCAGCCCCCACCGCTACTCCAGCTGCAGCTTCATTCCCCGTGCAACACCATGAACCCCGTCTACCTGCCCCACCCTCCTATGATGGCAATCCCGGTACCTGCCGATCCTTCTTGTCCCAATGTTCCCTGGTTTTAGAGTTACAAGCTTCATCCTTTCCCACTGAACGCTCCAAGGTGGCATACATTATCACCTTACTCTCAGGAAGGGCCCGGGAATGGGGCACAGCCCTCTGGGACACTCAAGCCCCATGCTGTGGGGACTTTAGATCTTTCACCTCAGAAATGCTGAGGGTGTTCGACCGTTCATCCACCGGGCGAGAGGCAGCTGTTAAAATCCTCAATCTGCGACAAGGATCTCGCTCTGCATACGACTACGCGATTGAGTTTCGCACTTTGGCGGCCTCCAGTGGCTGGGATGAGCGTGCGCTGTGTGACGCCTTCGTCAATGGCCTGGCGGACTCCGTGAAGGACGAATTAGCTTCCAATGAACTACCTTCGGACTTCCAAGGATTAACGGATTTGGCCGGTCGCGTCGACAGTCGTCTTCGTCTTAGGCAACAGAGAAGGGGCCGCACATTCAGTGAGTGCAGCTCACCCTCTCCTCCTGCACCTGCTCCAGAGCCCATGCAGGTAGACCGCACCCGTATCTCTCCGGAAGAGCGCCTACGTCGACGCAGGGAGAGAGCCTGCTTCTATTGCGGTCAAGCCGGACACTTTCGGGAGAACTGTCCGTTAAAAGGCAAGGCCCCCTAGTGAGATTGAGGGTCCTAGGGGGCCAGAAACGGGACATCGACTCAACCCCTCGCTCCTGTCTTCCGGTCCTTGTGACCGTTAACAACAGGACCCACACGGTATGGGCCCTCATTGACTCTGGAGCCGACCAGAACCTGATCTGCCCCCGCACAGTAGGAAACCTCAAGATCTCATCCACCCCTCTTGAGCGCCCTCTTCCTGTTCAGGCTCTGGATGGTAGCAGCCTCAACCCCATCACTCATCGCACTCTTCCCGTCAGTCTAAGAATTTCCGGCAACCACACAGAGACCATCTCATTTCTCATCATGCGCAGATCCCACACCCCAATTGTTCTTGGGCGCCCCTGGCTAGTACAACATAACCCTCATATAGACTGGGTTCGTAACACGATCATTGGCTGGAACCCATCTTGCCTGTCCTCATGCCTTGTTTCTGCTTCCGTCCAGCCTCCCTCTGCTACTGATAAGACACAGTTCCCCCTTCCCGCCAACGTGCCCCTGGAATATGCTGACCTCCGTGAGGTCTTCAGTAAGTCTCGTGCCACCTCCCTGCCTCCACATCGACCCTATGATTGTGCCATCGATCTTCTTCCAGGCGCAGCCCCCCCAAGGGGGCGTCTCTACTCTCTCTCTTCCCCCGAGAGAGGTGCCATGAATCAATATATCACAGAATCACTAGCAGCTGGAATTATTCGACCATCTTCGTCACCGGCAGGCGCGGGATTTTTCTTCGTTGAGAAAAAAGACAAGTCCTTACGGCCCTGCATCGATTATCGGGGACTTAATGAGATGACAGTTAAAAATCGTTACCCCCTTCCTCTCATGACCACGGCTTTTGAACTATTGCAGGGAGCACGTGTCTTTACAAAACTCGATCTCCGAAATGCCTACCACCTCGTCAGGATAAGAGAAGGGGACGAGTGGAAAACTGCATTTAACACTCCTACTGGCCACTATGAGTATCTGGTGGTACCTTTTGGACTAACCAATGCGCCCGCAGTTTTTCAAGCTCTGATAAACGACGTCTTGAGGGACTTTCTGAACGTGTTTGTGTTTGTCTACCTTGATGACATTTTAATCTTTTCTCACTCCCTGGATGAACACATCACCCATGTCCGTCAAGTACTACAGAGGCTGCTGGAGAACAAACTGTTCGTCAAGGCTGAAAAATGCGAGTTTCACCAGAAGTCCACCTCTTTTCTGGGGTTTGTCATTTCTCCCTCCAAGATCCAGATGGAGCCCTCCAAAGTCAAGGCTGTTATGGATTGGCCCACGCCCTCTTCTAGACGAGAACTCCAACGCTTCTTGGGGTTTGCCAATTTTTACCGCAGGTTCATCAGGAATTATAGCACAGTGGCTGCTCCCCTCACAGCTCTCACTTCCTCAAAACTACCCTTTCTGTGGAACACAAGGGCAGAAGAGTCCTTTATGAACCTCAAAAGGAGATTCACTTCAGCACCCGTTCTCACCATCCCAGACCCCTCCCTCCAATTCACCGTCGAGGTGGATGCTTCTGAAACAGGGGCTGGAGCCATCCTCTCTCAGAGAAGCCCCAAGGACAACAAGCTGCATCCCTGTTCCTTTCTCTCTCACCGATTAACTCCAACAGAACAAAATTATGACATCGGCGACAGAGAGCTACTGGCTATCAAACTAGCCCTCGAGGAGTGGAGACATTGGTTGGAGGGGGCCCAGCACCCCTTTCTGGTCTGGACTGACCACAGAAACTTGGAGTACTTAAAATCAGCCAAAAGATTAAATGCTCGCCAAGCCCGCTGGTCCCTGTTTTTCTCAAGGTTCAACTTCACCATATCCTACCGCCCAGGCTCTAAGAACACCAAACCCGATGCTCTTTCCCGACAGTTCTCTCCGCCCCAGGATATCGCTCTTAGGGGAAACATCCTCCCACCGCACTGTATGGTGGCTGCTACCCAGCAGGACATCGAAGCTCTGGTCAGACAGACCCTAGAACAAGAGCCAGGCCCAAGTAACGCCCCCGCCAACCGCCTATTCGTCCCTCAATCAGTTCGCCCACAGGTCCTTGAATGGGGACACTGCTCCAGGTTGGCCTGTCACCCGGGAGGGGCACGAACCCTGTACCTGATCCAGCAACGCTTCTGGTGGGCAACCATGAGGGAGGATATCTTCGGATTTGTGGCAGCATGTCAGACATGTTCAAGAAACAAGTCATCCAACCAACCTCCAGCAGGCCTCCTTAAACCACTCCCCATCCCTCACCGCCCTTGGTCTCACATCGCACTGGATTTTGTCACAGGACTCCCAACCTCAGAGGGGAACTCTTGCATTATGACCATTGTGGATCGTTTCTCCAGAGCCGCCCATTTTGTCCCTCTGACCAAACTCCCCTCAGCCAAGGAGACTGCCGAGCTGCTCATCCTTCATGTTTTTCGACTACATGGACTTCCTGTCGACATTGTCTCTGACAGGGGACCCCAGTTCTCTGCACACTTCTGGAAGGCCTTCTGTAGACTCATTGGTGCCACGCCAAGTCTGTCTTCTGGTTATCATCCACAATCCAATGGACAGACGGAGAGAACAAACCAAAAGCTGGAGACCTCTCTGAGATGCATGGCGTCACAGAACCCCTCTTCATGGAGCAGGATGCTCCCATGGGTGGAATATGCCCACAACTCTCTCCCCACGTCATCTACCGGGATGTCCCCCTTTCAGTGTTGCTTGGGCTATCAACCACCCCTGTTTCCTTCTCAGGAAGAAGAAGTAGCGGTCCCTTCTGCACAGAGTTTCGTGCGACGTTGCAAGAGGACTTGGCAGAGAGCTCGGTTCCAACTCTTAAAGTCAGTACAAGCCTTCAAACGACAAGCTGATCGACGGCGCTCGATTGCTCCAAGATACAAGGTCGGCGATAGAGTAATGCTTGCCACACGGGACATTCCCCTCAAAACTATCTCACGAAAACTATCCCCTAGGTTCATTGGCCCGTTTACTGTCACTAAAGTTATCAACCCTTGCTCTGTCAGGTTACGCCTGCCTTCCACTATGCACAGAATCAACCCCGCCTTCCACGTCTCGCAAATCAAGCGCTTGGTTACCAACCCTCTATGTCCACCCACCCACCCACCTCCTCCTCCCCGTTTCATCGATGGTGGCAAAGCATTCACGGTCCGTCGACTTCTTAAGTCCCGCCGCAGAGGGAGGGGCGTCCAGTATCTGGTAGACTGGGAGGGCTACGGCCCTGAGGAGAGGAGCTGGGTTCCTGCCAGATTTATTCTAGACCCCAAATTAATATTAGAATTTCATAAACATTTCCCTGAGGCGCCCCGCCCAAACGCCCAGAGGCGTTCGTAACGGGAGGGGTACTGTCACGTTTCCATCATTAATCGCCGTCTTTTCTCCTTTTTTCCCACGCTGTCATGTCTTCTGCCTCACGTGCTCATGTTTTCCCCCCATCTGTCATGCTCTTACACACGCCCGCCCACTTTACACACCGGCATCTCATTCACAAACTAATTTCTCCCGGCATTTAAGGAAGCACAGAGCGCGATCTCGTTGCCAGATTATTGCGTGCCTTCAGAGCCCAGTCTTCTCGCGTTTCTTTTCCGTGCAAGTTGTTTCCGTTTTCGACCTCGCCTGTTCCCGGTTTTTGATTCTAGTCTATCGTTTTGGATCTCGTTCGCTGTTTGTTTCCTGTTGGTTTTGACCTTTCGCTTCGGCTCACGATTACGTCTCTGCTCGCTCCCCCTTCGGATTTTTTCGCCCCGCTGACTGACTCATTGGTTTTGAACTCTCGCACTGGCTCACGACACCGTCTCTGCTCGCTCCTTTTTGATTCATGCACCGCGGACTGATTCTACTGGCTTTTCGACCTGTTTTTGTCAGCTCTGCATTACGTCATTGGGATTCCCCCGAAACACGGAAGTACTCGGCTGCCGGCGTACCACACACTCCCCGTTCAAGTTCGCGTCTGAGCCACGCCCCCTTTGGCGCTATAAACTGCACTTGGATCCAGCCTCTCTTGCTCTCCTCTTTATTCTGCGCGTCCTGACAGCTTTGGCCTTTTCTTCACGTTTAAACAAGGTTTTGGATCACTAAAACCAGTTCCAGGGTGAAGATATTCCGAAATTTTTGCCAGGACTCCCTGGAAGAAGAGATAATGTATCTCAATGGGACATTCCTGGTAAAATAAAGAATAGAATTAAAAAAATAAATAAAATTTCAGTGCTAATTGGAGCATGGACAGTTAAAACAGAGATTTTAATTGTAAGAGTATCTTAAAGCTGCCGATTGGCAAACATGGCTTTACAGTTAGGGATTTTCTTTTCTTTTTTGATGCCATTTTTCACGCTTTTATTTTTTAAGAATTAAAGAAAAAAACCCATGTTTAGAAAAAAATTCATTAAGTGTGCATATGTGGTGTAGAGCTTCGTGACTTTTTTGTTGACGCTGCAAACAATGTGCATTGCAAAGTACAGTAGGTTAAAAAACAGACCCCTGCATGAAAATTCATGTAGCATCACGATGAATGTTAGGTTAAAAATTGATGGGTGAACCTCTAAGTCTTTCTTACTTGGCAATCACTCGTCAATTAAGAGAGACATAGATATACACACACAGAGACACACACACAGACACACACTGCCCTCTAGCCCTAACCTCTTTTAGCTCTTTAGCTGTGAGGTTATGGTTTGTGGATGAGGGGTTAATGTTAAATGTAATGTGTTAGGTCCAGGTATACAGTATTTCCTCTTAATACCATCAACACACATCTGTTTAAGCTAGTCCATGATAGTGTGTTGGAATGTTCTCTAATTTATTCACCGAAAATGAGGTATTGAACTCCTAATCCAAACTTTCTCAGTGAACATGTATCACATACATTCAATAGGTCAAAGAGCATGAGCCGTTTTCATGTTTTGTATAAATCCACGGACATGGGGTGACGGGGGACAGGGGGGATGGTATAGACATCTGAAACATGCCACTCGGGGCATTTGTCCTTATTGAGGATTTATATGAGTGAATTATTTGTGCATTGTCAACTCTGGAACTGAGAGTGTCTTGAACTTGTTGCGTGCTTTGTCTTTGCTTTGTCTTGTTCTTTGGCCCTGATACCTTACCGGTGCCACCTAAATGATTGAAGTGCACTGGTATGCGGACCCTTAAATAGACAGTTATTGTGTTGTGACAGTTATTACTAATTATGCTTATGGCGCTGGCGTCTGGCAACCATGTGTCTGGGTCCGCGCACCTGCCTATTCAGAACTCTGCGGGGTAGCAGCCTGAGGATTTGCTCATTCTGAACAGTGCTGAGTATTTTCACATGGTTTTGCCCCTCGTGAGACCTGCATCGTTACATCGTCCATCAGATTTCCAGACAGAGAAGTGTGATTCATCACTCCAGAGAACACATCTCCACTGCTCTAGAGTCAAATGGTAGTGTGCATCTGATGTGTTGCATTGAACTTGATGATGTAAGGCATGGATGCAGCTGCTCAGCCATGGAAACTTATTCCATGAAGCTCTCTATGCACTGGTTTTGACCTAAGCTGAAGGTAACATGAAGTTTGTAGGTCTGTAGCTATTGACTGCAGAAAGTTGGTGACCTCTGTGAACTACGTGTGCATGTGTGCCAGCATACACTAACCTCACATGGTGATTGTAATTGTGCTGGCCTACCACTTAGGGGCTGAGTTGCTGTCTTTTTCAATCACTTCCACTTTGTTATAATTCCACTAACAGTTGACTGTGAAATATTTAGTAGCGAGGACATTTCATGACTGGCCTTATTGCACAGTTGGCATCCTATTACCATACACACTGAAATTAACTGAGCTCTTGAGAGTGACCCATTCTTTCACAAATGTTTGTAGATGCAGTCTGCATGCTTATATGCTTGATTTTCTACACCTCTAACAATGAAAGTGATTGGAACCCCAGGATCCAATGATTTGGAAGAGTATGTGAATACTTTCTGCAATATAGCGTATATACACAAAAAAGCTGTCACTTGTATTCTGTGGTCATTTGAGGGATTGCTTGTGCACATCTTCGAAAAATTAACAAAATTATCCAAGTCGAAGGTGCAAAACCAGAGTAAAACAACAGGAGCAGAATAATACCATGTGACCCTGTGTCTGAAGCTGACTAAACAAACTTGAGTTATATCGTAAAATGAATACTTACATATTGAGTACTAAAACTAATTGTTTTTTTTCTATTGCATTTTTTTTTTCATTTGTCAAAACCTCCAGCAGTCTTCAAACCCACAAAAAGGTCTGTTTTCTGAATGGAAGGTCATAGTGTCCATGCTTGGACACAGTTCCTGACAACAATGATTGAAAGTTTCAACAGACCTCATCTGTCTATTGAATGTCACTTTTAATCTTCCAGATGTACATAAAGTATGCAGGTACTGCTTTTGCATGTGCATGCAAAGTCATGCGTCAATCACAAACTGACCTTCAAGCTGTATTAATGGAGATCACTAGCTCTTCATATTGTATTATATGAAGTTTATAATTTTTTTTATTTAGCTTTGTGGTCATGCAATATGGAGGACTAAACATAGAGGAGGACATAATTATAAATAAATAAATAAATGTGTGAATAAATAAGTAAATAGAGAAATAAATAAATAAATAAATAAATAAATACAATAAGTCCTGGAAAATTGCTAAATATATTCCTAATTTTGTTTATTAACATATTTCAAGATTTATTTATTTCTGAATTTCCACATTTCTTCATAAAATTTTTTATTGAGTTGTCACATTTCTTTATTTATCTATTTTAGATTTTCCACATTTTTACCTATATTTATTTCTGCATTTCCACATTTCTACATTTATTTCTTTGTCGCTGTATGCTGATAAGGTAGGTGGTCCCAGCCTTAGTCGAAACCGTGATTGGGCCGCTGGGCACCTCAGACAGAAGCAATCGATCTAATCAGCATGATCCTTTTTAGTTATCTGAAACTAACTATGCAAATGGCTTCCAACGAGAGACCGTTCGAACACATTGAAGAACAAGAACTTCATATTCTCACGCAGAAAGAGGAAGGGAACGTTGGGCGTCCACGGTACGTTTTACCCAGAAGTAGATGAGCCTCAATTGTGGTAAAACGCACCGTGGACGCCCAACATTCCCTTCCTCCTCCTGCGTGAGGATATGAAGTTGGCGGGCAACTTCTTGATGACCGTCAAACACAGTTTGGTTAAGGTCGACATTCATCACAGCATCAAGCTGAACTATATCATCCATTAATCTTTCGACATGATATAAAACGTAGTCATTTGCTGCAAGGTTCTCAATTTCACCGGCTAATGATCTTAACTCATTAGCGGCAGCTTGTAAAAAAATACGCCATAGTTGCCAGACAGCAG
This sequence comes from Channallabes apus, assembly GCA_030522415.1. NCBI lineage: Eukaryota > Metazoa > Chordata > Actinopteri > Siluriformes > Clariidae > Channallabes > Channallabes apus. The sequence goes on from CM060109.1 coordinate 18,585,363, forward strand.
TCATTACATTTACATTTAGGCATTTGGCAGATGCTCTTATCCAGAGCGACTTACAAGAAGTGCTTTAAAGTTTACATCATGGGATACATACTTACACTGGGTTAACTAGGTTAATAACTAAGTGCCATTAGTCCAACACAACTGGGAAGAGTTTTTTTTTTTTTTTTATGCGCGGGGTTACTCCAAGTACTGGAGAAACAGATGCGACTTAAGTCGTCATTTAAAGATAGTCAAAGTCTCTGCTGTATGGTCATCTAGAGGAAGTTCATTCCACCACCTAGGTGCCAGAACAGAAAAGAGCCTGGATGAATGCCGCCATCGATCCCTGAGAGATGGTGGGATGAGGTGAGCAGTGCTGGGGGATCGGAGGGAACGTGGTGCAGTGCGTGGTGTGATTAGAGCAGAGAGGTAAGTGGGTGCTGGGCCATTTTTAGCTTTGTAGGCAAGCATCAGCGTTTTGAATTTGATGCGGGCAGCTACAGGAAGCCACAAGGTCTTGACATGGGGATGAGTCACAAGGGATAAACAACAGTTCGGTTTTACTGAGATTGAGCTTCAGCTGATGAGCAGCCATCCAGGATGAGATGTCTGCCAGACATGCTGAGATCTGGGTGGAAACCTGAGTGTCAGAGGGAGGAAAGGAGAGAGTAAGTTGGGTGTCATCTGCATAACAATGGTATGAAAATCCATGCGATGATATGACCTTACCAAGAGACCGGTTATACAGGGAGAACAGAAGAGGACCAAGTCCAGGCAGGGTTTCTTGAGGATGGGAATAACCCTTGCCTTCTTAAAAGCAGCAGGAACATGACCAGATGATATGGAATGGATGATGATGGTTGTGGTGATGGGAAGGAGGTCTCGTGAGATGGCCTGGAGCATTGTGGAAGGGATTGCGTCTAATGAAAAGGTGGTGGGGTTAGATGACGAGATAATCTGCTGAATCTCATCAGATGACAGGTTGGAGAATTCTGCTAAGGGAGGGAAGGGAAGGTCCTGAGGTTCTGCCATAGGAGTTTGGTTGGGAGCGAAGGACTGGTGAATTGCTTCAATCTTCCCATCGTAGAATGTGGCAAAATCGTCAGCAGTCAGAGAGGAAGGGGCAGGAGGAGTCGGTGGGTTGAGTAGTGAGGAGAAGATGTTGTGGAGTTTGCCAGGATCATGTGCAGAGGCTTCCAGCTTTTCTCTGAAGAAAGTAGTTTTGGTCGCGTCACATGAGAATTTGGAGAGAAGAGTCTGGTAAGATATGAGATCTGCATCAAGTTGCGATTTCTTCCATCTTCTCTCTGCAGTTCTTAATTCTCTCCTGTTGTTGCATAGTACATCAGATAGCCAAGGAGCATGGCAAGGCGTCTTCCTTGGATTAGATGACAGCGTGCAAAGGAGATCTATGGATGAGCAGAGAGAGGAGAGTTTCAGTCGCAGTCTCTAGTGGTAGAGAGGAGAAGGAGTCTGGGTCAGGGAGGGATGATAGGGTGCAGGAAGACACAGAGGAAGGGGAGATAGAGTGAAAGTTTCTGCTGGTAAAAGAGACATTTTGGTGGTTAGGTTTACGTAGAATAGGAAGGGTTATGGTGAAGGATACCAGGTAATGATCAGATTTATGAAGATAAATAGTGATCTCTGTGATTGGAGAAGGGAGGCAAAAAACGAGGTCGAGAGAATTCCCTGCCTTGTGTGTGGGAGGGCAGCTGTTTAGAGCTAAAGAGGAGTTAAGGAGAGGGAGAAGGAAAGAGGATTGGAGTTTGTCAGATGGAAGGTTGAAGTCTCCTAGAACAGTGAGAGGAGTGTTAGCAGAAGGAAAAATACTAAGAAGAATGTCCATTTCATCTAGAAAATTTCTTAGAGAGCCAGAAGGACGGTAAATAACCAAGATGTGGAGGTTAATTGGAGAGGTTACCTTAACTGCATGAAATTCAATGCTGAGGGCATTACAAGCCAAGGCATTACTAGTTGAGTCGAAACAATCTCGCTTCATTTAACCAATCACGATTTCGACTAAGGCTGGGACCGCCTGCTGTACCTCGTCAGCATACAGCGATAAAGATATAAATGTAGAAATTTGGAAATGCAGAAATAAATATGTATGTAAGAATGTGGAAAATCTAAAATAGATAAATAAAGAAATGTGACAACACAAAAATAAATGAATGAAGTAGGAATATAATATAAATATTTCTATATTTACTTATTTATTCACACATTGATTTATTTATGTATTTATTTATTTCTAGATTTACTTATTTATTCACACATTTATTTATGTATAATTATGTCATGTTTAGTCCTCCATAATGCAAAGCTCTTTGGCATAGTTAGCTAAAGAATGATTTGTCATTTGTCCAACCTTGTTGTATATACAGTGGTACTTTTAACATCAAAGTCATATATCATCCAAAAATTTGAAAGAAATAGAAAAACAAAATCTGAATAATTTATTTGAAAAAGAATCACTCCCTTTCTAAAAATATCTTGTAAATTCAATTAGGTGAAGCTAATAATCTTCACAATGGCACACAAAGCCATTTGACTTTCAACTGTAATCATTTTGAATAGCTCAGCATGGCAAGCTGGTAGCACAGTTAAGGGAAAGAATCAACTATGGGTGGCAGGGCACTGTCAAAAACTCTCTTGGATAAAGTTGTGCACAGGCACAAGTCAGGAGATTGATACAGAAATAAAACAATCAAAGACGTTCTCACTGCCTAGAAGCACAGTGAGGTCTATTAGTAAGAAGTGGAAGGCTTTTGGTATAACACAGATCCTGGATCAGGACATCGCTCCAAACTGGATGAAAGAGCCAGGAGGAAACTGGTCAAACAGGCCTACAGCAACTCTGAAGCAGTTGCAGGAATTTATGTCAAATATTGGTCATTGTGTAAATGTGACAACAAAATCACATATTTTATACAAATTTGTCTTATATGGGAGGGTTGCAAGAAAAAAGCCTGAGCAACTGAGCTTTGCAAAATTGCATTTTGAAGATCACAATCAATTTAATTATATACACAATACCAAACAATATGTCTGCCAGAAATCTAAAACTCCATTGAAAATCTGTGAGTTGCAGTCTACAAACATTAACAATCAAATTTAACTCAACTTGAGCAGTTCTGCAAAGTCTAGATGTGTAAATCTTTGTGTGCCACTGAGAAGGTGATTAGCTTCTCCTGATTAAGTTCACAAGGCATTTTTAAGAAGCGGGGGGTTCTTTTTCAAATCAGTGGTTTATAGATATATTGGATGATAAAAGTTGCGCTGAATGAAACAAAAACTACATCTGTCTTCATTTCAGGCTGCAGTGCAATAAAATGTGATTATTTCAAAAGGGGTAATTCTTCTCCATACCCACTGGATGAATCTGTATATATCCTACTACATTTAGGTAAATATGTTCTGCACAAAAAGCGTAGAAAGCTAATCAGAGCACAATGGAACACAAGGCATACAAACAGATTGTCCTACTCCTGCCCTCCCTACGTATGTTATGTGGTTAGCCGCAAGCATGTGACTGTTGTTACTGTTGGTATTTATATGCTGTGATGCCCCTGTCCACAATTTTCACTTGTTCCTGTGTTTGTTTTTTTAACATACTCATTAGACTAGCAGTGGCATAATAGGTTGTTAAATATTGCTTCCTTACAGCTTCATAGTTCCCACTTCAATACTAAACATGGATTATTGTGTCTGTGCCTGTGGGAGTTTCTTTCTGGTTTGACTTTCTCCCACCTCCTAAAAACATTCCGCCATGGTTATTGGCTGCATTTGCCCTTAGGTGTGAATAAGTGTGTGAATGTGTGTACATGATGCTCTGTGACCGATCTGACTGGTATTTACTGTATCTGTCCAAATAAGTAAAAAAATGGAAACTTATTTAAAGATTTATGAATGGTGTGTGTTTAGCAGATGTCTGCAGATAACTGATAACATTTGCCTAAAGATTTTTTTTTTCATGGGAGGATTTGTAGTATGAACAAATCCTACTCCTTTTCCAAGCAGCTTCATCCATGATAGAGATTTAAAGGTTCCTGTCCATTAATCCTGTCATCTGTCTAGATTGACGTAACCTGCTATCTCCACAGGAGTTATTAGGTGTCAATGTGTTGTCCTTAAAATACAATGCTGTCAGGAGCTGTTATTTTCCAGTTGATCTGATTTTAGGCCACTGCTTGCACTTAGTCAAATGTCAAACTGACACTCTGATTTACAGTGGTGTACTGTATATCCATGAATATAAGACAAGATACCATGCAAAAACTTTGGGGAAAGGTTTTCCAAAGTCTAGTTTATTGTACTGTGATGTCTCAAAATGTGGATTTCCTTATTAATTACTAGCGTATTTTTTAGTTTTCACGGGTCGTTTTACCTATCAACACGTCGTTGATAGAAACAGAGTTTTAGAAATAGTTAAAAGGTTAAGGCTAAAAATAAACTGATCAGCTTTATATAGTAAGTGATATTGTAAGAGCCATATCGCATTTGTTATGAATTTGCTGTTGTGTTTATTAATTTTATTTTAATTTATTTTATTCTATTTTATCCTACTCACTAGTTAAGCATTAAGCATTGATTTGTTAGTTCAGTGTTCACGTTTGACAATCGTAGGTTGGTCTGTGACGTCATTCCACTATTACACGTTTTTGTATGACTATCGCATGAAAGAAGGCTCAGTTCTTGATGCGGAATTGTGGAGACACAAGCTTTTGACCGTAAGCTACCATAAGCTAACGTAAGCTAAAAGATACAGCAAACATATTGTTGTAAACGTGACCTACAGCTACTGCGATCGTGTTGTTGTAACTACAGTGGATTTACTCAAGACAACTGTACGAAGTGTTGAATCTTTGATGCTGGAAAAATAAACGAGAGACAAAGAAATCATCAGACTTCCGTGTTGTGAGTGAAAAATCAAACCAAAGATACGCGTCAAAACGTGTAATAATATGACTGCATGAACAGATATTATTATTATTGCAGGTTGGAGCCCACGTAGTACATGTCTTCCTGTCTTTCTGTACAGCCGAACTCTCTGCCCAATTAACTTATTAATTAACTTATTAATACAAATAAATAAAAAAATATGTTGAGTGACTGGATCTCAAGGAGCCCTCATGTTGGAGTTTCCTTCTCAATTTTCTTTTTAGTTATTGTGTCATAGTTACTCCTGCTGGATTCTCTGCTTGCACTGTGCACAAAATATGCATTCACCTTATACATTATGTGACTGTGATCATACCTAACTGTTATCTCTCTTCTCTTCTCTCTCCCTGTCAAGATACACATGTTGCTCCTGAGCTGTGAGTAATCTAGACCCTGTCTGCTCTCAGAACCTGTCTGACTCCTGGTGCCCGGCTTCTCGTGGGGTTTGCGTGTGATGACTGGGGATGGGTCCAATTTACCATGTAGACGGTCTTGGCCTCAGCTGATGCAGACAGCTGTTCTCTGAGGTCTTGAAACTTCTCTGACTATTAAGCCTACCATCGCTCAACAGTTCAAAACTGGAATTTCATAACGTTTTGTACCTGAGCCTTCAATAACAAAGATTCAATATTAACTTATTAACAAATAATCAGTAATATTGGACTTCCAGCAGCCTATTACACAGTATAACTGGATTGCACCTCGTTATCATCCTAATGAGGATGGGTTCATTAATCAGTCTAGTTCCTATCAAGGTTTCTTTCTAATACCATCTCAGTTTTTTTCCTTGCCACTGTTGCTCTTGGCTTGCTTATCATGAACGAACTGATCATTTTGATTCATACATATTTTTTTCACACATTTCCATAATTTTGTAAGGTTGAGTACCTTCTGCGTTGTTAACACTAAGTTGTACTTTTTTTGTTGCCAGCCAAATACACTTCCTGTTCAGTAAAAGGAGATGGGATCACAGATGAGAAAAACGTTGATCGGGTAAAAATTAAGTTTTGTCTTAAAACGACTCCAGTGCATTAAAATTCAATTATACCACTGTAAATTTTGAGTGAATATACAGCACTGTTATTTCAGCGGTGGAAATATGAACTAATCCCAGTAAAAAAAATCAGGTTTGCTTTTCTAATTAATATCTATTGGTGCAGGTGTTTGTTAACACTGAGCAAGTAGCTTATTAGTAGCTTATTTTATAGTAGATTATTACAACCAGCATATATACAGGTTCATAACCTCGCTTTTACACAACATTTTTAATTTCACATATGGTGCAAGTTAAACTTTAGGCAGATATCTAATACATATAATAAATTAGGCAGATGTCTAATAAATCTAATACATCTTGTCTAAAAAATCTAGTTCTGACCAATGTACAAACAAAACCTTTCTTTTATTTATGTAGATATTATGTACCCTCTTTATGAAAGACTGTTTAAAGCTTCTTAAACTTTTGCTCACATAATCTAAAACACCAGCCCTAAAAGAGGGTTTTATAAAAGTTCTTTGACTAAGCAATAAGACATGTTGTTCATAAGAGCGTTTGAGAGTTTGCAGGTTTTAAAATCAGTGTGAGATTGATGAGATAATGCCAGTTAAATCCGAGTGCTGCATTCGGCTTCAATAAGTATCTCATTATGGGAAGTGGAACAAAGTGAAAAACTCTCCAGCACTCCGACTCACCTAGAGATCCTTCAAAAATGCCGTAGACAATTGATTTGAAGTGTGTTAGAGGGATATGGTGGAGGAGTAGAAGATTTCTTAGTTTGTGTGTGTGTGTTGGGTGGGTGGGTGTGTGTGTAAATAGTATAGAGAGTGTCTGAATTTAGTCTAGTAGGTAGTAGGTGTGAGTTTCTGAATTAGTCTCTACAGCTCTGTGTAAAACACTCACTCACACACACACACACACACACACACACACACACACACACACACACACACACACACACACACAAGCATGCAATTTGTTTCAGTTAAATGTTTTACTAATAATTTTTTTTCATTAAAACACCATAAACACTGTTTCCAAATTGCAACAAGTCTAAGATAAAATAATATTTCCAGTTATTTCCTTTGTTTCATCTCGCATAATAAACTAGTGCCTAATTGTCAAGTGTTTCATGAATCTAAAATCGTGTATATTTTTAGTACACTGGTTTCTGTCAGTCACTTTTGTCTCTTTGTCTCTTGATGTAGGTCTGCATGAGTCATCTCTGTGAGTGTTCTGTTTCTAAGATGCTCGGCCTGAGTCCATGGCTCTTCACATACACTCGAGTGCCCGGTACATCTCTTGTCTGCACTCAGTTGCCCCTGGAAACAACCTTCTCAGTGGCATGGGTGAAAGCGGGCACCATCATAGAGCTCTCGAGCAAGGCACTCAGGATCACACGAATAGCAATCTACAGCACTCTCTCCATCCATCCATCCATCTCTGTCTCTCTCTCTTTTCCGCTCTCTCTCTCTCTTTATTTCTCTCTCTCTCTCTGCTGTGTGTATGTGTGTGCACGCACTCATGATGTATTACTTTTCCACCGGCCTATTCAGATGCCTGTCCTCTGATGTCTAATCACACTAATGGCTTCATGATAACTCTTGTATAACAGTACTTCTTGTTGATGTTGGGTTCTGCATAGGATATCAGTGACACTGCAATTTTCACCCAACATGCTGTTTATGTAAATATGCCTATAAAATCAGGGCAATGTTCAACCATTTCCCATCTGTTAGGAAAATGTAAACCATTACATTAATTCAAACACTTAGCAAGCATTAACAATGAGATGGTCCTCAAAGAGCCTTTGTTTGTAGTGTACATTATAAATAAAATGAAAAATTGAGAATACACTTAAATTGCCAGAAATTAATTATGAAGGGAAATTATAGTATCAAGATAGTAAAAGGAAAAGATAGATATTTACTGTATATTAGTAAAATATCCTGATTATTAGTTCTAAAATCTACCTGCCATTGCCAAATGTCTAGGAAGGCAAAGCTGGTGGTTGTGATTAGTTTCACCCTTTTGAGAAATGTACAGTAAATTATACATTTTACTTATTTATGCGTGGCATTCTTACACAGTAGTAGTACGTAAACTGTATGAGTTAACTGCCTAACATTCTGTACCAAAAGCAACCTGGTGTTTCTGTGAACTGTTTCAGCTTTCCACATGGACAGAAACCCCATAATGCAAGGTGTGTTTTAGCATTGTTTTGACTTGAGTCATTATGCAGCCTTATTAATCTGTAAATTTAAAGAGCCGTTATTCTTAGCATTAAAGACGTAAAGCAGGCTTTGGTGTACTGAGAACACTTTCTACAGTGGGAGCCACCGCAAACTGCCTTCTGGTCCATGGCAGGTTCATGGCAGAACCATGACAAGTCCATGCTCGATCCGTGCACAGAATGTGATCCCCCGCGATGATGCAGTTAATGATGCCCCGCTCCATAAACGCCCCATGCACTTTCTAAAAAGATGGTTGCAATGCTGTATAATCCCTCCTGGTGGAGCATCAACTGCTTCAGTTAACTGCAGTGTCCAGGCAGCCTTATACACTACAGTATGTTCGATATATAGGCAGTTCTTACACTGTCAACACAGTTTCATAAATATATTTAAAAGAGATTTTAAAACAGATTTAAATCACTCAATACACAACCCATGATGCTTATGCTATTTTAAATAAATAAATTAATTAATTAATAAAACTACTTATTGCAATATTTTTCAAGACATCCTTAATAATCCTTAAAGACACGGTCTCATCTGTAATTTATCTATACCGATCGTTGTAGGTACGAAATACAAATGCGAGCTATGTACAGTATTTTACATTACGGTGTATTTTATCTATTTCCGTTTAATACACTGGTAGATAATATTTTGCTGCAAAGTAAAGCTTAACATGTAACAGCTGCTTGGGTTTGTTTTCGTTATATTTTTGATGTTTTCGCTGATGTTTTTTTTTCGCTTATAGTCAAAAGTTGGCTTAACAAACCAATTACTGTATAATATCTGGAACAAATATCTGGCCATACAGATCAGTATTTCTTTTGTCATTTAACCATACATCTGATCTGATGTATGGTTATGATACAAAGATCTGATGGGACATTAATCACTTATCACAACTGTGAATAGATGCGGCAGGAGAGACAGATTAAATCCCCATAAACATTTACACTTGAAAACAATAATAAATCAACTAAACAGTTCTAGAGGGTTAGTGCTTGTTATCACAGGATAGGGATCACCTACAGGATACTACTGTATTTTTCACTGCTTATATTTTTTGCCCTAGTTTCAATGTTTTTTTCAATGGTGCTATTTGTGAGTGCGTGTCCTGTATGTGTGAATGTGTGAGAGAGAGTGAGAGCGCTTGCACGAGAGAGGGCTTATATTTGATTTGTCCAAGATTACTAAAGCCTGGCTTACTACTACTAATAAAAAATATTTCAATGTAACCCATCGGTCTCAAGCACAAAATCACCCAACACTATAAACAGATGACACGACAAATTACATACTCTGAACATTCACTTGAACATTAAAAAATATATACAAAAAATATATATAACGATTGGCACGCTGTCCAGGGTGTACCCTGCCTCGTGCCCTGAGTCTCCTGGGATAGGCTCCAGGTCCCCGCGACCCTAAATACAGGATAAAGCGGTATAGAAGATGAATGAATGAATGAAATATATATAACAATCAACTATTATTGTTAAAGTCAGCCCGTGGCTGTTCAGGATCGAGTTTACGGGGCTTCTCAGTCTTTCGCTAATTTTACTTCGGACACGAAACCAATATGGCTTATTAAAGATGCACTGCTTTATTGGACATGACTGTTTTGTAATGTTAAGCAAAATAAACACTGTCTACGGTTCAAATATACTGTGAACGTTGTGATGTAATAGAGACAAGTCTCTTCAGATCCTTCTGCATTAATGTTATCATGAATAAAAAGGGTTTGAATGGGCGTGTTTACTGTGAACTCTTGACACGCCTTTCTGGCAGGAGAGGAAGCGGGGATCAGTCCATAGGGCAGACACACGCCATTCGCAAACCATTCACACGGCCACAGCAATTTGAAGTGGATCCCTCTGTACCTTGATGGTTTCCTAGTACCAGTGAATCACTAGGATAAGTTCATTTGTGTAGCAGCTGATTATATTAAACAATAAAGGGTTAATTAGGGTAAATTAGGGGCAGTGGTGGCTCAGAGGGCTAAGGCACTGAGTTACCGACCGGAAGATCGGCGGTCCAATCCCCAGCTCCACCAGGTTGCCACTGTTGGGCCCTTGAGCAAGGCCCTTAACCCTATCTGCTCCAGGGGCGCAGTATCATGGCTGACCCTGCGCTCTGACCCCAGTTACGCTGGGATATGCGATGAAGGAATTTCACTGTGCTGTAATGTATATGTGACAAATAAAGGCTTACAGTAACTTAACTTATAAAGAGAGTTTTTACTCTCATAACTGTATTCTTTTAGCCTGCACAATCCAAAGTCCCTGCTTGACTTGAACTACACTCTTAACAATCAGATTCAAACATACTTACTGTAAACAATTAAAAATATGTGCATTTAAAAAAGAACAAAGCCCTCTACTTACCCTGGGTTACTAGGTTATTAACTGTCATCAGTCAAACACAATTGGGAAGAATGTATTTATTTATTTTGGAAGGGATTAGTCCAAGTATTGAAGAAATAGATATGTCTTGAGTCATCGAATAGATAATAGTATCTTGTGGTTCACCATTTCAAATGCAGTTGACAGGTCCAGGTGGATGAGAACCGATGATAGTTTAGTTGATCTAGCAGCATGGAGCTTCTCAGTGACTGACAGAAGGGCAGTCTCTGTGGAATGTGCCACTTTGAATCCAGATTGGTTGGGATCATTAAGGTTGTTCTGTGAGAGATAAAGAGACATAAATAAATAGTGGTTATTTCAAGAATTTTGGAAATAAAAAAAAGAAGCGATACTGGGCGATAGTTGCTAACTTTTGCTGGATCCAGGCAGGGTTTCTTGACGATGGGAATAACCTTTGCCTTCTTAAAAGCAGCAGGAACATGACCAGACAATACGGAATGGTTGATGATGTTTGTGATGTGCAGGAGGTCTTGAGAGATGTCCTGGAGCATTGTGGAATGGGTCTAATGAACAGGTGGTGTGATTGGATGACAAGATGATCTGCTGAATCTCATCAGATGACAGGTTGGAGAATTCTGCTAAGGAAGGGGAGGGAAGGTCCGAAGTTCTGGTGTGGGAGTTGGGTTAGGGTCAAATGACTGGCGGATTGCTGCAATTTTCCCATCGTAGAATGTATAATAACTCATCAGCAGTCAGAGAGAATGGGGCAGAAGGAGCCGGTGGGTTGCGTAGTGAGGAGGAGATATTGTGGAGTTTGCCAGGATCATTTGCTGAGGCTTCCAGCTTTTCCCTCTAGAAGACAGTTTTGGCAGAAGTCACATCACATGAGAATGTGGAGAGAAGAGTCCGGTAGGAGACAAGATCTGTATCAAGCTGTGATTTCTTCCATCTTCTCTATCCAGTTCTTAATTCTCTCCTGTTGTTGCACAATACTTCGGATAGCCAAGGAGCAGGACAAGTAGTCTTCCTTGGTTTAGTGGACAGAGGGCATAGAAGATCCATGGATGAGGAGAGAGAGGAGAGGAGTTATTAATAGGTTATGTACTGTAAAATCAAGAAGATACTTCTAAAATACTAACTATACAAAATAGTTTTTTGGTTGTATTTCAGTAACTTATTTGCAACTTTGTTGCTAGTTTTACCACCCTTCCAATTCTATGATGGCATTTTTGCTATGAAATGTAAAATTACAGTACAAGTAATGTTCTCATATACGTATCACTATATATGTACAACTATAATAAGTACTTGTTCCCTTACTGTAATTTCATTCAGTTTAAGGGATAAAGTTCATAAGACCAAAAAAAAAATGTATGTGTTACAGTAGCAACAAACTACAAAGCCCTTGCCCTTACTACAGTACGTATATATTTACATATTAATATAAACTCTGTGATTTGCCTTCGAGGGAGCACACATAATCTCAGAGCTGCTTGGAGATAAAAACAACAAAAACCCTGATCAACTACATCTGACCAATCAAAACTAAGAATCTTAATTGTTTGCTTGGTTGTGTAGTTTTAATTTCAACAGGTGTCTTTAATCAATATTTTTCACAGCTGAGATTTTGAACTTTGACCTTTCAAGTTTCGTACAAAGCAGTCGGCATAATTTTTAGATTTCTGCACACCAACCTTGACTGTGTCCTTTTGAATGTTCAGTTTGCTGAGTGTGTAAGCAGAGTGGATAAATAAAAGCATGGCTACTGATGAAAGAGCCTCGATGAATGGAGCCTAATCTTCTTAATGCATGGCAAAATGTTACTGAATACAAAGTGGCGGCTTGTAGTTGTAGAAATATTTAATATTTCAGCATAACAAATGATAACTTTTGATAGGTAGTGTCATTCTGCCAGTACCTATTAAACTTAAAAGATGTACCTGACTGATTCTAGTTATTTTCCAACATAAGGATGTGGACGGCTTGATGTTTGTTGGCTTTTAATGTACAGCAGAGTAGGGAAGTAACTGAATAAGAATATACAAAATAAACAGGTAATAGTAGTGTTAAATATAAATGCAGATATGGATAGGAGGCATATTTATCCTTCACAGACCATCTGGGACAGAAAAATGAGACTGAAGGTGTGTGTGACTGGAGGATCTTAAAAGATACAAGACTCCTTAGAGTGGCGCAGTGGTAAAGCGCTCGCCCTATCATCCGGAGATCGCTGGTTCGAACCCCGGGTGATGCTGCTTTCCTCTCACAGCCAGAGGCACAGAGAGAGCTGATTGGCCGAGCTCTCTCAGGGGAGAGGAATGAGAGGTTCTTGTGCTCCCACATTAATCATGGCTCTACAGCCAATCAGGGGCGTCTGTGAGCTTGCGCACGTGGAAGGAGCGGCTAGCACTTTCCTCCGAGTGTGTTATTCCGCCCCAATTGTGCTTGAGCAAGCAGTTCGAAAAGATGCGGTCGACTGATGTCACGCGGTTCGGAGGAAACACGTGATAGTCTTCGGCCCTCCCGGCTGAGTGGTAGTGGTAGCCTTAATGTGGGAGTCCCCCTAGCGACGAGGAGGAATTGGCCACGACTAAATTGGGGAGAAAATTGGGGGGGGGGGGGGGGGGGGGAAATAATAATAACAAAATAAATAAAAAATACAAGAAACAAAGTGTGAGCTGTATGTTGCATGTGGCTGCAAGCACATGGTTAGATGTGAAGCTTATTGAGCAAAGAAATACTATGTAAGCATGTGTGATATACTTATAAAATCCAAAAAAAAAACTCCTTAAACATTCCATATTCCTAAAACATTTCTTGGGTTATGGAATATGTCTGTGCCAACAGGGAAGAAATAAAAAAATCTATCAATTTGATAACCTGTTCACTCTGAACATTCAGGTATTCAGCTGTCTTAATTTTATTGCCACAAAATGTTGAGTTTAGAACTCTGCCTCCACAGGCTTGTATACTGGGCACTATACATTATGTATGCATTGCTTCATGGGCTGCCTTCTTACCCTGAGGTGCCTATCACTCTGGATCAATTTGGTCTCAGCAGAACACAAACTTTTTCCATACCAAAGATTAATCTTAATGCTCCTAAGTAAGCGGATGCTTCTTTTTCTGATTGATTACAGCTGTTTAGTTCCAACTCTTTAAGTTCCCAAGTTCATATATATATATCCTCAGACAACACTGCATCAAGTGGGGATGGTGCGCTGCTGACCTCGATTCGGGACGTTGTGGGTCAGTGGGGGGAGTACTTCGAAGACCTCCTTAATTCCACCAACATGCCTTCCGATGAGGAAGCAGGGTCTGGGGACATAGAGGTGGACTCTTCCATCTCTGGGGCCAAGGTCGCCGAGGTGATCAAAAAGCTCCGTGGTGGCGGGGCCCCGGGGGTGGATGATATCCGCCCGGAGTTTCTCAAGGCTCTGGATGTTGTAGGGCTGTCATGGTTGACACATCTCTGCAACATTGCATGGACATCGGGGACAGTGCCTCTAGACTGGCAAACGGGGTGGTGGTCCCCCTCTTCAAGAAGGGGGACTGGAGAGTGTGTTCCAACTACAGAGGGATGACACTCCTCAGGCTCCCCGGGAAAGTCTATTCAGGGGTCCTGGAAAGGAGGGTCCGTCGGATAGTCGAACCTCGGATTCAGGAGGAGCAGTGTGGTTTTCATCCAGGTCGCGGAACAGTGGACCAGCTCTACACCCTTAGAAGGGTCCTGGAGGGGGCATGGGAGTTTGCCCAACCAGTCTACATGTGCTTTGTGGACTTGGAGAAGGCATTCGACCATGTCCCTCGGGGAGTCCTGTGGGGGTGTACTCCGGGAGTATGGGATATCGGATTCCCTGTTAAGGGCTGTCCGGTCCCTGTACAACCGGTGTCGGAGCTTGGTCCGCATTGCCGGTAGTAAGTTGGACCTGTTTCCGGTGAGAGTAGGACCCCGACAGGGCTGCCCTTTGTCACCGATCCTGTTCATAATTTTTATGGACAGGATTTCAGTTTGGTGGGCTCAGGATTGGGTCACTGCTTTTTGCAGATGACGTTGTTCTGTTGGCCTCATCATCCTGCGACCTACAGCTCTCACTGGATCGGTTCGCAGCCGAGTGTGAAGCGGCTGGGATGAGAATCAGCACCTCCAAATCTGAGGCCATGGTCCTCAGCCGGAAAAGGGTGGAGTGCCCTCTCAGGGTTGGGAGTGAGATCCTGCCCCAAGTGGAGGATTTTAAGTATCTCGGGGTCTTGTTCACGAGTGAGGGTAAAATGGAGCGGGAGATCGCCAGGTGGATCAGGGCATCGTCTGCAGTGATGCGGGCTCTGTATCGGTCCATTGTGGTGAAGAAGGAGCTGAGCCAAAAGGCAAAGCTCTCAATTTACCGGTCGATCTATGTTCCTACCCTCACCTATGGTCATGAGCGGTGGATAGTGACCGAAAGAACAAGATCACGAATACAAGTGGCCGAAATGAGTTTCCTCCGCAGGGTGTCTGGGCTCTCCCTTAGAGATAGGGTGAGAAGCTCAGTCATCCGGGAGGGGCTCAGAGTAGAGCCGCTGCTCCTCCGCATCGAGAGGAGCTAGATGAGGTGGCTTGGGCATCTATTTAGGATGCCCCCTGGACGCCTCCCTTGTGAGGTGTTCCGGACACGTCCCACCGGAAAGAGACCCCGAGGAAGACCCAGGACACGCTGGAGGGACTATGTCTCTCGGCTGGCCTGGGAACGCCTTGGGATCCCCCCGGAAGAGCTGGAAGAATTGGCCAGGGAGAGGGAAGTCTTGGCATCCCTGCTGAAGCTGCTGCCCCCGCGACCCGACCTCGGATAAGCGGAAGAAAATGGATGGATGGATGGAACACTGCATCAATGATTGTGTCATTGGCATTACTAAATGGGCCCAGGAATACTTCCAGAAACCACTGGAAACACAAACTGCCATGCCATCTGCAGATTCCAATTAAATCTTTTTAATGCAAAAAGGAAGCCATACAGTATGTGAACATGATCCAAAAGTGCTGTCATGTCCTGTGGGCCAAGGCACATTAACAATGCACTTTCAAAGGAAAAGTGGAAAAGTGTTGAGAAAATGGTCAGAAGAGTCCAAATTTAACATTTTGTTGGAAATCATGGACGCCGTGTCCTCTGGGCTAAAGAGGAGGGAGACCTTCCAGCGTTCAAAAGCCAGCATCAGTTCAAAACCTGCATCTCTGATGGTATGGAGGTGCATAAGTGCGTACAGTATGGGCAGCTTGCATGTTTTGGATGGCACTATGAATGCTAAAAGGTATATATACTGTAGGTTTTAGACGACGTATATTTCAGGGAAGACCTTGCAACATGCAGCTATTACAACAGCATGACTTCGTGGTAGAAGAGTCCAGGTGCTGAACTGGCCTGCCTGCAGTACAGATCTTTCACCTATAGAGAACATTTGGTGCATCATTCAAAGAAAATTACATTAAAGATGACCACAAACTCTTCAGCAGCTAGAAACCTATATCAGGCAAGAATGGGACTAAATTCCAACACCAAAACCCCAATGACAAGACATCAAACTTCTTTGAAAAGAAGAAACAAGACTTCTTTGAAAAGAAGAGATGCTACACCAGGGTAAACATACCCCTGTCCCAACTTTTTTGAAATCTGTAGTAGGCTTCAAATTTGAAATGAGCAAGTTTGTTTATAAAAGTGTAAAATTTCTCAGGTTAAACAATTGCTATGTTCTCTCTGTTCTATTGTGAATAGGATATGTGATTTGAAAGACTTTTGGTTTTCATTTTATTCTAATTTAAAAAATGTCCCAACTTTTCCGGAATTCAGATTGTAGTTGACATTGAGTGATATATAATTTTGTCGAAATGATTGAGTGATATATCATTTTGGTTCTGCTTAAAAAAATGCCAATTTTGGTTTGAAATTCTGAATAAATATAGTAGCATTGTATTAAAATGTCAGCATTTGATTCCCGGCCAGGCACAATTCCCCATGTTCTCCTTGTGGTTCGTGGGTTTCCTCCGGGTACTCCGGTTTCCTTCCAAAGACTTGGAGATTAGGCTAATTGGCATTTCCAAATTGCCCATAGTGTGTGAGAGTGTGTGCCTTGTGATGGATTGGCACCCTACCCAGGATGTACCCCGGCTTGTGCCCTAAGTCTCCTGGGAGAGGCTCCAGGCCCCCGCGACCCTGACTACAGGATAAAGCGGTATAGGCGATGAGTGAGTGAGTGAATGAGCATATTAAATCCCTATAATACACTTAAACAAGCAATGCTGTCATGCATAAATAATTCTCTAACATATTATGGTAGACACAAATGTGGCTTTAAAAATCTGTCTACTGTTACATTTTCTGACATCTTTAAAATGTCAGCTTACAGTAAACAAAATGTTGTTGTTGGTCTTTCGGCTGCTCCCGGCAAGGGGTCGCCACAGCAGAATATCCAGTCCGCACTACAACTTGGCACAGGTTTTACGCCGGATGCCCTTCCTGATGCAACCCTCCCATTTTATCCGGGCTTGGGACCGGCACTGCATCCAGAGGCTGGGGTGTGGGCACTGGCTGGAATCGAACCCGGGCCTTCCGCATGGCAGGCGAAACACCTACCACTGAGCCACCAGTGCCCTCACAGTAAACAAAATGTGGATTCCTTTAATGCAAAAACAATATTAACAATATTTCATAGTGGTACTTAAGGATTTCTAGTATCATCACATATTTCCCATTAGAACTAAGCAAAACCCATATCCCTACCTTCAATGTGTAATTTATAGACTATTGCCTACTCATACAGTGAAACCTTGGATGTCGAGTAACACGGATTGCAAGTGTTCCGCAAGACGAGCAAAGACATTTAATAAATTTTGACTTGGAAAACTAACAAGTCGTGGTTTATGAGTACCGAGTATCATGTATCACACCAAGCGTCACATGATGACAACTGAGCCAATGGTTTTTCTGTCTCTTGCACTACGGAATTGTGGGTAATAGTGCGCGTCTCTCACTGGTATAATCAACATCCTTGCATGCGTGTACAGTTTACTATAACACTGTGAACATGTGTGTACGTGTAAAACTTATTTTATTTTGCGTCTGTATGCGAGTGTGTAAAGCGCACGTGTAAAGCAAAAGCAAGTCTCAGAGAGGTTAAAAATCTATTTACTCTTTCTGCTCAATGTTCGGCCTTTTCTTTGTGTCTGTGTGCACGCGCGTCATTGGACAAACATATACACAGACCCATCCTACTTTTGCCTTCACAGACATACAGACACACACACACACTCATTCTCTCTGCTCTACACAGAAACACTGCTGTGTCGCGATTCTTTTCAAAGGTAAAGTGCAGGTTAATTTGTTTTATTTTTACTTTACAGCAGTGATTCCGTTAGTCTGTCGCTCAATCGAGTGTCATTAGAGAGATTTCTTGTTTCATTTTCCGATAAAACAGTGTTTCCGTTGTGTGCGTGCATGTGTTAAAAGAGTGGAGGAAGGGTAACTGTGTAAGACCAGAAGGGGGAGAGGGGAGCTTACTTTAGATTCACACACACACATACACACACACACACACACACACACATACACACAAACGGAAACACACCTGCGCACACAAACGGAAACACTTATCTGTCGGGATTTATTGTTACTTTTTTTAAAGGTATAGTGCAGGTTAATTTGTTTTATTTTTACCTAATATTTTGTGTTAATTATTTTTATGTATCTTGGGCTGTGGAACTAATAATTTAAGTTTGGAATAAAAATTTGGAACATTTGGAATACGAGCCCGCTTGCGGAACAAATTATGCTCGTAAACCGAGGTTCCACTGTATATAATTTGTGGTATTGTTATTGCTGAAGGCATTTTCGCACTCATCCTGGAGTAATGAATCGAAATCCTTATGGCTTAGCCCCGAGCGATTTTCTCTGCCACGATGAGGCTGATTGTGCGTGTCACCCCGTCACACGGAGGACGTAATTAGTTAGGAAAGGTTCAATAACAGGGTGTGTAAAAGGCCTGTCACGCTACATCGCTTTATCCCCCTGCCTCAGACACAGGACTAATCTTCATTACTGAAGTGTTCGTGGAGTCCTTTCCTAGTCAACAGAGCTTTTCAAGACCGAAAATAGATTTGGGAGAAAGTCCACGATGGTCAAACACACAATTTTCAGGTATTGACTTCTTTTTGGCAAGTGTGAAAGATTGATTCTGTTTGTGCATGCTGTGGCATGAACCAAAAGCACTGACTTTGATATTTTCTGTTACCTGGAGAACTTGCTATTATGGAGCTATAAATTTGAGTTTGAAAATGAAGATGGAAGACTGATATTACATTTATTACTCTATTCTGTCTCATTTTAGCTGCAGAAAGTAATCACAACCATCTGTTGGGAACATGTGGGATTTGTGTTGGTGATTGTGCTGTGACATGATACATAATGAAAAGTCTTTACTTAAGCAAAAATGACTCAATCAAGTGGATTTTAGTCCTGTAAGAGGCATAGTAAAAGCTCAAGATCAAGATCTTTTAGCTCTGAAGTACATTTAAATGATTGCTGTTATAGTATATGAAAATCATATTATTGCTCAGTGACATTATAATACAAGAAATATTTGATATAAGAGATCTTGAAAGAAGGAAAGACATTATATTGCTATTGCAATTTTCTTACATACCGTAACTGATTGGCATGTTATCAAATGTGAACAATATTTAGACACACCATATAGGCTTCTTGGTTAAGACTAGTAAAAAGAATAAAGGAAAATTTTAGTAGAGACGTTGTTAGTGGAAAGATGACTATTAAAACAGGAGAAGAAAGTGCAGCCTTCCAGTGCAGCCTCCCTCTCGAACTATAAGGTCTGGCCCCATTGTTGATGATCCTGACCACCAGTACACCAGCATTTAATTAATGAGATGGTTGGAAGAGCTGACGATAGAAGTTATATTCATGGCTTATATGATATAAAAGAAGGTTTAATGATAATATGAAATCTTGTTTTGCTAGACTGCAATAAAAAGTCATGTTCAAAGTAAGTATCACCTCTTTTCTCTCTCTCATAATACTGTAAAAATCATGCAATCCTATCTAGTCTTAGTCTTAGGCAAATACAAGCTAAGATGAAAAATAATATGTAACTGTTAGCCATGCCATTATTTATTCAACAGCAAAAAAAGGAAGCCAGAAAGAAAAAAAAAATTTTTCATCCATCCCATGTTTGTATATTTACTGGTGTGCTTCAGATCATTGTCCTGTTTCATCACCCAATTTTGACTGAACTGTCAGCATCGTGTGCAGGTCCTGTGGCTACAAAACAATCCCTAATCATCACTCCTCCACCGTCATGCTTGATAGATGCTTCTGATAAAATGCTCTTTGGTTTTTAACATGGCACTCGGCATTAATTCAATTCAATTTTATTTGTATATTGTAGCGCTTTTAACAATTGACATTGTTTCACAACAGCTTTACACAATCAAAAGAATTATTTAAATTTGTATGGAAGGTGAATGTGTATGAATCAAAATGTTCAGATAGTCCCTGGTGAGCAAGCCGAGGGCGACAGTGGCAAGGAAAAACTCCCTGAGATGGTAATAGGAAGAAACCTTGAGAGGAACCAGACTCAACATGGAACCCATCCTCATCTGGGTGAAACAGATAGCAGGAAATGATCTGCATTTATACAGTGTTAGGTGGCAGGCAGTTCAGCTATAATAGTTGATGTTAATTTATGTTAAAATGGAGTCCAGTAGTTATTGGAGACTCAGATAGACTTGTAGAAAGTTCCAGTCCTGAACTATCAAATTGTCAAGTCCTCAGAGAAACAGCTGACAATACCAGTCAAGGCCAGAACCATCTTCTAAGTAGATAGAATCATCCCCAGACACCAGACGCATCCCAAAGAGACACACGGGGCATCCATGCGACGAGACCTCCAACCAGAAACGGGGCACCAGGATGGATCAGACAGGTCCGGAGGGCAGAGGGAGTCTGGATCACTGGCAGCTCAGGAATGACATGTGTAGCTCGACAGAGAGAGAGAGAGAGAGAGAGAGAGAGAGAAAGAGTGAAAGGGGGAGACAGGGGGAGTGAGGAAAGAGAAAAAGGGGGAGAAAGAGAAGAAGAGGAGAATGGCAGTTAGGTATGGTCACAGTCACATAATGTATAATGTGAATGTATATTTACTGCAGAGTGCAAGCAGGGACTCCGGCAGGACTAACTATGACAGCATAACTAAAAGGGAGAGCCAGAAGGAAACACAAACATGAGGGCTCCCTGAGATGTAAAGCAAACAATCACCTCACCGTCAACAAACCTGAGTGATCAAATGAGAGTGAGGAAGACAGCATCTAAACATACCAGTTCACCATAATACTCTACGTCCACGAGTCCCCCAGATCTGCTCCTTTACCTATGACAAATCTATTTATAAAAATGCTTGGCTAAATAAATAGGTTTTTAGCCTCGACTTAAACACTGAGACTGTGTCTGAGTCCCGAACACTATTTGGAAGACTATTCTATAATGTTGCGGCTTTGTAAGAAATAGCTCTGCCCCCAGCTTTAGTTTTCATAATACGCGGTACTGACAAGCAGCCTGCATCCTTTGATCGAAGTAGGCGTGGCAGATCGTAAGACACTAGCAGTTTGCTCAGATACTGCGGCGCGAGACCATTTAATGCTTTGCTGTATATGTCAAGAGTAGTGTTTTTAAATCAATGCGAAATTTCACAGGGAGCCAATGTAGTGAAGATAGGATAGGGGTGATGTGCTCATATCTTCTGGTTCTAGTGAGGACTCTCGCTGCTGCATTCTGGACTAGCTGAAGCTTGTTTATGCACCTAACAGAACAGTCAGTACGGCATTACAATAGTCCAACCTAGAAGTGATAAAAGCATGAACTAGTTTTACTGCATCGTTTAGCGACAATATATTTCTTATCTTGGCAATATTTCTGAGGTGAAAGAATGCTACTTTTACTGTTGCACTTGATGGAACAGAAAGGCCATCTAAAGTTACGGTGTGATCTAAGATTTTACTTCTAGCTGTATGCGGTCCTATGACTAGAACTTCTGTCTTGTCCGGATTAAGCAGAAGGAAGTAAATTAGCATCCAATTTCTTATGTCATGCACACATTGCTCGACTTTTGTAAGATGGTTTTTCTCATCAGGTTTTGTTGAGACGAATAGCTGTGTGTCGTCAGCATAACAATGAAAACTAATACCATGCTTACGGATTATGTTGCCCAGAGGAAGCATGTAAAGGGAAAAAAGCAGTGGGCCTAAAACTGAACCCTGCGGAACGCCAAACTCCACTAGAGAACATGCAGAATAATCACCATTTAAGTCTACATACTGATAACAATCGGTCAAATAGGATCTGAGCCAGGAGAGGGCTGTACCCTTAATTCCTAATACATTTTCTAATCTGTGAAGAAGAATAGCATGATCAATGGTGTCAAAAGCTGCACTGAGGTCGAGTAATACAAGCATAGTTACACAACCCTGATCAGAGGCCAATAGGAGGTCATTTACTACTTTAACCAGTGCTGTTTCTGTGCTGTGATGAGGCCTAAATCCTGACTGATATAGTTCATGAATGCCATTTCTATGTAGATATGAGCATAGCTGCTCCGCTACGATCTTTTCCAGAATCTTAGAGATAAAGGGGAGGTTTGTAATTGGACAGCTGACAGAGGTCGAGGTCAGGTTTCTTAATTATTGGTTTGATAACTGCTAATTTAAAAGATTTTGGAACATAACAAATGCTGAGTGAGGAATTAATTATTCTCAACAGCGGTTCTGTTATTACTGGTACTATCTGTTTAAGAAAATGTATCAGTATAGGATCTAATATACAGGTTGATGAATTTGCAGAAGAGATGAGTGAAATTTTATTATTAAAAAAGTTCATGAAGTCCTCACTATTGCATGATGTGGAGATTTCTGTAGTGGTCTTATTTCTGGTTAATTTGGCTATGGTATTAAATAAAAATCTAGGATTGTTTTTATTTTCTTCTATAAGAGTGGAGAGATACGTTGATCTAGCTACACTGAGAGCTTTCCTATAGTTCAGGATGCTCTCTTTCCATGCTATTTGAAATACTAACAATTTAGTTTGACACCATTTACGCTCTAATTTCCGAGCGGTCTGTTTTAAAGTTTCTTATCTCTAATAATTTTTCTTTTAGCTGGAGCTACATTATCTAAGGTACAACGAAATGTCGACTCTAAATATTCAGTCGCCTGATCGAGTTCTGTGGGGTCAGACGGTGACCTAATCGAAGTTGGTACTGTAACTCTGGGAGATTACTGATAAAACTCTGTGTGGTAGTTGATGTGAATGTACAGTACGTTTAATACGGTAGCGCGGTGCTGTGCGTACATTATCACTGTGACACACTTCAGTGGAGACAAGATAGTGATCTGAGATAATTTCAGACAGTGGAATTGTGAATACATTTCTTATACTTAATCCGAAAAATATTATTAAGTCTAAAGTGTGACCTGCTTTATGAGTGGGTCCTACTACACACTGATTTATGCCTACTAAGTCCAGTATGGGGATAAATGCTGTTTTCAGGGGGTCTTCTGTATTCTCAAAATGAATGTTAAAATCTCCAGCAATTAACAGTTTGTCTACAGAAACGACTAGGTTTGAGATGAAATCTGCAAATTCACTATGAAATTCAGAATACGGCCCTGGAGGTCTGTAAATTATAATTAGTGGAATCGACTGAGCTGACTTAATATACTTAAATACACTTATGTTACTATAAAGAATTTCAAATGAGTTAAATTTGTGTCCGTGTTTTTGTACGATAGACAGATTATCATTATGAATAACTGCGACGCCTCCTCCTCTACCAGTTAGCCGAGGCTGGTGTATGTAGCTGTATCCAGGAGGACTAGCTTCATTTAGAGCTACATACTCGTCCTGTTTAACCCATGTTTCAGTTAAACAGAGTATATCAAACGCCTGATCTGTGATAATTTCATTAACAATAACCGCTTTTGATGCGAGAGATCTAATATTTAACAATCCTATCTTCAGATCAGAGGTGCCGGCTGCGCATTCAGTATGATCTGAGTTTGTGGTCTTTATGTTAATTAGATTATTGAAACAGACTTTCTGAGTCTTTCTACATTTTTTCTTAGATCGGGGAACAGACAAAGTCTCAATATGGTGAATCCTGAGTGACGACTATGCAGCTAGCAGACGGTTGGTTTAGCCTGTCTGTCTGCTCCCTGGCCTGGGCTCTGGATTGTCACCGATTAACTAGACCTCTACTGAGACTATGAGCTATACTACATGAAATGAGAGCAGCACCTTCCCGAGTGGGATGGACACCGTCCCGCCCTAACAGGCAAACTTTGCCCTCAAAGGTCTTCCAATTATCTATGTAGCCCACATTATTTTCGGAGCACCACCTGGACATCCAGCGGTTCAGCGACCATAACCTGCTGTAAGCTATGTCGCCACGTCTCATTGGGATGGGACCAGAGCATACTACTTCATCGGACATCGCCTTCGCTAATTTAAACACCTCTGTAAAGTTACTCTTACTAACCTCTGACTGACGAAGGCATATATCGTTAGCTCCAGCATGTACCACTATCTTAGAGAACCTGTGCTGTCCTAGAGTCCTAAGATTACCTGCTATGTCCGGTGCTCTGGCTCCTGGGATACACCTAACCACTGCCGCTGGCGCCCCTAAAGGTCTAGCTAATTTCACGTGCCTCAGTATAGAGTCTTATAACCAGAGCTCTTTCAGGTTTCTCAGCGGGTGTATCACTGAGGAGAGCAAACCTGTTGCACACGTGAAGCGCAGAGGAGGTGTGCTCTGGTGGGCTAGCCTTAGCGTTAGCTTTGGCTGCACGAGTATGCCGCCGAGTCGTCACCCACTCGCCCCGCTGTGAGGGCTCTAATGCCGGAGTCGGGAGCTGTTTATCTCTGCCTGTGACACCCAGACTGTCCGCTACGGGAATAACGCTGCTCTCACATTCTCTAACCCTCTCTAAAGTCTGGATGCGCTCCTCTAATGCTGATATCTTCTCCGTCAGAGTGCTCACTAACACACACCTATCACAAATAAAAATATCGCTAATGACGGAGGAAGAATGTCTAAACATCCTGCACTCTACACACTGAACGAGCTGAATGGTAGGCATTATACTGTAACGTAACTCCGTGTCGGAGGTTTTAGTTGTTTGGAGATGAATTCCGTTTGTTGTTCTTAGACGAGGAAACTCGCAAGTTCTCCAAAAATTGCAGGAAAAAAGGCGAAGCCGAATAGCATGAAGATGTAAAAGCTAGTTGCTATTAATATTGTTATTGTATAAAGCTATGTAATTTAAACGCTGAATTAATACAAACGCAAAACTTTCGCAGCAACGATACGAAAACAGGAAGCTACGTCACCAAACGACTTAACTTTGGTCTCATCTGTCTACAGGATATCATTCCAGAAGTCTTGTGCGTTGTTTTTGCAACCTCAATCATGTTTCCAAACAAACCGCACTTCTTCAGTCTTTTTCTATGCTGGCATGTTTCTCACTGTAAAATGATGAACTCCAAATTATTTGGAAATGGTTTCATAACCCTTTTCAGATTAGTGTACAGCAACAATTGCTTTTTGTAAGACCATTGCTGTTATTATTACTAGAAGAAGTAAGTCCGAATTAAGTTTTAAAATTAATTAAAAGAAAAATTGCTTGCTGTGTCTGTGACTTTTGATTTTGCAAAATAACAGAGCATGGTTATGACATTAAAATCTTCCTTTATTTCTCTATACAATCCCTAGTACACTTATACACCTTTCTCTGTATTTCACTAGTGCTTGGATACCATCGAGTTCGACAGTGTTTTCAGTACGCCAGAGCCATGATTGGACTGCTTCATATGTTCCTGTGTTATTTATCCTACTGTCGGGATCTTGTGATCTCCCTGGACAACACAGTGACTGTCTTCAGTGACTGTCCACAATCTTGGGGTAACCCTGGTACAGTAACTGTTCTTTTCCCTCACATTATTAAATTTACAGTCAATTGTCAATTCCTTATTTATAACATCAGGAGAATTTGTTCATTTCTGTCCACACATTGTACAAGGTCTAGCCTTGTTATTTTGAGACTGGACTACTGGAACTCACTCCTGGCAGGTCTACCTCTGGATTGTACATTATTGGTCCTCTGCAGTTGATCCAGAAGTCAGCTATATGACAAGTTTTCTAAGTTGAAAATACTGATGCTCACCTACAAAGCCAAAAATGACCTGGCACCCACTTACCCCAAAGCACTTATCATACCCCACACTGCATCACGTTTCCTCCCATTCCTCCCATCCTGCCCAACTGGTCCCACCATTTCTCAGGAATTGAGAAAGACATCTAGACTGTTTTCTGTTCTGACACAGAGGAAATGGAAAGAACTTTTTCTAAATGTCTGTACAGCTGAGCCACTTGCAGTCTTTAAATGATGTTAAAAGGCATATCTGTTTCTTAGGTATTTGGGTTAAACTCCAACTTCCAAAAACTAAAATACTAATAAAAAAAAATTAAAATAATAATACTACTACTACTACTAATAATAATAATAATCCTTCCCAACAATGTTTAACTGTTTGTATTTCTATTTATCGCTGGAAACTTCAAGGCACTTACTGTATATTAGTCGCTCTGGATAAGGGCATTTGACAAATGCCAGAAATGTAAATGTCTGAAAAAGTCTGTCCTTACAGAAATTCTCCTATGGTCCTAACATATGGAAATGGTTCAGAGCGAGATCAGGACTGTATGAGGGATGTGCTAATAACTCCCAGCCGAGTTCCTGTAATGTGCAAGTGGTGTTTGTGAATGATTAGGTGACCAGTTCCCACAGACAGATGCTTCTCTTCTGCAATCTGGCAGTTATTCAAACAATTTTCAAGGATCAGGTGTCCTACTCACTGAACATTCATGCCTTCGAGCCTTATTCACCGCTTTGAGCCATGCTAAAGACTGCAGTGGATTTTGCTTGACTAGGATCATCATTCACGGCCCTACTTTAAAACGTTTGCACCATTCAGATGTTTTACTACAGCTGAGGGTCTTATAACCATACTGCGCTTGAAGTTCTGTGTAAATGTCAATCGGTTTTATGCTGTCATTCAATCAGAAGTCCTGGTTTGACTTGAGTGCCCCCCATAGTATGATTTGCTGTCATGAAGCAGTTGGCTAACCACATTCTCTTTGGTTTGATTGCTAATGCTCATTGTACCCCAGAAGAGACGTTCCTCATCTCACTGGCAGGGCTCTTTATGGAATCTTAAATTGAGCATGGACCTATATTCGTCATGCCGTGCTGGGATTATTTTGAGTGGATCATAATGGAAATATATTTCCCAGATCTTGCATGCTGGCTGAAATCAAAGTTTGAAGTGATGGCGGCAGCTGCAATATCATCGAGGCAGCAATATCTCGGAGAAGGTCTCATCCTACAAGAGAAGTGGAGGTAGCGATGTGTGGATTACACACAAGACCTGAAATGATTGAATCGCACGTGTGCAAATCCATTTATGGGAGATGGATGGGAGAGGAGGGAGGAGATAAAGGAATCTGAGGCAGGGGGAGCAATGATGAGAGGGGAGGAACTGAATAGAAGCAGGGATGTGATAGAGGCTGTCAAACACACTAATACAGTATGAAGACACATGTATGCTTTAGAGTTTAAAGATGGACATGATGGCTACTTTGATGGACTGGATATCATTTTGATGTCCTAGTCATAGTTGATTGAGCCCCAATATTGCGTACAGAACATTTTACCCGCTCTGATCGTGAGATGCGTTCAGTATGGTTAAGATTATTATTATTACAACCTTATTGTAAACAGACTGTATCAAATGCGTAAAATGAAAGACGGCAACCAATGATCATCTCCATATTACGGATCAATTAAGACCACATGCTTTGCTCATCCAGAGCTGTCTCATGCTTTAAGATTGATTGGCCATTTGAAAGACGATCACGTCCAACCCCTGCTGTTTAATAGAAACATATTGCCGATGTGCGTGGCCAGCTTTTTCTCCCCCCGCACCAAGAGGAAATACAGTCAGTCGTATGTTTTGGGTTGGCTTTCTGTTTTTCCCGATGAAATGAATGGAAATTACTGCTGACAATGGTATAATTATGGCATGAATGCAGTCCAGTGGCCAACTCATAAATATGAAATACATCACTGAGGAGATTTCAAAGGGATGTAGCACAGCTTGAGTCAGACCCAGACAGCATGAGGCCGACTCTGGCAGCAATTGTGTGTGTATCTCTGTGTGTGTGTTTGTGTGTGTGTGTGTGTGTGTGTTTGAGAGAGAGAGAGAGAGAGAGAGAGAGAGAGAGAGAGAGAGAGAGATAGATAGAGGAATGATTTTGGCAGTCTCTTGTCACTGTAGTTACTGAAGGACCTTGATGTCTTGATCCTGAGACTCTTTTCAGTCCACCCTGTCAGGAAACTGGAATCTGTCTGATCACATCTTGGCCTGAGTATTTCATCCTTTCAGTGTTTTGATAAAACCGGCAATAATTGAGGCATCTCAAATTCCTTACAATATGCAATCAATCAATCAATCAATCAATCAATCAATCTATCTATCTATCTATCTATCTATCTATCTATCTATCTATCTATCTATCTATCTATCTATCACTTGTGGTTTCAAAACTACACCCTCCTTGCCCTTGAGAACGGTTAAAACCCTTTAAGTAAGTTACTGTACATGTTGCTAACTATTTCTCAATTACAATCAGAATTTTTTTTCTTTGGTGAAAGCTTATAAGTTAATTTATCCGGGAGCCAGGAAACTTAAATCCATCGTTTGTCATTATGGATATTAATTTATTGTGTTGAAAAATATGTACTGTATGTTTATTTTACATGCCTAATTATTTACTCCATCTAGGAACATCTTTAGCCCAACTAGGGACTGTGGAGGTCAATAAGGACCATTGAATTTATTCCCATTTTTATGACCATGGCAGGACCTCCTCAACATTCACACGTGCATTCGCCACGTGCAACTCCAATTAGCAATTAATTACTAGATGTGCATATTCCTATCCTTTTGAGCTGTACTGTATCATTCAGATCTTAAAAATACACATAGATTTTAAACCCTACTTCTTTAATTCATTGATATTTCCTTGTCCAATATAATCTGTCACTTTCTTTTCAATTTGGTAAATTGCTCTTAATATTCAACAAAGAAATCGCACCACAAGGCAACTGCTGCTCAACAGAAACAGAGAGAATGAACAAATGAACAGAAACCGAGAGAACAAATATAAAATGATTCATATAAATCTATGAAAAGATGGGAAATCAAGCACCAAAACATCCGTATTGATCATTTTCCAAAAATATTCAAACGAGATTGTGGTGTCACAACTGAACAAATGAAAGCACATGTCCGTCTCAATACCCCGAAGACTGGTGGTGTTAATTGGGTCAATGAAGTATACACAAAAGCTTCCACACACCTCATTAATGTCCTTCGTAACCCTCCCATAGGAGCCAGTTGCTCATTAGTCCCACTGTCAGTATCAAGAACCGCAGATAGCAAGAAAGACTAAAGCAACAATATTGTTTTGATGTGTTTTACACTATACATGAGAAACAAAACACAACGACCATGCTACATTTTAGAAGTAAAGTGCAAAGAAAGAAAAAAAGAAGCTTTTATGGATAGATATACCAATAGAGTTTCTGGATTTTTTTTCATTTATTTCTTTCTTTTATATATATAATGGTATTATAAAACAGAATTTTTATAGAATTGTATAATAATAATAATAATAATAATAATTATAATAATAAGATAGTAAACACTTAAAACAGTCAAGTCATGAGTCAGCTCATGTAAAAGAGACAAAAACAATATAAGGCACTTGTGACCGTTCATGTCCAGAGTAGAGAATAATCCCAAAGTCCTCAGCATCTTCAGTCATGGTGAAAAGGATTAAGGAAGATGCTCCTGTTACCCAAAACTACACGTCCCAAACACCCACCACTTTCATTGCATAAAATATGAGGGATTTCTTTTTTGCTTAACGGTATATGGTACGTCTTTTGTCCATTATACTGTACAGTAGGTTGGAACTGATGATGATGAGAGAAAGCACTGCTAGGATTTCATACCACCAAGGACACCCTCTACATGTAGCATGAACAGTCAGTACATTTGTAATGCAGACACACTGTAAACATGACTTCATCATGTGCTGAGTAGACAGCGTGCACATTCGAATGGGTGGTCATGTGGTTTGTTTTTCTGATACTTTAGACATGAATGCACACACACATTGATAGAAGGATGTAATTCAAATGATAGTACAGTAAGAGTTTAACACAGTAGTTTAAAAAAAACAGCTTTATCAGCCTCCTATACTTATTCAGCTTGTTCTTCTTGTTCTTGTCAGCTTCTTCTTATTATTATTATTATTATTATGCACACCAGTCTGGGTAAACTCAAGACGGTTATGTAAAGAAATCCCAGAAGATCATCAGTTTATGAAATGTCCAAGGCAGTTCACCAACCATACTCTAGTTAAGTCACACAAAAATTAATACATAAAAATAATAAATAAATGAATAAATAAATAAATAAATAAATAAAAATCTATATTTGCATGATTTTATGCATTGCATTGCTCCTACATGATTAAGCAGATCAGACCACTGCAAGAATGTGCAGGTGTACATATTCATGTGTATATGTATACATGTAGTCCTAATAAAGCGTGTGCATAAATAATATTAATAATAAATACTATTAATGCAGATTTAAAATGTTTACTTTCCCCAAACTTTAAAATAAAAAAATAAAATAAAAAGATGATGAGTGTCACTCTACACGAATATGCTTTTTTCTTCTTCTTTTTTTTTTTTGCAGTCTGAACAGTAGTTTACATCTTCAGCAGGTGTGGCTGGATGTGTTAGGAATTCAGTACTCTGTGTAGCGTTAAATGAGTTTCAGAAGCAGTTTCTAGAACTGCTACCTTTCACTGCATATTTAGCATTTTCTTCTGGAAGGGGAAAAAAAAACACCTTGAAACAGACATGAACTCTGCTGGAGGACTTAGACAGAAGACAGGATGTGGGATGTTATTAAAAACAACAAACAGAAACTCTCAGTCCGGCATTATTGGGAATTTGAGCTTTGTACGATGACCGGCTTTTCACCAGGGTGTCGCCGATCAAAAAGAAGAAGACTGTAAGATGTCACACACTAGGGGGACACAAGAAAGAGACGAGTTATCTGAAAGGGACAGTGGTAATTGCAGTTAGGAATCTGTTTGGAAACCATTAGGTGTGTGTGTGTGTGTGTGTGTGTGTGTGTGTGTGTGTGTGTGTGTGTGTGTGTGTGTGTGAATCAAAAGAAAAAAAAAGTTTTTTAGATAATATATTTTTTTAACATTTAATTACCGTTTGTATTCACGTTGCAAATAAATTTTCAAGTTTGACTGAAAATTAATAAATCATTTTGCAATAAGAAATAAACTAAAAATAAACCAATGAATAGAAAATAATAAATCAGTGTGTCAGACACAGTAATACCCAATGACACCATTAATGCACCTGGTTTGGCTGAATGAAAATGTCCTGTAGCACGTGTTTGTCTTTGATGATGGATTCTGTATGTCTGTAGCAATACAGTACAGTAGTTTCGTTTACATGGAAAATTTCTTCAACTGAAATCCTTTTTAATACGAGTTCTAAAGTAACTTTACCTGTATCATGGATGCTGATCTGATGAGATGTGTGTTTATATACTCAGAGCATTTAATCCGAGTCTAACAAATATTTTGGCATGTATAACCTCAGGCAGGTGACGTCAACCGATGAGGTGCACCTGGAGGTTATAAATAGCCATGAACTGGAAACACCCGCAGATCATTTTCTCTTCAGGATCCGTCTTGTGGTGTGTGCGGTGTGCAAGCAGACTTTTCAGGGATGTTACCTGATGTCTGATTCTAGTAGGAAAAGCGTTGAGAATGCGCTGAGTATAGGAGCACGCTAGCCTCGGGCTTCAGGGAGCAGGTAAGTATTGTGGTTTTCTCCCTATTAATGTCCCTCGTGCTCGGGTTCACCGTCTTAAAGCGAAAACGCGACCCACAGCGCATTTCTCACGTGCAAATCTGTTGAAATCTGTTCAGAATTTTCCTTTTCTCTCGCTCTCTCGCCGGATCATGAGTCTTTTACCTTCCACTTCTCAAGCATGCGTCGCCGCTTCTTGTGAAGGGGGGAAGAACTTTCTCTCTCGCTTCCGGGGAGATGGAAACTATCACTTCAGAGTGCTCCTCTAGTGATGAGCCAGTGTGTTAGTTGTTGTTAGAGGTGTACGCGCGTACACCTCGATTCGCCGTAAAAATCAATAAATAAATAAATAAAATAAATCCCCCAAACGCTCAAGATCAGACGACAGGTGCCTGTCGGGTGGCCGGGGGAGGACCCTCAATGATGGCCCCTCCCGCTCTTGGCTACCTCCATGAATAAGTCGTATTTATGGAATAAGTCGTATTTATCCTGTGTTTTTTGCTATTGACATTTGATTTGTTCCAATGTCATGGATGAACGTGCGGTCCTTTATGATGATGTCCCAGATCAGAGAGACGCTCGCGGGCTATCTCTCTCCTGGGAGCTCATCCTCCTGGGAATAATCCCCACTCCCCACCAAGCGTGTAGACTAACATCTTTGTTGGTGGGAGAAGATTTTTCAGGCAGCGGGTCAGGCTGGTGCTGTCCTGCACACAATGGCTTTGCAGGCATACCAGACTGACCTACTGAGAGCTGAGCACTGACAGGAGGCCGTGGTTCAATCTCCGCCACCATTGGTGTTCGGGGAGCAGCGGTCTCCAGCGAAATGTTAGGTGTTCGGTCCCTTCCTCCCATGTTCAGGATGCCGAACATCTAACACACCCATCTAGCTGAAGTGTCAAAATTTGTGCACCTTTTAGAGAGGCCGGCAGCGGGGAACCTACTGCCAGCTATGCCTCTTGGGTACGAAGCACTGTGGAGGACCAGCATCCTTAGGAGGCCATGGATCAATCTCCGCCATCACTGGTGTTTCGGAGAGCAGCGGTCTCCAGTGAAACGTTAGGTGTTCAGTCCCTTCCTCCTATGTTCAGGATGCCGACCACCTAACACAGCCATCTAGCCGAAGTGTCAAGGTTCGTGCACCTTTTAGAGTGGCCGGCAGCGGGGAACCTACTGCCAGCTATGTCTCCTTAAGCACGAAGCACTGTGGAAAACCAGCACCCTCAGGAGACCGGTGCTCAATTCCCACCCCCACTGGTGTTTCATCGGTTGACATCACCTGCCTGAGGTTATACAGTACATGCCAAAATATTTGGCATGTTTGACACACGTGCTTCACAACCGGTCATGAGGAATTGTTCCCATAGCGCTTTCGTGCAGCATCTCTTTGTTTTATGGATTTTTTTATAAGTTTATTTAGGGACAACAAAAATCCCTGCAAGGGAAAAAAAGGAATTTTGCTGAAAACAAAATGCTTTTGCCAAAATCTTTACACCTTATACAAAGTCATAATGTTCCATTTAAACAGAGGGGAGACTAAACATTCAAGCAGTTTGGTGTGGTTGTCTGTAGAATTGGGTTCATCATTAATTCCTTTATTGTTTTTTTACTGTCTGCATTTTTCCCCATTCCCTTTCAAACACCATCTGGATTAGTTTACATGGATGTGTGCAGACGGTATTAAGAGGTAATGTACCTGGTCCTAACAAATTACATTTGACATTAACCCCTCACCCCCACACCATAACCCCACAGCTTTTACTAAAAGAGCTAAAGTATTTAATTTTAGTTAACAAGGTTAGGGCTAGAGGGGTGTGTGTGTGTGTGTGTGTGTATGTGTGTGTGTGTGTGTGTGTGTGTGTGTGTGTGTGTGTGTGTGTACCTATGTGGCAGCTAAGGTCATATCCTGCTCTCAAAAGTGTCTCCTTGATCAAGCCCTGATGGCAACATAAGCAGACATTTAAAATTAACCTGATCATTTCCCTTATGTGCTATTAGACTTAATGAGTATAACTATAATGAGGTAAAAGTCAGCTCTTTTACAATGACTGCATTTCTATGATGGTGTGTATTGATAAAAATAGCATTGAGAATGTCTCAGTTTGTCAAATGAAGGCCTTAACTATAGTGTGCAGCATTTCATAATAAATTCAGAACACTCTGTAAGTGTAATTTTATGGCACTATTTACGAGCCATTATTTACCAACCTTATCGCAACAAATCAGTGTAAAAAATGCACAAATTTACAGAATACAGATATTTATTTTGGTGCCAACTATACTATTAAAATACACTGGGGTTGCTTTCCCACCAGGCACCATGTTCAGAGGATGATACTGGCACATGCTGCTCATTTACTGAGATATTTGAGGTGTTGGTGGTGTTGTGCATCACTTTTGTGTTTAGGTATGATCGGCTTTCATCTTTTTGTTTCAAGCAATGCCCTTGTACACCATACAGTGCTTGAGACATGATACAGTAAGTATCCTGGCACAAATTTTAGCTTGCTATTTTTTTTTTATTTAAATGCCAAGCAACAGTATATGACCTCATGTATGTACTGTATCTTGACACCTGACCGTAACAATCAAATGTACTGGTCAAGCATTTTGCTATCTTTTATCTATATCTCTTAACTTGTAGCCAATCCAAGGGCACAAGTGGTCACCCTGGATGAGGTGCCAACCTATCAAAGGGCACATACGCATTTATTCACTATGTGTAATTTAGAAATGTTAATCAAACTACAGTGTGTCTCTGTGGGAGAAAACTAGAAAAACCCCAAAAAGTGTGGATTGAACATGCAAATTCCATACACAGTCAGGAGGTGAGATTCAATCCCCTAGCTTGGAAGGCCAAGGTAGCAATGCTAAAGGCTAAACCACCATGCCATCATTGTTGAACATCAACTTGCACAACAATGGGCATTAACATGGACTTTCAATTCAATTCAATTTAATTCAATTTGTTTGTATAGCGGTTTTAACAATTGTCATTGTTGCAAAGCAGCTTTACAAAATTAAAATTATTGTAGTTTGTATGAAATGTGAATGTGTAAGAATCAAAATGATCAGATTTAGACTTGGTTTCCAAAAGCTATTTTATTTTTGTAAATAAAATAAATAGTCCTAAAAAGATGAAGCCAGTGCCAAAAGAATGAGCACTAACTTATGAACCTGACTCTTTAATCTAAAATACTATATGATTAGTTATAAATGTCCAATAAGTACACTAACATTGCTGAGTTGGTTCTAAAATGACCTCCATAATTTAACTCTAAATCAGTGTTTAATATGAGGGGTGTTCAAGTCAACCCAGAACTTGTGTATAAAGGTGTAAAACTGATTGACATTTACAGAAGACCTCAGGGACAGTAGGGTGATGAGACTCTTAAAGCATTTGAATGGTGCAAATATTTTACAGAATGTCCATGAATGATGATCCGGGCCCGGCTGACTGTAAGGATGACTTCAGTTTGTAACGCTCAGAATTATTATTTGAGCTAATTACACTATATCGGGGTCTAAGATCTATAAACGGGTTGATTACACTCACTTCCGGTATTGCGCAACCTTCGCGGAGCAAGGAAAGACGGACACAACAACAATTTCCCAAAACCAAACCAAAGTGTATTATGTACAAAAGACAAACAAATGAAGTGCAACAAAAAAACAATATATACAACATATAAACAAATATATACAATGTCAGTAGTGTGTGCGAGTGTGTGAGTGCGTATGTATGAATGTCCAAGTCCGAGTTATTGAAAATGAATGGAATGGTGAAATGGGGAGACGGCTCGAGCTCACCGGTGAAAGATGGTAAGTCCGGGAGCTCGAGAAACGGAATCAGAGGGGTATAGTTGACGTCCAAGAACAGAATAATCCAATGGCAGTTAACTAGCTCTCTCTCTTTCTCCATATACAGCGCTGCTTTCTTCATCTCCCCGTCTCGAACGTCATGCCGGTTCCGGCTTTATACCGGCACACGTGACCTGATAGGTCATCAGGGTTCCCTCGCGGCACAGCTGCGCATGCGCGTGAGAGCTTAACCCCGGAACCAAGGCACCGTTGCCATGGGGACGAAAATAACCGAAAGGGGTCAGTTTGTGTGTGCAGGTGAGCAACATTAGCTCCTTCCCTTTTCCCCTGCAGTTTAACCGCCCCTTTATGTGGCCGCGCTACATAGACCCCCCCCCCAGCCTCCGGCGTGTGAGGAGAGGACCGCACTAGCGCTTTTTTAGTTCCACTTACTCGGCTTAGTGGGTTGCCCCCAGACCTAGTGTCAGTCCATTGGTTCTTTTTTGTGTCTTTTAGCAGGACCCTCCCACTGGGCACTAGCTCACCTGACAAGTCTTTGATGGGCAGAGGAAAGAGATGGAGTCCATCGCCAAACCAGCCCGCCCGGTGGCTCTGGCACCTCGAGCTGCCGGGAACTGTGGTAGCTGGCTTCTTTGGCATGCGGACCTGTTGATGGTGTTGTCTCTTCCTCCGCTGTGATCTTGGTGTCGGTCGGTTATGTATCAGTGGCTGGGTCTGTGGAGTGTTGTTGGGTGGTAGGCTGCTCCAGCGGCCCCTGGTTCGCTTAGCCTCACTCTGGGTGTTCTGGCAGACCTCGCACGCACCCACGTACCGCCAGACGTCCTTGCGGATGGTGAGCCACCAGGCGACGTCTAGGAGGCTAAGTAGGGTTTTTAGCCCCCCCCGGTGGCCACCCGACGGCTTTTGGTGAAAGTCTTGTAGGTACGTCTGGACGTTTGTAGGTGGGACTACCAGCTGGAGTGCTCCTCCCTTCTTCCTCGGAACTCTACGGTGTAACGCCCCCTGGTGGTGTTCGAAGGAGACACCCTGGTTCTGGGTCGCTCCGACATCGACCACCGTGGCTATTAGCGCCACCTGGAGACCTTCCCGCTGTGGCGGTTCCACCTCTGCGAGGTCTCTGGGAGGGCGGCTGACCGCTCCGAGGTAGGTTGAGGAGGTTCGGCTTTGGTTGGCACGGCGTAGTAGAGCTGAGAGGGTGCAGAGAGGGGCTGGGAGTTGGACGGTCCAGCTTGGGCCAAAGTAGAAGTGGGCAGTGGTGCTCCTTTCTTCCTTTTCTCCTGGCTGTCCTTCTCAGGTGTTGCAACGGTTGGACGATCAGCTGAATGTAGAGCTGGAGGTGGAGAAGACGCCTCGGAGTGTGCTACAGATCTGAGGGTGGTGGACGTGTTAAAGAGGCGCAGCTTCTTCATCTGTTTCTCCCAGACGATATCACGGCGCAGGAAACAGTCCGCTACTGCTTTCTCCAGTTTCCCTAGCGACTCTCGGCAGTAGCGCTCCAGCTCATCTAGCTTGGTGTCTACTGCCTGTCGAAAACTGAGTTCACGGTTTAAGCTGCTGTCCATGGAATCTCTGAAATTCCTCTCCAACACACCCACATTTTCAGTCATAGCCACTACATCCCCTTTACATTGCTCAAGTTCAGAACGCATCGTTTTTAAACTATCAGACATATTAGACACAAGACCCTCAATGTTATCATGTCTATCTGATACATATAATGAACTAAGCAATGATTTAGGATTACGCCTTGTCACAAATACACATTCCTCATCCAGTGTTTTACTACCGGCAACATAGTTGGCCCTCCCGGTCCTACTAGCATTAGCAAGCAAGTTAGCCTTAGCACTAGCCATGTTAGCGTCTATTTTGCTCCACGAATTCACACAACACCGGAAAATTACCCTAATAATTAGACTCCCCGTACGGGCCACCAATATGTAACGCTCAGAATTATTATTTGAGCTAATTACACTATATCGGGGTCTAAGATCTATAAACGGGTTGATTACACTCACTTCCGGTATTGCGCAACCTTCGCGGAGCAAGGAAAGACGGACACAACAACAATTTCCCAAAACCAAACCAAAGTGTATTATGTACAAAAGACAAACAAATGAAGTGCAACAAAAAAACAATATATACAACATATAAACAAATATATACAATGTCAGTAGTGTGTGCGAGTGTGTGAGTGCGTATGTATGAATGTCCAAGTCCGAGTTATTGAAAATGAATGGAATGGTGAAATGGGGAGACGGCTCGAGCTCACCGGTGAAAGATGGTAAGTCCGGGAGCTCGAGAAACGGAATCAGAGGGGTATAGTTGACGTCCAAGAACAGAATAATCCAATGGCAGTTAACTAGCTCTCTCTCTTTCTCCATATACAGCGCTGCTTTCTTCATCTCCCCGTCTCGAACGTCATGCCGGTTCCGGCTTTATACCGGCACACGTGACCTGATAGGTCATCAGGGTTCCCTCGCGGCACAGCTGCGCATGCGCGTGAGAGCTTAACCCCGGAACCAAGGCACCGTTGCCATGGGGACGAAAATAACCGAAAGGGGTCAGTTTGTGTGTGCAGGTGAGCAACATTAGCTCCTTCCCTTTTCCCCTGCAGTTTAACCGCCCCTTTATGTGGCCGCGCTACATAGACCCCCCCCCCAGCCTCCGGCGTGTGAGGAGAGGACCGCACTAGCGCTTTTTTAGTTCCACTTACTCGGCTTAGTGGGTTGCCCCCAGACCTAGTGTCAGTCCATTGGTTCTTTTTTGTGTCTTTTAGCAGGACCCTCCCACTGGGCACTAGCTCACCTGACAAGTCTTTGATGGGCAGAGGAAAGAGATGGAGTCCATCGCCAAACCAGCCCGCCCGGTGGCTCTGGCACCTCGAGCTGCCGGGAACTGTGGTAGCTGGCTTCTTTGGCATGCGGACCTGTTGATGGTGTTGTCTCTTCCTCCGCTGTGATCTTGGTGTCGGTCGGTTATGTATCAGTGGCTGGGTCTGTGGAGTGTTGTTGGGTGGTAGGCTGCTCCAGCGGCCCCTGGTTCGCTTAGCCTCACTCTGGGTGTTCTGGCAGACCTCGCACGCACCCACGTACCGCCAGACGTCCTTGCGGATGGTGGGCCACCAGGCGACGTCTAGGAGGCTAAGTAGGGTTTTTAGCCCCCCCCGGTGGCCACCCGACGGCTTTTGGTGAAAGTCTTGTAGGTACGTCTGGACGTTTGTAGGTGGGACTACCAGCTGGAGTGCTCCTCCCTTCTTCCTCGGAACTCTACGGTGTAACGCCCCCTGGTGGTGTTCGAAGGAGACACCCTGGTTCTGGGTCGCTCCGACATCGACCACCGTGGCTATTAGCGCCACCTGGAGACCTTCCCGCTGTGGCGGTTCCACCTCTGCGAGGTCTCTGGGAGGGCGGCTGACCGCTCCGAGGTAGGTTGAGGAGGTTCGGCTTTGGTTGGCACGGCGTAGTAGAGCTGAGAGGGTGCAGAGAGGGGCTGGGAGTTGGACGGTCCAGCTTGGGCCAAAGTAGAAGTGGGCAGTGGTGCTCCTTTCTTCCTTTTCTCCTGGCTGTCCTTCTCAGGTGTTGCAACGGTTGGACGATCAGCTGAATGTAGAGCTGGAGGTGGAGAAGACGCCTCGGAGTGTGCTACAGATCTGAGGGTGGTGGACGTGTTAAAGAGGCGCAGCTTCTTCATCTGTTTCTCCCAGACGATATCACGGCGCAGGAAACAGTCCGCTACTGCTTTCTCCAGTTTCCCTAGCGACTCTCGGCAGTAGCGCTCCAGCTCATCTAGCTTGGTGTCTACTGCCTGTCGAAAACTGAGTTCACGGTTTAAGCTGCTGTCCATGGAATCTCTGAAATTCCTCTCCAACACACCCACATTTTCAGTCATAGCCACTACATCCCCTTTACATTGCTCAAGTTCAGAACGCATCGTTTTTAAACTATCAGACATATTAGACACAAGACCCTCAATGTTATCATGTCTATCTGATACATATAATGAACTAAGCAATGATTTAGGATTACGCCTTGTCACAAATACACATTCCTCATCCAGTGTTTTACTACCGGCAACATAGTTGGCCCTCCCGGTCCTACTAGCATTAGCAAGCAAGTTAGCCTTAGCACTAGCCATGTTAGCGTCTATTTTGCTCCACGAATTCACACAACACCGGAAAATTACCCTAATAATTAGACTCCCCGTACGGGCCACCAATATGTAACGCTCAGAATTATTATTTGAGCTAATTACACTATATCGGGGTCTAAGATCTATAAACGGGTTGATTACACTCACTTCCGGTATTGCGCAACCTTCGCGGAGCAAGGAAAGACGGACACAACAACAATTTCCCAAAACCAAACCAAAGTGTATTATGTACAAAAGACAAACAAATGAAGTGCAACAAAAAAACAATATATACAACATATAAACAAATATATACAATGTCAGTAGTGTGTGCGAGTGTGTGAGTGCGTATGTATGAATGTCCAAGTCCGAGTTATTGAAAATGAATGGAATGGTGAAATGGGGAGACGGCTCGAGCTCACCGGTGAAAGATGGTAAGTCCGGGAGCTCGAGAAACGGAATCAGAGGGGTATAGTTGACGTCCAAGAACAGAATAATCCAATGGCAGTTAACTAGCTCTCTCTCTTTCTCCATATACAGCGCTGCTTTCTTCATCTCCCCGTCTCGAACGTCATGCCGGTTCCGGCTTTATACCGGCACACGTGACCTGATAGGTCATCAGGGTTCCCTCGCGGCACAGCTGCGCATGCGCGCGAGAGCTTAACCCCGGAACCAAGGCACCGTTGCCATGGGGACGAAAATAACCGAAAGGGGTCAGTTTGTGTGTGCAGGTGAGCAACATTAGCTCCTTCCCTTTTCCCCTGCAGTTTAACCGCCCCTTTATGTGGCCGCGCTACAAGTTATTCCAGTCAACATTCGGAAAGTGGAATGCCCGATCCTTGAAAATTGATGGACCATTTGTCGCCAACATGTGGAAGAGATGCA
This sequence comes from Channallabes apus, assembly GCA_030522415.1. Taxonomy (NCBI): domain Eukaryota; kingdom Metazoa; phylum Chordata; class Actinopteri; order Siluriformes; family Clariidae; genus Channallabes; species Channallabes apus. The sequence continues at coordinate 18,625,779 of CM060109.1, forward strand.
TTGTCTATGGGAACTGTACAGACAATAATTCACCAGCAACTCTTGTATATTACAGAAACTGAACTGCGAGTTATTGCCACATGCCCAATACAGTTCAGACCTCTCCAAAGCAATTCCCACATCTTTGGGTCATTAAAGGAGTTCCTGGGAGGCCAGTGTTTTAGACATGAAGCAGGCAGCCTGATCATCACTCTGGAACTGTAGCCTGAGAAACCTTCCACTTTGATGGTATACAGTAAATACGGTCTTGACTGTATTTTCTGTGTGTTCTTTAGGCAGTGAGTGTTTATCTGCAGTATTTAAGTGGTGAATTATGTGTGCAAGGGCAAAGTGAGTCTATCTATCTCTGATTCCAGACAACTCTGCGAAGTTCCGCTGTCGTCTTTACTGGACTTGTTTGTGATATATGAGTGCCTGGTGGAGATGGGTGATTACATTACTGCAGAAAGGATATGCGAAGTGTGTTTATGGGCATTATAGAAGAGAAAGAGAGAGAGAGAGAGCGAGAGAGAGAGAGATTCTGACTGTGTATTACCTGTCTAACTTTTCCACATTGTCTACACCATGTCTTGATTTCACCACCTGCCATTATAAAGACAGACATAACAGTGGTGCTTTGTGCGGATAATTGATTGTCGCAGCAACACCGCTGCTACCTAATAACCGACACAGAGCGCAATAACACACCCCAATAAAGGAGGAAAAATAACCAAGCATGTATGCGTTAGTCCTCACATACTTGGAACTAATGTAATAAAGACTTCTGTATCTCCAGCTTCCCTGGTAGAAAGAGTGAGATTTCAGAGGGGACAGATATGAAGCTATCCGTGCAATTGCTTCCAACTTCAAACCTCAGAGCGTTTGTTGTTTATTCTGTATTAACTCTGGTTTGCGCTGAGGCTGTTATGAAGGATATTGTGTTTCCCCTCAAGTCACTTTGAAAGTTTCATTCATCTTGTTTAGAGAATGTGTTGGGACGGTTTTCTCTGCTGTCCTCAAACAGATTCTTTGTAAATGGCACACTGTGATTTCCTCGACTAGATGAAGGGAGGTCTCTGCTTGTCTGAAACTGTTCATACCATCACAGTTATCTCTATTTTCTATCAGTTGATTTCTGAAATAAATTCGAGCTGTGAAGGATAAACAAGCCCACATGGCAGTGATAGATAAATAGACAGATACAATAGTAGGGATGAAAGCAAAAATGAATATATTATTTAGAATGTTCATGTTATGTTACAGTTGGTAAATGGAAGTTTATGTTGTATGTATGAAATTATTATAAAAAATGCAACATTTTATATTGCTACAGAAGAGTACAAACCTGTTCTGGTACTGGACTGGCAGACAACATTTCAAACCAGTATAGCTCAGACTGTACAGATCAGTTCAAAGGTTACGGACAAGACCAGGAACAGACTGCACCACTCTAGCGCAGTGAGACAGGGTGTTCATGTGAACTTTAAATTACATTGTCAGTTTGGTTCGACCTTATACAGACCAGATGGGTACAGATTGGTACAAACCAGTATAGACCAGACTTAGTATAGACCACTTCAAATTAGTAAAGAGCACATCAAACCAATCCAAAATCTTACTGACTATGTTATAGACCAGTACAGACCAGACCTGTCTGAGAACTGATAATGTACGGCTGAAGAACTGTAGTTCAGGGGCTATGTAGATTTATTCAAATTTCCATTTGCTGTTGCACTTTCTGACCGAAAAAAAAAAAAAAAACTAAAAATCTCATATTCTAGATTCATTAAACATCAATATTTCTGGCCTTTTTGTTTTCATTTTAATTATTATGGTTAACAAAAATCTAGTATATCAAAATATTAGAATATATCACAAGGTCAATCAAAAATGTTTTACAATGCAGAAATGTTCAGCTTCTGAAAAGTATTGAGTGAAAATATCTATTCAGTCAATACTTGCAAACTCAGAGTTGGATGTAGTAACAGTGCCAATATTGCAAGTGTTTTATAAGCGAGTAATATAGACAATATTGTCTATTAATTTTCTATTCATCTAGGGTTATACAAGACATTGTAAATACATTCTTTATGCCTATAACACCCTATGGAATTATAATGCATTATTATTCATAGGGATTTACAAAGAGTTCTTTGTTGAATGCTCTAACTTAATCCAGATATTAAAGTTTTGTGAGTTTGAGATGAGATGAGTTTGTACTTTTTGTTTCTCAGTATGACAGATATGATAGACATCTAAACAAACTGGCCTGGTATAAAAAAAATGCTTTTATTAATAGAGCATTGTTATAATTAAATATTGTCTAGACATTGATTAGAAAAGCAAACTTTTCTGACCTTTTCTGAATGTAACAAACTGAAAAGGTGAAGCAAATGTGTCATACTTTCTCTGTTCCACTTGCTTGTCATTTATCCAGTATTTTCTCAACTTTCCTTTCTGCGCTCTCTCTCTCTCTCTCTCTCTCTCTCTCTCTGTCCATTTGTCCCAACATTTCTCTAAATTATTACGACAAGCAATAGCTAGTTGGCACAAACATATCTATAATGAATGAATGTTTAATGGTGGGCTTGTGGAGTGTGTGTCCATACATGCATGCTTGTGTGTGTCATAAACACTCATCCTGAAATAATGATGTCACCCCTGATCCCACCATACTCTCACTAATGTTAAATCATGCAGTGGATAAATACTAACATGGGCTTATGTACTGGCTTAAGCAAAGGGACACTGCAGTCTGGCACTGCAGGATTTGAGTCCCTGGTGGCGCAGTGTGTTACAGTACTGATGGTAGCCTTTGTAACTTTGGTCCCAGCTCTCTGCAGGTCATTCACTAGGTCCCCTATGTGGTTCTGGGATTTTTGCTCACAGAACTTGTGATCATTTTGACCCCACAGGGTGAGATCTTGCGTGAAGCCCCAGATCAAGGAAGATTATCAGTTGTCTTGTATGTTTTCCATTTTCTAATAATTGCTCCCACAGTTGATTTCTTCACACCAAACTGCTTACCTACTGCAGATTCAGTCTTCCCAGCCTAGTGCAGGTCTACAATTGTGTTTCTGGTGCCCTTTGACAGCTCTTTGGTCTTGGCCATAGTGGAGTTTGGAGTGTGACTGTTTGAGGTTGTAGACAGGTGTCTTTTATACTGATAACAGATGCCATTAATACAGGTAACGAGTGGAGGACAGAGGAGCCACTTAAAGAAGTTGTTACAGGTCTGTGAGAGCCAGAAATCTTGCTTGTTTGTATGTGACCAAATACTTATTTTCCACCATACAGTGGAACCTCGGGTTACGATTAATTTGTTCCGGAAGTGGGCTTGTACAGTATACCAAAACACTCGTGAACAAAATTTTATTTTCCCATAGGAAATAATGGAAACTCAAATTCTACAGTTCTACAGCCCAAAAAATAAATACATAAAAATAATTTTCACAAAACATAAAGTAAAAATAAAACAAATTATGTAAAGGGGGTATGTAAAGCCGAGAGAGAGAGAGATTGTGTGTGCGTGTGTGTGTGTAAGTGAATGAGCGCACAAACACACACACTCGCCTTTACAGCCCCTCTCCTCTCAGATTCCTAAACAAACACACACACTCTCTGCCTTACACAGACACACACAAGCACACTCAGAAACTCTGCAAGCACTAAGACCCAGCAGTAATCGTCTCCCCTGCTGGGTCTTAGTGCTTGCCGAGTTTCTGAGTGTGCGTGTTTGTTTGTGTGTGTGTGTGTATTCACCCAGCAGGGGAGACGATTACCTACAATTCCGCAGTGCAAGAGAGAGAAAAACCGTTGGCTCAGTTGTGATGGCGTGACGCTCGGTGTCAAAACAAGAAGCGCATGCGTAATACATGATACTCGGTGCTAATAAACCAATACAATGCTCGTTTTTCAAGTCAAAATTTATTAAAAATTATTTTCTCATCTTGCGGAACACTAGCAATTTCCACTGTAATTTGCAAATGAATTCTTTAAAAATCCTAGAGTATGATTTTATGGATTTTTTTTTCTTATTTGTCTCTCATAATTAAGGTACACCTAGGGTTTATATATATATATATATATATATATATATATATATATATATATATATATATATATATATATATATATATGACATGCAGAAATATGCAACAGGCATTATGGGTAAAGGCAGAATCCATTGGGTGCATGTGTGAGCATCTATGTGTGCGTGTGTGAGAGAGAGAGTAAGAGATCAATCACTCTAATGAGGCTGCCCTCTCATATCTCCTTTGTAGAGGACGAGGCTCATTGTGACCTGTAGGTAATGGGCGAGAGTGATGGATGAGGAAACAGGCCTACAGGAAGGAAACTATGAGCACCTAAAAGCTAATTTGGTGTGAGTGCTTACAAAGCAAGATAACACAACACTGCAAGGAGAGAAAGAAAAAAAAAGCACAAACACGAAAAAAAACCAGACTATTATTACTTAATGAAAATTTGAAATCCAGTAATTATTAATTTATATTTTAGGTTTGATTTGCTATTACGATAAGGATAGCATTATAACTTTTACCAATTATAAATTAACATAGAAGAAGACTTTCAATTAGTGCAAAAGTTAGACACTTCAGGAGTCTTAAAACATTTATTTTTATAATTTTTCCCCCCTTCATATTGAAAAGTGTAGCATGCATCGGGAAATCATCGGGACATTAACAATCGCTGCTGAGTGCGCTCAGCTGCCCAGCGGCACAGCAGCATTGTACTGGCAGCTGCATTTCTGGCTTCATTCATCTCAAAGGGTACATTTGTTTGCCCTTATCCTGTCAGTTAGTAGTCTTCCTACAGCAGTGATTCATTAGCTAGCTGAAATGCTGCGAATGGGGATCTATGACGTGCCAAAGATCTTACTTCCAGTTGATTACTTTTTGGGAACAAGGGAAGTCTATTCCCTTTAAGACTGATGGCACAAGAGTATCAATGTCACAATGGCAATAACTCGGAATATCTTTATGCCTCATATATTTTTTTATTTCTCTCCAGTGAAAACAATAACAACAAATACAAAAACAAATAACAAAAAAAAAACGTGCAGTGTTTTCAGTTGTAATACTTGTAATAATCATTGCGTGTTCTGCATAGCTTATCTGATGCTGATGCCCTATAAATAAAAATATATTGTTTTGTTTTATTTCAGACTAGTTTGGATAGAAATAAGGCATTGTTTAGGTTGAGCTGTAAAATGTAGAAGGTCTTCTACAGAAGATAATTATGCTTGTCCTGTTTATCATCATGTTAATTAACCTGGCTAAATAATAATAATAATAATTATTATTATTATTAATAATAATAATAATAATAATAATAATAATAATAATAATAATAATAATAATAAAAATAATAATAATCAGGACAGCTATCCACGTTAATTAACATGATTGTTGTTTGACCTCACACCTTACAACTTTCTTGTTATTTATTTACTTATTTTTTAAAGCATCGCACCTGTAGTTGCATTGTATTGTTTGAAATAATGCATTCATATTCAATAACATTTCATCACATATACAATATTAATTTGACTCATAGGGATATTTCTTTTTCCTCATTAACATGATTTGAACATGAGATGATTCTGAGGTTGAAAGAAATAAAACGGGGACAAAATACAATGTGTCAGGTGACACAGAGTTGAGTGGCTCTTGGTGTAGCTTGCCGAAGTGGTGCAAATACTGTAAGAATGAATAGACAGAGAGGATGACATGGCAACAGAAAAAGCCACTACTGAATTATTAAAAAGCACGGGGGTTTTAAGAACAAAAGAGCTCCCCCTTTTTTCACTTCTCGATAAATGTCACACACAAATACAACATTGTGTCAGCCCATGAGGCAATGAATCCACGCTTCCTTTCCCACTCCACTACATCCATCTCCCCAATGGGCCCAGCCTCTGGAAGATAAAGCGTGCCATTAATTGACTGGCAGGGCTTCCTTTCTCCCTATTGTTATAATCAGAGATGCTAGCAATTAGGATCATCCCTCTGAGATCCAGGCAGCCGATCTGCTCGATAAGGTATTAAGGGAAGAAGCAGGGTTCGATGAGCTCATTTTCATTAGCACCTCTGACAGGGAGCTGGGCCCAGTAATGCGATGATTAATTCCTAGACGCTCATGACTCTTAATCCTGTCATATGCATATTGTTATTGAAGTGACTGATTATAATGTCTTGATGTATCAGGACAACATGATTATTATCTGGGACACAGTGGGAATGTCAATACAATATGTGTGGCAATATGCGAATGAGGATCTAGCAAGGATTTGCGTGCAATATTAGTTATGCCACATTTTATTTACCAGTGCGCATACACTTCAGGCTGTACGTAATATCCCAACCAATTGGTATTCAAATCCTAGTCATCATTTCTTGTTATTGTATCTGTCTGAATATTAGCAGCATTTGGACCACTGCCACAAATGCTGGTTAAGGACCAGTGGGATAACTCAATTTTTGCAGTTTCAGAGGGAAATTATGAGAGAAGCATTGTAAACTGATAGAAAATGTTTTGTGCATGTTTTTTTTTTTGTCACAAAAAAAGCACAAATTGCAACATTTCTTTGGGTTATATCATTATAAATTTTGAGTGATTTTGCAAAAAGCTATAAATCCATCTCACACAGTTTTGTCATAATAGATTTAGCCTGCAGTTGTATTTGTGGTGTCTCGGACGGTTCCACTTTTCCACGAAGACGGTCCTGTCCTCGGCTGATGCAGACAGCAGTTCTCTGAGGACTGGAGATAGTTCAGGACTGGAGATACTACAGTCTACCTGAGCCTCCAATAACGAACTGGACTCCATTTTAACTTAAACACATCTCCTGTTATACTGAACGTCCAGTCTTACACAGTATGATGCAGATCATTTCCTGCTACCTGTTTCACCCAGATGAGGATGGGTTCCCTGTTGAGTCTGGTTCCTCTCAAGGTTTCTTCCTATTACCATCTCAGGGAGTTTTTCCTTGCCACTATTGCCGTCGTTCTCGGCTTGCTCATCAGGGACAGTCTTATTATTTTGATTCACGTTCACATCTCATACAAACTTAAATAATTCTTTTGATGTTGTCAAGCTGCTTTGCGATAATGTCAATTGTTAAAAATACTTTACAAATAAAATTTAATTTAATTAGTTTATATTTATTTACAAAAATGTACTAAGAACGTAATACAATAATTTACATTTATTTTCATTAAACATTTATCATTTAATTTATGATATAATTACTATAATTAATTTCAGTACTAAATGAGGAAATAACATCACATTGTAATATGTACAGTACTGATGTGTTATGGCATTTTTTAAATTCAACTTCTTAAGGTACTGTATATACTCTATGATTAACTGATTAATACTGTAACATGGTGGCAAAGCATAGTTTCAAGTTTCATAAAACTGTTTGTAACTAAAATACACAAGATGTATAAACTTGGCAGTGCAATCCACAAATAAAAATGCAGCAACTGACTGCAATCACTAAACAGTCAAGATTCAATCACTGAATTGCTAAACAACTGAATCATTGCAGTCAGGGAATAAATGCAACTAAACAACTTTTAATATAGTCCAAACAATCTAAGTAAATACTGGGACATTAGATCAGAGCCAGGGGGATCCAAAGATCAGGCAATAGAAAAACAAGCATGATTTGCAATATGAATAAAAAATAAAGCAAACGGTCAAATATAGTAAAGTAAATGAAGAGACATCTAAGTACTCACTGAATAGACAGAGTGAAGATTTGCTGTGTGTGTGTGTGTGTGTGTGTGTGTGTGTGTGTGTGTGTGTGTGTGTGTGTGTGTGTGTGTGTGTGTGTGTGTGTGTGTGTGTAGAGAGTCTTACTGTATACACTGAATGTATTAGTATCCGGGAGTGGACTAGTACTCAGGCAAGTCGGGGTAGACCTGTCGGGAATCTGTTGGAACCATCCTGAAGATTTACAATATGTGCATTGCAAGTGTACTTGCTGCAGTTGGTACATTTAAGACATTCTAGTGTCTTTTGTTGATATAAAATCCTGGCAGTTCCTAGTCTTTTTCGCCACTAGCTGCAACCTACACTGGGTATACTAATACTCCTAAAATGTTCACAGATACACACGCACACACACATACACACACATTGCATGCATATAACAAAATGTCAAAGTCACACATGGGAAGTGGTGACTGTTTTGGACGTGCAGTTTGGAGTAAAAAAGAGCCTTCTCCGCAATCTTTCTCTTTATGACTGCAGATGCTAAGGTCTGGTTTCCTCATCTGATTATGGTGGGTCACAAGTGTCTGACCTTGTCTCTTACCATGACCCATCTGTTTTTAAGCACTACTGTATATTGATCCATTTATTACCCTCGGGTAAAATTAACTATAGATCAAGATTATTCTATAAGCAATGTAAATTTGTAGGATGTAGGAGGTGCGGTCAAATTTGATGATGTTGTGTATTACAGAAAATAAGCCAATACTATTGACTTGCAGGTACTGTAGGAAATTATTTGTTATATATATATATATTTTTCAATAAAAAAGAAATAGGGTAGAATTTGACCTGAGGTTCACACAAGGGTTGAACACTATGAGCCACAAGTTTTTCCAGTATCATTTGTTTGCCTTGGCTGTAGACTATGAATAAATGAATCAATTCAAATACAATTAAACTCACTTGGTCATTTAACAATAAAGTGAAACTTAATGAAGAAAATTTTTGAACTTTCAAAAGTTTTTTACAAAGCGACTATAATGCATCAATCATAAACAGTTATGCTACCAAACAAAAGTACTAAAACTCATTCATCATATTAGATTCAATGAAAGTATGCATATTAAATTAGAGAACAATTGTTTTACTGTATAAAAATTGGTTGTTTATGTAACAACCTCAACAGCAACCTCATTTCCCCTCTCGTCTGTTCCAACCACTCAGCATTCAGCATCACCAGTATACTAATCCCAGGCCTGATCATCTGTCATCATCTGCACCTGTTTCTCACTGGGTCAATGCCTTAAATTAGATGCTTTTTTATGCTAGAATGATTCATAGGTCACTGTGCGGCTACCATTTCTCTGAAACTGATCAGGTACAGGGTCTGAACTGAAAATACAACACAGTGGTGTCAGCATCATGCTATGGGGATAGTTTTTTATGAAACTGGGAGACTAGTCAGGATAGATGAAAATGGGTGCAGAAAATTATAGAGTCATCCTACGTAAAAAGATCTTCTCCAGAGTGCACAGGATCTGAGGCTGGGGCGATGGTTTACAATTCAGCAAGACAAATCCAAAGCATGTCACCAAGAAAACACAGGCATGGCTTCAGAACAAGTCTGTAAAAGTCCCCTAGTGGCCTAGTCAGAGTCTGGACCTGAATCCAATAGAGCATCTCTGGAGAGATCTGAAAATGGCTTTGCCTACCCAACCAGCTTGAGCTTACTGTAAATGGTTCTGCCAAGAAGAATGGAAGACATTTCCAAAATAAAGGTGTGCCAAGCTTGTACTGTAGCATCATTCACAAGAGGACTTGAGGCTGTGATTTCTGCAAAGGTGCTATAACTAAGTACTGAACAGGTCTCCATGGTTATGTAAATAGGATATTTCAGTCTTAATTTGTTTTTATTTTTATGTACAGTATATAATATAAGGCGGCATTGTGGTGTAGTGGTTAGCACTGTCTCCTCGCACCTCCAGGGTTTGGGTTCGATTCCCGGCCTGGCTCGATTCCCGTCTCTGTGTGCATGGAGTTTGCATGTTCTCCCCGTTCTTGGTGGGTTTCCTCCCACAATCCAAAGACATGTACTGTACTGTAGGTTAGACTAATTGGTGTTCTCAAATTGCCCATAATGTGTGAATGAGTGTGTGAGTGTGTGTAGTATCTCTGTGTGCACTGTGATGGATTGGCACCCTGTCCAGGGTGTACACCGCCTCGTGCCCTACGTAAGTCTCCTGGGATAGGCTCCCTGCGTCCCTGAATACAGGATTAAGCAGTAATGACGATGAGTGAGTGAGTATATAATATAAATTACCAGAGCACTCCAAACACCTGAGTTAGAATTAAATCCATTTAAAGATGAGTGTGAAACATAAAAGATGGAAAACTTGAAAGGGTTTGAAAACTTTCCTTAATTATAATTAATACCCTACCTTTTTTTTTGTGTAAATACTGAATAAACACAACATGATGTAGAATTATCGAACTAGACAATATAAATTATAAAACAGAAGTACATTATGGATGATATTAAGCCGTGTGTAATGTCATTAGACCTGAAGAGCCAGCAGTTATAAAGCAGTAAAAAAACAACAACAAAAAAACAAACATGTGTCTTTCAAACCAGCAGGTGTGCAGACAAGTACAATGAATTAATAATGTTTCTTTTTCGGCATCATCTTTCATGCTTATTGAAGATTATCCTGTTGATAATCTTCTCACATGCATCAACTCCGGACTCCTCTTTCCTTCATCTTCCACAACTTCCTGCACCACTCTCAATTTTTTATTTATTTTTTGCCCCAACCCCCTGTCGCTTTCCTGTGTCTAATTGTCCTCAGCTGTAGTCTGTAGAAGTAAATGGGACCACAGGGAACTGAGATTGGTAATTTCAAGGAACTGTAGAACAAAAAAATAAGAGGGAAAATTGGTGGCAGGTCACCGAAATTAGCATTCTTTAAGGCTTTCACAGACATTAAAGATTAAACAGTCGCTAAGTCCCAAAGTGTCTCATGAGGCCGGATAAGGAGGTGCAGGGGGTCAGGATCATGTGCTGCTTGCCCTTTGTCTGGAAGCTTAGAGCTGCAGACGGGGTTGTGTATCGTTATCGTCCTCCTGCTGTGTGAGCCTTAGAAGATGGGGTTCATTCATTATTGATGTCTGTTTGGAGCGACTCTGCTCTGCTTCACTGGGTTGCTGTTAGCCACGTTCATGTCTCTGTTACACTGCTGGAACTTTGTAAAACACTTGCGCACACACACACACGACACACGACAGATACACAGAGAATGTCTCGGATAGGGCAAAATCCCTAAATGCAGAATTCAACTTCGATGTTTTTTCAATATTTTTATCTATTAAATGACTTCACTATGAGTCAGCCTCTGTATAACCTGAAGATACACCCAAATCATACTTCCTCGTGTAATCAAAAAGCCTTGAAACATACGGTATAAAAAAAAGGCATGCAGTTGGCTGCTGATAGCATCAGATTTCCTGCTCATTAACTAGATGTTATTTTCTCGTATCCACTTAGTTATTAGGTCATAGGCTTAAAGTGGCATATTTTGTTGGGTAGAACAAATGCTGTCTTTGTCTGTTTGTGTGTGAGTCACTTTTGTGTCATGTAGTCATTTTAAAGCTCAACAGAAATCATTAATCTCAGCAAACATGCACAGCAAGTTTGAAAATTTGTAAGAAGCCAAGCCACCACTATGAATGGGTTACAATTCAACTGAGATTTGTTTAACTGCAGCCAATTTCAACTTTATATACAGTAGAATCAAAATAATAATAATAATAATCCCAATCTGTGTTCTCTGCAGGTTTATCGGAAGTCTGGGATTATCTCAGTTAGATTCGAGCATCAAGCAGATCATCTCTGAGATGCCAGCTGGGAAATGCAGCATGGATTCACTTAGACGCCAAACACATTCATATGCCTGTTAAAAATTCACTCAAGCTCATATGTCTGTTGTATTTTATCTTCCAAGTACATTTGCTATAGACTCGCGGTCGCAAGCACACACACAAAACATGCTGACGCCGTTCTGAATGGTAATTTTTATAGTTGAAAGCTCTTCTGGATGGTGTGACCAGTTGTTTCTTTACTGCGAACCCAATGAATGCGTTACAATACCACACTTTACAAAGGTAATGTCACATGCTTGGCTGTTCAAAGGACATTACACTATAATCGATATGTCCCCGTTCTGTATTGAAAGACTGTAATAGCATAGAATCTAAGAAATCAGACATAAAAGCCCTAAAGATCGTCGGTATAGCTGACACATAGCGTGCATTGTACTGTGAAGATTTACAATAAGCTTACTAAAATGCGTAGTGATGTAAAAGAAAAGAGTCTGCCGTCTGCTTCTCAAACTGACCTTGTAGAAGAAAGGTTGTTTTCTTTTTGTCCAGTGAAATGGAAAGAGATAGCTGTCCTCTTGCTGATTTCACACAACCTGTGAATTAAAAAATGCAGGATCTGTCATTGTGTTTTGCCAAACACTTGACTGTTCTGCATGGGGCGTGAAAAAAAAAATCTTGAATTTCTTCCAAATGTGAAATGGAACCTTGTGGAGTGAATTTTAGGTACATTATGTCACTCTGACGTTCCTTCCTGCTTGCTGTCTGAGTTTTAACTTTGAAATTCCTGTATAAACTCAGGTCTGTCAGTGATGGCCACCTGAGGGGTTTGCATCTGTCTCTGTGTGTCTCTGTGTGTGTATGGTTAAACAATGATTAACTGAGTCTGTCTGAAAGCAAAAAAAAAAAGGCCCTTGGGGGTTTTTCCTCTCTGTTTGTTTTGGTTCTGAGGTTAACCCTTATGGCTCATTGCTTAAGCATGTCCCAATTCTGTGTGCAAATAAAAATAACACTAGTAGTGTCACTATCTCATCAAGATCCCTGGTTAGATCTTGAGCTCAATTTTCACATTATTGAGTTTTACGTGTTATCTAAAAGTCCACACGTGTTGCTTTATGTTCTCTTGTTTCCTCCACACTTTTTAAAATATGACAGGTGCTGATTGCTGTACTACATCGAGCATGTGTGCAAAATATCCAAAGATGAACTGCTGTTATTCTTGTCTCACATAGAGGATAACCTGGGCTCCATCCGCCATCACCTCAAGGGATAAAGCAAAATTCCTGAATGAATTAACAAATTCCTCTCCATTAACCAAGGCAATCAAGTATTGTTTCAAAGTATGAATGCATATAGAAAACAAGGACACTACTATATATTATTTCTTCTATACAGAGACACAATGGGCCTGAAGCCTATCCCAGTAGAATTTGAGTACAAAGTGGTGTACAGCGTGCACACACACTGCAGGCAGTTTGAGAATGCCAATTAACCTACAGTTAATCTGCATGTTTTTGGACATTGGAGGAAACCAGAGTACCTGGAGGAAACCCGCCAAGCAAGGAGAGAACATGTAAACCCCATGCCCACAGACTCCGTGGGGAATCAAAACCTCCTACCAGTAAGCCAGTATGGACATGACATTTGAAAATATGTAATATTTCACTGACCATAGTGAACCATAGTTCATTAATGAATTCAAACTGCAGCATCAAGTTTGAAGATGATACCACAGGAGTTGTGACAATCAACAACAAGACAGCATACAGATCAGCTAGTGAAGAAGCTTCAGCTCGACAATTCCCAGCAGGAGCCCCTATGTTTCATGACGGTTAGTAAAATACGGTTTTAACAACGCTTCGATAACGTCCAAGGTTAGAAAAAAAGAATTCTAGTAAAATGATAAAATAATATTATTGGAAATATACAGTTAGCATTTATTTAGATACAGTACACATCCATCGTCTCTAGTTTCTAACAGGATTTGAAATTCTGATCAGAGATTGAGGCAGGCACAAAAGCTTCCTGCACACAATGCATGTATCTCACGTCAGACATCTCTTATTGTTGTAATGTTACCCCTCTGTTTCATTTTCTGTCTGAAATATGACCATGAGATGCATCTTAGCTTTCAAATGACTGTACTGTGCACAGTGTCCAAGCTGCATCCCGTCCTGTTTCAAAGAATGGATTTCATACCAGAAGCGAATTTGTTTTGCCCTTTTGACTGCTTTCCAGTTTAATATTTTGAAAGATTGTTATTTTCTGGCACTTGTTGTCATGTAGATGCATTTGCTGTATATCGGCAGCCTATTCCTCAAGTAGTCCAGTGGTAAGCAAACAGGGATCATACTGCAGCAACAGCAAGTGGATATCCACTCAGGACACTGGTTTAGTCTTAATATTGTTTCAAAGTAATAGAATTACTTTGATGAAAAGATAACAGAACAATGCTGACTACATCCCGATGGGATTGCTTAAAGCTGCAAAAATTACTAACTATTGGACCTTGTTCACACGGGCATGAAAACCGAGCGTTTTTCTGGCATTTGTAGCGTCTGGTGAGCGCGGATGAAGCGCCGAGGGTTTTCTACACATAGGAGTCAATGAGAGTTCACACGGGCTTTGGTGATGGCCATTGGTCCGGCGTCAAAAAAACGTTGCATGCAGCTTTTTCTTGCCGTTCAAATCCCAACGAATGCAAGGAAAACGCTTCTAGTGTGTTTTCTTCACGTTCATTTTATGCTTCGGAGGACCAGATATATCCCATGATCCTACATGCTATACATACTGTAGGGAAATGCGGAAAAAAAGAGGGTGAACCCAGTAGCGGATGCGATTTTTTTCTCTCCATACTGTATGTCGCCGTATTACTATAATTTTTAAAACAAGAAGATTAATGTCTAATATAGCAAAATGGTCCATATTAAAAGGAGGGACCTCAGTTAAAACGACAAGGGCTTTCATATCCAGTTCCCGACACTGCCTCCACAGGTTAACACACAAACTACAATTTGGGCTGTAGGCTGGCATTAGACAGAGACAAACGAACGCCAGTGTAGAAGTCAATAGTCTAGGACGTTCAAAGTGCTTTCGCTTATCCAAAAATTTTACGCCCGTGTGAACAAGGCCTTAAAAACAATCTAATACCAACATTGTCCCAATGTGTGTAATCTTTCCAAATTAACATCACAGCAATGTATGTACAGCCAAAAATTCTCCTGATCTTGGCTTTGGACTTCTTGGAAAACTAGTTTGCACTTGTTAAGCCTTAATTTACCACGTATTCATTACGGTACAGTCAAATACTGTACAGTACTTTTCCTCACAAATCCCAGCTTGTTAAGAATCTAGGGTCAGAACGCAGGGTTAGCCATGGTACAGTGCCCCTGGAGAAGACAGGGTGTGCCCAAGGGCCCAACAGTGGCAGTTTGGTTGAGCTGTTGCTTGAATGATCACCCTCTTCAGATCAGTAGCCTAGAGCCTTAACACACTGAACTACCACTGCTCACTGCATGCATCTCTTTTAGAGACAGTAATTTTTTTGAAGTAACATCATGTCCTTGATCAAAAAAGACCATAAATGCCTGTATTTTCAATGCAAGCCATCCCATTTCTTCACCACTTTTTACAGTCATTTCATCACAAGCTGCATTGCTGTCTGGTGGTAAGGCCAATCAGACTGCAAGTGGATATCGAAGACAGTGGAAAAGACCGTCAGGGTCTCTTTGTTCCTCATACAGAATCTATGTCCTGACATGCAGTACATACTCCACAAACATTGCACCAGAATAGTATCTGATGCCTCTAATTCCTCCCATAAACTTTGCAATCCATAATGGAATATTGAAGTGTCAAGGCCAAGGTTTCCACCAGCATCTACCCACAAGCTGTCAGCACCCTCAATAATCAATATCCACCACTCACTGAATTAACAAACACAACCCCATCACACACTAACCACTTTAACCACTAAGCTCTCTGTCTCTTTATTTCATTCCCTCTCATAACACCTACTCATATTTACATATTTAGGACACACTGGTTTACTGTATGGTCATATATGGTTAGAATGACAATACAACTCTGTAGCTGCTTATAAAACATGTCAAAGTGAATATTTTTCTATCATCAAAGTCAAAGTCAACTTTATTGTCAATTCTGTTACATGTACAGTGCATACATATAGAGAATTGAAATTAAGTTTCTCTCATCCTCGTTACAAATTACACTGAAAAACCTTAAATAAACCTAAAAAAAAAAAAAAAAAACATGAACAAATATACAAATGCAAACCCTGAACTAAATCTTAACAAACAGCAGATCTGACAAAAGTGAAGAATTGTAAATCCAACCAAACATGTAACCAAACATCCTGATTAATGTATGCGGAAATCAAGCTTCATTAGGCAAATAGTCCTCTGATGCCCTCCATTACTGTGATTCAGATTTAAGTAGAAGCTACTGTACTGTCCATGGTTAGGGAGTCCCAGCACTGATATCGAATTCTTTTGAACTCAATTGAGTGCTGAGTTCAAAAGAAGTGACTATTGATTACTACTGCGGTCTGCATTTGTATGCGCTATTTTGCTCTCGGCAGGCAGGATAGTTCATAAGCCATCACTGCTCCATTTATCCCGACACGGCTCCACGCAGTCAGCGTGAACGGTGTTTTTATTGTCCTGTGCATTTATTGTATTGTGCTGCACTTGTCTGTCTATTAATCCTGTAGTTTTGTACAAGGCTCTTGTCTAGTCCTGTCTTAGACTTGTCAGTATAAAGCCCTTGTATTGTCGTTTATGCTGCTATTGGCCCGAGAGACGCAATTTTATCTGACATACCAGACAGAACATTATGTTTGTTTGTAATCTGTGAAAAGCCAAGCAGTATACTTTTCAACCTGAACAGGCTAAAGAATTTTTATAGAATATTGTATATAGACTACATGTTAGAAAATGTTCTTTTTTCCCCCACTGGTGTTAGCTGACTATTTCATTACTATCTTGGTAATTAAACATTGATTTGAGAACAATGACCTTTCAAAATAACCTAAAGCAGCTGACCAAGTTCATATGTCCAGTCTATCAGTACAGTACTATAGTAACAAGCTCAGCCTGTAAATAAGATGGAATAAAAAAATCAGCTACAGATATAAATAATAATTAAAAAAAAAACATATGTAGTTAAGCTCTCTCCATAACTTTACTACTGTACTTTGGACACCAGCACATTCAAGCAGTTATCCAAACATTTAATCATACAAGTCAAAATGCTTCAGTTAATGTTTATATCAGACTGGGGAGAAAATGTGATCTCATTGACTTTGAGCCTGGTGTACGTATTGGTGCCAGAGGGGAAACGACTGATCTTTTGATCTCCTTTTTCACACACAGCATTCGGCAAGCAGCTGTTGTCTAGATGGAACCACCTTGTTATTTAAACCAGTCAGCAGAGACCATTGATGGAAGGGCTACGTTTACTCGACCATTCCCGATTAGCAGAAAAGCACCTCAGAATGAACAACACACCAACCATTAAGACAGTGAGCTTCATGTACAGAAGGGCACTGACTCACCAAAACTAGACAGTTGAAGAACACTTTCTCCCCCAATCTTACCTAATGTGGTGTATTTGTACAGCCATGGCCAAACGTTTTGAGAATGATACTATTATTAATTTCACAAAGTCTGCTGCTTCCGTGCTGCTGTTTTTTTTTGGTTCTTTTTGTTAGATGTTACTATAGTATACTGAAGTATAATTACAATTTATTTATTTATTTTTGGTCTTTCGGCTGCTCCCGACAAGGGGTCACCACAGCGGACTATCCAGTCCGCACTACAACTTGGCACAGGTTTTACGCCAGATGCCCTTCCTGATGCAACCCTCCCATTGTATCCGGGCTAGGGACCGGCACTGCATTCAGTGGCTGGGGTTTTGGGCACTGGCTGGGAATTGAACCTGGGCCTTCCGCATGGCAGGCGAAACACCTACCACTGAGCCACCAGTACTCCAAGTATAATTTCAAGTTTATACTGTACAAAAAGTCAATGCTGTGTTTTCTCTACCATCAGTCCTGTGTCATACCGACAGCATCCTGAGATCATTCATTTGTGGGGTTACTTCTCAGTCAAGAGAGTGGACTCACTCACAATTTTACCAAGAAACACGGCCATAAGTAAAGAATGGTACAAAATCATCCTCTAAGAGCAACTTCTCCCAACCATCCAACAACAGTTTGGTGTCGGACAATGCCTTTTGCAGCATGATGGAGATCCTTGCCGTAAGAAGTGGCTTGAGGAACAAAACATCTAAATTTTGGGTTCATGGCCAGGAAACCCCCTAGACCTTAACCTCATTGAGAACTTGAGGGCAAGCCTTAAGAGGTGGGTCACAAAACTTTTTCCCATGGCTTTACCCATTGTATTCTCACATGTTTTTATTTTGTTCCTCTTTTAATAACTGGCTATCCAGGCCAATTAATAGCTTAATGATTGGATCTGATTTAATTTCTTGTTACTTGTAGGTGACAGACTGAAGCTTCAACCACTTACAAAGTCGCAATGCAACAATGCAATTTGAGCAGGATAATATAATCAGTCTGAGTGCCATGCTGTGGGTGTGTGTGCGATGGTGGGGTGGTACAGTAGCAGCTAGTTGTTTTGTATACTTACATTATAATACTATATTATTAAATTATTAAATGTACAGTAGAGCACAGAGGTATGTTTTAAATGTGGATTAACCGCTCAAAGCTGCTGCTCCATCTGACTGCCATCAACCCTCATTGTCTGATCTATTAGGACATTGTCTTAACCACAAAACAATGAAGCATACATTCTACTGTATATAGTCGTCTCTTCTTTTGAGTATGTTGAAGTTGTTAACCAACCATGGCATTATCCTCTTCTGTATCTTATGCAGTATTTAAATGGAAGATATTGCAACCATTTACTCCTTTAAAAGCTAATTGGCTATGTTTAGTATTGTAAATGTACTAAAATAATGCAATATAATTTCAATTTATTATATTATTTCCTTTAATGAAGCTGAAACTGTACCATTGTTTTAATTAGATTTTTAAAAGGTTCTTCTTTCCAAAGTCTGCATGAGTACATCATTTGACTTTAAATGTGCTGTAGACTAGAAGTGGAAAACTGCTGTTATGCCTGAGAGCCATCACTCTTGGCCTTTTCAAATTTTGGCCTGCCTACTGTAGCAACAAAAATTATAAAGAGACATACTGTAAAGTTCTATTTGTTCACATATTCACAAGTCAAAATTGAATTGAATTTAATTGAACATTTCGATGGATATATAGATAATTTATATTTCATTTAAAAATCTATGTCTTTATGTTATACTGTAGTTAAGCTTCATCTTTGTCCCATACCCTGCTCATCCCATGCCCAATGTCTCCTCCTGGCTGCTGCTGGCCAAATTCTTCTTAAAATGCTAAACTTGCAATGCATTGTAGATTTCCACATGAAACATTTCCATATATATTATTTAATTGCTGCATATTATTCAGCATTATTTTAATATACAGTAATACCATACAATTCGTGGCCAAAAAAGGCCCACACAATGTGGTTACCCCTTCATGTACAGTATAAAAATTATTCCTCATGCTCTCAGAACTACCCTTGGAATATGACATTGTCACCAAGGAAGGGAAAAATAGACTTATATATGTGATAACCTGGTCATTTAGTACATTCAGCTCATCCAATTGACCTACAGTAACTGAAGCAACATCAGATCATAACACTGACTCCAGAGGATTGTTCAGTGGCCACTATGCATGATGGATGAATCACATCATGCGCTTCCTTTCTTATCCAGACGCACTCATCGCTCTGAACTCATCAGACCACATGACCTTTTTCCATCGCTCCAAAACCCAATCTTTACACTCCTTGGCAACCTGAAGCCTTTTCTTCAAGTATTCTTGTTAACAACTAGTGTTCTTATGGCCACATTGTATTGTAAGTATGAAATTGGTTTTACTTTCACAATTTAACATGCTGTGATTACTATGATTACTAGTTATTACAATAAGAACAAGGATATATATATATATATATATATATATATATATATATATATATATATATATATATATATATATATATATATAATCTTACAAGACTAAAGACAGAAGAATCCTGTGTTAGCTCTGTAGCAGTTTAACTGGATTATAGCTCCATTTAAACTAAAAAGATAGTTCCTATGGGAAGCCACGTGTCTGATGCTGGTTCATTTCAATATCTTTAACCTGATGCAGGTCTGTCGTTATGCTTCAGAGGTTCAAAACGCACGTCCTGGGGCGCGATGTTAATCGAGACTCAATTTCAAAGCTTTGATTAAAAAGGGGAAAAAAAATAAAAAAATGTCTACAATAAATTAATATTTCAATCTCCCACTCAGTGGCTCATTTGCTCAAAAGAACAAGTTTAAACCATAGTTTTTGTTGATGTTCCCTTTACTCCTTTACACATTTACACTGATCAGCCATACCAGTAAAACCTATAGCAATAAGCCCAATACAATATCTGGGTGAGTTTCCCTTATGCCACCAGGCCAGCTCTCAGGTCATGACGCTACAAGACCTTTAGGGGTGTGCTGTGGAGTCTGTAATTACTATAGGATCCTTTGGGTGCAGTGGGTTGTGGGGTGAAGCCTCTATGAATCTGATTTGTTTGTCCAGCACATCTCATGGATGCTTGGTTAGATTGAGATCTGGGGAATTTGGAGGATGAATCAACAACCTTGAACTCTTTTCCTGCTAAGCCCCATACATGTGCACTGGGCTTTTGTGCATTGGGTGTTCCGATACCTTTCTATCATACAGTAGCTAGCATTTACTGTTCTGGAGGATCGGACCAGATGGGCTTGCATTTTCTCCCCACAGGAATTGATGAGCCTTGGATGCCTATGATCCTGTTACAGTTTATTGGTATATACTGTAATTGATAATCAATGTTATTCAGTTTACCTGGTAGTGTTGTGGCTGAGGTAACCGTTACAAAACGACAACAAAATGTTGACTCACGGGTTTTATTTCTGTCTCTTATGTGGTGTGCATGAGCCTAGAAGACTAAATTTCAGTGGTGATAAAAACCTTATAATATTTATAAATTTTTATATACAAAAAAATTAACACAGGATTATTGAGAAATAATCAGAAAATAGTCAGATATTAACAATATATTGTGTACTACTTGTAAATTAGATGAAGTAAAACAATTGATGTGTGCTTATGAAGGCGGCGCGGTGGTGTAGTGGTTAGCACCAGGGACGTGCACTCATAGGAGGCAGGTGAGGCACCTTGCCACCAGGGGCGGTAAAGGGCTCAGCATGGTTTCCTCAGCTGTCACCATAAGTTGTTAAAAAATGAATAATATAATAAAATATAATATAATATCTGTCCTGTGGTCTATGCTTTTAATGCAATTTTGGTGTGTTTCCTATACATTTGGATAATTTTCATAGTCAAAATAGCTGTATTTCTTGTTCAAATAACAACGGGAGACGAGAATCATGGAGGCTGAGGCAGTGACAGGTAGTGCCACTCACACACTGTACTGAGCGCGTGCAAACGGCGCGTGCTTGCAGTCAGCAGGAAAATACAGGCCTTGAGGCAGCCAGTACCTTTGCCTCAAAGATGAGGGCGATAGTGAGCCTGCGGCTAATAGTTCACAACACGAGTAAATGCGAGAGTAAATTAAGAAGAAAAAACAGAAAAGAAAAACAACCAACAACATTCGGTGCTAACGCGTTGCTATTTGGCTTTATTTTCCCTGAAAATGGAGGATATAATCTTGAAGATAATAAATTTTTCAAAACTTGACTTGGCAATTATCTCTATTGAGAAAGAGAGACTTGTAAAACTCAAAGAAAAGGACAAAAAGGAGGACTTCTACAACAAAGTCATCGAGATCTTCGTCCAGAAGGACAGGAGAATGGACTTCATTTACAAGTAAAGGTAAGAATACTGCAGTGGTGTGTTTAAATGTACAATGGTGTGTTTAAAATGTTATTAAATTTAATCAAGAATGGGATAACAACCATGTATGCTTGTAAATCTGACTTGTGAGTCAGTGCCTTAGCATCATACAGTACGTTTGTAAATCTGACTCTGAGTCAGTGCCTCACCAACCCCAACCCTCACCGCACGTCACTGGTTAGCACTGTCGCCTTGCACCTCCAGGGTCTGGGTTCGATTCCCCGGCCAGGCTCGATTCCCGTCTCTGTGTGCATGGAGTTTGCATGTTCTCCCCGTGCTTGATGGGTTTCCTCCGGGTACTCCGGTTTCCTCCCACAGTCCAAAGATATGCAGGTTAGGCTAATTGGCGTTCCTAAATTGCCCGTAGTGTGTGATTGGGTGTGTGAGAGTGTGTGTGTTCCCTGCGATGGATTGGCACCCTGTCCAGGGTGTACCCCGCCTAGTGCCCGAAGTCTCCTGGGATAGGCTCCAGGTCCCCCGCGACCCTGAACACAGGATTAAGCGGTATAGAAAATGAATGAATGAATGAGTGTGCTTATGAATTATTTTAATATTCTTGATGTTTTATTGTTTAACAATGAAATATAATGTCATGGGTCAGGAACACTGTGTATGTTACAAAAATGTGAAAAGGATAATTGATGTAAAAAAATGTATATCAGCTCAAAATAATATTACATAATACATGTTCAAATAATATTATGTACAAATAATATTAGCAAAACATTAAATACATAAGCACCCAGCCCCCTGGTGTCCCCTGAGCAAAGACATATATGAAGGACTTCATTATAAACATGCATTATCACAGTCAGCCAGTTTGTACAGTCACATGCTGCTGCATATACTAAGGCTCAGGTGCATAAACTGTCCATGCAGGTGCATTTACTAAGGATCACATGCAGATGAATATACTATATGCACACATGCAATTTCTCTCACTTTTCCAGCTTGCAGTGACCTCTGGTACCCTGTCCTGGTCTCCAGCAAGTCTTTTCCTGGCCTTCATATTTTTCTCTCCTTCATGGGCTTATCCCCTCTTTCTCCACACTGCACGCTCTCGACCCGCAAAGGATTCGGCTGTCCAATCCTGCTGAGCTGCTTGCTGGCTCGCCATTCAGCTCAGCTTTGCCAGTGTGCAGCTGAAGCTAAAGAGGACTTATCTGTGTTTCGCTCGAGGAATTACTACAGTTACAGATGGTGCTTAGCACCCGTTTGTTCGCTCTAGGGAAGAGCCGAGCAGAGGAGACGAATGGAACCAAAGTGGATTTGGAATGCCCGAGCTAGGAAAGGTTTTAAGATTTGGATAGTGAATTTGCGAAAGCTGGCTTGTAAAGGACAATAATGATGAAAACAGAGTTTTAAAAGTAGCAGCTTGGTCAGAAGTCTAGGTAGGGTCTGATGGAACCACCCAGTGGTTAAACAGTCTCAGAGGTTCTTTAAAATCTTTAACATGGGCATTTTTTAAAGAGGAGAGTTAGTGTTACGAGGTGCAGTCTTTACTGCCTGTGATTTGCTAATAAAACAGTTCTGAATCTGCTCACTGGCCAAAGACAGACCTTCTCTACACAACTCCTGATTGCTCACAGGAAAAAAAAAACTAGTAGTGCTAAATAAATGATGGTTAAGAAGAAATGGATGAACAACTATACGTCTCTTTCAGTTCAGTCAAGCTCTGGGGAAAAAGTGATTCCTGTGTCTGAGTAAAAACCTGCTCATCATTCTATGTTTCTTTCATCTCCCCATCCAGATAGTAAAACAGCAGTCTGAAAAAATGATAAACTACCTGTCATCTTCCCCAAAGCACTGAGGTGATTTAATTAATTGCTTTGAAGCAGGAGAAAACACACAACTGTCTGCCAGGGAGAAGGAAAAAAAAAAGACTTGTTTTAAAGGTGTATTACACACGGTGAGTCTGCAATATCCCTCATTTTCCATAAATAAATCAACAATTTTGAAAGAAGTGTCTGACCTTTAGACCCTTTTCCAGGAATGCGTAACTTTGCAGACAAATTGTATTACTTGCTTCTCAGAGTCACTTTATACAGTAGCTCCAGGGCCCATGATTTGATCCTTTGCTTAGATTACAGTCTGTAAGGGGTTTCTGTGTATGTTCTGGATGTGCTGGTTTCTGTTCACCTTCCAAAAATTTTGCCACTTTGCCACGTGAATGAATTTGTGAATTTGCATGAGAACACCCTGTGATGGACTGGTGTCCCAGTCAGTGGTGTCTACATCACAGCTTAGTGAATAATTTTGTAAATGATTACAAAAGAAAAAGAACACTCAGTATATCACCAAGTATGTTTCTTTCATTAAATACAGGGCATGTTTTGAAAAGCATGGAAATTAGTTAATGACAGAATATTAGAAATCAGTAAATTATTGATTGTCACTCAATTGTTCAAGAGTAAAATTCTTACAAATTTACTCCTATGACAACTTTTTAGCCTCCAAAGAAATACAGTAGTATGACTGCAGATAAATCCCTGCTCTCCGTTATTACTCAAATGAGGATGGGTTCCCTGTTGTCTGGTTCCTTTTAAGGTTTCTTCCTATTGTTTTTCCTTACTGCCAATACCATCTGCTTGCTCATCAGGGACAATCTGATCATCTTGATTTATACATATTTCCTCATATATTCCATACTAATTTCCCTAATTTTCTTTTTGATCCTGTAAAGTTGCTTTGCGAGAATGACTATTGTTAAAAGTGTTTTACAGTATAAGCAAAATTTAATTTAAATGAATTAAATGGAATTAAATTGGCTGTAACATTTTTTCTTACAGAAAAGTATTTGGAGCTCCTGTTTCCTTCAACAATCAAAGGGCATTCGGGGGAGGCTAATTGACATTTTTAAATGAGGGAGTGTGCTTGTGTACCCTGCAATAGGATGGCACCCCTGTGTACCCCTCCTTTTACCCTGTGTCTCGCCCTGGCTTTCCATGACCTTGAACAGCTTAAGCATTATAGAGAGAGAGTGAGTGAGTGAATGAATGAGAATCAATAATCCAGCAGCACCATGGCACAGGCATATACATGATAAATGTAGCGGCAGTGCTGCCAACTTAGTGAATTTGTTGCTAGATTTAATGACCCTTTTAGCGACTGAGGGTGCAGTCTCAGGTGCCGGATGTAAGAATGAGCCCATCAGCTTCTTCACTTCATCAGTGAGTGTAAGAGAGAAGCATCGTGTTCAGCCAACAGCACGGCCACGGCCACTATGTGAATAACCTGTGTATGTGCATGTCTGCTAGGAAGTTCCTTCTTTGTGTATATTGTATCTACTTTCACTCTTTTATTATTTTTATATGTAAATAAAATATCATATTATACAATATAAAATATACACGTAGAATAATTATGCATAGAATATATTTAATATATAATTATATAATAAAAAAAATGGTAATGGCACAGGCAGCACAGTAGTGTAGTGGTTAGCATTGTCGCCTTGCAAGGTCTGGGTTCGATTCCCGGCCAGGCTTGATTCCTTCTGTGCGCATGTTCTCCCCGTGCTTGGTCGGTTTCCTCCCACAGTCCAAAAACATGTAGGTAAGGTTAATTGGTGTTCTCAAATTGCCCATAGTGAATGAGTGTGTGAGTGAGTGTATGTGTGTGTGCCCTGCGATGGATTAGCACCGTGTCCAGGGTGTACCCCGCCTCATGCCCTAAGTCTCCTGGGATAGGCTCCAGGTAAAGATAAAGCGGTAATGATGGTGAGTTAGTGAGTGAGTGAGTGGTAATGGTACAGTACCACTGGTACCAATGGTAAAGTAAATAACTTCTTTTTAATTGTATACATATTTTATATGAGAGATTTACCGCAAAACTGGTGGACTAAACACTTTTTGTTTCCATTTTGACCACTCAATACAGTATGTATGTATGCTGTTCGAAGTTGTCTGACAACCTACACATGCATTGTCATGTGTGATTGCTGACTTTAGGTCACTTGGCAGATTTGATTTAGATTTAGGCTCATCCAAATTCATTTGACATGTATTTACCATATCGGTCAAAATTTTGGACACAAGTTAGACCAATACTAGATTTTTCTTTAAAAACTATGAAATACCATGATATTAGTAAATTAAGTAAAAAGTCAGCTGTTATTTTAAGACACGGAGGTCAGCTGTTCTGGAACAGTTCTGGCAAGAACAATATTGTGTCAAGTGCATTAGCAAAACCCATCAAACACCATGAAGAAACTGGCTCTCATGAAGACGTTCCCAGGAATGCAAGACCAAAATTTACCTCTGCTGCAGAGGAGAAGTTCAGTTAGAATTATGAGCCTCAGAAATCAACAATTGACAAGCAGCACCTCAGATTAGAACCGTTATAAAGGATTTACAGAGAATAAGTAGCAGTGGTTCTAGTCCTACATTGGCACACATTTCACTCAGACCATGTACTACGTCCTTTGCAAAAGAACATGTTAAGTCTCAAGCTTACCCTGAAAGGTGAAGTTCCCCTGGTCTCTTCCCCCTCTAGATTTGCTAAAGTGCCCAAACCACCCTTCAGTAACTACTATAAACTACAAAAATACTCCATATACCACTCAAGAGGCCAAACCACAGGGCTCAGTCTGTCAGAATCGAGTCCTGCCCTCTACTCATTCTCTCAGGGTGAGTTTCTCGAAGCTAAAACTGCATTAATGACTTTCTTCATGGTTGAGAAACTTGCAAGTTGGAGCATGAACAGTTTCCTCCCTTCATGTCTCTCCTCCCTCTCTTTTCTTTCACCTTCATTGGTGCTCAATACCCCTAAGCCGCCCGTCAAAATGAACTGTTTATCCATGTTCAATTCCGGTTATCGATTCTGCCTCCTGCCGATTCGGAGCGGGTTTGACCTGAGCTCCATCGAGATCAGCTGATCTAAAACACTTATCTGGAATAATCTACCTCACTCAGATCAATTTGCCCGCCCCTGACACTTTCTCTAAAAGAGAATGGATTAACAAGAATGTACACTATGCCAACCATACGCTCTCATTCACTCTGCTTAATTTTCCAATTCTATTGCTTTTTAGGGTCTCGGCAAGACAGCAGGCTTTTCCTTGCGTGCTCCATCTATGAATTAGCCTCCGCTCTGCGTGTGTTCTATTTTGTGAACAGCTACAAATAACTGGCTTTTTTTCTGACAAGAGCGAGAAAGGAAAAGAAGGAAAGAACAAAAGGAAAAATTCTGTATATATTTACAGCCTACATATGAATCCGAACCCACTTTACTTGGGTTTTTTCTTTTATTAATTCTGCTTTGTTCTCTTAGGTGTACAGTACAGCTCAGCTAACCTTCAGTCACCATTGCATATTTACTTTTACCTCAACTTGGCATAATTATAGTTGCCATAGAGACAGAAGTCATGTTAAAAGGAGGGTTAACCTGGGCAGAGACGGAGCAAAGAGCATATGGGGGCAATTGCCTTGGCAACGCACAACAGATGCCATGGCAACCTATGCATGCTTCCTCTCTTTATTAAGATGCTAACAGTATTAGCAGAGATCGAGAGCTAGAAGAGAGAGAAAATAATGTTTATATAGCATTTTAAAAAAGGAGAAGACTAAGGCTGAATCCCAATTCTATTTTCTACCCCTTCCCCTACCCCTCGCCCCTTCCCCTTGTCCCTTGAAACGAAGTGGAAAGGGGAAGGGTTTAAATTTTTCCACTAAGAAATGGGACACCACTACAACACTCTTATACGTCATCATATGTAGTCGCTAGTTCCTAATGTTACGTCAGAGGACATGCGCCGATGTTTATCACACATTCCAATAAGAGCGAGATTACTCACTCTCAAAGTTTTTTTTGTGCCGTATTTCGATTTTTAAAAAAAGTTGCTCATTTTTCACCACGAAAACGGATGAGCCTTCGGGTTTCCTCAGCCGACCCTATACAGAATATAAATTATAAATATAAATTGTGGTCACGTTGCAATAAGTAAGAATAGTGTAAGCACCGTTCATTTACATGTACACATATGACCGTAAGCAAAACAAACAATGCGTTAATGCTCGGCAAACTGCCGTGTTACTGAACTTTCATATTTGTTTGTAGCATGCAGTAAAGTGTATGTGACATAAAAATATATTTTTGTAATATCGTGCAATCTGTGCTATCCGCTAGCAAACTTTAGCGATTTTTTTTGCAAACGTTTCTTTACAGAACATCACCATAAACACAAGACTAGAGGTAATATACATATAATGAAAACTTGTCATAAAAATCTTTATTAATGGCAAAAATTAACATTTATCGGTCTGCTTGCTCGAGTGAGCAGCCATTTTTAAAGATTTTGCTTAGCCCTTCGTTTGAAGTGAGGTCCCGAAAAATCTTCGTTTGGAGGGCTATCTGGCCTTTGCACTTCCCCCTACCCCTCCAACCAAAAGAGAAATGAGACACCCCTACCCCTTCACATGAACGCGCCAAATGGAGGGGTAGGACCAGAGGTGGAAAGTAACGAATGACATTTACTCGCGTTACTGTAATTGAGTAGCTGTTTTGTGTATTTCTACTTTTTAAAGTAGTTTTTAAAATCTGTAATTTTACTTAAGTATGTTTTGTTTGAACTATTGTAATTCGCTACATTTTAAATCATATTCGCTACTGAGCAAAAAATAAATGAATGAAAATGCTAAAATAATAAAAATATTATGCTTTGTATAAATGCTTCATTGCGCTCGCGTGTGTGTATCATGTCCTGGCGCGCGCCGTTCCAGACTCAACTCCAGGTTTTCTGACTGTTCCCACATCGGCAGCTACCTGACCTTCCACACGGTCGCTTCCACCCTGAGAGTGACGTCATAGACTAGCACGACCATATATAAACCGGAGAGAGACGCGGGAAAGATGAAAGAGGTTGTGATTTTGGCGTTTTGGTATTTGGTTGTGTATTCTGGTTTTGACATTTTGCCTCCAATTGACTTTGATTATTGCTTTGTCCCTTTGGTTTGGTTGGTCTTTGTATATATTTGTAGATAATTTCACTGTTTTTGGTTTAGGGAGTCCGGGAAGGTACCTGTATTTTTGTTTGTGGTTTTTTTTTTTTTTTGCATGTAATTTAGCTACTAAATATAAATACCATTTTGTTTATTATTTTGGCCTGGGTCCACCCTGAATCTGATCCTCCTCCTCCTGGTGTGTGTGTGTGTGTGTGTGTGTGTGTGTGTGTGTGTGTGTGTTTGTATATACAAACTTCATTATTTCATCAGTTAATGATTGGATCTAGTTCTTTCTGCCATATACCACCATTTCCATACAGTTTAAAATAGAACCCTGAACCATTCTTTTGCTGTATGGCCCTAGACTGGGACGTAACACCATATTTAAGTGACCACTTTGATATTCAAGCACAACAAAGACAACAGCTTTATTATGCAAAGGTGTTCCTTCAGTTAAAAACAACTAGTTTGAGATTTATATCTGCTCATCTTTTTTGAACTACTGTATGCTAGAATGCCTCATCCCACCCCCGCTGTTAAAAAAATAAAAATAAAAAAGTAACTCGGTAACTTTTACTCTGGGTAAATTTTTAATGAGCTACTTTTTACTTTTACTTGAGTAGATTTTTATAATGGTAACTTTACTTCTACTTAAGTAAAATTTCACTGAAGTAACAGTACTTGTACTTGAGTACAAAATTTTATTACTCTTTCCACCTCTGGGTAGGGCTAAGTGTAGGGGTAAGTGGTAGAATTGGGCTTCAGCCTGAATTTCCTCTGAATATCCGCCTTCACACATACAGTGGTGTGAAAAACTATTTGCCCCCTTCCTGATTTCTTATTCTTTTGCATGTTTGTCACACTTAAATGTTTCTGCTCATCAAAAACCGTTAACTGTTAGTCAAAGATAACATAATTGAACACAAAATGCAGTTTTTAAATGAAGGTTTATGTTATTAAGGCAGAAAAAAAAACTCCAAATCTACATGGCCCTGTGTGAAAAAGTGATTACCCCCCTTGTTAAAAAATAACTTAACTGTGGTTTATCACACCTGAGTTCAATTTCTGTAGTCACCCCCAGGCCTGATTACTGCCACACCTGTTTCAATCAAGAAATCACTTAAATAGGGGCTACCTGACACAGAGAAGTAGACCAAAAGCACCTCAAAAGCTAGACATCATGCCAAGATCCAAAGAAATTCAGGAACAAATGAGAACAAAAGTAATTGAGATCTATCAGTCTGGTAAAGGTTATAAAGCCATTTCTAAAGCTTTGGGACTCCGGCGAACCACAGTGAGAGCCATTATCCACAAATGGCAAAAACATGGAATAGTGGTGAACCTTCCCAGGAGTGGCCGGCCGACCAAAATGACCCCAAGAGCGCAGAGACGACTCATCCGAGAGGCCACAAAAGACCCCAGGACAACATCTAAAGAACTGCAGGCCTCACTTGCCTCAATTAAGGTCAGTGTTCACGACTCCACCATAAGAAAGAGACTGGGCAAAAACGGCCTGCATGGCAGATTTCCAAGGCGCAAACCACTTTTAAGCAAAAAGAACATTAATGCTCGTCTCAATTTTGCTAAAAAACATCTCAATGATTGCCAAGACTTTTGGGAAAATACCTTGTGGACCGACGAGACAAAAGTTGAACTTTTTGGAAGGTGCGTGTCCCGTTACATCTGGCGTAAAAGTAACACAGCATTTCAGAAAAAGAACATCATACCAACAGTAAAATATGGTGGTGGTAGTGTGATGGTCTGGGGTTGTTTTGCTGCTTCAGGACCTGGAAGGCTTGCTGTGATAGATGGAACCATGAATTCTACTGTCTACCAAAAAATCCTGAAGGAGAATGTCCGGCCATCTGTTCGTCAACTCAAGCTGAAGCGATCTTGGGTGCTGCAGCAGGACAATGACCCAAAACACACCAGCAAATCCACCTCTGAATGGCTGAAGAAAAACCAAATGAAGACTTTGGAGTGGCCTAGTCAAAGTCCTGACCTGAATCCTATTGAGATGTTTGGGCATGACCTTAAAAAGGCGGTTCATGCTAGAAAACCCTCAAATAAAGCTGAATTACAACAATTCTGCAAAGATGAGTGGGCCAAAATTCCTCCAGAGCGCTGTAAAAGACTCGTTGCAAGTTATCGCAAACGCTTGATTGCAGTTATTGCTGCTAAGGGTGGCCCAACCAGTTATTAGGTTCAGGGGGCAATTACTTTTTCACACAGGGCCATGTAGGTTTGGATTTTTTTCTCCCTAAATAATAAAACCCCTCATTTAAAAAGTGCATTTTGTGTTTACTTGTGTTATCTTTGACTAATAGTTAAATGTTTTTGATGATCAGAAACATTTTGTGTGACAAACATGCAAAAGAATAAGAAATCAGGAGGGGGGCAAATAGTTTTTCACACCACTGTACGTACATTCACATGCACATTCACAGATTATGGGCAACTTTGGGAATTTTATTTAGCATTAGGAGAAAATGCAAATTCCATGCACCCAGACTCAATGTGGAAATCGAACATTGAAGGTACAAGGTGACAAGATTATCCATTAAACCTTTGTGCCACCCTTATGTAATATGAAGTCATGATTTATGAGATTCTGGGGCAACATCGAGATAAAAAGTCACCTTTTTTTTTTTTATTACACGTCATAATTTACAAATATTATCTTTTACATATTACAATTATCATTTCATATCTCGGTTCTATGATAATATATTAAATAATTTTATATAATAGCTTTTCAGCAGGGATGCCCAGACTTCCCTCTCCCTGGCCACTTCTTCCAGCTCTTCCGGGGGGATCCAAGGCGTTCCCAAGCCAGACGAGAGACATAGTCCGGGAGTCTCACAAGGGAGGCGTCCAGGGGGCATCATAAATAGATGCCCAATCCACCTCATCTGGCTCCTCTCGATGCGGAGGAGCAGGGGCTCTACTCTGAGCCCCTCCCGGATGACCGAGCTTCTCACTCTATCTCTAAGGGAGAGCCCAGACACCCTGCGGAGGAAACTCATTTCGGCCGCTTGTATTCGCGATCTTGTTCTTTCGGTCACTACCCACAGCTCATGACCATAGGTGAGGGTAGGAACGTAGATCGACCGATAAATTGAGAGCTTTGCCTTTTGGCTCAGCTCCTTCTTCACCACGACGGACCGATACAGAGCCCGCATCCCTGCTGAAGCTGCTGCCCCCGCGACCCGACCTCGGATAAGCAGAATAAAATGGATGGATGGATATAATAGTGGCGGCGCGGTGGTGTAGTGGTTAGCACTGTCGCCTTGCACCTCCAGGGTCTGGGTTCGATTCCCTGGCCAGGCTCGATTCCCGTCTCTGTGTGCATGGAGTTTGCATGTTCTCCCCGTGCTTGGTGGGTTTCCTCCGGGTACTCCGGTTTCCTCCCACAGTCCCAAGATATGCAGGTTAGGCTAATCGGCGTTCCTAAATTGCCCGTAGTGTGTGATTGGGAGTGTGAGTGTGTGTATGTGTGTGTGCCCTGCGATGGATTGGCACCCTGTCCAGGGTGTACCCCGCCTAGTGCCCGAAGTCTCCTGGGATAGGCTCCAGGTCCCCCGCGACCCTGAACACAGGATTAAGCGGTATAGAAGATGAATGAATGAATGAATGGATATAATAGCTCATAAGACACAAAAATTATTATTTACTGTAGATATAAGCAACATCACATGCTGTTGTACAGAATACATTACAGCCATTAGTTAGTGTATGTAACGGGTGAGCGGCGTTTTAACTTTCTTACTGGTAATGTGTAGCCAAAATTTGAGTAGAATAAACCACAGAGGTGGCAAACAGACTTGCGAATCTTGTACGTTTGTCTTTATGTCAACACACATGACATATTAGCTTTTAGCCACAGTTTACTAACTCTTCTGGGGTTGAACACCAAATTCTGTAAAATTGAAAGCTAGTCAACTATGTAGGGTGTACAATCTTTTGTTGCTGTCATCACCACTCATGGAACACTCCACATCCAATCAGATTGCTTGGTTGGAAGTAACTATAAATTTTCTTAATATTATCAGTTACCAAATTACCAGCTTTGCTTTCAATCTGATGTACACCATTTATGTTGAGACCATATAGAGACAGGTGTGTGCCTTTCCTAATTATGCCTGTAGTCAGACATAATTCAATTCAATTAGGGCGGCAGAGTGACTTAGGGGTTAACAGTAGTGATGGGAATTTTGAATCATTTTAGTGATTCGGTTCTTTGTGATCTCATTCATCAAAATGAAGTAATCTTAATTTAAAAAATAAAATGTTACATTTTCAATAATCAGAACAATGCACAAATTTTGGCTATAGGTCCAGTAATGAAAATATTACAATGCAGTTAAGGACATATTATGATACACAGCATGAGCAGCTCACCTCTCATATCTTCTGGTCCGAGTCGTGCGTTCTTTTGAATCTATTGCACTGCAGACGTCTGTGGGAGTCACGTGACAAAAGAATAAATGTCTCGGTTTAGAACATTCATTTAGAAGAATCGCTCAATTCTGTTTCTTGTGTACTGCACTGCATAGTGTCTATGGGAGTCACTTGACAAAAGAACGAATGTTTCGGACCAAAAAACTCAAAGGTAACTACTCATTTCTAGTTTCCTGTACATAACCTACGGAGGTTTTGCGATGCTTTGTGCAGTCGCGCCCAGTAGAAAATGAACGAATCACTCTACGAGACTACTTGTTCTTCTGAGTCACAATAAAGAGAACAAAAGGAACGAGTCGTTCATGAACGACCCACCACTAGTTAGCACTATTGCCTTGCACCTCCATGGTCCATGTTTGATTTCCACCTTGGGTCTGTGTGCATGGAGTTTGCATGATCTCCCCATTCTTGGTGGGTTTCCTCTGGGTTCTCCCGGAACACTCTTTACAGGATAAAGCGGTATAGACAATGAGTGATTGAGTGAATTTGATTAGGCACATGGAGGACACCATCTCAAGGACGATTGATGCACCAGAGCTTAAATGCAAGTGTCGTAACAAAGGGTCTGAATACTTAATTAAATAGGATTTTTTTTTATGAACAAAACACTCAAAACACCTGTTTTAACTTTGTCATTTTGCTAAATTCTGTGTAGAATGAGAAAAGCTGAAAACTTTCTTTTGGCACTGTATATGATGAGTCACCAAAAGAAAAAAAAAA
Organism: Channallabes apus; assembly: GCA_030522415.1. NCBI lineage: Eukaryota > Metazoa > Chordata > Actinopteri > Siluriformes > Clariidae > Channallabes > Channallabes apus. The sequence goes on from CM060109.1 coordinate 18,659,505, forward strand.
AAACTACAAAAATACTGCACATAATGTGTGGATGCTCTGGGATGAAAGAGGAACAAGTAAAAATAAAGAAACAAGGAGAAAATTCATTTCCAACCTTCTGAATTATGCTGCCAACATGAATCATCCCACAGTGGAATGGAGCTTGACTCTTTTTTATCACCTTTTCATTCCGCCTGCCTTGTTCGTCATCGTTTTGATCCTTACTTGTAATAATTCTGATGATCCCTGATCCGTATGTTTATTTCATGACGTCCTTTCATTTACCTTCTGTTTCCATTTATTTTTGTAAACTGTCAAGACAGAATGCGATAGATTCAGAAGAAATCGCTTGTGCTTCTCATCCTGAAAGTGATTTTTTTTTCTTTTTTTTAATTTTCAGATAGTCATATTCTGATGCCATGTACTGTACTGCATGAAGCCTTTGTTTTATAAGTATATTTAATGGCTTTCCTTTAAACTAATTGAAACATATCACTGAAAGTAAAACATGCTTGGTTAATTGATACTATTAAAACGGTGATCTGCAGTAATTACTTGAGCATGTTGCTTTGTAATGTGTTGTTCATAATTATCATCGACCTTTACAATACAGTATGTGCACTTGTATATATATATGTATATATATATGTATATATATATATATATATATATATATATATATATATATATATATATATATAATGTGTATATGTGTGTGTGTGTGTGTCCTGGAGGAGGTATATTGTGATCCTATTCTCTCTTGAGTGCCTATGTGCCAGCAGACATGATGCATTAGCATCAGCCTGACTTCAGCAATGTTTATGAGGATTACCACAGGGCCCTGAGGAGTTCTTCCTGTCTGCCTCTCTGTCTCTGATGAGCTCTCTGCCCTTTTACTTCTGATTGTCTCTTTGTGTGTGTGTACTGTAAGTGTGTGCGCTTCTCGTGGTGTCAGTGTTTGGAGCCTTCTAGATTAATTAGACACGTATGATTACTCTCTCTTTTGAGTCAGCACTTTTTTTTTTTAAATAAGTAAACCTCAAAAAAGAGGCTTGACAATTTTCATAGTATCAGAACTGATCCTCTAGATCAGTGGTTCCTAATCCTGGTCCTGGAGGACCCCTTGTCCTGCAGATTTTCGCATTTCCCCTGCTCTAAGACACCCACTTCCATTCAGAAAAGCCTGGTGGGTAGCTGATTAGTTAAATCAGGCATGCTGGGATGTGCAGAGCAGGGGGTCCTCCAGGACCAGGGTTGGGAATCACTGCTCTAGGTTCCAAGATACAGTAGTCAACTTTTTTTCTTTTTTTTTTTTTTTTTAAACCTGCCAAAATGAAATAAGGAATACATTGAATACCTGGTTCAGGTGTGTCATGGAAGCACAAAATTGTGGACCCTAAGGACTAGTAATCTCCTCCACATAGCCATCTTTATGGACATCCTTTCATTCATTCATTTTCTATACCGCTTAATCCTGTGTTCAGGGTCGCGGGGGACCTGGAGCCTATCCCAGGAGACTTCGGGCACTAGGCGGGGTACACCCTGGACAGGGTGCCAATCCATCGCAGGGCACACACACATACACACACTCACACACCCAATCACACACTACGGGCAATTTGGGAACGCCAATTAGCCTAACCTGCATATCTTTGGACTGTAGGAGGAAACCGGAGTACCCGGAGAAAACCCACCAAGCACGGGGAGAACATGCAAACTCCATGCACACAGAGACGGGAATCGAGCCTGGCCGGGGAATCGAACCCAGACCCTGGAGGTGCAAGGCGACAGTGCTATCTTTATGGACATTTACCTGCAAAATGAGAAAGCTTTACTATTTAAGACTTATTCAATTCAATTCAGTTCAATTCAGGAATGTGAATATGTATGAATCAAAATGTTCAGATAGTCCCTGGTGAGCAAGCCCGAGGGCGACAGTGGCAAGGAAAAACTCCCTGAGATGGTAATAGGAAGAAACCTTGAGAGGAACCAGACTCAACAGGGAACCCATCCTCATCTGGGTGAAACAGATAGCAGGAAATGATCTGCATTTATACAGTGTTAAGTGTTAGGTTCAGCTATAATAGTTTATGTTAATTGATGTTATAATAGTTGATGTAAAATGGAGTCCAGTTGTTATTGGAGACTCAGATAGACTTGTAGAAAGTTCCAGTCCTGAACTATCGAATTGTCAAGTCCTCAGAGAAACAGCTGACAACACCAGTCGAGGCCAGAACCAGCTTCTAAGTAGATAGAATCATCTCCAGATCCTAAAGAGACACACGGGGCATCCATGCGACGAGACCTCCAACCAGAAACGGGGCACCAGGATGGATCAGACAGGTCCGGAGGGCAGAGGGAGTCTGGATCACTGGCAGCTCAGGAACCACATGTGTAGCTCGACAGAGAGAGAGAGAGAAAGAGTGAAAGGGGGAGACAGGGGGAGAGAGGAAAGAGAAAGTGGTGGAGGAAGAGAAGAGGAGGAGAGATTGCAATTAGGTATGGTCACAGTCACAATGTCTAATGTGAATGTATATTTACTGTAGAGTGCAAGCAGGGACTCCGGCAGGACTAACTATGACAGCATAACTAAAAGGGAGAGCCAGAAGGAAACACAAACATGAGGGCTCCCTGAGATGTAAAGCAAATAATCACCTCACCATCAACAAACCTGAGTGATCAAATGAGAGTGAGGAAGACAGCATCTAAACATACCAGTTCACCATAATACTCTACGTCCATGAGTCCCCCAGATCTGCTCCTTTATCTTATGGCAAATCTATTTATAAAAATGCTTGGCTAAATAAATAGGTTTTGAGCCTAGACTTAAACACTGAGACTGTGTTTGAGTCCCGAACACTATTTGGAAGACTATTCCATAATTTTGGGGCTTTGTAAGAAAAAGCTCTGCCCCCAGCTGCAGTTTTCATAATACGCGGTACTGGCAAGCAGCCTGCATCCTTTGACCAAAGTAGGCGTGGCGGATCGTAAGACACTAGCAGTTCGCTCAGATACTGCGGCGCGAGACCATTTAATGCTTTATATGTCAAGAGTAGTATTTTAAAATCAATGCGAAATTTCACAGGGAGCCAATGTAGTGAAGATAGGATAGGGGTGATGTGCTCATATCTTCTGGTTCTAGTGAGGACTCTCGCTGCTGCATTCTGGACTAGCTGAAGCTTGTTTATGCACCTAACTGAACAACCAGACAGTAAAGCATTACAATAGTCCAACCTAGAAGTGATAAAAGCATGAACTAGTTTTTCTGCATCGTTTACCGACAATATATTTCTTATCTTGGCAATATTTCTGAGGTGAAAGAATGCTATCCTGGTGATATTATCTACATGAGCTTCAAATGAAAGTGTGGAATCTATAATCACACCGAGGTCTTTTACTGAACAGTAAAAGGCCATCTAAAGTCACGGTGTGATCTAAGATTTTACTTCTAGCTGTATGCGGTCCTATGACTAGAACTTCTGTCTTATCCGGATTAAGCAGAAGGAAGTTAATTAGCATCCAATTTCTTATGTCCTGCACACATTGCTCAACTTTAGTAAGATGGTTTTTCTTATCAGGTTTTGTTGAGACGTATAGCTGTGTGTCGTCATCATAACAATGAAAACTAATACCATGCTTACGGATTATGTTGCCCAGAGGAAGCATGTAAAGGGAAAAAAGCAGTGGGCCTAAAACTGAACCCTGCGGAACGCCAAACTCCACTAGAGAACATGCAGAATAATCACCATTTAAGTCTACATACTGATAACGATCGGTCAAATAGGATCTGAGCCAGGAGAGGGCTGTACCCTTAATTCCTACTACATTTTCTAATCTGTGAAGAAGAATAGGATGATCAATAGTGTCAAAAGCTGCACTGAGGTCGAGTAATACAAGCATAGTTACACAACCCTGATCAGAGGCCAATAGGAGGTCATTTACTACTTTAACCAGTGCTGTTTCTGTGCTATGATGAGGCCTAAATCCTGACTGATACAGTTCATGTATGCCATTTCTATGTAGATATGAGCATAGCTGCTCTGCTACTATCTTTTCCAGAATCTTAGAGATAAAGGGGAGGTTTGATATTGGCCTGTAATTGGACAGCTGACAGGGGTCGAGGTCAGGTTTCTTAATTATTGGTTTGCTAACTGCTAATTTAAAAGATTTTGGAACATAACCAATGCTGAGTGAGGAATTAATTATTCTCAACAGCGGTTCTGTTATTACTGGTACTATCTGTTTAGGATCTAACATACAGGTTGATGAATTTGCAGAAGAGATGAGTGAAATTAGTTCATTCTCTTCAAGGGGAGTAAAGTATTCTAGGTTTGAATCTGACATGGCTAGGTTAACATCTGTATCAATTACATTGTTCGGTTTCAAAGCCTCAATTTTATGCCTGATATTTACAATTTTATTATTAAAAAAGTTCATGAAGTCCTCACTATTGCATGATGTTGTTGTGGAGATTTCTGTAGTGGTCTTATTTCTGGTTAATTTGGCTACGGTATTAAATTAAAATCTAGGATTACTTTTATTTTCTTCTATAAGAGTGGAGAGATACATTGATCTAGCTACACTAAGAGCTTTCCTATAGTTCAGGATGCTCTCTCTCCATGCTATTTGAAATACTAACAATTTAGTTTGACGCCATTTACACTCTAATTTCCGAGCGGTCTGTTTTAAAGTGCGCGTGTGATCGTTATACCAGGGAGCGAGTTTCTTATCTCTAATAATTTTTCTTTTAGCTGGAGCTATATTATCTAAGGTACAACGAAATGTCGACTCTAAATATTCAGTCGCCTGATCGAGTTCTGTGGGGTCAGACGGTGACCTAATCGTAGTTGGTAACTCTGGGAGATTACTGATAAAAAACTGTGTGGTAGTTGATGTGAATGTACGTTTAATACAGTAGCGCGGTGCTGTGCGTACATTATCACTGTGACACACTTGAATGGAGACAAGATAGTGATCTGAGATCATTTCAGACAGTGGAATTGTGAATACATTTCTTATACTTAATCCGAAAAAATATTATTAAGTCTAAAGTGTGACCTGCTTTATGAGTGGGTCCTACTACACACTGATTTACGCCTACTGAGTCCAGTATGGGCATAAAAGCTGTTTTCAGAGGGTCTTCTGTATTCTCAAAATGAATGTTAAAATCTCCAGCAATTAACGCTTTGTCTACAGAAACGACTAGGTTTGAGATGAAATCTGCAAATTCACTAAGAAATTCAGAATACGGCCCTGGAGGTCTGTAAATTATAATTAGTGGAATCCACTGAGCTGACTTAATATACTTAAATACACTTATGTTACTATAAAGAATTTCAAATGAGTTAAATTTGTGTCCGTGTTTTTGTATGATAGACAGATTATCATTGTAAATAACTGCGACGCCGCCTCCTCTACCAGTTAGCCGAGGCTGGTGTATGTAGCTGTATCCAGGAGGACTAGCTTCATTTAGAGCTACATACTCGTCCTGTTTAACCCATGTTTCAGTTAAACAGAGTATATCAAACGCCTGATCTGTGATAATTTCATTAACAATAACCGCTTTTGATGCGAGAGATCTAATATTTAACAATCCTAGCTTCAGATCAGAGGTGCCGGCTGCGCATTCAGTATGATCGGAGTTTGTGGTCTTTATGTTAACTAGATTATTGAAACAGACTTTCTGAGTCTTTCTACATTTTTTCTTAGATCGGGGAACAGACACAGTCTCAATATGGTGAATCCTGAGTGACGACTCTATCCAGCTAGCAGACGGTTGGTTTAGCCTGTCTGTCTGCTCCCTGGCCTGGGCTCTGGATTGTCACCGATTAAGTAGACCTCTACTGAGACTATGAGCTATACTACATGAAATGAGAGCAGCACCTTCCCGAGTGGGATGGACACCGTCCCGCCCTAACAGGGAAGCTTTGCCCTCAAAGGTCTTCCAATTATCTATGTAGCCCACATTATTTTCGGAGCACCACCTGGACATCCAGCGGTTCAGCGACCATAACCTGCTGTAAGCTATGTCGCCACGTCTCATTGGGATGGGACCAGAGCATACTACTTCATCGGACATCGCCTTCGCTAATTTAAACACCTCTGTAAAGTTACTCTTACTAACCTCTGACTGACGAAGGCGTATATCGTTAGCTCCAGCATGTACCACTATCTTAGAGAACCTGTGCTGTCCTAGAGTCCTAAGATTACCTGCTATGTCCGGTGCTCTGGCTCCCGGGATACACCTAACCACTGCCGCTGGTGCCCCTAAAGGTCTAGCTAATTTCACCTGCCTCAGTATAGAGTCTCCTATAACCAGAGCTCTTTCAGGTTTCTCAGCGGGTGCATCACTGAGGAGAGCAAACCTGTTGGACACGTGAGGCGCAGAGGAGGTGTGCTCCGGTGGGCTAGCCTTAGCGTTAGCTTTGGCTGAACGAGTATGCCGCCGAGTCGTCACCCACTCGCCCCGCTGTGAGGGCTCTAATGCCGGAGTCGGGGGCTGTTTATCTCCGCCTGTGGCACCCAGACTGTCCGCTACGGGAATAACGCTGCTCTCACACTGTCTAACACTCTCTAAAGTCTGGATGCGCTCCTCTAATGCTGATATCTTCTCCGTCAGAGTGCTCACTAACACACACCTATCACAAATAAAATTACCACTAATGACGGAGGAAGAATGTCTAAACATCCTGCACTCTACACACTGAACGAGCTGAATGGTAATTATAACGTACCTGAGTCGGAGTTTTAGTTGTTTGGAGATGAATTCCGTTTGTTGTTTTTAGACGAGGAAACTCGCGCGTTCTCCAAAAATTGCAGAAAAAAGGCGAAGCTGAATAGTATGGAGATGTAAAAGCTAGTTGCTATTAATATTATTATTCCATAAAGCGATGTAGTTTAAACGCTGATACAAACGCGAAACTTTCGCGGCAACGATACAAAAACAGGAAGCTACCATAAGTTATGCTATGAAGTTACCATAAGTTTTTTTTTTATGCAGTTACCATAATATATATATTCTCTGTTTCGAAGAGAGATTGAACTCATTAAATTTGTAGTGCCTCAACTGTCATGAAAAATCTCACACCTTCCCAATTTAGGCATCACACTTATGATCCTTCATACTTCAAATGAAACATTTTATGACGTTTCCCAAAGTGGTCCAAGTTATATAAGAATTTAATTAGTAATTATTTAATTAATTTACATATAATGATGATTCTAGCTTTGCACCTTAGCATGTTATCCTGTAGTCATAAAAGGAATGCACATGATCAGCAACAATACTCAGATAGGCTGTGGCATTTAAACAATGCACAACTGGTAATAAAAGGCCCAAAGTTTGCCAAGAACATATGCCCTCACACCATTACACCACCACTAGCAGCCTAAATTGTTAACACAAGGCAGGATGAATTCCTGCATCTTTGTTATTTTTGCCAAATTCTGACCCTACGTACAATGTAAATGCCACTGCAGAAATCAAGCCTTTTTTTTATCAGATCAACCAACATTTTTTTCAGTCTTCTATTATAGTTTCACCGAAGCCCTTCTGTTTCGAGGTTTCACATGTTGTGCATTCTGAAATGCTCTGCAGTGTCCCTAGGTTGTACTGAGATGTTATTTGAGTTACTGTTGCCTTTTTATCACTCCTCCTCTGACCTCTTGCATCAGCAAGGCATTTTCAACCAGAGAACTGCTATTCACTGGATATACACTACCGTTCAAAAGTTTTAGATCACTTGCAAATTTCTTTGATTTGTTTAGTGATTTATTTTCTACATTCTACAACAATACTGGGGATTTCAAAACTATAAAATAACACATATGGAATTAGGTAATTATGTAACAACAACAAAAACAACAGTTAGTTGTTATTTTAAGACACAGAGGTCGACCTTTCTGTAATAGTTCTTGCAAGAACAGTATTGTGTCAAGTGCATTTGCAAAAGCCGTCAAGCACCATAATGAAACTGGCTCTCATGAAGGCCGTCCCAGGAGGGCGAGACCAAAACCTACCTCTTTACAGAGCAGAAGTAGCAGAATATCAACTGTTCAAAGGAGATTAATGCATTTTTTGGATGCCGTCAGCATTCCTTTACAATGTAGAAAGAAAGAAAAAAAAAATCAGGAACGATCTCATGGGTGGCCAAGGCTTACTGATGCACATTGGGAGCAAAGTGAAGAGAGAGAGAGAGAGAGAGAGAGAGAGATACACTTTGGTCATGCAACATATACATGTTACATGTCTACAGTAAATTTTGTTAACGGGCAAGTTTACTTAGAGAAATGACCCATGAATGTGCCAAAGGGTGGTTTTAGTGTGGAATTTTGGGTAAAAGTATAGATTGGACCGTCTGAGTGTTTCTGCCATTGGGACAGTACAGACAGAGACTTGACATCCTCATAAGAGCTACTCATGTGGCCACCGTAAAGTTAAATTATGTACAGTAGGCTAATATAAGCACTTCAAAGCAAAGTAACAGTTACAGTAACAAGTTACTCATCGATTCCCAGACAATTTCCCATAAAACCAAAACAGATCAGAGGTGTGTGTGTGTGTACTGTATATGCTTGAGGATTTGTAAATATTATCTGAGCCCCTATACTTTGGCAGATTTGGAGTCACGATATACAGTATAATGTTATAATGTCACATCTTAAGAATTGAGGCTGCAGCTTCTGTAGCGGAATTCATTATGGTTGGTCCTGTAAGGAGGAACAAGCCAGAGCTGCAACTTGCTCAAATTGCAAGGGCAACACCATTTTTCCTTTACACCAGCCACAGTAGACCTCATCTTCAGTAATCTCACCATTCGTAATCAATTAAATAAACTAATTTAGACATTATTTACAATTTAATCATCTATTTATTATGACTGATAATTATATGCACTCACTCACTCACTCACTCACTCTCTATACTATTTATTTTGTTCAGGGTCTAGGGGAATATGGCACCCTAGACCCTCACTCAAACATTATGGGCAATTTAGCGTGGGAGAAAACCCACTAATCCACAGAGAGAACCAAATACCAGAAGGTGGGACTCGAACCTTTTATACTGGAGGTTCAATGTCAGCTCTAGTAGCTCTTCTATTCAGACTACATGGGCCAGACTTGTGCACCAGTAAGCCTTGGCCATCCATGACCTTGTTGCCAGTTGAGCCAAAGCAACTCCAAAACTGCAGGTCTTGTGGAATATTCCTGGCTTGTAGTGGTCAGAACATAATTCAAAGTAATTCAAGGAAGGAAAACCGGTAAACTGGTGACAAGGTCATGGGCAGAGGTGGAAAGTAACGAATTACATTTACTTGCGTTACTGTAATTGAGTAGTTTTTTTGTGTACTTCTACTTTTTAAAGTAGTTTTTAAAATCTGTAATTTTACTTTTACTTAAGTACGTTTTGTTTGAAGTATTGTAATTCGCTACATTTTAATTCATATTTGCTATTGAGTAAAAAATAAATGAATGAAAATGCTAAAATAATACAAATATAACGCTTTTGCGCTCGCGTGTGTGTATCATGTCCTGGTCGCCCCGCTCCAGACTCCACTCCAGGTTTTCTGAAATCGTCATCTTCCTGACCTTCCACACGGTCGCTTCCGCCCTGAGAGTGACGTCATAGACTAGCGCGACCATATATAAACCGGAGAGAGACGCAGGAAAGATGAAAGAGGTTGTGATTTTGGCGTTTTGGTATTTGGTTGTGTATTCTGGTTTTGACATTTTGCCTCCAATTGACTTTGATTATTGCTTTGTCTCTTTGGTTTGGTTGGTCTTTGTATATATTTGTACATAATTTCACTGTTTTTTGTTTAGGGAGTCTGGGAAGGTACCTGTATTTTTGTTTGTGTGTTGTTTTTTTGCAGGTAATTTAGCTACTAAATATAAATACCATTTTGTTTATTATTTTGGCCTGGGTCCACCCTGAATCTGATCCTCCTCCTCCTGTTGTGTGTGTGTGTGTGTGTGTGTGTGTGTGTGTGTGTGTGTGTGTGTGTGTGTGTGTGTGTGTGTGTGTGTGTGTGTTTGTATATACAAACCTCATTATTTCATCAGTTAATGATTGGATCTAGTTCTTTCTGCCATATGCCACCATTTCCATACAGTTTAAAATAGAACCCTGAACCATTCTTTTGCTGTATGACCCTAGACTGGGACGTAACACCATATTTAAGTGACCACTTTGATTTTCAAGCACAAGAAACACAACAGCTTTATTATGCAAAGGTGTTCCTTCAGTTAAAAACAACTAGTTTGAGATTTATATCTGCTCATCTTTTTTGAACTACGTTAGAATGCCTCATCCCACCCCCGCTGTTAAAAAAATTTAAATAAAAAAGTAACTCTGTAACTTTTACTCTGAGTAAATTTTTTAATGAGCTACTTTTTACTTTTACTTGAGTAGATTTTTATAATGGTAACTTTACTTGTACTTAAGTAAAATTTCACTGAAGTAACAGTACTTGTACTTGAGTACAACATTTTATTACTCTTTCCACCTCTGGTCATGGGTGGCCAAGGCTTACTGATGCACATTGGGAGCAAAGTCTGACCTGTGTAGTCATATCCAATAGAAGCGCTAGTGTAGATCAAATTAATAAAATGGTTAATGGTGGTTGTAATAAAGATGTCAGAACGCACAGTGGCAAAAGAAGGAACCTACTCAACATTAGGCAGGTGGTCATAATGTTATTGCTGATTGATTTATCATATTTCTGTTATATGTTATGTTACATAAGCCATTTGCCATCATCCTGTATGGAACGATATCGCGGACAATATTCAAATCCAATTGCAAATAGCATTTGCAATTGCGTTTCCCATAGGTAGACGCACAAAGTGTGCCATAATTCAAATGCAATTGCAAACTTTGCATTACCGTTTGCTGATTCGCCTTCGCGAGCGCACACTCACTGCCAAATTTCAAATGAAAAAACAAAGTCCATTTGCATTTGTATTTCCCAGGTCTTACACGTCATGAACCTGTCATATTTAAATAGCAAAATCAATCACCACGTTTGCTTTTTCACTTTCTCTGCGCCGCGCGTCAAGCCGGCCAAAATTCAAACGCAATCGCTAATCCATTTGCAATTGCATTTCCAACACGTTACACAGAAACCTGTCAATCAGCGTCAGGGGCGGGTCTATACTGTGGGGCGGGATTGTATGGGGAGTGACGTCACTCGCACTCGCCGACCAAGAGGGGGATATTTGAGCACTGGAGGTGAACCGAGATTATCTCATTTGTTTATCAAGAAATAAACACACAAAAATGACAAATCGCATATTTTCTTACTCCGGAGTGGACAGAGAAGTTTTTACAAATAAAAATATTTTTTAGATCTTCTCCTGTTACAGCCTGCTGGAGCTAAATCTTTCAGAAACGCTGCGTACCGGTGTTATGCGCTAAAATGCCTCCCTGCCACTGATTGCACCCCCACAAAATCTCTGTCAAATATATGAGGACATCACAATCAAATATTCATATTATTATTATCAAATATAATATATGAGTATTATCACGAAGCGATTTTTATTATAAATAAGAAATATAAAAATATACACGTACAACCCCTGGCAAAAATTATGGAATCACCCCTCTCAGAAGATGTTCATTCAAATGTTTAATTGTGTAGAAAAAAAACAAGCACATACATGCCACAAAACTATTTTCACTCAACAATCCAAACTTCTGGCTGTATAAAACACTTAAAAAAAAACAAAGAAAGATAACTATAGTCAACGACAACTGTTTTAACAACTCAAACAGAGGAAAAAAATATGGAATCACCATGCACTTTGCATTTCTACAACTGCTAATTAGTCTACAGTTAAAAAAGAGTGCTTGCACACATTAGGGATGTGTTGAACCAAGATGATTGACATAACTCATAGCTCCAACACGAGAGATGTCAGTTGAAACAAAGGAGAGAATTATCAAACTTCTTGGTTGTTCCCAGTCAGCTGTGTCTAAAATCTGGGCCAAGTACAAATCAAATGGAAAGGTTGTAAAAGGGAAGCGTACTGGTAGACCAAGAAAGACATCAAAGCGCCAAGACAGAAAACTTAAAGCAATATGACTTGAAAACAGAAAATGCACAACAAAACAAATGAGGAACAAATGGGCAGAAAGTGGAGTCAATGTCTGTGACCGGACAGTAAGAAATCGCCTAAAAGAAATGGGATTTACATACAGAAAAGCCAAAAGAAAACCATCATTAACATCTAAACAGAAAAAAACAAGGTTTCAGTGGGCTAAAGAAAGACAATCTTGGACTGCGGATGACTGGATGAGAGTTAGATTCAGTGATGAATCACGAATCTGCATTGGGCAGGGTGATGATGCTGGAACTTTTGTTTGGTGCCGTTCCAATGAAATTAATAAAGACAACTGCCTGAAGAAAACATGCAAATTTCCACAATCATTATTGATATGGGGTTGTATGTCAGGTAAAGGTATGGGAGACATGACAGTCATTACATCTTCTATAAATGCACAAGTTTATGTTGAGATTTTGGACACTTTTCTTATTCCATCAATTGAAAGGATGTTTGGTGATGGTAGCATCATTTTTCAGGATGATAATGCATCGTGCCATAGGGCAAAATCTGTGAAAACATTCCTACAGGAAATACATATAATGTCAATGGCATGGCCTGCAAATAGTCCGGACCTTAATCCAATTGAAAATCTGTGGTGGAAATGAAAGAAAATGGTCCAGGACAAGGCTCCAACCTGCAAAGCTGATCTGGCAACTGCAATAAGACAAAGCTGGAGACAGACTGATGAAGTATACTGTTGGACATTAGTTAAATCCAGGCCTCAGAGAATTCAAGCTGTTATAAAAGCCAGAGGTGCTGCAACAAAGTACAAGTAGTGTTTTTATTTGGTGATTCCATATTTTTTTCCTCTGTTTGAGTTGTTAAAACAGTTGTCGTTGACTATAGTTATCTTTCTTTGTTTTTTTTTAAGTGTTTTATACAGCCAGAAGTTTGGATTGTTGAGTGAAAATAGTTTTGTGGCATGTATGTGCTTGTTTTTTTTTCTACACAATTAAACATTTGAATGAACATCTTCTGAGAGGGTGATTCCAGAATTTTTGCCAGGGGTTGTACGTGTATATTTTTATATTTCTTATTTATAATAAAAATCGCTTCGTGATAATACTCATATATTATATTTGATAATAATAATATGAATATTTGATTGTGATGTCCTCATATATTTGACAGAGATTTTGTGGGGGTGCAATCAGTGGCAGGGAGGCATTTTAGCGCATAACACCGGTACGCAGCGTTTCTCAAAGATTTAGCTCCAGCAGGCTGTAACAGGAGAAGATCTAAAAATATTTTTATTTGTAAAAACTTCTCTGTCCACTCCGGAGCAAGAAAATATGCGATTTGTCATTTTTGTGTGTTTATTTCTTGATAAACAAATGAGATAATCTCGGTTCACCTCCAGTGCTCAAATATCCCCCTCTTGGTCGGCGAGTGCGAGTGACGTCACTCCCCATACAATCCCGCCCCACAGTATAGACCCGCCCCTGACGCTGATTGACAGGTTTCTGTGTAACGTGTTGGAAATGCAATTGCAAATGGATTAGCGATTGCGTTTGAATTTTGGCCGGCTTGACGCGCGGCGCAGAGAAAGTGAAAAAGCAAACGTGGTGATTGATTTTGCTATTTAAATATGACAGGTTCATGACGTGTAAGACCTGGGAAATACAAATGCAAATGGACTTTGTTTTTTCATTTGAAATTTGGCAGTCAGTGTGCGCTCGCGAAGGCGAATCAGCAAACGGTAATGCAAAGTTTGCAATTGCATTTGAATTATGGCACACTTTGTGCGTCCACATATGGGAAACGCAATTGCAAATGCTATTTGCAATTGCATTTGAATATTGTCCGCGATATCGTTCCATAATCCTGCTCTCCTATATGGCATAGGGAAAAACACCCAGAGATGCTGATATGCAGATGGACAGACTGATAATGAGTTTCCTGTGGTCCTCCACATGCTCATACAGTATATACTCAGTTCTTCTACAAAATCATTTTGTACAGAAAGAGAGAGGATTTGAACAGATATATATCTGTACTTTGATCTATATATGGTATGGACTTGTGCTGGAGCTTCCCGCCAAACCCTCTGGGAAATCTTGCTGCACTGCAGTGTGAATTCCACATTAATTAACACACTTATTTCACTCAGACAATGAACACATTGCATGGATCATAGAACGTGCAGGAGAGCATGAACACAGTCCTCTGTGAATGAATGATCATAGCCCTATAGTAATTGCCGGTGGGACTTGATGATTTGATTGTGTCGGAAGTGGCGGCAGATGCTCACAAATGGATTAATGCATTGCTTAGCAAGAGGCCTTGTGTTAACCTGGAAGATCAATACAGGATCTTTTTAATGATACTGATCAACTTAATGCCTCACATCACACATAAACACACACTGACTTAACGCTGAATTAACACACATTCATTTCACAGAGCATCAACAGGCTCATGAAAAGTCTCAAACCAGAAGCTAATTGGTTTTGACCCTCATTATTAATGAGCATTTGGAGGAAATGATTTTCTTCTTAGAAAATTTTAATCAAATCAGGGTTAAATTTGGAGGACAGAATGTCTTACAGAGTGATGTGTCTTTACAAGTTATTCAGGAACATTAAGCATCTCTTAACTAACATTATATAGCAAATTAAGCTAAATCCTAATAACAAACCAGGACTTTTTAGCCTCATTACTTATGACAATAAATAAGTAACGGATGCCAGGAAATTCAAGTTGGGTCAGAAGTGCAGATCTTCTTTGTTAACTGTAAAACAAAACATTTGTTTTCACAGTAAACATTTAAGGTCACTGATGTCTGGTATACAATACATTTCTGCCGCTTAATTGTTCTGCTAGCAAAGTAGCCTTAAGCTTGTTTAGCGTCTTCGAGTCCAGAAAGGAGCAAAGAAAAAGTTGTTCAATTTAATAAGAATTTTTTGAATAAAGATTGTTGGACTGAAACGCATGCTGTAGGGTGATCAGAGTTTTATGGTGTTGTTGTATCGGTAACAAAATGCAAAAATAAACCTGAATTAATCTCTCTCTTTTCTCACTGAGTAGTCATATGTGCATGCATTAAAGGTGAAACAATAAAATGTAATCCTTCCAGCACCCCGACTAAGCAACATGGCAGCAACAACACGACAGACTCAAGAATGCCTTAACCTCAAAAGAAACATCTTGAATACAGTACACAGTACAATCGGGAACGATCATTCTTAAGAATATTTACAATTATATATATCTACAGTACTCATCATTTACCCTCGTCTGCACTAACTTTCATTATCTCAAACTTGCACCACTACCTTTTTTCACTGCTGTCACTTTTAATTGCTATAACTAAAACATCTCAATTTGCACTTTGTCCATTAAATATTTACAAATATTTTCTTTATTTGCCTGTATTTGCACATATTCATCTAATTCTCTCTTCTTTTTTTTGGCACATTGGGAGATGGATACGTCCCACCCTGGAGATATATCCAGTTACTTAAAGGGTCGGGTTGCCAGCTCAATGCCTGATTGTCATTCACACACTATGGGGAATTTGGGAATGTCAGTTAGTTTAACCTGCATGTCTTTGGACTGTGGAAGAAGGCCAGAGTAACTGTGAACCCACCAAGCACGGGGAAAACATACAAACTCCATACACACAGAGCCTGTAGCTGGAATTGAAACTCGAACCCTGGAGATGCAAGGCAATTACTGTAAGCCATTGTGGCCACCCATCCCATTTTTTCCATATATTTATACTGTATATTCTACTGGATGTTTGACATTTCATTTGGGGATCATTACATATCTATCCATCCATATATCCATCCATATATCTATCTATCTATCTATCTATCTATCTATCTATCTATCTATCTATCTATCTATCTATACACATGGCTTATCCATAGTGCTCTATCGCTTATCCAACACCCAGTGACACAGTGCTGCCATGACAACTAACCATTGTATTAACGAATATATTTTTAAATAAAGTGAATACACCAGATGTTAATTAACTAATAGTCATGTAATTAGTGACAGAATGACAAAAAAATTAAATACTTAATTGAAAATGCTTATCATTATTATTAAAAGACTAAATTCACCTTAAATTGCAAATTATAAATAAAAATTTAAATAAAAAGTTATAAACATTTAGCAACATAATCCACAGTATCTAACTTTTTTTCTTTTAATGTATTTAATAAAAATTGACGGATGTAGGTGACTCTAATTAACAATTAAATTAAGCTTCTATTTGTCATATAAACATTACTGCAAAGTGAAATTTCCCAGAGCAGAAACTCAGCCATGGATCAGATGAGGTTGAGGGCCTTGCAGGGCCCAACAGCAGTACCTTGGTGGAACTGGGCATTTAACCTGGCAGCCTTCCAATCAGAGAGCCTTAACTCACTTAGCTACCAATTAATAAATAAAATACTGAAATGTAACTTTCTATTAAAAATGTATGTAATTCATTTATTACTTTATTAAAAGCACATCAACACTGACATTTAGGAAATTCCTAACATAAAGCTTTACCAAAATTAATTTTAGAATATTTGGAATGTCAGAATGACATGCATTTCTTTATTCATTCATCATCTATATCACTTTATCCTGTATACAAGGTCACTGTATACCAGCCTGTCCTAGGAGACTTATGGCATGAGGCGTGGTACACCCTGGACAGGCTGCCAATCCATCACATCCTCATTCACACACTAAAGCCATTTTGGAAATGCCAGAAATCCGAATGTCTTTGAACTGTGGAAGGACCCGGAAGAAACCCACCAAGCAGGGGGAAAACATGCACACCAATGCGGGAATCAAACCAAGGTAGGAATCTAACCTGGACCCTGGTGTTTCAAGGCGACAGCGCTAACTAGAATTACTTTTTTTTTTCTTTTGAGAATTTTATTTTCTGTTTACTGGAAAAGCAATATTGGGCAGTAATTTGAATACAGCCCCCCTTTAACTTCAGTTGCGAGCTGTAAAATGTAAAATACAAGAGTTAAGTAAAAGTGATTTGCAGAGCGGTGAGAACAAGTTAAAAGGACTGTCCTGTGAAAAATTAGTTGATTCAAATCCAAATTCTTCATTTTTCTAAAAATGAGGAAAGAGAGATATAACTTGATACCCAAGGTTGACTTGATATCTTTGTGAGGACCTTCATAATTGTTAACACAGGTAATTAATGTTACACTTAACCCTTCCTATAGGAATCCTTTGGCTCTTTCAGTCAATTAAGTTAATTAAGTTTAGTTTACTGTGGGTCAGACTTTAGGGACAGAGAGTCAAACAAACGCAACCTTTTTTCCCCCCCGTGTCCACATTCGACTATTCATCTATCCCTTGATTAATGATAACTTGATACAGGTAAATATATTCTCTCATATATTTGTGCTATGGGCTATCACTGCAGGCTTTTCCCTACACAGCAAAAGACTATTACGACAATCACATGGTCAGAGAAATGCACACATACACAGGGAAGAGTCACAAAGTCATAGTATGGAGCTTTGCTTCCTCACTGTGGAGGAGAAAAAAAGGCAAACCACCTGATCCACCTGTCTCCCTTCTCTGTTGTACTTAGCCATGATATGATGTAAAGAATTGGCTCTGTTATCAAGCAATGTGAACATTAATCACATCATCCAGCTGGTTATGGTATTGGCTACAGTACGCAAGGCTGATGAGCAAAATGCAATGAACAAATTTGTCATAGTAAAGGCGTGCTGCCACAGAAGGGTGAAGCTAGGTCACAGCTGTGTGTGTGTGTGTGTGTGTGTGTGTGTGTGTGTGTGTGTATGAGAGAGAGAGAGAGGGGGGCCCGCTTGGCAACGAGTTGGAGAAAGCTGTGTTTAAAGCTCTACTGTCAACTTGGATCTGGGCGTCATGACATTTGGTTATAGTGTATTTCATCTTCATGACAGTTTCTATGGTGGCGCACACATACACATACACACATACACACAGTAAGAGTAAGGCATAGTTTGAATAGCGTTGGAGAAAAAAAAAGGAAGTGGACAGCACGGTTCACACAATGTCTGCCAGGCTCCTCTTCATTACACACATAATGAGAGAGAAAATGAAAGAGTGGACATCTGATGATGCAAGCATCTACTAGAATACAGGGATTGGATAATAGCCAGCTGCAGACAAGACGGATGAGCGGATCGGATGGAGCGCTGGTCTTTGTATGTTATGACAGAGGGAGTGTGACTTGTCATGAGTTTTAAAACCCACATGACGGTGTATATAGTATAGTAAGCTACTGTATGTACAGTAGTGTCTCACGCTGTTCTAGCCCTAGACCCTTTTTTTTTTTTTTACATTTGTTTTATTCTGGAAACCATTTAATATCAGAATTTTGATTTCAAAGGTACATGGCAGAGATGCAATTAAATTCAATTAAATGTAATTTGTATAGCACTTTCAATAGACATAGTCACAAAGTAGGCATTTTAATATGGTTACAAAATCACACACTTTAACATTTTGTTCGACCACTTTCACAGTATGAAAACGATTCCTCATGCTCCCAGAGTCACTCTTTTACAACTTGAGTTCTGGAATACACCTGTGTCATCAGGGAAGAAAAGCTCCATAGATGTGATAACTTGCTCATTCGGTATATTAAGGCCGTCAGCTGACTTCATTTTATTGCCACATAATGTTGCGGATTCTAGACCTGACCAACTGAAGCAACCCCAGATCATAATACTGCCTCCAGAGGCTTGTACAGTGGACACTATGTATTATAGGTGCATCAATTCATGAGCTTCCCTTCTTACTCCAAATTCCAATCTTTATGCTCCCTAGCAAACTGAAGATTTTTTTTTTCTGATTAGTCCCACTAATAAATTTATTTTTTTAATCATCCATCTTCACCAAGCATTTAATTAAGCTCTATAATGTTTTTTTTTAACCTTTTCACTTCCACAAAGTTGACAGTTTAGCTTAATCCTTCTGCTAATCCTAATAATTTGTTGGACAGTTTATAACCCAAATCCTGTCAAATTTAAGTCTCTTTAGTTGGTGTTTTTGCTGAAGGACAATAATTTGACCCTTCTGAAATGATGACATTTTTGTCCAGGTAGTCTGTATATACTCAACGAGTCACCAGTCCAGATACAGTACAGTTCATACTGTATGGGTATGATTTTTGGGAACCGAGAGGACAACATGCAGAAGGAAATGAGAAACACAACGGACAGCGACCTGAGCTCGAGATCAAACCAAACACCCTGGAGCTAGAAGTCAGGAAAAGTCACCTAGCATGTGTTACAGTCTTAGACATGCACAAAGAATGTTTATACACCTCACTTTAGCCTGAAGTGTGACTGGTCATCGTGTTTACACAGATTTTGGAATTCAGAATTTGCCATAGAGAGTTTTTAGATATTGTGAGTTAGTAGATGGACTGGATCCAAACTCCACAGTTAGTGTTAAAACAATAATGATTCAAAATTAGTTTTCAAAGGATGTAAAGTTAATGATGAAGCCACCATCAAAAAGATTCATTCACACCAGCAGTGAAGTTACAAAGTCGACATTTCTGGCAACAGTGGGTGAAAGACATGAACAATAATACTTCTTGATTGAGAAACATTATTACTGTTTTTCCCCCCAAATTCTGTGCTGCTACAGACCTCTTAACCTGTTTTTAATGTCTTGTTTTTTTGCTATATTATCTGTTTATATGACTTCTTTTTATTCTGCTGAATTCGGTGGAAGAAAATCCATGAGCAAAATATAATTTTTGAGCTCATTATGATACTAAAAGCCAGGGATGCATTTTATATACCGTCTGTAGCTAGCTTGTACGGATAGCTTTTCTGTGGATATTACATTACCCTGGCACTACCAGTGAAACCATGGCAACTAATGCCACCCACTAGCAGCCTGAGCAATCTGAGCTATATGAGATGAAAAATTGCTGCCGGTAGGAATTCAGTGCTTGCTGATTTTCAAGTTTATAAGTGCCAAAATGAGAAAGTTAGTTAATCTATAGTTTTACTGAATGCACTCATCACATTAAGATGTAACTGATAACATACTGTATCTAATGTGAAGTAAGGCTTTATTCTAATCTCTAATGTCTATGTATTAATAATACTGTCTACTCGAGAATGAATCAGTAAGAAAGGGGCCTAAGCAAGTGAGTGCATTCAGTCATTTTACTGTATATAAGTCTATAAGCTTGCAGCGAGCCTGGAGCCCATTCCAGGGGGCTTAGGGCACAGCATGGGGTTATACCCTGTGTTACTGTTTTGTGATGTTTTCCTTTGACTGTGTTGGCTTTTACATGCTACTCCCTTTCCTCATTCCTTATATGGCAATACTTCTACCAGATGTCTACAAAGCATCCCCTTCTTTGTTGCCCTGGATTTCTATAGAACATGCTTTGTAGTAACATGCTTTTTGATGTAGCAGATGTGGCAAAGGAACTCCTTATTCTGTTAATGAAGTAGATACCATTCTGACACGTTCATTAGTGTGTGATGGTGTTTCTGCTGATCGAAAAAGTGACCGACAACAGTGTCGAAGAACAGTTCAGTTATCATATTTTAACTTAAAACCCTGGATGTCGCAAGATGCCTGGAGCCTATTACAGGAGACTTAGGGCATGAGGTGGGGTACACCACAGCCAGGGTTACAATCCATAGCAGGATGCACACACACTATGGGCAATTTGGGAATGCCATTTCGCCAAACCTGCATGTTTTTAGACTGTGGGAGGAAACCAGATCATCTGGTGGAAAAACACCTAGCATAGGGCAAACATGCACACAGACTCTGAGACTGGAAGTGCAAGGCGACAGTTCTACGTTACACACTAAGCCGCTATATAGCTCTATTTCCAATATTATATATATATATATATATATATATATATATATATATATATATATATAAACAATCAAAACATTTAGAAAAGACATAAATGAAAATAAAATGAAATAAATAGCATTAAAACTCATTTAACCTTAATTTATGATTCCTCTTGGCACCAAATCCTTAAAAAAACTATTCTCGTTTTTACTCTCAAGAGACTTGAGTGTCTTGAAATCATGAGGGGAATCTTGGTGATGCAAGGAGGTCAGCGGACAATGTTCAAAGAGAAGTCGCGAATATGTCAAGAGGCAAACGGTCCAGTGTTGTTTTTATGCATATGTTAATCCTTCTGTCTCTTTGCGGAAACATCAAAATTAAATTCCTCACCATTGAGACAGTATCATGGGACAGTGTTTTTTTTTATATATCATCGTGCTCCCAGATTGATTCATGAAGCCAAAGGCAAATTTCTTGCAAAATTTTAGTTCTTAAGGTGGCAGAGCATTCGTATGCCAAGGTTCCACTGTATTAGCAGGACCTGCTCAGTTCCATTCGCCCTTGTAGTGAGAATGGCAAAGAGACTCACCTGCGCAGTGTTATAGAAACTCTGTCGCCAAATACTGTAAGTGTTTGCTTGTGTAATTTTTAATATGCTTACAATACCATAGGACACATGCGTAGCCCACAGCGTACAGTCCGTGTAGACTTCACGAGGAAACATAAAACAGGCTTGAGCTACTATACAATGCCATTGTTCATTTCTTTTTTTTTTATTTAGGGTTTGCATACTTCTATTTTAATAGAGAATTCGAGAACATTTATCCCTATGTTCTTTCAAATATATTTTGATTTGTTTTTTACTTTAATTCTATTGGTTGCAAGGTCACAGTAGTAATTGAAAAAAGTTTCACATGTTTTTTTTTTTTTTGCATGATATAAATGCAATTTTAACAGGGTTAAATGCAATTTAACAATTTTATACCCATAGAATCTTACTTGAAAATACAGTAGTGAAGCCTCAAAAGCTGCTTATACATAACAAATTCAGACATATGCACACATGAAACATTTGGATTTTGTGACTTTACATTCATTGGTATGTATTGTGTGTGTGATCCTAATCATTCAAATCTGTCAAAGCTTTTTACAGTATGCTCACCCCAGTATCCCCATTGAGTAATCCTTCTCTGCATCTACTTCTTGACTGATTTCTTGCCAGAATCGTTCTGTTCAAGGCTGTTTTTGTTTATATGAGTAGAAAAAAAGTGTGTGCATGTGTGTGGTTGTGTCTCATTTTCCAAGTTTAATAGCGATATATATATATTTTGATACATATTGATATACCCAGTTTTCCCAAAGTACTGTGTGTGTGACACTTTTATTACCAGTAACAAGGGGACTTAATGCAATGTTTAGGCACTATGGGGAAAGTAAATCCATCTCACTATCAAGCCATTAAAAAATGATCCATACCTTTCTGTACACACTTTTGATTTACAGTCCCGAGGGTTCCAACAAGAACAAGATGAAATGCATCCTCAATTACTACAGCATTTGAAGATTTGTTTTTCCTTTCAATCTCAGAGACGATCTGCTGGTATCTGCCTGAAGACAACTCTCCTGACAGAGGAGCTCAATACCCTCATCTCATTTTTCTTCTCTTGATTCTTGTTTTTTTTTTTTTTTTGATTGTCTAATCGTGATTCTTGTTTTTATTTTCGTTTAACTTTTTATATTTCTTCCTCTGTAAAGCTTTGATTCGGTGGGTTACAATTCATTCTGTTGCACCTTATTCCAAAAGGATTAAAAAAAATTCTTTTTAATTTCATGCTTTCCCTTATTTAGACACATGAACAAGCCATGAGTGGTGTGCAGTTTTGGAGCAAATTAATTTCAAACTCTCTGATTTTGCGTCTTTGTGGTCTAATTAATTTCTTGTTTGGAAGGACGGATTATGAAGGACATAAATGCCCTTCTTTTATCTGAGTTTGCAAATAAGCATAGAAGACATAATGAACACAGACAAAACCGGTCCCTTTGTTGACGTCTGTTCTCTTTGATGACTTAAGGACCATTTTATGCGAGAAATGGCCTAATTTAATGGCCTCTAAATACCATAAACCATCTGGGCTGTCTGCAACTCCTTTCAACTCCAAAAGATGTCCCTTTGCAATATAATTCAGATGTGCCAAGTGCTAAGAGCTCATGCTTGAGCTTAACAAAAATCATTTGCATTTGCATTCATTCATTTGGCAAATACGTTCATCCAAAGTGACTAATAATACAATTCAAGCATGAACTGGTAGAGGAGCTGAGTAGTTAACCATGTGCTAAATGTCCTGTTCAGCAAGCACAGGTTGCTAAGGTAACTCGTAAGACTGCTACATGAAGAGCTACAGTATATCTTTCATATCTTTGTGAATAGTATTTGTATCACGTCTGGAGTTTTAATTCTATCTCTGACACTGTTTTCTAAAAAGTGTATAACTTGCAAAACCACTAGCGCATGGTCAAAACTATGCTGCATTTGATTTGAAGGTGAACTTCATTTTCATCCTCCAGGTGATCAAGCAACAAAGTGGAAAAACACGGACAGCTCTCTTTTTAACTTTTGTTAGAAATATGGATTGGTCCAAAGTAAACACTAGTATATAAAACAAACATTGCATTAAAAATGTATCAAACGTTTGTACTCCTACTAAAATCTGAAATTCATCATTTTGTTTGCATTGATAATGTATTAATACAAACAAAATGATGAATTTCAGATTTTTACAGGTAAGGTACTGTAAAATAGCCATCATGCTCACGAGAGGGTGACTCTATCATGGATAAACTCGCATAAGGGCTGCCGTGCACATGCACAAAATTATGATTATGTTCAGCTGACATAAAGTAAGGATAACATTATGATTGCGCATTTTGTCTTCACACTATCGTGCCCTGTTTAGACAATGCTAGCAGGAAAAGTGTCATCAGAATGATTTGACTTTAAGCAACACAAGCAGACATTGGCAGATGGTTTGGGGTTTCCATGAATATCATTTTCTATGGAACAGTATCAGAACAACTGGTCTCACTACTGATCGCCCTATGGTCTGGAAGGCCAAGAATGACAACAGCAAGACATGACATGAGACATGAGAAACTGTACAGAAAATACTACCACTATGGTTGCTGGTATTCCAGGGTTTGTGTCTATGTTGACTCTATGTCATTGACATCATCATCAGATTTTTACATTTCTTAAGCTGATGGACACCGAAAAAAAAAAAAAAAATTTGTTTACCAAACTTTATTATTTATTTGACAGGAATATTTTTTTTTGTATGAAATGTATGTGGGAAATAGTTCTTTTGTTTATGAGTGTTTTAAAAGTCATTTGAAATAAAGATGTGCAACTTACTGTAAGCATCCATGTTAATTTAATGATATATGTGCCCCAAAATTAGAGGTTTGGAAAGTCTGATTTTGCATTTCAGTCACTCCACCTAAAGTTATCCTGTTACATATAGGAGTATTTATATATATAAACAGGTGTGTACTGTATGTGGTCATTTACTGTGTCAGTCAAGTGCTCAGCCATGTTTATTGATGAAGTGGGCCAGAAATATAGTCTAAAGTCTGGCTCACATGCACGACTAGTTATTTAGTGTATGCATTCATCGCTTCCATCTGGGATGCAATCTGCCATTAAATTCAGAGAATAAGAAGAACAAGAAGGAGAAGGATCATCATCCATCTGGTACATTTGACTTCCACACCACCAGAAGGCACCCTTCTCTGGGTTCGAATGGCCACTTCTTTGGTTGTCACTCAACTTTTTTGGTTGATTTCCTGTTTTCACAAAATATAAAACTATATTAAGAAACATAAATACAGCTATTATTTGTGTCACAGCATATAAACTGCATGTATGGGAAGCTTGGGAAGTCTGATATTTCTTATCCAGGTAAGCATGGAGCCATAGTACCCTATGTTCCTGATTGTTGTGTATGATTCTGGCCTTGCCTATTTGTTTACCCATGTAGATTACCATAGATTTTAAAATGGCAATACTCAACTATGTTGACTATGAATATTAATTTATTTTCATGAATAATTTTGTTCATTTGATATCACTGTCATTTACCCTAACATGTTATTTAATTACTGAGGTTTGGATTGTGGCCTGAGGCAGCCTTTTAGCCTAGTTGTTAGCACTGTTGCTTTGCATCTCTAGGGTTGTGGGTTTTAATCTCATCTATGTTTGTGAAGTTTGCATGTTTTAACCCCCCCCAATCCAAATACAGTATATGCCGTGTAGGCTGACTGGCATTTCCAAATTGCTTTTAATATATGATTGTGTGTGTGTGCGCTTGTGATCCAGGGGGGTATTCTTCGTACGTTGCTTGAAACATCCGGGATGAATTGACACATCTAAGATGAGATCATCGTGCTAATTAAGACCTGGCTAAGTCGGTTCTTCGAGCACACCTGTTGATGATTAGTCTGGCCGGATTGAGTTGTCTAGGATTATTGCGCGTTCGTGCGTTGGTTTAAAAGGCGATATGCATCGACAGTAGAAACACTGATCACAAGCCCTTTGATTGGTTGACGAAATGACAAAAAGAACAAGCTAATTTTTTTTTGTAACACCTGCGCTGAAATGCTCCCCCACCCCACGTGTTATGCGCTGAAATGCTTCCCTGCCATGGATCCCCCCCTCCCACCACACACACATAATCACTATCAAATATTATATTAGAACATAATATGCACATATGTTTTACAAATTACATGAGACAATAAAATAAGAAATATGAAAAAAATATGTTGTATATGGAAAAATTTAAATATGAATTTAAAAAAAAAAAAACATGTATACTTTTATATTGTTTACTTTATAATAAAATTTGTTTTGTCCAATTTTTCATTATAAAAAAATATTTTTATTATACATATCTCTCTCTCTCTCTCTCTATCTCTCTCTCGCTCTCTCTCTCTCTCATATATATATATATATATATATATATATATATATATATATATATCATATATCTATATTTGCATATTTATAACGAACCCCTGAAAAATAAATGTGTTACAAAATAAACATTATACAAGAATTTGAATTAATGGTCTTGAGGGCTGTCTCGTGCCTAGAGTTTATTATAATAATAGAAAACCTATGAATTTATGTTCTAATATAATATTTGATATCAATTATATATATATATATTATGGCAAGACGTATATATGCATGCAAGATACTTTTCTTTCCCCACGTGAGTCAGTCCACGTCAGCGCTCTTTAACCAATCAGATGTGACCTCACCATTTCAACCAATCATAACCCGGCAGGAGCGCAGCCTTAATCCTGTTTACATGAAATAAACCTGCTACCGAGCAGGTTCAAGCTTACGGACATGTTGCTATGACAACAAGTGCGAGATGAGCATCGGAGAACGAAACAATCCAAGATCAGGACAAATCCACAACAATCAAATCCAGCTAACTGAGTTAGCGACGTACGAAGAACACCCCCCAGGCCCCTCTGTGATCCTACATAGTGTAGTGTTTATATATAGTATAGCAATATAGGTAATATATAGATGGATGGATTGTCAACTGTTAATAAACCTTCAGCAAATGGATCTTAACAACCTCTCTGAGTGATGTCGTTTCATGGCACTATTAGTTTAACTGCGCCTACACATTGTAAAAATGGATACATTGTTCCTTTTTAAATCAAGTTATTTATGATGGCTTAAAACAGTATAGACATTAAAAGCCTATGTGGTGAAACTAAAACAATGCTGTGCTTCGCTTCACTACTTCCTCTATAAAAAGCTTAACCACATTTGTATTGCTTGGTATTTATTTGGAGATGCATCTCTCTTAGAAGTCAACAAACTAGAGCTGGAGTCAAAGTTTGTGGCTGTGTTTTTGCTAGACATCTCAAATGATGAATGTTTGCCTTCATTATAGCCTGTAAAGCACATGGCTTCCAAATTGAACAAAAAGGTCAATGTTAAACAAGCCAAAGCTATAAGTAGCTAAGATTAGGGTGATTGTCGGATATAAACTTTATTTACATCTTTTAACATTTTGTCATTATTTATCTTTTAATAATAGACGGTCATAAAAGCTTTACACTAATTATCCATAACCTTCTGAACAACACCAACTAGACATCACCCAAGGCTCACCCATGACCGTGAAGGTCAGTCTAATCCAACAAAAAAGTCAATGCAGGAGAAATTGCTGAAAAAAAAAGTTCATGTTATCCATGACTGAAAGGCAACAGAACACCCAATGCACTATGCAAAACCCTAAGCAGTTTTCATGTTAAAGGTTTTTTTTTTTAATGTTATGGCTGGTCGATGCATATTGAGCAAGCGAGAAGTAGCTGCGGCAAAAGGAAAGCCTACAAGAAATTACCTTGATGAAAAAGAGTGCTTATTTTCTTCTGTGTGACCGTGAATAGTGTGATTGAATTATTACACTTCACTATAAAGTGGATGTACAGTATGAGCATACTGTAATAAAATATTGTCTTTATGAACACAGCAGCAGGTACTATATAAAAATCCACAAATTTGTTCTCATTCATATTTCTTGCATTTTTAGAGTACCTTCATATACTGTACTTATTCCGTCCTAGTATATAGTGTTGTAGACATACAGTATAAGTTGGTCTTTTGATTAGAAAAAAAGCATTTAAAAAAAAAATAAGGAACTTCTTTTAACATGGCTGATTTTTTTTTCCCTAAATGAAATTTGTTTTGCTGTTATTCTTTTTTTAAATTATAGACAGCTACAAAAACTTTGCATTTCCATTCCAGCCTTTCAACCTCAAAACATTGAGACTGGACTGACTAATCAACACAAGCACAAACACACTGACCTACACCACCAAGCTATCGTACACACCAATCTATAAATGCTCTTTTGCACAATATTATTACTGGACTTTTTGCACTAACTTCTTTACGTCCTAATTTTTGCTGCTACACTAAGGAATGTTTACTGTTTCTCCACTACCTCAGCTCATCACCACAAAACATTATTATGTTACGTTGTGTTTTTGTCACACTGTCACTTTGTTGCTTTTGTTTGCACATTTGCACGTGCACTTTGTCTGCTGTCTGTTAAAAAAAAAAAAAAAACCCTGTAGATAAAAAATCTTAGATCGTTAGTTTTTGTTAATTTATGTTGTAATTTATGTTAGGTCAGTCTGTCTTGTCTCTGCTAGCCAGCTACAGTAACTAGGCCTCTTAGTTAGCTAGTTTAGTGTTTTCTGGTAATCTATGTTGTAAATTTATGTTGCATGTAGCACCTTGGTCCTGGAGGAACGTTGTTTCGTTTCACTGTGTACTAAAAGTATATGGTTGAAGTGACAATAAAGCCTACTTGAACTCAATGTGGTGTACCGATATATAAACCAGTGCACTCGATAATCGTTATATTCTCATTGTTATCTTAAATTGTGCAAATCTTTTTAGTTTGGGAAGTAATTTGCTTTCCATAAGTATTAACATAATTTTTCCTAAATATATTCCTTCAGTTGGCATTTTGATGATGGTGGTAGACAGCTAAAACGTGACTTGAAATTCTCCCATAGGTCTTTAACTACAGTAGGTTGAGATCTAGTGAAGTTGAAGCCCATAGCACAGAATTTACATCTTTCAACCGAATCTTTGTATCCTTCGTATGGAGGTCATTCTGTAAGACAGCAGTCCCGTCAGGAAAGAAATGTTTCATCATAGGATAAAGGTGATAAGACAGAATCTTTTAGTATTGATTAAAATATTTTCATTCCATTGAAGTTCTAAAGTTCAGCGAGTGGAGATGAATATCCTTTCCTTAGGTTCCCGCACTTGGTTGCTGCCATAGCAACAACTAATTCAGTGCTGTTGAAGTAAGTCACCACTGAGATGTTCTTTATAAAAACTTTATTCTGATGGTACACACTTGCTCAGTAAAACAATCAGCTGCAGTTCTCATGCTTTCTCATGACTTTCTTGAAGTGGGAGAAACCGAATCGTCTGTATATAATTAATTTAATATTAGAAAACAGTAGACCGTATGTACATCCTCAAGATGATACCTGCAAGGTATAGGGCAACCCAGATGGTGCCTTCTGCAAATGTCAATTTTTGATATTGTGGCGTGGGCGGGCCAGCGGCTGACGACCGTCATGCTTTGCGGGGTTTTCTCTGTCTACCATGAGAGAGAAGGGTGTTTAGGTTAGTGGCTTCGGCCAAGTTGGGTGTGTGTAGGTGTGTGTGCTTGACTTGTGTATGTCTGCTTGTGCTGAGTTAATAAACTACTCCCCAGCCATTTGCATTGGGGAGCAAATAAGCTCACTCGTCCTCCAAGATCCCTGCTAGCGTCGAAAAAACGCTACATTGGTGTCAGAAGTGGGATTGAGAGTTTTGAGTTGGAGCGAACGGCGGAGGACCTGCGAAAGATTCAGGAGGGCCGCCGAGTTGCAGCCTGCGAAGTCGGCGGCTAGCTCCACTTGGGCAAAGAACGCGTAGGGCTCGACGGCGCCGTTGTAGGAGGGCCTACAAAAGCTGTAGCTTGCTCCGGCACTTGCGCAGCGTCAACGTTGGACTCCGCTCCGAAATACTATCTCCCGGACGGAACCAGTGCCAGCAAAGCGGCACGACTAAAGCGGAACAGCGAGATGAGGATCTCGGAGCTGAAGGGCGACGCGCTCCGGGCGCTGGAAGACCTCCGGGCCGATGAGCGGAAGGAACGACTGGGCAAAGCTTCGTGAGTCTCTTCACCTCCGGTTCAGTGCCGGTGACAGTCAAGAAGCAGCGTGCGAGGAGCTGGCGGTCCGCGAGCGGCGCGTCTGAGCCACTGGGCGCGTTCGCCATGGACTTAAGAGGCCTAGCGCGCCGGAGCTATCCAGAGTGCGAGCCCAATAAACAGGAAGAGCTAGCGTATCGCGCTTTTCTTCGAGGGCTCCGACCGCCGCGGCTCCGTGAGCACATCAGGTTAGCAGCACCAGCTTCCCTTACCGAGGTGCTACGCGCAGCACAGCGCGCTGAACCCACAACTGCGGTGCATCACGGCGAAAGAGCCGAGCGACCGCCCGCAGCTCGGGAGCACTTGGTAGGTGAATCTAGCCAGTTGAACATCCGGGCAGCAAAGCGCGTCGTCGGTACTGCAAGCGAGGTGAAGAGCGCGTGTGCCGAGTTACTCCCTCGCCGAGGGCATCGCCCGCAGTCGTTTCACCTGCGCCGCCGCTGGTCAGTGAACGCTTTGTCCACTACACGGCAAAGGGCACCTGTCCACTACACAGGGGGCACCTGTGGAGCTTGTGGGCGTGGACACTCACAGCCAGGAGCGAGGCTTTGCTGCTGGTGAGCAGGTGTGGGTGTGTTCCGCCGGAAGGAAGAGAGGGCATTCACCCAAGCTCATGTCTCACTGGGTGGGCCCCTGTACGGTACTCGCTCAGCTCGCCGAGTTCATCTACCGGGTGCGGTTGGCGGGGCGGGCGCAAGTGTTGCTCCACCGAGACCGTCTTGCGCCTTACCAGCCGCACGCCTGTGAGACATCGAACTCTGCGGAGGCCGGACCGCCTCCGGGACAATGTGCTTCTCCACAAAAGGACAGCGTCGACCGCCTTCACGCCTCCAAGACTGAGAGTCATGGTGACCGGGGACGGTCACAGCTCGGGTGGGGGCAGTGCGAAAAAACGCTACAATATTGAAGAGGCAATCATCAATTATAGTCGATAATTGATTCCTTGTGCATTTCAAGCATTGATTGCGGAAATTGTCAATTGAATTTTAAATGTTTGAATTCTTAAACAAAGGAATTCAACAAATGTTTCCCCCCCACCAGGGGAAACCGTTGTGTTGAGGAAACGCATAAAGTCAGAGGATCGCCCATGTGTATAATGCAGATAAGTGCGCATGTTCACATGACAGTTGTGTAAAAAAAAATGTCTGGTTGTGTCAGAAAATATATCTCAAGGTATACAGTGGTGTGAAAAACTATTTGCCCCCTTCCTGATTTCTTATTCTTTTGCATGTTTGTCACACTTAAATGTTTCTGCTCATCAAAAACCGTTAACTATTAGTCAAAGATAACATAACTGAACACAAAATGCAGTTTTTAAATGAAGGGTTACGTTATTAAGGGAGAAAAAAAACTCCAAATCTACATGGCCCTGTGTGAAAAAGTGATTGCCCCCCTTGTTAAAAAATAACTTAACTGTGGTTTATCACACCTGAGTTCAATTTCTGTAGTCACCCCCAGGCCTGATTACTGCCACACCTGTTTCAATCAAGAAATCACTTAAATAGGAGCTACCTGACCCAGAGATGTAGAACAAAAGCACCTCAAAAGCTAGACATCATGCCAAGATCCAAAGAAATTCAGGAACAAATGAGAACAAAAGTAATTGAGATCTATCAGTCTGGTAAAGGTTATAAAGCCATTTCTAAAGCTTTGGGACGCCAGCGAACCACAGTGAGAGCCATTATCCACAAATGGCAAAAACATGGAACAGTGGTGAACCTTCCCAGGAGTGGCCGGCCGACCGAAATTACCCCAAGTGCGAAGAGACAACTCATCCAAGAGGCCACAAAAGACCCCAGGACAACATCTAAAGAACTGCAGGCCTCACTTGCCTCAATTAAGGTCAGTGTTCACGACTCCACCATAAGAAAGAGACTGGGCAAAAACGGCCTGCATGGCAGATTTCCAAGGTGCAAACCACTTTTAAGCAAAAAGAACATTAAGGCTCGTCTCAATTTTGCTAAAAAAAACATCTCAATGATTGCCAAGACTTTTGGGAAAATACCTTGTGGACCGACGAGACAAAAGTTGAACTTTTTGGAAGGTGCGTGTCCCGTTACATCTGGCGTAAAAGTAATACAGCATTTGAGAAAAAGAACATCATACCAACAGTAAAATATGGTGGTGGTAGTGCGATGGTCTGGGGTTGTTTTGCTGCTTCAGGACCTGGAAGGCTTGCTGTGATAGATGGAACCATGAATTCTACTGTCTACCAAAAAATCCTGAAGGAGAATGTCCGGCCATCTGTTCGTCAACTCAAGCTGAAGCGATCTTGGGTGCTGCAGCAGGACAATGACCCAAAACACACCAGCAAATCCACCTCTGAATGGCTGAAGAAAAACAAAATGAAGACTTTGGAGTGGCCTAGGCAAAATTCCTGACCTGAATCCTATTGAGATGTTGTGGCATGACCTTAAAAAGGCCGTTCATGCTAGAAAACCCTCAAATAAAGCTGAATTACAACAATTCTGCAAAGATGAGTGGGCCAAAATTCCTCCAGAGCGCTGTAAAAGACTCGTTGCAAGTTATCGCAAACGCTTGATTGCAGTTATTGCTGCTAAGGGTGGCCCAACCAGTTATTAGGTTCAGGGGGCAATTACTTTTTCACATAGGGCGATGTAGGTTTGGATTTTTTTTTCTCCCTAAATAATAAAATCCCTCATTTAAAAACTGCATTTTGTGTTTACTTGTGTTATCTTTGACTAATAGTTAAATGTGTTTGATGATCAGAAACATTTAAGTGTGACAAACATGCAAAAGAATAAGAAATCAGGAAGGGGGCAAATAGTTTTTCACACCACTGTATATAATAATTATATAACGCTTGGACGTGGGCATACTTTGAGTTTAGGGAAAATGATGCAATTAAACCACCAAGGAAACAAACTCTTAACATGATATTTTTGTATAACATGATATACAAAATCTCTCACAAGGAGTAAGCGTATAAAAGTAATTACTAGTATGCCTAAAGTGATATAAGCCTGAGTCAAAAATTATCCTCACTTTTAACTTTTTCCGTTTGCAGCACTTTCTTGCTGGTCAGCTGTGTAGGTGTTACATCACTTCATGTGTAACTGCAGTGCATGGATGCCCTGACTGTGATTTGCACGATAAAAGAGCGGCATGCAGTGACTTGTTTTTTGTGGTCTGAGGTCATATCCGGTGCCGGTATTTATCAAAGACTTTGTGAGCATTAAGGAGATAGTGTTACGTCACGAAGAAGTGTGTATGAATGGATAGAGAAGTTCACACAAGTGTTGGACATGAAGAAGACGACAAATGCCTATCCATGTTCAAAGGCTGATGATAACATTGCGTTCTCCCTATAGTCCCGATCTTGCTCCATCACCTCTTTGTTCCCCTAAAAGCAGCCCTACGAGAATGAAGATTCAGGTGCATTCGTGGCTCCCAGCTCAGCCTAAAACATTTTTAATAAGGGAATACTGAAACTTCTTGACATATGGAAAAATGTAATTAAACATCCTCATATGAACATCCTCAACCAGAGTGCAGATAATTTTTGACTCACCCTCGTACTTCTGCTTTGATAGCTATGCTGTTTGTAACTTAATGACTGTAAGGATATTTGGTAATAAACGCTTATGATGATTGATGCATGTATGTGTAATGTGTTCTGGGTGTAGTACTAATACATGTATGTAGGATGTAGCTGACTTTCAGGAAACACAAAGAGCGCAGACGCTTTCTACTGTGTGGTTAAACCAATCTGTTTAATTAAAATTATGGGATGGTTGACCAACTCCTATCACTACCATCAGATCAGATATGATTGAGGGGTGAGAAGGGTATAACCTAAGCCTCATCTACTGGCCTCAAGTAAGTTATCTGATATTGTTCATAATGATAAAATATTTGTCATTTTGCTCTCTCCAATTTGATTAAGGACTTAATGTTTTTTAAAAGTCCACAGAGAGGAGAGAGTGAGAGAGAGAGAGTTATCATTGAATCTGTCATTTTTGACATTTGAACATAGTTACTTAAATTTCCCATGATAAAATATTCCGGTTCATATTCTGACAAATAAAGAGACTGTGCTGGGAACAGGTGCTGCGAGAGATGAGAAGACTTGTGGAGAATTTCCGGGGTTCGTGAAGTGCACCTGTGATGAATAATCGAAGGGCCAATTTCCATTTGTAAATGTTGAAGTTAAAATAATATTGGTATTCTAAGGATCTTTTTGAGGTTATGAGGTTCTGTAATGAATAATATGAATGCGTAAGAAGCGTGAGCATGCAGCAAACACCTGAGAAAGATGGTTATGTTGTAGGTGTATGATATTAAAATGTACTTTTTTTTTCAGTTAGCTTTCATTAAAACTGGCTTATGCCATACAGTATGTGCTCATTCTTAGCCTATAGCTGTGTGTGTGTGCGTGCATGTGTGCGGGACCAAGAAACTAATAGAATGCAAGTACAGGAAAAAAGGAGGACATAGACATTACCAGAGGAACTATTAGAATTCTTCTAAAATGCTTGAATGTTTTTTTTTTTTTGTTGTCCTTTTACACAAACCCTTTTTTTTATCCATATGGATTTAATATGGACATTGATATTAATGCTTTACGTACATAAGTAAAACATAACAAAAAAAAAAACATACATTAAGTCCCCTACATACAGTACAGGCCAAAAGTTTGGACACACCTTCACTCATTCAATGTGTTTTCTTTATTTTCATGACCATTTACATTGGTAGATTCTCACTGAAGGCATCAAAACTATGAATAAACACATGTGGAGTTATGTACTTAACAAAAAAAGGTGAAATAACTGAAAACATGTTTTATATTCTAGTTTCTTCAAAATAGCCACCCTTTGCTCTGATTACTGCTTTGCACACTCTTGGCATTCTCTCGATGAGCTTCAAGAGGTCGTCACCTGAAATGGTTTCCAACAGTCTTGAAGGAGTTCCCAGAGGTGTTTAGCACTTGCGGGACCCTTTGCCTTCACTCTGCGGTCCAGCTCACCCCAAACCATCTCGACTGGGTTCAGGTCCGGTGACTGTGGAGACCTTTTTTTGTTAAGTACATAACTCCACATGTGTTAATTCATAGTTTTGATGCCTTCAGTGAGAATCTACCAATGTAAATGGTCATGAAAATAAAGAAAACACATTGACAGATAGATGAGAAGGTTGTTTTCAAACTTTCAAAAGAAGTTTTTGCCTGTACTGTATGAACATTTGAGATATGAACATGC
The DNA here is from genome assembly GCA_030522415.1 of Channallabes apus. Lineage (NCBI taxonomy): Eukaryota > Metazoa > Chordata > Actinopteri > Siluriformes > Clariidae > Channallabes > Channallabes apus. Next base: position 18,694,423 of record CM060109.1, read on the forward strand.
ATTCACGCATGTTCAAATTTGGAAGTTATATCACATGTCCAGAGCACATTGTCACATGCGTGAGCGTGCATACTGTACCACGATATCCGGAAGCAAGTGTAAAAAGCAGCAACGATTAAAGCTGCTACTAGTAAGAAGCCAAGCAATAACGACTTGGACAAAAGTGAAACTAATTGAGAGAATGGAGCAAGGTGAAAAGATGGCAGTCATTGCTAGTTCTTTTAACATATATATCGTTTAACCATCAGCATGCCCGAAGCATACTGCACTGTAAAATACTTCAATAGCCAACTGTGTTAGTATCCTAGTACCTAGACACTGATTTTTGGACTTGCAAACAATTGGACTTACAACAAGCAATCGGAATGGAACTCGTTCGTATGTGGCCATCACAGCTAGGGCTGGGCGATATGGCAAAAAAGTAATCTTGATCATTTTTGGCCCATATTGAACGATAACGATATATATTTCGATATGAGCTGTTAATGCTGCCAGCTTTAAAAGAGAATCCCAACAATGACTGAAGCCACAAAAATTAAAGGGTTCATTAAATTACATTTTAAAGTATAGTTTATTAACAAAAACAGATGACAGATTTGGCCTTAAAAAATTAAGATACTATAGGCACATGCTCAGAATCTTTACAAGGCAAAGATAAAAAAAAAAAATACTTGTTTGTGATGATAAAAAGTATCTTGTGATTGCCAACATATTACAATGTTTTGAGATTTTTAAACAATAATGAGAAACAACATTTAGACGACACGATCGATATCTGCTTTGGGACAGCCCCACTGCTAGCTAGCCCTGCTAGTTGACGGAGTAGCATCGGCCCGCATTTTCATGCTCTCAGTGTGGTCGTTTGGGTGATGCCAATGAGTCCGTGCCACCTTTTTTTGTCGACAATTTCAACATCTTTGGATAATAACTCGAGGTTAGATTCACTTTCATCGCTGCTTCCACTCATTTTTTTTTTGTCGTCCTGGTGTCAAGTTTGCTTCGCAAAGTGCGGTAGGAAATTAACTTTGACCTGCACGCGCAAGCTGCACGTTGATTGGCTGTTGTCGTATTGATCTGCTGCGTGATTGGATCTTAGATTAATCCATATTGAGCAAAAAATGTCTAGAGCATTTCATCGTTTTTAAAATCAAATAAATCGCGATTCGATATGATATCGTTATAATCACAGCCTTTAATTTTCCATTTTCTCAATAAGTCCCCAACATAAGACTCTATTCTTATGCTTGTCATAAGTCAGCATGACCTTGAGTGTCAGTTAGTGAAATTAGCAAGGGTGAAAGTGAGGAGAATAAAGCAGAGGTTCAGGACAGTCCTGAGAAACTTACAAGATTTACTTATACTCCCACTTATTTTGCTTTATATTATCAGAAAACATCCCAGTTCTGAGGTTAAATTTCAAATAGCATAAAACAAAAAGCTAGTGTGATATATGGGATGTACAATCCCTTGTTCCCCACACCAAGAAGTGGTGTGTTTCGCGAAGGATTTGGATCCCTGTTTCGCGAAGGATTTGGTATTCAGCTTTGTGTTACTGTAGATGTAATTAATGATGTGTCCAAATGTCCTTCCATTGTTAAAAAAAAAAAAAAGTCAAATAACTAAAACATATCCTTGTGGAGACATTTGATCCACAATAAGATTTAAAAACATTCACACACATGTCCTCTGGAGCCCATCTTGGCCCTGCTGCTCCCCCCACACATCATATACTCTTGAAACAGGCTGGCCACAGGGACAGACATAATTATATTAATTGTTAACATAATGACACATTTCTTCTTAATGTGTTCCTTCTGGTAATTAGGGTTTAGGCACCTAAGGCTTCAAACATTCTCTCTCTCTCTCTCTCTCTGTGTTACATTTTATACACATTATACCCTTCTTTCTATTATCATCTCTAATGTTCAGTTTGCCGCTTCAAAGCAGCACCATTTTGTTTCTCTTAACCAATTCCCTCACAGGTGTTCCCGCGCTGAGACATGTCAAAATTAATAGATCAGGTCCTTATTATTTTTTCCCTAGCATGTCAGTCGTTTGGTCTTGTACTCTGCCTTGATCACGCTGCTACCATAAATGTGCTGCTGCTGAGACCCGGATGCATTAAAACGTTAGTGATTTATTTATTTATTTATTTTTTAACTAAATAAAATGAGTGGCATAAATGTACTGAGTAATGGGTTGGTGTAAAGAAAAGAGCTGGCCATCGCTGTTGCTCCTAACATTGCTGATTAAATTAGCCGGAGTTCTGTTCTTGGCTCAATGCGGTCACTCAGGATGGCTTGAGGGTGCAGATTTACACAGAGCACGACTCTAATTCCCTTTAAAAGTCCCTGGGAATGCTTTCATGATGGAAATAGCCTAATTACACCAAAATACAGCCAGCATTTTTTCTAACCACCCCCTCCAATCTTATCATATATAGTAATGACCAGAAGAGCTGTAGATGGTTCTCTTTGATTTAACTTTATTCAATGTGGTGTGCATTATGTCTGTTACTGAGGATTCATCAATCCATCCATCTGGCCCAAGTAATCAGAACCTGCTCTCCCAGGTTAATTGAGGTCATTTTCACATTAGGGCGCGGGGATCGTTTCCGACAACACTTCACCCCAAAGTCTGTTTTATTTTGCTCATTCCAGGCTTGGGAACCGTTCTTGTGTCCGCTTTAAGGGGTGTTCCCGGTTCTCAGATATTGACACCAATCATATCAGAAGATGGAAGTAGACCGCTGTTTAGATGCAACATTATTATTGCCATGTGTCTTCTCCGTGTTCTCCATGTGAGCACACCAGTCTCATTCTCTCTCATGGCTCACAAACCAAGCAGGTGTATACCGCCACCTACTGTATCATAGAGTGTAAATACACAAGTGTACCAGAGTACTGGGAACAAAAATAATGCGAATGCTCACCAACAAGGCGTGGCGGAGTGAGCGGATGGGGGGAGCAAGCTTTCCTAGACATGGAACAAATCAATTGTGTCTAATGTTTAAATGAAAAGAACTCAGAGCAATTGAACTGACTTTGGGAGCATTTAGTTTGCTCTGTGCAGGGTGAATAGAAAGAGGACGTTAAACATCTGCCACATGTCCCATATAAACATGATCATATGAAATCACCCAGTTGGAACTTTAATTTCTTCCAGTGGAATACTGCAGGAAGCACTTCATTGATCTTCGCAAGAGGGAATGATGAAACAGAATCTGATGCCGTATTGGCATTCCATTATACACAGAAGTCAGGTAGACCACAATCAATCCTTTATGTTACACTGTGGACTGTTTTTATGCGAGCTTGACATTTTAGGTTATTCTCAATAAAATCAATGGCATACAAGTTTGACTGAAATTATATTTTTGTTTTTAATGTGCTGTAGGAATGGCTGATCGATAAGCAAGGGTTGCCATTTCAGAAGCAACAGCATGAGGCACAGAAAACGCGTGAGGAGAACACTAAAATTACAGGAACATCACTCTAAACTCTTGTCCATTACTTCACTACAACTTGAAGGGATGGTGCTAAACTGTTAACTACAGTGCCATGCAAAAATATTCATACCCTTTGAACTTTTCTGCGCTTTGTCACATTACAACCATAAATTTAAATGTATTTTATTGGTATTTTAAGTGATAGACCAACACAAAATGACACATAATTGTGAAGTGGAAGAAAAATTCTAAATACTTTTCAAAAAATATTACAAATAAAATATCTGAAAGGTGTGGTGTGCATTGTATCCATCCCCCTTGAGTCAATACTTTGTCGAACGACCTTTTTCTGCAGCTTTAGCTGTAAGTATTTTGGGGTATGTCTCTACCAGCTTCACACATCTAGAGAGTCAAATTTTTGCCCATTCTTCTTTGCAAAATAGCTCAAGATGAGTCAGATTGCATGGAGTGCGCTTGCTTGTGCACAGCAATTTTTAAGTCTTGCCACACATTCTCAATTGGATTTAAGTCTAGACTTTGACTGGGCCATTTTAACACATGAAAATGCTTTGATCTAAACCATTCCATTGTATCTCTTGCTGTATGTTTGGTGCCGTTGTCCTGCTGGAAGGTGAACCTTTGCCCCAGTCTCAATTCTTTTGAAGCCTCTAAAAGGTTCTTTTCCAAGATTGCCCTAAATTTGGCTCCATCCATCTCCCCATCAACTCTGACCAGCTTTCCTGTCCCTGCATGGTGTGTTCGTGGTAATGAGCAGTATTCGTTTTCAGCCACACATAGTGTTTTGCATTTTGTCGCTTTAGTTGGTCAGGTCCAGACTCAGAAATGATGTGTGGCAATAAAATGTCTGAATGTACTGAATGACTAGGTTATCATATCAATGCATTTTTTTCCTTCCCCCATGGCACAGAGATATTCTAGGACTCAAATGGTGAATTAATCATTCTGGGAGAATGAGGACTCATTTTTACACATGATGCGGCCAACACACTGTGCACTGTACTCAAAACCGTTCCAAGGAAATATTCAGATGTGCCGGCTTTTCTTTGCTTGTTTTCAAGCTTGTGGTCAAGCAATATATTTTCATATAGAAATGATATTTGGCCTATATATGACCTATTCATCCTGACAGTGCAATATTTTATTAAAAAATTCAGCTATTAGTATAAAAATATATTGTGTTTAGTACATGCAGTTGACACATCCTTGCAATTTAGTTTGCTTTAATTGTTTCCTCACATAGAGAGCAATCATATGTTGCTCTCAGGGGAATGTTCCACCTGTTCTTGTTGGAATGTGTCAGCGCTACACTGATGTGCAATCTGGTGCCTTCCCTTCGAAATCTTAGTCTTAGCAAATACTTGGATAACTCCTGAAAGCTTACTATCCAAGTTGCGCTATACTTTTGTGCAGGTGACTTGGATCAGATTGGATGCTTTGTAGGAACTGTTCACCTTCTTGTGCTTTTACGGTAAATGATGATTCGACATCACCATAATGTGTAGTTTTTGGCAGTCCCAGCTTTCATATTTATGTGTAAATAGAGACAATGGATGTAAGAAAAATGTACAGATTTGTATGAAGATGTGAGGCTAGGGCTAGAGGCAGAGAAGACTGTAGATCAGCGGCAGATGTTTTAGGTGATTACACTCGCTAAATTAGATCTTCTGCTTCTACTCAGAGATAGAGGAAGAGAGATGCAAGTGAGATTTACCACATCCATATCAAAATCACTATCAGAAAACCCTAACTGTAAGGTCCTTGCTCAGGGGCCCAATGGTGGCATCTGCTACCCTTAACAGTTTAAAGGCTTCAATTCCAATCAGTAAGGCTACCACAGCCCCTTTGGACATGAAACTAAGAGTAGGAACAGCTTGTTCAATCAAAAGAATTACACACAATGGAAAGTAATGTAAGTTCAGTGCTTCTTTGGCAATTAAAAGGGTTAAATATTTATTTTTACCAAATTTGGAATTAAAAGAAAGCAGCATGAACTGTTATTATAGTTCTCCGCGGCATTCCAATAAGACATGACTTTTTATGCTCAGCCCTAATATTTTCATTATTCCATTTCATGATAAAAAATTTGATAGCCCTTGATTAACCCTCCTGTCTATTATCATGAGCAGTCTACACTGGAAGTTATAAAAATACATATTAAAATGCAGTCTCTGCAAACCTTTTGAGGTCTATCTCATATGCCTTTCTTCAAGATTAACCTACTGTAAGCGCTGGGATATTTTTAGCGATAAGAAATTGTTTGTCTTGATTTCAGTCCCAACTGTAATAATATACCTTACATTAGGTGTTTGACAAGATGCTATTCTTTAGTGTCAAAATGCGACCCAGCGAGCAGTACGTTCTTTTCTAATTGAAGGGCAGAACAGAAAGGTTGAGACAGTACAAGCTTTATTCTATATACATAAGGCAACATGAACAGTATTTTAAAATAACTTCTAATTAGGAGATTGTGAACATGATCAGTAGGCTACGTTCATGTCTTGCCATATACCGCTTTTTTTAACACTATGCTGAAGTGTGATACATATGCCATATGCTTGGCAGCAGAACCAGACAGTCTGTTGTGCCTTATTATTGCTCAAAGTTAACACAGCGAGAATATGAAGAGCCCTGTGTCAGAGCGGAGCCAGACTATCTGAAAAGCAGAAAATACGACTCAGTTTATACAAAGTTTAGTTTTAATTGTACACTCTGAAAAAGGTGAAATATGTATAGGCTCTCGGCTTTCTAAAGACTTGAAATTCTATTCAGAGGAAAACTTTATTTCTTATATGAGTAGAAGATGAAGTCAGATATTCTCGTAGAGTTAATTAAGGGTCACAAATGACCATATTGAGTACGTTCTGGACTGGTTCATTAGAAAAGAATAGTCTTTTAGGATTAAAAGCGTAATGTGCAAATTTTCAAATTGTAGAAACTTTATTGATTCTCACAAAGGGACAACCAAAGAACTATTATAAGAGTCCTACATTTTCTCTTACATTTTATAGCAAATAGCTGTTTAACCTTCAGTAAGGAATGAGTCAATTATAAGGCACTATTATTCTTCATTATACATACTTCACCTTTCACCCAACCCAAAACCATCCGCGATGCTCTGAGATCTCGCACAGCTGCCTACAACACGGGACTTGCATCGGGGGACATGGAACCGTACAAGGCTGCGTCATATAACGTCCGGAAGGCGGTGAAAGAGGCGAAGCAGCGCTACGGGAGAAAACTAGAGTCACAGCTTCAACAGAGTGACTCTAGGAGCCTGTGGCAGGGACTAAGGACAATAACGGACTATAAAGCACCAACATCCGGTATGACAAACGCGGACGCGACTCTGGCAGACGAGCTGAACACATTTTACGCTCGCTTCGAGGCTGCAGCTAAAGACGCTAGCAATGCTAATGCTAACGGCGCTAATGCTAACGGCGCTAATGCTAGCGGCGCTAACGGCTGCAGACAGGAAGACACAGTCAGCACCGGGAACGCGCTCATCATCTCCGAGCACGACGTGAGGAGAGCCTTCAAGAGAGTGAACACCAGGAAAGCAGCAGGACCAGACGGCATCTCAGGTCGTATTCTCAGAGCCTGTGCAGACCAGCTAGCACCTGTGTTCACTGAGATATTCAACATCTCTTTATCTCAGTCGGTGATCCCCACATGCTTCAAAGAGTCCATTATTGTTCCTGTTCCAAAGAAACCACATCCTGCTTCTCTCAATGACTATCGCCCTGTAGCTCTCACCTCAGTAGTGATGAAGTGCTTTGAACGCCTTATCAGAGACTTCATCATTTCTTCACTACCCGACACACTGGACCCACTACAGTTTGCATACCGTCAGAACCGCTCCACAGACGATGCAATCTCTCATCTCCTCCACACATCACTCACTCACCTGGACACTAGGAAAGGGAATTATGTTAAAATGCTCTTCATCGACTACAGCTCTGCTTTTAACACAATAATTCCTTCCACACTCACCACCAAGCTGGAGCACCTGGGACTGAGCTCATCTATATGTCAGTGGATCTCCAATTTTCTGACTGGCAGACCACAGGCAGTAAGGATGGGTGGACATGTCTCAGCTACACTCACTCTCAGCACTGGAGCCCCCCAGGGTTGTGTTCTGAGCCCCCTGCTGTACTCTTTGTACACCCACGACTGCGTGGCCACTACCAACTCCACCTCCATCATCAAGTTTGCTGACGACACCGTCGTGGTCGGACTGATCACCAACAATGATGAGTCGGACTACCTAGAGGAGATTGGAAATCTGGAGAACTGGTGCCAGAGGAACAATCTCCTCCTGAACGTCAGTAAGACAAAGGAGCTGATAGTGGACTTTAGTACAAAGCAGGAGAGGAACTACCAGACCCCCGTCATCAACAGGAGCCCAGTGGAGAGAGTGGACAGCTTCAGATACCTCGGTGTTCACATCACGCAGGACCTATCATGGTCCTGTCACATCAACACCGTGGTGAAAAAAGCCCGGCAGCGTCTCTACCACCTCAGACGCTTGAGAGACTTTAGACTGCCCTCCAAGGTGCTCAGGAACTTCTACTCCTGCACCATAGAGAGCATCCTGACGGGAAACATCACGACCTGGTTCGGGAACAGCACCATGCAGGACAGACGAGCTCTACAGAGGGTGGTGCGATCAGCCGAGCGCATCATCCGCACTGAGCTCCCTGACCTGCACTCCATCTACAGCAAGCGGTGCTGGACTAAGGCCAGGAAGATCATGAAGGACCTCAGTCACCCCAGTAATGGACTGTTCTCTTTGTTGCGGTCTGGGAAGAGATTCCGCTCCCTAAAGGCCAACACAGAGAGACTGAGGAGGAGCTTCTTCCCGCAGGCGATAAGGTCTCTTAATCACACCTCCACACAGGACTAATAACATCTTTTAAGCTCACAACACTGACTGGACAATCATGGACACATTCATACACACTTGCACTAAATACTCATACATCTGGACAATTGCACATGTCACCTTTCATGCATATTTGCACAACCACGGACACTTTAATACCATATTTCTATATTTTTGCAATATTTTATTATGCCCTTATGCACAGTTAATTTTACAAATTTTACTAGTTAAAATTATTTCTTGGTATTTCCTTTTTATTGATTATTTATTTTACGTACAAGATTTTATTTTCTTATTTTCTTTCTTTTTAAGGTCACTGGCGGTCGTATAAAAAGCATTTCACTGCATATTATACTGTGTATGATTGTGTATGTGACTAATAAAATTTGAATTTGAATTTGAATTTGAATTTGAACCCATGGTTTTAAGACATGCACAGATGAACAACACCTCCATAATTCTTAATTGGATGAGCAGCTATTGAGTGTCATGATGGATAGAGGGAGAAAATTGTGGAATGAGTGATTGAGGTATGGCTGGCTGGTTGTGTCGATGAACGAAATACTGAGAAAGGGAAGCAATAATGGCAGCGAATACATCCATTCATCATATTAACTGTGTGACATTTTTCAGGGTCATCATCACCGGCTGCACGTTGTGACCATCCGTTTCTTTCCAATGTCTGTTACACTGTGCAATCTGGTGAACTTTACCTGAAATACGGCATGATTTGCTCTGCCTGGGCATAGCGTATATAGTACTGTGCAAAAGTCGCGAGTCACCCCTCATTTCTTCATATTAAATTAAATGAAATTATTTATAATGCATTAAGGATGCATGTTTTACTGTGACATGCAGTAAGTTAAAAATTGGTTGTTTATGTAAGAACCTCAGCAGCCACCTCATTTCCCCACTTGTCTGCTCCAACCAATCAGCATTCAGCATCACCAGTATACTAATCACCATCCTGATCATCTGTCATCATCTGCACCTGTTTCTTACTTGTTCATGACTTAAGTTGTATGCTTGATTGATTTATGATCAATATGTGGCTTAATAAACAAAAACAGTCCTTCAAAACTGCTCTATGACTCAGTAAAATGAACGAGAGCCAAAATATTGCCAAAAAAAGTCCTTTATGAAGCCTGGAGAACTTTTCCACAAGTATACTGTACATTAAAGTCTGGCTCTTTAGGAAGCAAAATATGAAGAGATGAGGGTTGGCTCAAGATGTTTGCACAGTACTGTAATTAAGCTTTGTGTTCCATACACTTCTATTATTAGGTTGGTGTTCTTATTTTTCCTGGTATTTCTAAGTCCTCTTTCTTTTTGTTCTCTGGGGCTTTTTTCCTTCAATCCTTCCCTCACTGTACTTGCATCTATTAGATGTGCATTCATCACTTGTCACTGCTGATCCTCCAGTGGCGCTTCCATACAATGGCATTCATTTGCTTATCATCACTGATCATCATACATTTACTATATTTAAAATGGATTGCATCACGATGCTATATTATTCCAAAAATCCCTCATAATCTTCCTACTCCCTCAAGGCAAATAACTCTTTCCGCACCACCATGCCATCAAACACGTATGCTACAATTCTGTTGTCGCCGTTATCATCTGTGGTTGTACTGCATCTAATTTGCATAATGCAGCACCTTTGAACATGTTTTACATATACTTTACATATAATTAATCATATATGGAGAACAAACTGGTATGGCTTGTCCACATGTCAAGTATATGTGGGCTGCATAATGGGTTGATAAGCTAACCATAATATATATTAAAAACACCACACTTAATATTAATATAATTCTTCCTTCCAGTTCCAGGGTTTAGAGTCATCTCGGTTGGGAGAATGAAGTGTGAAATCTTTGATCTTGCTCAGCTTTTTGCTGGAGTTAAGGCCTAGATGCTGGCATGACCATACTGTAGCCATGGCATGGCCAAGTTTTTGGTAAAACATTTACCAAATGATTTACCACAGTAAGATGTGTTTTTTCTTACATCCTTCAATGATGTATTTATTTTGTTCAGTTTTAATCTTTTTGTAGTCATTCAGAAGGGTCTCCAGTGTGTGATGGGTCTCCTATGGTGACCTCATAAAAGAAGATACCTTAACCCGGCTTGTTGCTCAGCTCTGAAATAATGCATTTGTAGAAGGGAGTTTGAGGTAGGAAAAAGGCATTATCTGAGGGGTATTTCAACTGGAGACATACTTTGGGGGAGCTCTGAGACCTGTTTTCACTTATAAAAATAAATAATAAAATATGGGACCTTTAAGGTTTAAGCGAACGCCATTACCATGACATTTTCCTGTGAAATTCTTTTTCTAAACAAATCCCTTTCTCAGAGATTGCAAGTTGCCTTGGATGGAAACCTCTAACCATGATGTTCCCACCATCATGCTTCCTCCAAATACAGGATTATAATTAAACAAGATTTTTCCTACTAATATGTTGAAAAATAAGAAATTCCCACTTTTCATATACTGAGAAATATATTTAAATATGTATCTTAATGTATGTAATTTTATATTTAACGATATACTACATAATATATTGAATTTAATTAAATATATCCACTTCTTTATTTATATATGCAAATGAGCCATATAAGACCATGAGATTAAAGCCAGATATAAATGAGATGCATGAAACACAAATGAGAAATAATATAGTTTTATTGAACATGTAAAAAAAATCCTCAATTAAGAGCATACAGTGATGAGCCACAACTAGCACCACCAGAGACCAGTCAGTGTCCATACTGACCACCACAACATTAAAACCAGCAGGTTAACAACATTAAAAATATTACTGTTTACTATTACCACTAATTTGTAAATCGAGCCCATGTGTAAAAATAAATACATAAATGGAATAAATTTATATGTCCAAAATACAACATACGATTTTTATTGTGTAATAAATTTACAATTTATACAATATAACAGAAACCAGCAAAATCAAGGCACTAAATGATACTGATACAAAATGTCACACAACCTGACATTAAGTTTATTAAGTGTTAATGTTAGTATCTAATGGAACCAAAAAAAAAAAAGTATTAAAACATTTTAGACTCATCTAAATACCTTTCAGCTACTCTATTCCCAACTTTCTGAAGGTTGAGGTGGTCTTGAGCTTGTGCTTATTGACTAATGACGTGGTGCTGATGAAGACTCCAGAACCTTCTCCTGCATTTTCTTTGTTGAGATTCTCGTTCTCCTCAAAGGTTTCTGAGGTTTCATGCTTCTGAAAAGAACCAAGTTAATTTAAAGTGTACAGTATATAATTACCAAGATAACCTTTCCATGAACAAACGTATTGGTATTTATTTATAGGATGTAATTAACTCTTACCCTAAAGCAGTGGTTCTCAAAGTGTGGGGCGCGCCCCACTAGTGGGGAATACAGACATGACAGGTGGGGCGCAATGAACGGGAGGAAATTAGTGGAAAATAACAGGAAAGTACCGATTCTAATTCATGCTTTTCTTTATTGATAATGAAGAGCGTACGCTCAAAACTAAACAATCACACACAAATAAATGGATCATTAATACAAGTAAATTTGATCAGTTGTGGGCTGGGAGAAGAAGTGGAACCATAGTGCAACAATAATGGTTTAACGTCGGACAAACTTGAGCTGCGCTGCTCGAATCACAAACCTGCATGACCCACTGGGCAGCGCTGCGCGACTCTGACAGAAATAAAACGCGCTGACCAACAAAATACATTTTACCTCGCTGGGATGCGCACGTACAATCCAGGCATGGCAAGGCGGAAACAATAATAAACAGTCCTGACATTTTAAATAAATTGTTTTTAAATAAAACACAGTGAGTCGCGCAGGTTTGTGATTAGACCGGGCTGCGCGAATAAACCAGATCATCACTGCGCTATTCAGATAGTCGCACTGCGCTGTATTTGCGCAGATATTCGGTTCAATCGGGTGCCGCGGTTTTGTCCCACTTTTGATGTGTTTGGCTTCACATACACTTCGACAATGGAAGAAGATGCTGCAGCAGTGAGTTTGCTTACATGTGACGAAACCAACAACGAGGAGATTGTAAAGAAAAAAAGTGCATCGTCTGTGGTGTGGAATTGGTCTGGGTATAAGAAAAGTGATACGAATGAGATGAACGTGATCTGCAAGGTACGCAAGTGCACTGTTTTAACAAGTGGTGGAAACACATCATACCTTTTCTATCATCTGAAATCCAAGCATCCAAACGAATATGGCCAAAGTAAAAAAATGCGGCAAACCTCAGCAATTCACAGATTAAATAAAATTACATAAAAAAATAAAATTATGTAAAACAATTCCTTTGTGTTTTCATTTTTATTTATGCATTTTCAGATACAAATTGCTATATTGTGATATTTCGTTATTGAGGTAGAAAATTGCTTCTACCGTGATACCATGATTTTGGTTATATCACCCACCCCTAATGAAGCCTATCTTCAGCTTGGATTCATGGTGGTGATGGTGGGGGTGGAAGAGAGACCTGTGTGTGTTTTGTGTCTTAGACTGCTGGCAGCAGACCGCATGAGACCCAACAAATTAGGAAGACACTTAGAGACAACACACTCCAGTCACGTTAATAAACCACTGGACGTCTTTGAAAGAAAGCTGGCAGAATACAGACAGCAGGAGAATCACATGGTAAAATCTGAATCAGTGGACAGCAAAGCACAAATGGCTTCATTCAAAGTTGCATACAGAATTGGCCAGTGCAAAAAAAAACTACAGTACAAACGATTGCTGAGCAGCTAATAAACATGGGGTGAATTATGCAATGATAAGTGACAACGTAAGCCTTGTAACAATTGCACGTGTATTTTATCTTTTTTTAACTTGGTGGTGTTTGATCTTATTGGTTTAGGAATTGATATTTCAATAAACAGTAAACTTGGCCGATTTCGTTATTATTTTGTTGACAAGTGGGGCTTGAAAATCCTTAAGTGGGGAATGACAGAAAAAGTTTGAGAACCACTGCCCTAAAGTTACATGTTCTGGTAACTACTGTTGAAAATCTGAACACTATATAATAAAACTACTGGTTTGCAAAAACTGATCATGTAGTAACATTAACTTACTTTTTACCTTTTCTTTTTTTTTTTAAATAGTAACTTAATATGTCAAACCACACTGGTTTACTTAAGACCAGCCTAATAATAATAAAAATAATAACAATGCAACCAGCTGACTAATTTTTACCATTAAAAAACAGCATATAAAAAAAACAACTTTCAACCTCACTAGTGTTAGTTAAGACGTGCTAATCCACATGCTAAACCACACACAGGTAGCATTTGAATTCCTTTTGTAATTTAAAAAGAAGCATAAGCTGTGTAATTTTCAGCTAAAATATACTACGTTATTTAAACAGACTGTGGTTTTACCGTTAACATTTAATATTCTATCATTATTTAACATTCTGACTCCCTGTCAATAGTTTTTTTTTTTTTTTTTTTGTGGGAAATTATAAAATTATGTCTTTATTAGAATCTACATGTACTGTAGGCTTAATTGGGTTGGCCATGAGAAAATGTTGAACATTTAGTCATAAATGTATAATCAAAAATAGTTTTGACCTTAAATAAGTTCATACAGAAACCACTGAACACAAACATTATCTCATTGCTTCACTTCTTGATAAAAAATATTCTGTATATTGTATTTAAATTTTTTACATTTTTGACATTTATACAGAATCTAAGGCAAGTTTGCCATTTGCCAGTTTCATTTTACTAAATTCATTAGGGTGTAATATATAGTTGTAAAAGGTTAGCCATGTTAATCATCTAAGGACACCTGAGAGTACTGTACATTTAATATAACTGGTAGTTGGATTTTCTTTTTTTAAATAAACTAGATTTCAAAATAAAACATTTATCTATTACAAAACAATTCTGTAATAAAGTTTAGTCATTACCAACCTACATATCTACATTTTCATTGATCACATGGTGGATTAAAAGAGAAACTTCATTGGGTACTTTTATTTTTGCAATTCTAAAGCAGAAAGTTAAAATAATTTGCACAATTTAGTGTTTCCCCACAGGTGTGAAATATACCCAGAGGTGGAAAGAAGTAATGAATTACATTTACTCGCATTACCTGCAGCACAAAAGTGGTCTACTCTACACAACTAACAACAAATATATGACTTTTAACACAATATTTAGGTTTATTTTATTTTCTATTAATTACTAACCCTTCCCTCCATCTACCCGTATGAGAAGAGTAAGACGAAGTACATAAAAAAAAAAACTAAACACACTTTAGTGTAGATGGTACTGTTTGTGAGAGAACCCTAGCCCTTAAACCCCAACGCATTGTTAGCCATTCTTTGCATTATGTTTTAATAAATCTATAGGAGTCAGGTTTGTGCAATTTTACAGTGACATTTCTTTCAGCACAACCTAGGCAATATAAATAACTAAATTTCATTTCATTTTAACTAACTATACATACATGACTGAGCAAAAGAATTAAAAGGATCATACTGTAAAGGCAAGAAATAGAACAAATATATAAGATCATGTGTGACCATATAATAATAAAAAATAATAATTATAAGAAGTAGTAGTATGCATACATTAACTACTGTATGTAGTCTAAAATAAGGTGACGCGTGATGAAAACCCTCTCTGTCAGCAAACATACATTTCATAGCAAGGACATAATATGCACATTTTGTGAGTTCTACATTTTTGCATCGTCATTCAGGTAGTTGTACAATGTAAATTTTTTAAAAGTAATGGTAAGTTTAATTCTACAGGACATGTCAGAAAACCCAAATACACAGTTTATAAGAACTTTGTGTGTATCCCAGAGATTTCGAGGTAATGAGCCATATTTGAGGCACATTTGAGAAGATTGAGAAAATCTCATTTACTGTAAGTCTCAATGACAGCCCTTTTCTGTTTAGGTGAAAAATAAGAGATTTACAGAAGATCTCATCTTGGAGTTTTCTTAATCAGAGCAAACAGACAAAGTAAAATTGTATGTATAATTCTTAAACATGCATAAAGTTTCAATAATGTTTCAATAAAACAATTATCAGTATAAATTTTATGTTTTTTGTATGCATTGCAATATACAGTAGATATGGTCCATTCATATATTGCAATATATTAAGAAATATAAGCACTAGTTTCCTATGTATGGGAATGTATTATTTAATATATTGCATTATGTTTTACACTATATTGCCATATATTTTCTTCTATAATGGCTATGAGTTAGTTATGCAAAAATCTTGAGGAATTTCAAAGGGTTTTTATTTGATCCACAAGTGCCAGTGTGAGTTAAAAGATAGGACTTGGAGGTGGCTCTAGATGATGAATGAATGTTCCTTATTAGTATAAAGATGCATAAATAAATAAAATCCTTAATGCCCTACTTCTGTCATATTGACAAACTCCATTTGGGATAGATCATCTGCATAGGTCATGTTTGAGGCAAAACATAATTTCATGTGTTAGTGCTCACAAAAATCATTATGCTGGACCTCAATTTGGCAGCGTAATCTGAACACCTGCACTAATCTTTTGCAATTCACACATCCTTTTCCTCTCCAAGCAACTGTCTTCATACATTTACAGAACCTTGGCAAGTCTTCGACCCAAACCTGGATGTTTTTTGCTGGACCAGTTGTCTCTGCTTGTGAATGTGTGTGGATGGATGGAGTCGGGGCTGAGCCAGTCCTTCTATCTTCTGCCACAATTGTTGATGTGATTGCTGAAAACCATGTTCTTTTTTTTGCTTCAGAAAAAGGTAGAGTTGTAAATGTGTCCAAATAAATCCAATACAAAGATGAAGAGATTGTGTTACTTGAACCCACCCAAGTAGGGATGACCGAAATTGTTTATTCTCTTTTTTTTTTTTATCAGCAGCTGATTGCAGTATACCCTCTTAAATTTCATGGAAGCAGTAACATTTTTATGCTTTCATTTTTATAAAATAAATAATGGCATGTTGAAAAAAGTTATACTGTACATTCATATTTAATTTGTGTGTGTGTGTGTGTATGTATATATATATATATATATATATATATATATATATATATATATATATATATATATATATATATATATATATATATATATATTTTTTTTTTTTTTTTTTTTTTTTTTTTTTTTTTTTTTTTATTTTTATTTATATACCCCTACCGATTCCGATACTTGGGCTCAGGGTATCGGCCGATACCGAGTACTGATCCGATACCTGTGTGTGTATCTGTACAGTGTGTGTATATATAATTTCTTTTTTTTTAAGTAAAATCCTACTAGCCCTGTGTAACCGGTTCGACCCTAAGTGCACGGGCGACACCATGAAGCATGGACACGAGGCGAGGTCTTACAGGAAAAAGGGTAATTTATTTAGAAAAATGGGTAAGGAAAGGGTTTAAGGCTCTATGCGGCCTTTTCCACTTCGGCGGCAGGGATGCGAAGGCGGGCTCTACGCGGAAGTGAAGGTGCCACGGGAGCTCGCGCAGCTCATTCATGCGCTCCTCTCGCGGAGATCAAATGCGCCCCCCTTTTTTAAGTCTCTGGGGCGCATCACATCGCCCCGCTCTTGTGCCACTGTCTCTCATAAAATCCACCGTGTCGCAAAGTCTAGCTTCCCAACAGTCAGACCCCGAGCTACACTCCCTGCTGTGTTTTATAGCGCCGGGATGATTAGCGGCGATAGCTCATGGGCCGTTGCCTGATTCTGCGGCCCTGCTCCTTCACATACCTAAAGGGGAGGGGGGGGCGCCTAACTAGTGAGCGAGGAGCGATATCAATTTGGGCGCACGCCCATCACAGGTGCACGCCGTGACACTCTGTAAGTAAGCTAAGCTAGCGGGCATAAATAGGTTATGTTTAGGAAAATATCAGTATCGGAATCGGAACAACCCTAATATGTGTGTGTGTGTGTATATATATATATATATATATATATATATATATATATATATATATATATATATATACAGTGGCTTGCAAAAGTATTCGGCCCCCTTGAACTTTTCCACATTTAGTCACATTACAGCCACAAACATGAATCAATTTTATTGGAATTCCACGTGAAAGACCAATACAAAGTGGTGTACACGTGAGAAGTGGAACGAAAATCATACATGATTCCAAACATTTTTTTACAAATAAATAACTGCAAAGTGGGGTGTGTGTAATTATTCAGCCCCCTGAGTCAATACTTTGTAGAACCACTATATATATATATATATATATATATATATATATATATATGAGTACACATACATATACTGTATATATGTATATGTGTGTGTATGTATATTTATTATTTTGTTATTTTTATTATTTATTTTTCCCCCACATATGCTCCTCAAGTATTTTATGTTTAAGCAAAACCCTAAATCATATGTGCATATTGTGCTTCATCAGCAATTTGCTATGAGTTTATCATGAACTCATCTCTTTAAGTGTATTGCTACTGATTTATGCCATCTTCTTTCATGTTCCCCAGTAGGCACCCAGGTTTATGTGATTTTTATTTAAATGCATTAGCATGCATTTTACTGTATACTTTTATTTAGGTGTCTGGCCAGTGTTTTTCATGTACATTGTAGTAGTTGTTTCTGTTTGGCTGCAGGTAATTTCTTGTGTGTTTTGCAACAGTTCCTGTGTCCCTTTAAGGAATTTCATTGTAACAGACTCGGTTCCAAGTCTGTTCCCTCTAGTCCACTCCCTTCCTCTTGGAGAGATGGAGCCCAAGTGACAGTTGGATAGAATCTTATCTGGAACAAGTGTAGAAATGAATCTACTCTTACGTCTTCCAAGAACATGGTTTGTCCCAAAAAAAAAAAAAAAAGTTGGCATCTGCACCTGAGCTCACTCAATCGGGGAACGAATGTCGTTGATGCCAAATTTATTCTTTCCAAAATTTAATTGGATTAATTGGAAATCCCCTCAAAAATGAATGAATGTAGCATTACCAAAGATCTCCCCCTAGAAAGGGTAGAGAGACAGTAAATGGAAACACTTCTTGGGATTTAGCCAAAATTAGGAAACTGCCTTTGTTTCTACATTTGGCTTGAAACAAATGTTCTTCGACCAGACAGCCTTTAACATTCTAAAGAGCACCATGTGGCTAAAACAAATGCTGGACTTTATCTGATGACATAATTAGCCAGAATTAGCGACTTAGAAGGCAACATTCTCTAATTGCTTCCTAGTGGAGAGAGAATTTTTGCGTGATTCCTGAGTTTTATTTCTTTTGGTTATTGTTTTGTTACCATCCATATCTACCTGTCAGTCATAAGGAAGCTAAAGAGGCGTTTGTGTAACAATGAAACACTATTTATAACCAGTTAGGACGATCTCAAACAATACACATTGTCATTGTTAAACACTTGATATTTAAACAACTTCGGATAGCTTTCGCATTTTTATTACAATCAGCGTCCACTATTTGTGTAAAGTAAAATCACCTCTGTCGGAATGGCTGCCCGTGTGCTGTGCAAACAAAAGAAAGCAATCACGGCCAAATTGTCTGCGCGCCGAAGACTTTTTTCTTTTTCTTTTTCCCTCTCTATCATGCTGCTTAGTAATCAGATAATTCACTCAAACATGCTGCAGTGCCATGCTAACCTGCTAACCTTCCCACAGGGCTCAGCAAGAGTAGCGGTGATTTCTCTCCTTGCTTTTTTATATATATATATATATATTTTTTAAAGGCTGGAGGAGGGATGTGTGCAGAATATTGAAGTGACTTAAGACCCACTGAGAAAGCAAGAGGATTGAATTACGGTTAGTGAACCAGGTGGGGAGAAAACTGAAGGAGAGGTAATGAGAGAAAATAAACTGCATTATTGGTCCACCTGCTAGGACAGGAGATGAGAGTAAGGATGGCAAGTGGAAAGAAAGGAAGGCGGACGGGTGTAGAATATCCAATCTTTGTTTTTTTTTTGTTGGTGTTCACAGTCAGTAAAGCATGAGGCAAAGGAAACTTTGTTCACTAATTACACCAGACGTCACAGACTATGTATTATTAGCAACAATTTTCTTCCGAACGGCTGTCAGTTCAGAACAGCATACATTTGGATTTGGTCCCAATCCGATTATTGTCGCGTTAGCATTAGATAAAAATTGCCAGTTTTACAACTTGTAGAACATTTTCTTTCAGGCAAGTCCATGCCTAAGGGGTTACTCAGAGTAGAGCTTGGTCTCAGGAGTAAATTTTACAAATCGTTATCATTTAAGCCATAATCTGAAATTTTGAACATCTGCTATTTTCCCATGCTCCATAGCACAGGGACTCTGCATACCAATGAGCTGGCCGCTAGTTTGGAGAACATGTAGAGCGGCTTCTGTGCTGGATTATCCGTTTAAAGTGCGCCTCTTGGACTTGATTTCAATCAGTTTGCGAAGTTAATCAGAAAGAGGCAAGATCGCGATGCATGAGCATGCCTCAGGTGCCTCTGTGTGCCCCGTGCCTGCATTAGCTTAATCTCATTCATCAATCCACCAGCCAAAGAGCCTCCCTCTGGCCAAGACAGAGTGAGCGAGTGAGTGAGAGAGAAAGAAAAAGAGGAACTGAATGTATGCTATGTGCAACCATAATGGAAATGTTGAGTAAGGTAATGGAAGACACTACGTTATCTGTACAGATATTGCCCCATGATCTGTGATAATAAACCTTCTCTAAAATTCGACTTGCCAAGATGGTGGGGAAAAAGGGAAAAAAAAACACAGCAAAAGGGGGAAAGGCATGAATCAGCCCTAGAATTATGGGTCAGAACAAAAAGGATGCTTGGCAGGAAGTAGAGTGGGGGATATAATTGCTACTGCACCATTTCTGAAAAGGCTATTGAAAATGCCATTCTGTGCCACGCTGATTGGCTCCCCTACCCCCCCACAACGCACTCTCTATGGTTGGCTGTATTCTAAAAGCATTGAGCATGGATGGCTTTTTAGCAGATGCTGTGAATAGTTTGCATGGCAAAATAACAAGGTAATTAGGGTGTTTGCAAGTGTGGAAACTAGCCGTACTGAGAAACCGAGCGCAGTGGCAGCTAGCGCTACAGCCACAGTCGCGTAGGGTTCGTCCAGACCTGACAGCTTAATTGGCAGAGAAAGGAAACGGGCGAGGATGGATATCAATCCTTATTGTGTGTTTGATTACAGCAAAGCACTTTAATGATGCTTCCATCCCTGTAGTTAGGCACATCTTTGTTCTCCCTATGCTTGGGTTTTGGCCACATTGGGAAAGCAGTATGGATGAAGAAGGTAGGAGAAACGGACATGGCCCTCATTAAGTTATGGTGTTGGCCTTGTCATTAATTTTTATTAAGGTATCAGGTGCAGTTGCAGTTCTTAGAATTTGCAGGGTAGTCAATAACTTGAGCATCTCATACTTTACAACACAGCATCCACTTTTACGATTTGCCACTCGACGCTTTATCCACTAATACGTTAATAACTTAATTGCCAGTGATGCTTTTGCAGTGGATGCTGGCTGCCAACGCAGACAGAGGCCAACGTTTTAGACCCATAATTGTTCATTAAGGTCTTATCTGTTCCAGCTTCACAGTAAGAGCCATATCCAGGTTCTGAGCATATCAGTAGTCTGAGTGTGTCTTTTACACAAGATCAAGTTCTGCTGATTGCAGTGTCTCTGCATCTTCTCACGCCCCTCGTCAAGACATCGCTGTCTTCCTGCCAACTCATCTGTCAGGCATCTGAAAGCATGCACTCTTCCTCAAGTGCACACTCGGAGAACCTATGCTGCTGATAGAGCAGATATATTATTTACAATGCATTAGATGTTAGAACATTATGTTTTAAAGGTTGCTACATGAGACAGAGCTATACATCATACAGTTTTTCAGCATCCAGTCATTCATACTGCCTGGTTTGTGCAAGGTCTGTTCTTCTATGGATGAAGTTAAGGAGTGTGACAAAGTACTCCTGGGTTTTGGAAACCTTTTTAGGACCATTGCAATTTCTTTTTGTCTTTCTCTATATATGATGTTCTAGTTCCGATTGTGGTACAGAATCGCAGTGAGGTTCAGCTGGGTACTTGATAAAGGCAATTCAGGATTCTTGGTTTTCTTCATTCTCTAATGATCTTGGCGGCCGCTCATGTAACACAATGTCTAAAAAGAAACAGATGTCAAATGCTGGGTAATGTGGATATTGGGTAGCTCGTAACAAATTACCATGGATTATGACATGATCGCTTTTTGGAAAACCTCCGGATCAATGAGTTCTCGTAATGCAAGCCTTTGCTAATGCCCCGAATTATTTTCACTTTGTCTCACGGCTCCTGTGCTTTATGTAAACGATGGGGGTGCCGCAAAAACACGCACACTCTTCGATATTTCTTCTCCCTTCACAAATACCCTGTTCTCCCATGAAAGGAAAAAGAGCGAAAAATAAAGAAAAGGAATTAGAGCAGCCGCTTTCAATCAGGCGCAGGCGTTGTGATTAGGCCTGTCACGTTTGAAGAAAAGGGGGAAAAGCGTAGCCTGGTGCTCATTAGGCCGCTGTTTTGATTCGGATTGAGTCTCGAGACTCGGTTCTATTGTCACTCCAGATCGTATGACCTGCGTAAACACGTCTAATCAGGGCGCAGCACAGCAGCTAAACAAGACATGGCATCTGCCTTGCGCAAGAGCGTAACCAAAGCCAGAGCTAACATTCCCTACTGATGCTGTGTGCTAGCTTGGGTCATGTCCCTGTAACAACTGTTATACGTCAGTCCTCACTGCTAATTTCTTTTCCTATAATCTAAACCTTTTAAAATTCTTTAAAAGGCAGGTTGTTGTTTTCTTATTTCACCTTTGAGTCAGTCAGTAATCCGAGGACCACCCAATCAGGGGCAAAACTCCACTTGCCAACTCTAGACAGGCTTGTTCACACGCACACTAGCTTTACCCTTATGGAATTCTACAACAGATTAAATCTGACCTCACGGCTACATTGGCATGTTGTTCAATTCTGATTTTTTGGTCAGATCGGAGTTGTGTGCCATGATGGTTCACGTTCATAATTGAAAGTGACTTTTATTTGACTCTGACGTGGACGCATCTGTTGTGTAAAATGACACGCATTTCAAACAATGGATACTACTATCAAAAATCCACTTGGGATTTTGCTCAGATGAGTCAGTTGTATTTGTTGTGATCCAGAGGAAGGAACAAAGCCAGATGCCCCGCTTTAGCAATTTTAGCAGCAATCACTAGGTCTGGTAGAAGATCCCAGCGCTGCTGGTGATGACTGAAGTCCGTGAGTGTCTCATGCATGAGCATAGTCAAACAGTCGCATGAATTTTGCTCTGTCTGTTCTCATTTAATTCGCATGACCTTGTATTGGATATATATCTACTGTAAGACCACATATAAAGGTTACTCAGGTCTGATGTGAAATCAGATGTCACTTTAGGAAAGAAATTTATATTTGTCAGACAGTGACGATACGGATTTATTGACGCACATGCTGTGTGCAAAATTTTCTGTCTTTTTATAATCTAGACTACATTTTAAAATGCCTCCTTTAGGTCTCATTAATTAAACTGCTTGGGCTATATGATGGATCTAATGATATATTTTCTTTTTTTAAGTTCTCAGATAATTCATAGTCATCTTGCAATAAGACTGCATTGGGGTTGTGAAAGTAAGGAGGAGAAAAGACAGAAAGAAGGAATGGTGGAGCGAGAGCAGGGTTAGAACAGATTAAGGGGTGTAAAAGTGATGATTTTGGAGCCAGGTGATAAGTGAGGACTGTGTGAGTAGGGGATTTTTTTTCTTTCTGAGGAAAAGTGAAACAATTTGTTGAGAAGTAGGGAGATTGAGAGAGATAGAAGTGAAGAATGAAAGGAAGGGAGGAGAAAGAGGTCTGTCATTATGTGGAAATGAGTTACACTTCCCTCCCACTGCATAAATAACACACCTGCCCAAGCCTGGGAGTGTGGAGATCTTTATTAATGCTCTTTAAGTGCGGAGAAGTAAAGGATGATGCCCTTCTGGATACTTCTGGAGAGATACATTTGAAGACAAGGGTCATTTGTTAGATGGTTATGTAAGGTCATGATATTTCCACAGCACTTTGTATGCATTTACATGAGACATTATTTAACGTATTTTAAACAGGCCGGTCTCTACCACTATGTATTAATACTTAATGAACACCAAAGTTCAGCAAGTATTAAACTTTTTTTTTATGTTTTCGAAAAAAGAATGAAATAATAAGCAGAGCCTATGTATTATGGATAACTTCTCATTTTCCTTTGCAACCACCAAAATGTCTTTTTCTATATATATTTATATATTTAGTATAGTTTCACTCTTTACATCCTTCATGTGACTAAACATAATAAAATTAATAATAATAACTAACCAAATAACTAACAAAAACTCAATTAATTTCTCTATATAATGTCTTGCTCGACTAATGCTCTTATCCCAGTGATTCACTAGTACTTGGAGACCATCAAGTTAGAATTTTTTTCTCAGTACATCGGAGCCGTGATCAAACTTCCTGCTTCACATCTGAAACGCTGGTGTCCCAAGAACCCCTTTAATGGTTCAAACATGTGGAATTGGCTTGGAGTGAGGTCAGGACTGCATGTGGCAATAACTCCCAGACGAGTAATGTGTGAATGGTTTTCGTTATTGTGTGTACAGTTTTCACAGACAGGTGTGTGTCCTCTGCAAGATGGAGATAAGTTAGCTATCGTTTTTCAAGGATCAGGCGTTCCACTCTCATAGGAATGACACTTATAGATTATTGTACTGCAGCTAAGAGTCTCATCACTGGACTATGCTTGAAATCTCCTGTAAATCTAAATTTTACGCCTTCATTCATGATGAATTTTATCACCGTCCCAGTCCTCGTTTGACTTGAACACCTCTCGTCTGTCCTGGACTTGTTCTGATGGTTAATTTGTCATATGCTTAATAACAAATTGTGATTTCTCATAAAATGAGTTCCTGTATAAAGACCATATCAAATTTTAATTGCACACAAGTAAACTCCACTTAATTATTTATGTGACTTCTGATGGCAAATGATTGCAGTAATTTAAAAGTTTCATAACAGCCAAG
The DNA here is from genome assembly GCA_030522415.1 of Channallabes apus. NCBI lineage: Eukaryota > Metazoa > Chordata > Actinopteri > Siluriformes > Clariidae > Channallabes > Channallabes apus. The sequence goes on from CM060109.1 coordinate 18,718,868, forward strand.
GTTGACCACTTATGCAATTGCACATTTTATGGTTTTCATTTGTAAACAATTTGCGAACAATATTTCCCCCAGCCCAGCATGTCGGTATTATACACTTTTTATTGTGTAGATTTATGACAGAATCCCAATTAACTCCATAACTTGAATTAATTCCCAAATTTGATTGTTCGGAAGAATTTCATTTGCTGTAAAGTATTGTGGCTGTACCAATTAGTGCCAACTGGAAACAAATTGCAGGTACATATTTAAGCACTCATTAAAATGTGCTATTTACTTACAGTTTTTATAGTAACTAATTTGAAAAGACATGTTTGGTGGATGCTTAGTATAATTTAATGGAGCTAAGTAGGTACTGTAGGTGTTCATTTATTGAAAATAAAACAATAAATAGTGGTAATTTTTTCTTCTATAAAAGTATGATTTTGATTTGCATTTTGGATTCAGACTTTTGGGCCACCCTGTTTGCACACAAAGTATGTAAGATTTATTTATAGACCTTACATTGTATAGTTCTGTACAAAAAAAAAAAAGAAAGAAAATAAAAAGATGATAAAATTACACTGTTAAAGATAGTAAGTATAAAGTGAAAGATAAAATACCCCTGAGGGCACAAATATTTTAGAAACAACATACAACACAGACGCAAGATCATAAAATAGAAAACGATGTCACCCATTAGTCTTGTTTAAACACCTGCCAGTAGAGATAAGGTTTGAGACCAGGCTTTGAAACTGAAATAAAGGAAGCTTGCCTAATTGGCGTTGGAAGTGGGCGCCACAATCTAGACTAAAACGTGCTTACTTTTTCATTTTAACTATGTCCCAACATAACAGCTAGCTAATTATATGAGGATGACCTTATTGGTTGGTGCACGTAATTCTCTCTGTGTTGATCCATTCAGGACTAAAAAATTTATAGTAGTGCAGTACATAAAAAAGACTTTTTTTCCATATTGTCTTGGGTTTAAACAAACTAATCATATTTTTCAAACGTTTGTTACATCAAATATGTGAAACATGGAAGCTTGTGCTGTAAAAGAAATACACTATCTGAGGGGTAATTTAGTTGCTGCATTAACAGGATATTTATTTAACAATTTTCGGACTTCACCGCACTAAGTAATGAAATGTATTGCCCATGCCCCGCTATGCATCATTTGCTCAGATATAATACATGTGTAAAGTCAGAGTTTACTGTTCTTTAATCTAGGATTCACTGATGCATTACAGTTAATAGAAATGCTATATAAATTACATTTCAAATGAATCTGTTCAAATACCCATGTTAGTGATAAGTTCTTGTAATTATGACATGCATAAATGATTATTGTCCGTAGAGGTAGCACCCAGTGATTCAATTAAATTCTAATTCCCAGACCATTCCCACCACACACCTATTGTTTCTGGGATGCTACTGTAGGTCCAACCTGACACTGACTAGGATAGAAGCTGACTTATATGTATATATGTATATGTATGTGTATATATATATATATATATATATATATATATATATATATATATATATATATATATATATATATATATATATATACACACGTGTGTGTGTGTGTATGTGTATACTGTAATTAATATATATATATATATCACACACACACAGTGGTGTGAAAAACTATTTGCCCCCTTCCTGATTTCTTATTCTTTTGCATGTTTGTCACACTTAAATGTTTCTGCTCATCAAAAACTGTTAACTATTAGTCAAAGATAACATAATTGAAAACAAAATGCAGTTTTTAAATGAAGGTTTACGTTATTAAGGGAGGAAAAAAACTCCAAATCTACATGGCCCTGTGTGAAAAAGTGATTGCCCCCCTTGTTAAAAAATAACTTAACTGTGGTTTATCACACCTGAGTTCAATTTCTGTAGTCACCCCCAGGCCTGATCACTGCCACACCTGTTTCAATCAAGAAATCACTTAAATAGGAGCTACCTGACACAGAGAAGTAGACCAAAAGCACCTCAAAGGCTAGACATCATGCCAAGATCCAAAGAAATTCAGGAACAAATGAGAAAAAAAGTAATTGAGATCTATCAGTCTGGTAAAGGTTATAAAGCCATTTCTAAAGCTTTGGGACTCCAGAGAACCACAGTGAGAGCCATTATCCACAAATGGCAAAAACATGGAACAGTGGTGAACCTTCCCAGGAGTGGCCGGCCGACCAAAATTACCCCAAGAGCGCAGAGACAACTCATCCGAGAGGCCACAAAAGACCCCAGGACAACATCTTAATTGAGGCAAGTGAGGCCTGCAGTTCTTTAGGTCAGTGTTCACGACTCCACCATAAGAAAGAGACTGGGCAAAAACGGCCTGCATGGCAGATTTCCAAGGCGCAAACCACTTTTACGCAAAAAGAACATTAAAGCTCATCTAAATTTTGCTAAAAAACATCTCAATGATTGGCAAGACTTTTGGGAAAATACCTTGTGGACCGACGAGACAAACGTTGAACTTTTTGGAAGGTGCATGTCCCGTTACATCTGGCGTAAAAGTAACACAACATTTCAGAAAAAGAACATCATACCAACAGTAAAATATGGTGGTGGTAGTGTGATGTTCTGGGGTTGTTTTGCTGCTTCAGGACCTGGAAGGCTTGCTGTGATAGATGGAACCATGAATTCTACTGTCTACCAAAAAATCCTGAAGGAGAATGTCCGGCCATCTGTTCGTCAACTCAAGCTGAAGCGATCTTGGGTGCTGCAGCAGGACAATGACCCAAAACACACCAGCAAATCCACCTCTGAATGGCTGAAGAAAAACAAAATGAAGACTTTGGAGTGGCCTAGTCAAAGTCCTGACCTGAATCCTATTGAGATGTTGTGGCATGACCTTAAAAAGGCGGTTCATGCTAGGAAACCCTCAAATAAAGCTGAATTACAACAATTCTGCAAAGATGAGTGGGCCAAAATTCCTCCAGAGCGCTGTAAAAGACTCATTGCAAGTCATCGCAAACGCTTGATTGCAGTTATTGCTGCTAAGGGTGGCCCAACCAGTTATTAGGTTCAGGGGGCAATTACTTTTTCACACAGGGCCAGGTAGGTTTGGATTTTTTTTTCTCCCTAAATTTAAAAACTGCATTTTGTGTTTACTTGTGTTATCTTTGACTAATAGTTAAATGTGTTTGATTTTGTGTGACAAACATGCAAAAGAATAAGAAATCAGGAGGGGGGGGGGGCAAATAGTTTTTCACACCGCTGTGTGTGTGTATATATATATATATATATATATATATATATATATATATATGAATATATATATGAATATAATGTGATTATTTTTTGCTAAATTACTACGAGAAAGCCCACAAACACTAAGGCTCAGCAGTTAGCGTTGATGCCCCATAACTCCCGGTCTCAATCCTGAGCTCATGTTACTGTGCGTGGCATGAACCAAAAGACCACTATTATATCCTGCAGATCATCATTAATACCACTGCTGTGCCATGCATTTATCTGTGTGGCATTTGAGGGTATTTCTGTATTATTTAAAGGTGTGAAAGCCATTTCCATTCACTTATTATGCATCAAGTAAAGTGGCAGAGTGCCAGATCTCCCTGTCTGAGTACCATCGCATTATGAAGGCTTCGGGCTTTAAATGACTTTTAGTGTTTAAGTGTTGGAAGGTTTTATGTTTTTTTTTTTTTTTTTTTCCTAAATGAATTTCTAATTGCTTCTCATGTGATGCTTCAGTTTTCTGTTAATGCACAGTGTCATCACAGCACATACCAAAGACTGTATGATTAGCCCTCAGGGTCTGATCTATTTTCATTTAGTTTTGTTCCAAAAGAAGTCATCAGATGGAAAATACCATCAGTTCACACAATGATATCACACATGGGTAATGTTTTTATTAATTTATTTGCTTTTGTGATAGCTAATACTACATTTGCATATTTTTTTTTGTAAACTCCTCATCTCCAACTGTTTTTTTTTTTCTTGCTGGGAAACACAGACCTTGACCTCGCAAAAGTAAGGTGATGTATCACACCTGCAAGGACTGAACTAGAAGCTTTCCTCTCCCATTCGAACATGTACTGAGCACCCATGTAATGTTTCAGTGTTTTTTCTCATTGTTGTCACAGTGATTGCACACTCTAATATTACATTCAGACGTCTTTAGCTTTGATTACGGCACACAATGTGGTGGCCAAATCATGTGTGAAAATTATTCCTCATGCTCTCATAACGACAAATCTTTCACAGTTTGAACGCGGGGAAAAAAAAAAAAACTTGACTGGTGTGATGACCTGGTCATTCAGAACATTCAGGTCAACAGGTCACTTTATTTTATTGAATATAATATTGCTGAGCCTAAACCTGAGCAACTAAAGCAATCCCAGATCATAACACTACCTTCACAGGCTTGTACAGTTTCCTTTTTTTCTGACACAGTCATTCTAACATAGGGTCAAACTGGACTCATCAGACCATAAGACCCTTTTCCATTGCTACAAAGTCCATTCTTTTATCTCCATAGAAAACTTAACACTAAATCATATAGTGTGTCATATAGTGTGTGTGGAAATGTTCTTTCTTACTTTATTAGACATAATTATTTTGTGTATATGAATTAATTATGTTGAAAGTGTACAATGTCTTTGATAAATAAAATAAATTAATAAAATTACAATAAGGAATATACTGGATTTAAACATTAAAAAATTTATTTACTCATCAATTCAATAATATTAAAAAGGGTTATAAGTCTTGTCTTTTTTTTTTTTTTTTTAATAATTCAGCTGAGCACTTTCAGTTCACAGAAAGAGTGGGCAAGGGCATTTCACCCTTTGGGGGCCATGGCACTAAAGGACCAGCCACCCATTGAGGACAATCTGGTACAGGCAGTCTGCTGCCAGAGAAACAGAGGGTTCCAGGAATGAGGAAGAAACTTGGGAATGAAATGACGTTCCCTCTTTGATGTGCAGTAGAAATCATTGGCAGCATTTAAACACAAGCCTCATTGTTATATCTTCATTCCAATGATCTCAGTTTAGACTAAAGTAAGTAGGAAAATAATGGCTGAGTAATTTGGTTGTTCATTGACTAAATTTTTTTAATTTGCATTTGGTTTGTGTAATTCGATCTGCTTCTCTTTTACTTTACTTAATTTCACTCATGCCTGATGGCAGAAACAATTTACCCATATTATTTATTTAGTCCCTCAGCCTCACTCTGAGCACTTTTTCTCCTCCATTTAGTGTTCTGGTCCATAAACGGTGCAGGGCAGTATATTTGCAGTGTTTTGTTAAGAAAGAGAGAGGAACTCCTATTATGTGCACGTGAGAGACGGTGATCAGATTTTCCATTATGCCCCTAATAGTCTCGCACGTCCTCCAAACAATTTTTAATTCAGAAAGGCAACCTTGAACATATGAGACCGGGTGTCAATTAACAGTTTCATATAATTAAAGCATTACTGAGGCATGAGTGGAACAGAGAGTTCTGTTTTGTTGTTTCCTTCTGTGTAAAGCAATTAACAAAGATAAACAGTTTCTGGTGATAAATCCTTACAAAAGATAGATTTTATTGTTTGTCTTGAGTTTAAAAGTTTGCCAAGGTTGCACTTGTCCCCTCTGGTGTGTTACTGCTAAGATAATGCAGTCGAAATTAGTGTCTCTCAAGGGAGAATTCATTTGGTGGCAATATGAGCAATTACAAGTCTTGGGTCAAAATTAATCCTCAATTAATTGATGGCAGTTGTTAAGTCTTATCATCAAACTTGATGTTTTTGCCATGGGGTGTCAAGTAAATTCTGTAGTAAGCTCATTTCCTTCAAATATCTAGGTTTTGATTTTGTCTCGAAAGCCTTTACAAGCAGGGAACTTTACCATTTTTTTTTGTATTTAAGGGATTAACGGTTTTATAAATGCTTTTTTAGGGCTCTTTTTCTAGGGCAAATATATTTATTATGACTATGACAAATTACTCTGACATTTAAAATAATTTTAACTGTTTTAGAATAATTTATAATGATGTACTGAAATATTATTGTAGCATTCCAGTTAGTAATATTGTATAATATGCAAAGAATTTTGTACCTTTACAGTATATTATATGAGAATTGAAACGAAGAAACAAAAATAAATTAACTAAAGGTTGGCATAATCGCATTCCCATTTCAACCCATTCCCATTTCATATTACAGTTATCCATTATACCCTCTGTTTGTATTTATTTTTAATATAATCTTCTTGATACCAAAAAGGTTGAGAATAAGTGTATAATAAAGTTATTTCATTTTAGTTTATTAAATACTGCAAAAATTCCTTAGCAACTGAATCTACATGCATGTAAGAGATGAAAATCTCCTGGACTTATTGCATAGAAATTGCAATCGGTGACATTTTAACTAATACTGTCTTATTATTTTATCCCTATAGATTAGATAAATGGAAGATCTGGTGGTTTAAAGATTCTTATATTTCAATTCTATTTCCTTATGTGCTTTAACCACGTAGACAGGTCCTTTCACTGAAAACTCCCATTATACTTATAGAAATTAATTCTCTAGACTGAAAGCACTCACTTTATTCCACATGCTTGAGAATTATCGGGTGAGCTGAATCAAATGTTAAACTCCTAGCGAAACTCCTTTTAAACACATTAAAAAGCTCAGTGTGAGTGACAATATGAACACTTTTTCCTTCATCCATGGCGTTTTTCTTTCTTAAAAATTGAATGTGCTCCTATTCATAGAGTAAATTTAGATTCATGGAAAACTCGCAGACCTACTGGTAGGTGAGAAAAAAGAGAGTGGCGAGTGAGTCAACTTCTCAGAAACTAAAGGGCATTTATCGAGTGTGGAGTCTATTTTTTTGGTCAAAAAGTAAAAATGCTCAATATTGCTCAGTTATTGGATTTCAGCTACTGAGAACAAGCTCAAAAGACCATTTTTAAGTGCACAAAAAGAAAACCACGAACCATATTCACTATATCCTCTCCTACCCTTTTAGCAAGCTGTTTCTTAATGGATAGATGTCTCTATGTTGACTGGGGCTAAAGTCCAAAATGTGCCAGAGCTCTGGATGTACCACTGGGTCAGTATGAATGTTCGGGGGAAAAGAAACAAAACTCAACAGTCTTTTCCTGGTGTGCCAGTGAGCGGAATCGGCAGAACAGGCCAAGCTGAAATCGGGGACTTCAAAAGGGTAGAGGATGGTGTGTGTTTGTTCAGGCCTATAGGCTTTGTGCCAGTAGAGACACAGGAGAAAAGCTTGCTCCAACCAAGCGGAGATATCATTCTATCAGTTTGTGTCGGTCTATGACAGGAAAAAACTCAACACGGGAATCATGTGGACAACCCACTTAGTAGTGGTCACAGACATTTGATGCCCTCACAACTGAAAAGAAGAAGAAGAAGAAAAAAAAACAAGAGTACTCATCTTTAAACTAAAAAAATCTTGAAAAATCTAAAAAAAAAAATCTAAAAAAAAAAAAGACTGATGGAAAAATGAAAGAACCAATACCTAATGTCATTAAGGTATTAAGGTTACTATTACGTTACTTGGTGTTGTAACTCATTTAACCAGAACTGCTCTTGCACTGGGTGGTACAGTGGCATTTCACTTTGGCTTCCAGGGTCGGGTTTGATTCGGGTCTGTGTGTGGAGTTCTCACCATGTCTGGTGGGTTTCCTTAGGGTGCTCTGGTTTCCTCGCACATGGAGGCCTAATGCAAGCTATTTGGCATTTAGTGCACTAACCTTTTGCACCAAGTCTCCTGGGATAGGCTCCAGACTTTATCAGGCTGTAATCAGAGTTTACTGTTTAACAGGATAAGCAGTATAGAGAATGAGCATTCTTGCATTTAGGATGTCCTTGCTTGACAGTCCCTGGGTGCAGCAGGCTGTCGTGCACTAGGTGTTCTGCTGCCTTTCTATCATGGCCAGCCTTGTCTTTTTCGGTCATTTGTCCTGTATTGGCTTTTCTATGGCATTGGATTAGACCGGCTGGCCTTGTTCCCTACAGCCTTGTGTGCCTATGATCCTGCCCCCAGTTTACTTGTATATAATTGATAACTAGTGTTAATGTGTTAGTTATGTGGTGTTAATGTTACGGCTGATCTGTGTATGTGCTCATGAATTTTTATCACCTAGTGCTTTTCAAGAACTTCACAGTGCTAAGTCGTGCTTAGTCTTTTCATTGATGTGGTGATCCAGTTTTATTTTAGCCAACAGTTTCCCACTTTACCCGCAGTCCCATTTGACTACCTGCTGATACTTAAACTGCTATCTCGCCAAGATCGCTAAGTAGAAGAGCTCTGCTGTAACTCAGCACATCTGTGTCATATAGACTGAAGTCCAACATCTGCTGTTTCCACTAAATCTACAATTAATTTCTTATTAATCTGATGCTGTGAACATTACTGGAAAATGGCGTGTGAGAGAACCTGCTCTTTGTTTTTAGAAACTTACAAACAAAATCCATTATCACATATGTTTGAAATCATCCTCTTAAACTTTATTACAGCTGTGCTACAATTAGTCGGATTTCTGTGGGAGTGGGGGAGACAAAATCTTATCTGGAATAGAAAAAAAAAGTAGTTTTCTTAAATTACTCATAATGCAAGTGTGTGGGCACTTAATCTGCCTGTCTTTGATGAATAGGAGCCACTCAGTCTGGCATTCACTCGCTCCCTCTGTCGTACAGCCACACAGATACACACTGGGGTAGTGTGGGATTGTTTGACTGAGGAAGGAACAGGTTGTGAATGTCAGGAAGGGTTTGTGTGTTCATGCAGGGGAGTGCGTTCTCTTCTACACTACTCTCCCACCATGGGAAAGCTTCATCAAAACAATAGTGTGTATGTGTGAGTGAGAGACTATATCCCCTGCCTTGTCAGCTCAGCAAGACCTACCTCTGTCTCTGTCTCTCACTGTTGCTTTGATTGCATGATTCAAGAGCTCCCCCTAGGCTGAGATGAAAGCGAGCCAATAGTGACACATACACACACAAAGCTTACCCACTCCACTGACGGGCTGAACCAGTTCTTTCCAATTTTCCTCAAAGTCTGAAAATCCTACTCCTCTTTTGGAAAGAAGTCCTTAAAATCCTTCCCATTTTGATATCATACTGTACAATATGGACTATAATATAATCTGTGACAGCTCTGATTTGGTTCTGGTTTCTGATTGTCAAAACAGGAAGTAAGGGAGAATGCCTTTCATTGCCCAATTTCTATAACAGTCAGTAGAATTGCAGATACGCCACATTGAATCTAAACAGACTCATGTAGGGGTGTAACACATTCCACCAATTTGAATATTTTTTTTCATGATTGAAGAGATTACAAAAGGCATTTACACTCTCACTCACTCAGTCTGTACAGGGTCATGGGAAGCCTGGAGCGTATCCCAGGGGACTCGAGTCACACACACTTACTTGCACACTGCGGGCAATTTGGGAATGCCAGTTAGCCTAATCAGCATGACTTTGGACTGGGGGAGGAAACCGGAGTATCCGGAGGAAATCAAATGTAAACAGTCATAATATATGTTTACCAAGAAAAAAAGATTCTCTGGAAATTATGATGAGAAAAGCATAAAATGCAGGAAGTTTCTACTATAGCAATACAAGGGCAGGGCTACTGTGTTCTAGAATTTGATTGGATGTTGCAGATTCTTTTTTCTTTCGGCTGCTACTGTTAGAGGTCGCCACAGTGGACCATTTGTCTCCATCCAACGCTGTCTACCACATCTTCCCATGTCACTCCAACCTCCCGCATGTCCTCCCTCACCACATCCATAAACCTCCTCTTGGGCCCTCTTTCTACATGTGCACTCCCTTCTTCACTTCTCTACCACACTCCCTATTGCTTTACACAATTGACCCTAAATATTTAAACTTCCTCTTCCTTTGTTTCTACTACTTGCAACTGCACCTTACCCCCACCTTCTCTCTCATTTACACACATGTGCAGTACTCCATCTTGCTCCTACAGTACTGATCTTTATGAATCCTCTCTCCAGTGCATTCTTCCACCTCTCTAGACTCTCACTGCTAATCACATTATTATCCACAAACATCATAGTTTATGGGGACTCTTGTCTAACCTCCTCCATCAACCTGTTCATCACCACTGCAAACAGGAAGGGACTGAGAGCAGATCGCTGGTGCAGTCCCATCTCCACCTTAAAAAAAAAAAAAGTCGTCCAACCCCTGTAACGCTGTCCTTGTACATATCGTGCACCACCTTCACATCCTTTTCTGCCACTCCTGACTTCCTCATGCAATGCCTCAGTTCATCTCTGGGAACCCTGTCATGCCTTTTCTCTAAATCTACAAACACACTATACAACTCTTTCTGACCTTCTCTATACTTTTCCATCAGCATTTTCAAAGCGAATATTGAATCTGTAGTGCTCTTTTTTTTTTTTTTTTTTTTTTTTTTTTTTTTGGCATGAAGCCGTAGTTCTGCTTACAGATTGTCACCTCTCTTCTCGACCTAGATTCCACTATTCTTTCCCATAACTTCAAGATGTGGCTCATCATCTTTATGCCTCTGTAGTTATTGTAGCTCTGCACATCTCCCTTGGAACTAAACATTTCTTCTCCACTCATCAGGCATTCTCTCACTTTCAACACCACTGTCAACTCTCCTAAACACTTAAATGTCATCTGGACCAATTGCCTTTCCACTCTTCATCCTCTTCATAGCATTAACCTTACCAATTCCGTCGACTACCTCATTCACGACCTGCACCTCATCCATACTACTCCCTCTCTCTTTTTTTAATTCATTAGCTCTGCAAAATACTCCCTCCACCTCCTGAAAACACTTTCTTCACTTGTCATTACATTTCCATCTGCATCTTTTATCACCCTAGTCTGTTGTACATCCCTGCTCGGTCTCTTTGTCTGGTCAGTCAATATAATTTCTTGTCTCGTTCCTTTGAGATTAGGTTTTCATACAACTCACTATACAGTATGTCGGTTCCTTTGCATTTGCCACTTCCATCTTCAGTTTACATCACATGCTCTCATCACTCTTACCATCCCATTTTTCTCTTGATGCTTTCCTGTAACGTCCTCATTCCACCACCAAACTTGCTTCTTTTCCTTTCTCTGTCTTGGTGTCAAGCCAAATGCCTTCCTAGCTGTCTTCCTTACCACTTCTGCAGTGGCTGACCAGTCATCCAGCATCTCTTTACCACTATCCAGTACCTGACATCCCTCCTCTGTGAATTTCACACAAAAATCTTCCTTTTTCTAACTTCCACCATCTAATCCTGATTTCAGTCAATGTATACCAGTACTTCAGGGTGATGATCACTGTTTGTTTACAAGGGCAGGACAAATACACGATTAATAAGTAGGATTCTTACTGATTTACCTGAATAATAATAAAAAAAAAAGAATAGATTAGATGGATATTAAATGGACATAGTTATACCATAATTTAAAACGATTAAACATTAAGATCAGCTCACCTAGATTTTAGGTTCCCTTGTGCCACTGGGGCGGGGGTTCTGGCCCCTTGTGGCGTGACTCCACAAAAGACCTCTGGATTGAGATCTGGGGAATTTGGAAGCCAGATCCACAACCTTAAACTCTTTACTGACACTTGTCATGCACGGCTAGCATCATAAATGAGTCTTGGACGCTCACGATCTCGTCACCAATGTATATAATTGATAATGTTATTCACATTACCTGGTCATGGTGTTAGAAAGCCAGTATTCCGTATTTATATACAGATCAACATTCAACACTGTCTACAACACACACAAAAAAAACCCTCTAACCCTATATTGATTTCCCTGAGACTTTAAAGTAAAACATAAAAATATAAAATATATTTAAAGTCAAAAACAAGATGTGAATATAATAAAATATGTGAATATAATACAATTGCTCAAAGTAAAAAGTAGAACATTTGAATAGCCTGACCAGTTAAAAGACATGTCAGTGCAGACAACTTCATTTAATGTATTTTCTCTCATTCTCTTTTTTTTTTTTCCTGTGCATGTCTTATCACCCTGCTCATCATTCCCTCTGGCCTGAAGCCAGCCCTGCACATTAGCACCCTATTTCATATCCATGTCCATTACCATAATCCATATTCAGCCGAATCTCCATACTTGGTAAGGTTGAATATAATTCATCAGGCACGTCAGGGGAGCGGGCCGTGGCAGCTCATTCACGCTCACACGGCAGATTTAAACTAGCTCTTTCTTTTCTAATCTGGGCATCCCTGAAGCCTGGATGTCGCTTTGGTAAATTACCATCCACGTTCCAATGACCTCGGATGACAATAAGAGCCGACATTCTGTAGATTCAGATCGCAACTGTGCTGCTTGTAATTGTGTACAAGTTCTCCTTTTGGAAGAATAATAACTGTAATTGTTTTTCACCATAAGGGTGCATACATGGAACTTGAAGTGGGCGTGGTCTAATTACTATGATGAACTGACCTATTATTTATAGCTCGTGCACCAGATGAATCAATTGCAGACATTCGGTCATATATTCTATGGCGAGTCCACCTTAATTGGTGTCATTCCAACAGCTTTGAAGAACCCTCCACCCTTGCTGACTTATCTTATCCACTAACCTTTTATGAACCCTTAACCTGTGCTATTTGTTCAGACCATCATCTCATCTGCACATCCAGACCTATTTCTAGGCCTTCAGCTACATCCTCCTTTCCTCAAAGCGTTAGTCATTACATAAAAGCATCTCTTAATCACAGATGAAATTCCATCATAGGACGTTTTTAAGCTCCACAAACTCCTCTCTCTGTAATCAGCGCTTCAGCATCAAGAGCAAAATCATGATGCCAAAACATTTCAGAATGTTCTGAAAGAACCACTGAATGAAGTTTAACACTGCTGCTTGGCGGCTTTGAGGTTTGTGTTTCTACTTTTTGGAAAATGGAATCTAGTTCAAAGCGGTGCATTCAGGCAGTTGATCGAGGCTGTAATCTTAGACTCGTCTCTGTTCCCGTGACTACGGACTTCCACTGAGAGCCATTGTTCAGCCACATCAGTTCCTGTGTTACATAGTGCTGATAGTGAGCTGCTTATCCCGCCATCATTTGCTGAACCAGGATTTTTATGCCTTTCTCTTTTCTCTCTCTTCCTCCGCCACTCCGATTTTGAGGCTGCCAGTCAATCTTTTCTAAACGTGTGTAAATCCTTCCTGGGCCACACCAACAAGCATCGTCTCAAGGACAGATTTACAATTTGGTAAAGCTGTACAGGTCCTTTCCATGCCTTCAAATAAAACCTGAAGTAGGGAGCAAGAGCGACCAAAAGACGAATGCAGACTAAAAAAAAAACTGTCATGTAAAGCACAACTTCTGGATAAGGAGCTAATGAATGTGAAATGTAGCATGCAAACAGAAACACCTACTGTATAAAAGCCAATTTTGACATCATTTTGCTCCAGAAAAAATAACCTCATACAAGTACATCCAAATGACATGGATCAAATAGCTTTATATGTGTGTGCATCTCTCTAAGGCGTTACCAAACCAGTATGAACTCTGACATGGGATCATCTCCATCATCTCGGGTGTGTTTTGGACATCTCCGGGAGGTACCGTTCCAGAACCTTAAACCGTATAAACAGCAATGTATGATTCATGCTGTGGATTACACTAAACTGGATGAGCTTGCAATCTGCTGGAAATAAATCACGAAGCGATTATACTGCCAACATGCACCAAGGAACTAGCCCACATGTATGACCTAAGCCTGATGGATGAATATGCTCATTGGTTTTTTAGCTATTAATAGATGTTTATTGCAAGTACATAATGGCTAAGGTTATATTACTGGCACAGACCAATTTCAAATGTAATGTGATGTTACATGTGCTGAAATTGCTGATGATGTACTATACTGGAAGTCAGTGTGGATTTTTGTGTCACTATCCATCATCTTATGTCGGCATCTGCGTCATCATGGTTTTGTCGTCACGCTTTTATTATATCCTCAACCCCTCTGAAACCATTCATGGGAATTTGACCAAACCTTCATACAGCCTTAATTGGGAAGCACAGATGTGCACTAGCGATTTCATTTTCTAATAACATCACTTTTTTTTTTTTCTGCACAGCATTAAAAATCATGGAGCGTGTTCAGTGGGTAGTGACACATTTCGTCCTTGGAAGACTCGCATCTATTTTTGTATGGATAAAATTAAAATGCGGAGTTTAGATGTAATGATGTGTCACTATCTGTATCTGGTTAATGCTCCTAATATTCATATGTGAATACATGTAAAGCTTTAAATCTATAGTAAACAAGGCCAAAACAAGAAATGGCTTGTTTGTTTGTTTGTTTGTTTTTAATTAAATATGAACCCTAAGGAAATGATCAGGAAACGACCTGAAAACGTGCTTAACTGTTAACTTAAGCACTTGCTTAATTTTTACCCCCTTCCTAAATTTTGCATTTTTCAAAAATGGCATCCATGGGAGAGTTCCAAGGACAAAGCCACTACTGACCAAAAGGAACACAAAGGCCCTTTTTTTTTGTGCAAAAAGGACATACCAACAGTCAAATATGGTGGTGGTAGTGTGGGGCTGCTTTGCACTTTCAGAACCTGGATGACTTTACATAATTGATGGAAACCTTATTTCTGCGCTCTACCTGAAAATCCTGAAGAAGAATGTCCGACCATCAGCTCATGACCTCAAGCTCAAGTGCACCTGGGTTATGCAACAGGACAATAATCCAAAACACATCCATCTCTGAATGTCTTGGGGGGGGGGGGGAATATTTTGGTGTAGCCCTGTAAAAGTCTGGACTTAAATCTGATTCTGATGACATTAAACAGACCGTTCATGCGTGAAAACCCACAAATGTGGCTGAATTAAAACAATTCTGCAAAGAAGAGTGGGCCAAAATTACTCCGCAACGAGTTAAAAGTCTAGAGTTATTGCGAACTCTTGATTGCAGTTGTTGCTGCCAAGGGTGGAACAACCAGTTATTAGGTTTAGGTGACACTTTTTCACATAGGTCCAGGTTGGTTATGGCAGCTTTTACTTAATAAATGAAATCATCATTTAAAAACTGTATTTTGTATTTACTTGGGTTATCTCTGTGTAATATAAAATTTGTTTAGTCATCTTAATCATTTAAATGTGACAAATACTTTTTCAGCAAACTGTATAATGCATCCCATGGCGGCTTGGTTTGAACCATAGACTGTATAAGGACTGAACAAACGCTATTAGGCTTTCTGAAGTGCGGTTTTAAAGCTCAGCTGTTTAAACTTTGACTCAACCTAAAACGCCTGAGCATGTCAGTTGGGAGAAACATGCCAACATGTTACCCTAAGCTTGCTAGCTTAGCTAAAATGCTGGCTAGCGTTAATTTTAACATTACTTTCAATTTGATTGAGCTCCTTCACTACACATCGTCCAATGTCAACGCTTACATTTTTTATAAGTTAAACCACAATGCTTCCAGTTAGCTAGTTAGCTAAATGAATGAGTAGAAGACAGCTGTATACTGCAGGTGTCGCACGGATTAGCCATCACTTTAATTATGAATAATTTTATGGCTTAATATAATTTTTACTGGTGAGTTAAACAGAAAGTCACCCCTGGGATGGAAAATTTAGCTATGGAGACGTTTTTCTGATGTAAATTTGGACATTTTAACATGGTTGTCTATGAGGATTGACTCATTTTGGCAGCCAGCCCCTAGTGGTCATTTGAGAACCTGCACATTTTGGCATTTCTGCTCTGGCCTCATTTTTCAGACCTGGAGGTTGCCCCTTGGATTTACTGGAAACCAGACATTATGTGAAGCTGTATCAATCAGTGCTTCTCCTATTCCTTTCTGAATTTCTATCAGTTTCCAAATTACATGTTCATATTTAAATCTATCTCTAGAATGCATGAAGAATATAAAATCGAAAATGGCTCTGCATAAAACCATGAGCTCTGCACATTATCCTCAATTTAGTTACCCAATCTTGACCTGATTTAACATAGTTACTGTTCTGGCATACAGCTGACTATTTTTTCTAAAGCAAGACATTTTCCCATGACTGTTGATGAGATGGGAGATTAGCACAAAACAATAGGAAATACAGAAATTAGCCACATCTCTCATGTGTCTTTCAGAGTCTGGTTCCAGACACATGCCATTGAACAAGACTAAAGCCTGCCATTTCAAATCCAAACCCAGTCAAATTAACACTTCTACTTGTCATGCATGTCTGTACACTCATGTGAATGTCGACGTGAGAACGTCGCAATAATTCGGCTTTTTATTGAAGCCGCATGCCTGTGCACTCCTTCTCCGTGGGAGGTAGGGCACTGCAAATTCTTTTCAACTGAGGCAATCGCACTATAATAGGGATTTGTGGCAGTGTTAAAGAGCGCATAATAAAACAATAAGGGAGTTTTGCGGAAAACCGGGGAAAATAATTAACCTAATCTCCTCTGTTTGACTGTGTCTCACTCGAGGATTGTGGTTTGGAAAACAACTCGAGACTCCCACACTAAATCTCTCTCTCTCTCTCTCTCTCTCTCTCTCTCTTATACCTTGCATACCTCTTTGTTTGTAAATTAACATTTTCTCCCAAGCCTATTAAAGAATTTTAATTCGAAGTTCCTTTTCTACCTTGGTATAGAAGGAATTGGGTCCATCCACTCTAATCAGGCTAAAAAAATGCCATATGATGTCAGAGTAAAAGAGGTTTTTGGCATGGAGTGAGGTCATCTGGCTTGCATCTAGCTCTACACCATAAGCCTACACCTTATGATAAGATAATCTCTTGTTCTTTCCAGACTTGCTTCGTCATCCCCTATCTCCTGCACGTGTTTCTGTTCAATCCAGGAACTCGCAGAACATTGACCTCATGCCCAACTGTCATTTTTGACAAAACCAATCTACTCCGTTTGATACAAAACACACAACACGCTTTAAGTGATATGAACATTATGAGCAGAATCACCTTGCTCTGGATTCCCCTTGGTCGTATTCCATCTTGTTAGCTTCTCTATAAACACTCATTGATTCACTTAACATGAGTCTGACCTAAATTCCTGAACTTTTTTCTTTGCCATTTTTTTTCTGTGGTCCCTACTTTCTTGCTTCCTTGCGTGTAGCATTACTGTAGATCTTGCTTGTTTAAATGATGCTAACGAAATGGGTTATGCCTAAATTTTTTGTCCAACCTTTAGCCTTGGCTGTCTGCCTGAGGAGATTACATTCGGTGAGGAGCCAGCTTAATAAGCACAGCAATACATGAAATCATCTGCCTAAAGTTAAAAAAATCTTGCTACCCAAGTGTAATTTTCTTAACCCTGTCTTAAGGAGGAAAAAAAGCAACTTATATGCAGCAACCTTTAAACATTTCCACTTGAATGATTTCTACGAGACGTCCTGCACCACCGTACAGTGCCAATGGAAAGTTTTCAGACAATTTCAATTTTTCCACATTTTTTTGCATGCTTCACCCTCATTTTAAAATGGATTCAAATCCTTTTTTTTCCTCATTATTTTACACACAAAACTCCACAATGACAAAGTAAAAACATGTGTTTGGAGTGTCTTAGTAATTTATTAAAATAAATATACTAAAATAGCCCATTAATATCCTTTAAGCATTTAAACCAGTCGCTTCTTTAAAGCACCTTTGGCAGCAACGACAGCCTCAAGTCGTAATGTAAATGATGCTACAAGCTTGGCACACCTTTTCTTTGGAGGTTTATTGCATTCTTCTTGACAGAATCATTCAAGCTCAATGAGGTTGGACGGGCAGCCTCGGTGCACAGTCATATTCAGGTCTCTCCAGAGATGCTCTATTGGGTTCAGGCCCGGACTCTGCCTGGGCCGCTCCAGGACTTTTTCAGAGTTGTTCTGAAGCCACTCCTGTGTTTTCTTAGCTGAATGCTTTGAAATGTAATCCGTCACCCCAGCCTGAGATCCTGAGTGCAGCAATTTCCCCTCTATTCTGACTAGTCTCTCAGTCCCAGTTACAGAAATGCATCTCCACAGCATGATGCGCACAGCCTTGGGTTTGACTATAGGGATGGGTTTAATAAGGTGATGTGCAGGGCTTGATTTCCTGATTCAAAGTAATTAAATCTTTGTGTCATCAGACCAGATGATTTTATTTATCATGGTCTGAAATTATTTCCAGGGCTTTTTGGCAAACTCCCAGCTGGCTATCACATACTTTTTAGTGAGGAATGGCTTCCGACCATACAGACCTGATTTGTGGAGTGGTGTAATGATTTATGTACTTCTGTAAGTCTCTCTCAGGTCCACAAGAGAACTCTGTTTCTCACTTACTATGCTGTGGTTCTTGGTTAGCTGTCTAACCAATGCCCTTCATCCCTAGGTCCTGGGTGGGTGGCCAACAGATTGTTCCAAATTTCTTCCCGTTTGAGAATCATGGAGGCTTCCATGTTTTTGGGCACTTTCAATTAGGCTTGGGTACCGAAAACCTATAGAACCGGTATGTACCGGACCGAAACAGAATGCGAATTTCGGCCTCATTTAGGTGGCACTTAAATGCCTGAACTGTCGATTGAAATATTTGTTCTCTAGATTCATATATTTTTGTAGATTAATAGTTTATTAGATTAAATAAAAAAATTAAAAGCACAAATCATCCGGAAATGGGAGACAATCTGAGATGTGCTAGACCTCCCAATTAGCTAGACCTTTAGGGGCGCCAGCGGCAGTGGTTAGGTGTATCCCGGGAGCCAGAGCACCGGACATAGCAGGTAATCTTAGGGCTCTAGGACAGCACAGGTTCTCTAAGATAGTGGTACATGCTGGAGCTAATGATATACGCCTTCGTCAGTCAGAGGTTAGTAAGAGTAACTTTACAGAGGTGTTTAAATTAGCGAAGGCGATGTCCGATGAAGTAATATGCTCTGGTCCCATCCCAATGAGACGTGGTGACATACAGTAGCTTACAGCAGGTTATGGTCGCTGAACCGCTGGATGTCCAGGTGGTGCTCCAAAAATAATGTGGGGTTTATAGATAATTGGAAGACCTTTGAGGGCAAAGCTGGCCTGTTAGGGCGGGACGGTGTCCATCCCACTCGGGAAGGTGCTGCTCTCATTTCCTGTAGTATAGCTCATAGTCTCAGTAGAGGTCTAGTTAATCGGTGACAATCCAGAGCCCAGGCCAGCTAGCAGACAGACAGGCTAAACCAACCGTCTGCTAGCTGCATAGAGTCGTCACTCAGGGTTCACCATATTGAGACTGTGTCTGTTCCCCGATCTAAGCAAAAATGTAGAAAGACTCAGAAAGTCTATTTAAATAATTTAATTAACATAAAGACGACAAACTCGGATCATACTGAATGCGCAGCCGGCACCTCTGATCTGAAGCTAGGATTGTTAAATATTAGATCTCTCGCATCAAAAGCAGTTATTGTTAATGAAATTATCACAGATCAGGCGTTTGATATACTCTGTTTAACTGAAACATGGGTTATACAGGATGAGTATGTAAATGAATCTAGTTTGAATCTAGATGAGTATCTAAATGAAGCTAGTCCTCCTGGATACAGCTACATACACCAGCCTCGGCTAACTGGTAGAGGAGGAGGCGTCGCAGTTATTCATAATGATAATCTGTCTATCGTACAAAAACACGGACACAAATTTAACTCATTTGAAATTCTCTGTAGTAACATAAGTCTATTTAAGTATATTAAATCAGCTCAGTCGATTCCACTCATTATAATTTACAGACCTCCAGGGCCGTATTCTGAATTTCTTAGTGAATTTGCCGATTTCATCTCAGACCTGGTCGTTTCTGTAGACAAAGTGTTAATTGCTGGTGATTTTAACATTCATTTTGAGAATCCAGAAGACCCTCTGAGAACAGCATTTATATCCATACTGGACTCCGTAGGCGTAAATCAGTGTGTAGTAGGACCCACTCATAAAGCAGGTCACACTTTAGATTTAGTAATATTCTTCGGATTAATTATAAGAAATGTATTCACAATTCCACTGTCTGAAATTATCTCAGATCACTATCTTGTCTCCATTCAAGTGTGTCACAGTGATGATGTACGCACAGCACCGCACTACCGTATTAAACGTACATTCACATCAACTACCACACAGAGTTTTATCAGTAATCTCCCACAGTTACCAACTTCGATTAGGCCACCGTCTGACCCCACAGAACTCGATCAGGCGACTGAATATTTAGAGTCGACACTTCGTTGTACCTTAGATAATGTAGCTCCAGCTAAAAGAAAAATTATTAGAGATAAGAAACTCGCTCCCTGGTATAACGATCACACGCGCACTTTAAAACAGACTGCTCGGAAATTAGAGCGTAAATGGCGTCAAACTAAATTGTTGGTATTTCAAATAGCATGGAAAGAGAGCATGCTGAATTATAGGAAAGCTCTTAGTGTAGCTAGATCAACGTATCTCTCCACTCTTATAGAAGAAAATAAAAATAATCCTAGATTTTTATTTAATACCGTAGCCAAATTAACCAGAAATAAGACCACTACAGAAATCTCCACAACAACATCATGCAATAGTGAGGACTTCATGAACTTTTTTAATAATAAAATTGTAAATATCAGGCATAAAATTGAGGCTTTGAAACCGAACAATGTAATTGATACAGATGTTAACCTAGCCATGTCAGATTCAAACCTAGAATACTTTACTCCTCTTGAAGAGAATGAACTAATTTCACTCATCTCTTCTGCAAATTCATCAACCTGTATATTAGATCCTATACCGACACATTTTCTTAAACAGATAGTACCAGTAATAACAGAACCGCTGTTGAGAATAATTAATTCCTCACTCAGCATTGGTTATGTTCCAAAATCTTTTAAATTAGCAGTTATCAAACCAATAATTAAGAAACCTGACCTCGACCCCTGTCAGCTGTCCAATTACAGGCCAATATCAAACCTCCCCTTTATCTCTAAGATTCTGGAAAAGATAGTAGCGGAGCAGCTATGCTCATATCTACATAGAAATGGCATACATGAACTGTATCAGTCAGGATTTAGGCCTCATCATAGCACAGAAACAGCACTGGTTAAAGTAGTAAATGACCTCCTATTGGCCTCTGATCAGGGTTGTGTAACTATGCTTGTATTACTCGACCTCAGTGCAGCTTTTGACACTATTGATCATGCTATTCTTCTTCACAGATTAGAAAATGTAGTAGGAATTAAGGGTACAGCCCTCTCCTGGCTCAGATCCTATTTGACCGATCGTTATCAGTATGTAGACTTAAATGGTGATTATTCTGCATGTTCTCTAGTGGAGTTTGGCGTTCCGCAGGGTTCAGTTTTAGGCCCACTGCTTTTTTCCTCTTACATGCTTCCTCTGGGCAACATAATCCGTAAGCATGGTATTAGTTTTCATTGTTATGCTGACGACACACAGCTATACGTCTCAACAAAACCTGATGAGAAAAACCATCTTACTAAAGTTGAGCAATGTGTGCAGGACATAAGAAATTGGATGCTAATTAACTTCCTTCTGCTTAATCCGGATAAGACAGAAGTTCTAGTCATAGGACCGCATACAGCTAGAAGTAAAATCTTAGATCACACCGTAACTTTAGATGGCCTTTCTGTTCCATCAAGTGCAACAGTAAAAGACCTCGGCGTGATTATAGATTCCAGCCTTTCATTTGAAGCTCATGTAGATAATATCACCAGGATAGCATTCTTTCACCTCAGAAATATTGCCAAAATAAGAAATATATTGTCGCTAAACGATGCAGAAAAACTAGTTCATGCTTTTATCACTTCTAGGTTGGACTATTGTAATGCCTTACTGTCTGGCTGTTCAGTTAGGTGCATAAACAAGCTTCAGCTAGTCCAGAATGCAACAGCGAGAGTCCTCACTAGAACCAGAAGATATGAGCACATCACCCCTATCCTATCTTCACTGCATTGGCTCCCTGTGAAATTTCGCATTGATTTTAAAATACTACTATTGACATATAAGGCATTAAATGGTCTCGCCCTGCAGTATCTGAGCGACCTGCTAGTGTCTTACGATCCGCCACGCCTACTTCGGTCAAAGGATGCAGGCTGCTTATCAGTACCGCGTATTATGAAAACTACAGCTGGGGGCAGAGCTTTTTCTTACAAAGCCCCAAAATTATGGAATAGTCTTCCAAATAGTGTTCGGGACTCAGACACAGTCTCAGTGTTTAAGTCTAGGCTCAAAACCTATTTATTTAGCCAAGCATTTTTATAAATAGATTTGCCATAAGGTAAAGGAGCAGATCTGGGGGACTCATGGGCGTAGAGTATTATGGTGAACTGGTATGTTTAGATGCTGTCTTCCTCAGTCTCATTTGATCACTCAGGTTTGTTGACGGTGAGGTGATTGTTTGCTTTACATCTCAGGGAGCCCTCATGTTTGTGTTTCCTTCTGGCTCTCCCTTTTAGTTATGCTGTCATAGTTAGTCCTGCCGGAGTCCCTGCTTGCACTCTACAGTAAATATACATTCACATTAGACATTGTGACTGTAACCATACCTAATTGCAATCTCTCCTCCTCTTCTCTTCCTCCCCCTTTTTCTCTTTCCTGTCTCCCCCTTTCACTCTTTCTCTCTCTCTCTCTCTGTCGAGCTACACATGTGGTTCCTGAGCTGCCAGTGATCCAGACTCCCTCTGCCCTCCGGACCTGTCTGATCCATCCTGGTGCCCCGTTTCTGGTTGGAGGTCTCGTCGCATGGATGCCCCGTGTGTCTCTTTAGTATGCGTCTGGTGTCTGGGGATGATTCTATCTACTTAGAAGCTGGTTCTGGCCTCGACTGGTGTTGTCAGCTGTTGACAATTCGATAGTTCAGGACTGGAACTTTCTACAAGTCTATCTGAGTCTCGAATAACTACTGGACTCCATTTTACATCAACTATTATAACATCAATTAACATCAACTATTATAGCTGAACCTAACACTTAACACTGTATAAATGCAGATCATTTCCTGCTATCTGTTTCACCCAGATGAGGATGGGTTCCCTGTCGAGTCTGGTTCCTCTCAAGGTTTCTTCCTATTACCATCTCAGGGAGTTTTTCCTTGCCACTGTCGCCCTCGGGCTTGCTCACCAGGGACTATCTGAACATTTTGATTCATACACGTTCACATTCCATACAAACTTAAATAATTCTTTTGATTGTCTCAAAACAGCTTTACACAATGTCAATTGTTAAAAGCGCTATACAAATAAACTGAATTGAATGTGCGTGAATGCAGTAACTAATGTTAGACTCGCTCTCACGGCAGCAGGCAATTGAGTATAGAACCGCTACTGAGTAGATAAATAATACAGTATTTGTTTAAAAATAAATAAATTTTAAGATAATTCCATTTTGCGGGAGTCCTGCGATTAATGTTATTCTCCCGCATCCCGCACATACATGAAGACCTTCCTGCCCGCACCCGCATTCACCCATCAAATTTTGGGAGTGCAGGTCTCTACTGTAGAATGTTTCTGGGGTCCATCACCAGGTCTGTCTTTCGTACCCAATCCTTTAAGATCTGCAGTCTTTCCTAACAGGTGTATGTCTTTGCTAATTATGTCCAATGAATTCAAGTAGGATTCTAGCAAAGTTGTAGAAGCATCTCGAGGACGCCTGATGAGAGTAGGATGCACCAGATATCAGCTGGTATTGTCATGACAAAGGGTCTGAATACTTATGTAAATGGGATAGTTCTTTTTTTTTTTTTTTTTTGGTAAATAAATAAAACACTCTTTGTCTTTACTCTGTCATTGCGGTCTTTTGTGCGTATAATGATGGGGGGGGGGTGTTGGATCTATTTTAAGATCAATATGAAACATAACAAAATGTCGGAAATATGCATCAGCACTGTATTTCGAAGAAGCCCACCTCTGTACAGTAAAGGTTTGATATATTAATATGCATTATATACATACTTGAGTTGGATTTAATTTTATTTAAGAATTGGGAAGAGTTTTTATATAAATGTTTTTTTTTTTTTTTTTTTTTTTAAACAAACTATCTGAAATTAAATAGATTCATTTTGGCTTAGAAATGGATATGACCATTTAATTATCCACAATGCTGCTCCACAATCACACCATTATCATAACAAAAAATCTACACCCTCAGAAATAGCAACAGCATCATTATTATTATTATTTTATTATTATTAATATACAAAAGCCATGGCATCAACAAAACTAAGCTGAATTAATTAATCATGAATTAATTAAATGTGACATAAATACAGTAGATCAGTTAAGTAAAGAAACAACAATGAGGTTCAATGCTACAAATGACTTTACCTCAGGGGATGAGACAGCGAGTGATGTGGGTGATAATACGTGTTGACTCACTCCCTATTGTATACTTATAATTCTTTATCCATAACAATTTGTTGCATAAGAAGATAAATGGAAATGCGCTCAGGGATTTTTCTTGCCTGTCAGTTCATTATCATATTAAACCGTTCATTTGTCTTCGGTAAGCACTTTAGTTTGGCCAGGGTCAAGGCGTCAACCAATTCCGGGACCACCTGGTGTAAATTGAGGATACATGCTAGATGGGCACCGGTCCATGCACACTCAGACACATTTACAAACTCATGCAAACCTGGTGGGAATTTAGAGAAGCCAATACACTGAGTAATTAAGGACTCCTGAAATAGTTTGTAAGGTGAATGTATTGTTCTTGAATCATTTAGGAGGATTCAGTAAGATAAACCACCACAGAGTGGTGTGATTGTCATGCAAAGTGGAGGGTTGTTACCACCCTGAGGTTGATTACTTCTGTATAGCTTACAGAATTATACAAGGCTTAGTTCAGATGGCTAATAGCATTATTAATTTATTGATGTCTCATTTATAGTTGTATTAGGTCCCTGAAGATGTGTTTTTAATGCTTGAGCTAAAATACTTAAAATACTTTTCAGGCAATGCATTTTTCATTACCTTAAACAGTTTTTTTCACTTCGCCTATAAATGCCATGTTACATGTGTCCATGTAAATGACACCCCACCAGAGAACAGTAGAGCGGGGAGGAGCGGTGCAATGAGGTGTGTCTGTGGGGGGTGGGGGGGATCACAATCAGGGAAAAAGATCACAATCCGGGAAACATTTAATTAGCTGGTTTAAGCCTTGTTTATATATACACAGTGGAACCTCGGATTACGAGCATGATTCATTCCGGAAGCGGGCTCGTATTTCAAAACATTTAATTTTCCCATAGGAAATAATGGAAACTCATATTATTCATCCTACAGCCCAAAAAAATAAATACATAAAAATAATTAATGTTAGACAAAATGTTAATAAATCCCAACAGATAAGTGTTTCTGTTTGTGCACGCAGGTGGTGTGCATGTGTGTGTGTGTTTGTTTGGGAATCTGAGAGGGGAGGAGGGGCTGTAAAGGGCTCTTGGCTTTACAGCCCTCCTCCTCTCAGGTTCCCAAACAAACACACACACACTCAAACTCTGCAAGCACTAAGACCCAGGAGGGGAGATGATAGGTAATCATCCCCCCTGCTGGGTCTTAGTGCTTGCAGAGTTTCTGAATGTGTGTGTGTGTGTGTGTATTCACCCAGCAGGGGAGACCATTACCTACAATTCTGCAGCGCAAGAGAGAGAAAAACTGTTGGCTCAGCTGTGATGACGTAACGTTCGGTGTCAAAACAAGAAGCGCATGCGTGATACATGATACTCGGTGCTCGTAAACCAAGACAATGCTTGTTTATCAAGTAAAAATTTATTAAAAATCTTTGCCTGACTTGCGGAACACTCGTAAACCACGTTACTCATAATCCGAGGTTCCACTGTGCTCTGCATAAGGGTGTCGGCCTAAATGTAAATGATTGTTTTGAATAGGTATCACCACCACTTCAGTCAGTTTGTTGCCATTGTCCTTTGTTGCCAAGTTACTTCTTATTGATCTCTGTTGTTGCTATGCTGCAATTTCAGTCCAAAATATCGCATGAATATTAACTATAGTAGAACAGTACCAATATCCACTCAATCCTGTTAGAATGCTTTGTTTAGCTGCATAGCTTATTGTTTCCTTAATGTGGTCTGACGGAGCCAACAAAAGATACGCTTTTGTGGAAGTGTCCACCTTATTATTATTAGTAGTAGTTATTAGTATTATTGTTTGTAGTAGTAGTCGTCGAGGTGGGTAATATTACAACTTTCCAGCTATCACTTTCAAGGCACCACGAATGCAGTATTAGTCATTGTATCACCTTCATCTTTTTTTCCCTTTGTTGTAGTTAAGCCATAAATAACAGTGCATAGAGAAACCTGGAAGGGTAAAGTCTTCTGTCCTGAATACTTTTCCATTGTGAAATCTAATTGACACTGGAGATTCCAACTATAAATGTTAAACGCCTTCTTACACTATAGGGGCATTGGTGGCTCAGGCAAATCTAGCTCTGGGCAGCTGATATTTTGAGCCCTTGGGCAAGGCCCTTAACCCTATACCCCATATAAATACCCAGGGCATAGTGATGCAGACCATCACCAATGCCAGTTTTAAGCCTAGATAATTAGGTGAATAACAGTAGGAATTGTAGAACCCTTACATACCAATAAGTCATGGATCAAACGATCCTATGTGGTGACCCCGCGAAAGGGAAATACCTTCATTACATTGTATAAATAATTGTTTGTCTTTATTAAATACAGCACACAACTGTTATTTTGTTCATTTTTATGCTTAGATTATATGCAGCATCTCCCAAGGCTCTGTGAATAAGCTGCTGATATAAAAAAAAAAATGTTTCTATACTAAAATAAAATAGCCCACAGGTCAAAAATTATCTGCGTTCTGTCTGTAAATTGTTTATTAACTTTTAGGAAAGATAATTTTCCAACATGATCTCCATGCCTTTCAATATACGCTTTGTCCATCTGTCAACAAGCGTTTCCCGCAATCATTTTAGGCAAAGCTGTGAGCCATGAATGCATGCATGTGGGCCATGGATGCACCACTGTCTTCAGTTCTATATCAGAAATTAATCTTTCTCCATGCAGGGCTGCTTTCAGGTGTAAGTTCAGGTGATGCTCAAAGCAAAGTTTTCTGCAGATTGTCTGAAGTGTATGGACATGAATCGTCATACAAGATCACAACGCCCTTGGAGAGCAGTCCTCTGAGATTAATCTCAAGTTTAGGCTTTACCTCTTCAATAAGCATGCCAGTGTAAAGAGCACTGTTGATTGTTGAAGCTGATGGCCATAGAGAATCCCTAGAAAGCTAAGCATTAATTATCCACATGATGGTTGACTTTTGAACTTGGTTTCATAGTGATGAATCCATGTCTCATCGCTAGTAATGATTCTCTTTAGGAAATTTACCTTCTTTAGAGTATGTTGTTTGTAGATATCCAAAAACGCTTCTGTTTATGCTCATCTGTGAGTTGTTTCAGCAACCAGGTACAGTATACAAAAAACATCAAATTATGAAAATAATCACTGCACGCTGCTCTACTTTTGTGCAAATCACAAGTGGGGCATCCATTTTTGCTCGCAGTTACAAATAAACTGATGCAACACGTTCACACCTGCGCAGCAGTGACTGAAAGACAGTAGTCTTGAACTAAAAAGTGCAGCCAACAGAAGTTTTTAATATAACCGGAGTGCGGATCATTTTTACTCACCCTCATATATTATGAAAACTGCAAAATATGAAACTTTTGACGAGTTATATTTCTCAGACTAACGTGTATCCAACTCCCTGGGAACATAAACAATGTAGTTATTTATAGGCTATTTCTGAATCCACTTCTCTGGTTGCATGCCTGACGAGTGTTTGATGCTATATTCATGTAGCACTGACTACTAGAAGTACTCATGTTCCCTCTTACTGTGTGCAAGCTGTTTGTTTAAGATCCTTGCACAAAGGTCTAACTTCTAGTCAGGTAAAGGTCATTTCATACCAATACCCAAAAAAATTTGTTAATTAAAATGGGCTCTTGACTTTCCAAATTAGGTGTGTGCATGCGTGTGTGTGCGCACGCACCTGCAAGGATATGAACGTCGGATATGCGAGTGTGAGAAGATGTACTCTTGAGTACAAGTCTTGATCACTTGATTAACTCTGTGTTCTTTAACGAGTGCTGAATCTACATAATTGAATTGGAGAGGATCAAACAGACACCAGCACATAGTGTCGGAGCCGTCTCGGGATTTGCCAGCTATCAATTTTTGAACAGATCAAAGCTTATCTTCCAGGCTTATGGAATGACCGAGGGACGTAAAAATGTATAGATTTAATTGTATTCCATAGCATCTGTATCTACTGTATGCCTTTTGCATTACAAAAAAGAAAACTTAACTTGTCACTTTCCATTTTATAATTATTAACCGTTTTTCAAAAAAGACTTATCCTAAAATTAAGTAGTCATGCCCTCTCCAAATGAACTAGAGCTATTATCATCATCATGGGTCAGATTTTAATAAATAACTTCTGTTTAGATGAACACACTATCATTAATCGAGTTTTGTTTCTAGGTCTAATCTTAATTGAAATGAATAACAGCTTGGGAAATGATATTATTGTACATAGTTTTATAGCAGGTGGCTTCACAATAGGGGTTTTTTGTTAAATGTTTGCCTAAAGATGATAATTATGCCTCATCATCTGGCTGTATCCTACAGACACAGGAAGGAAAGGGGAAATAAACATTTTTAGGAAGAGCCATGTAATTTGAAGTGACACAACGGATTTATAGCTAAAATTGTTTCTCGCAGATTCAAATGCCTGCTGGGTATGTCAGTGTTTTTTTTATATCATAATAATAATGTTTATGACAAAAGTCGAGTCTAATGTGTAACAGAGAAGCGGCAGAATTAAACAGTCATGATAAAGCAAATGATTGAATTTGCCTAATCTCGTCTCCATCCTGGGCCTCGGATAATAAGATGCTCAAACGCTGATTTAAATGCATCTCAGTGATCAGCGCTGAAGTCAAGCCAGCTTGTTTACTTCCTACCCATAAAGATCACATGATATCCGGAGCGAGCCTGCTTCCTTTCCGTACAGGCCATGTCTTCATAAGCAACTCAATTACATAGCGGTAAGTGCTTTAGGAGCTTCAGGAGGGCACTTGCCCTGTTGGAGTGTTAATAGGGTGAACAGATGTTTGCTTTTGCCTTTTGAGATACAGAGCTTGGCTTTGAGTGTCAATCATTAGCATGAAAATCGGTTCGTGAGAGGAGGGGACACTAACATGCATATGAGTCATCATAAAGAAAGTACAGAGCTTTTTTTTCCTCTTAATAATGTTAGGAGTGATGAACAATAGAGTGCAGAGAAGAAGAGCGAATGAGAGAAAGGAGGTGTACGTCTCTAGTAATGAGTGATTTACTCTAGGGATCGCCAGAGGAGGAGAGGAAGAGAGCTAAATTATCCTTCTATCATCTTGAAGTGATAATACGTTTTTACACACACAGCTGTTAAAATTTTTTTTTTCATGTTAGCTCAGAACAGAGCATGTCAGCCTTGCTTTAAATTAGATGAGAGATTAAATCATGCATAAAGATAGCTGGCCAGCAAATTGGCTGATGAACCACCACCAAGTTACGTTCTACTAATAATGAGAAACACATCTCATATTTTACTTGGATCTATAGAAATCATATATTTTTTAATTATTATTATTTCAGACACAATATGTTTTTGGAACTAAGAATAGAACATGGAATAGAAGTCATCCATGTGTACGCAAAGAAAGGATTCTTTAAATAGAGAAACTGCTGCTGATTCTTACAGGATTTGCTTGTTTGCCTATGGATCTAGACCTGGCCAACCCAGGTTCTATTTTGATTCATGAAATCCTTATACTATATATTGTAGGCAGCACAGTGGTGTAGCATCTCCAAAGTCGAGGGTTAAGAAGTTGAGTCCCGTCTCGTGGTCTGTGTGCGGAGTTTGCATGTTCTCCCCGTGCTTCGTTGCTTTCCTCAGGGTATTGCTCTTTCCTCCCAAAGTGCAAATACATGCAAATTATGCTAATTGCCATTCCTAAAATTGCCAGTGTGTGTGCCCTGCAATGGATTGGCACCCTGTCCAAGGTGTACCCCGGCTTGGTACAGGGTCCAGGCCCCCATGACATTGTATAGGATAGGGGGTAATAAAGACGGATGGTCGGAAAACCTATTTATTGTTGATCATTACTACAAGATGCCAAGGGTAGCTCAATGGTTAAGGCACTGGACTATGGTTTGGAAGGTTCCCAGGTTCAAATCCCATGACCACCAAGTTGTCCCTGTTGGGCCCCTGAGCAAGGCCCTAAACCCTTAACTTCTATGCATAATTAACTATGTACTGTGTGTGTATATACATATATAAATGCGGGGGTTTGATTCACAACTTGGGTCTGTATGTGTGGAGTTTGCATGTTCTCCCCGTACTTGGTGAGTTTTCTCCAGGTACTCCGGTTTCCTCCCACATTTCCCATAGTGCGAGTTTGTGCAAGCGTGCCCCATGATGGATTCTCACCCTATCTCATGACACTCATGAGTTCCCATAAGTTCTCTGAGTTAGTATCCAACTTCCTGCAACCCTGTACAGGACACGTGTTCTAGAGGATGAGAGATGTATGCAAGTGAGGCATTTTCACCGTCCATCGAACCCAACTTTCGAACCCTCTTTGAAAATCCCCTCCCCTGTGTCACAGTTGATGGTCTCCCACTGGGTGGTTTGGATTCAGTGCTGGTTCCCCTTCTTTAAACTTCATCCATCTGTGCATATGACTCTTGTCAGTGTTGTTATGACTGTAAACATTCTGTAACACAGTGGGAGACCATCTACTCTGACAAAGGGGATTTTTAAAGAGGATTCAAGAGTTGGATCCACAATGGTACAAATGCATCACTTGTTATGGCGACTATGTTGAGGAGTACTTTTGTATAGAGGACGAGCTCCTTACTCACTCACGTCTACACTCGCATTCTCTCCATTTTTATTTCGATTTCCATTTCCAACTTTTTCATTGGGGTAATTTGTTGTAAATGTTATCATCCATTGTATAGGTTATTGTTTTGTTAAATTCCTTAACCATGGCTTGATGCCTCAGTGGTTAGCGTTGTCACGTTGCACCTCAGGATTGGGAGTCTGAATTTCACATCTGCTTGTTGCATGTTCTCCCCACAGTCCAAAGACATGCAGTCTACTGTAGGTTAACTGATGTTTCCAAATTGCTCCGTAGTGTGTTACTGGGTGTGTGGCTGTGTGGATGCCTTGTGCCATTAGATTTAATATTACATGTTTGAAACAAACTTACCAAACTTAATGTATAAATACATTTATTTATACAATAAAGAGTGATCTTCAAACCAAACATATTTGATTGTGAGACACAGTGATGCTGCTGTTTATATGATCTTGTGGTTTTCTGACTAAAGCTGCACAAATCTGAGTTCATCTCATCTGACCCTGGATCTTCTAGCAGTAATAAAACAACATTGGTTTTAACCTTTACCATGTTGACTGCTCACCTGTCAGACACTGGTGTTTCTCTGGCTTTTCATATTCCTCCTTTTAAATTTGAATTTAACAAAGGTTACTATGTCTCATTGGTCATCCATATGCCATATATTAGTATCTGTATGTATTATTTCATACTACTGCATGTCTATCTTCTGATTTCTATGTGGAAGCTTACAACCATATTTCATGCTGGTCTAATCTGTATACTTGGCTATGTTTCTCTGTGTAATATATATGAGAGCTTCAGTTAAAAGCATACTGTCTTCTGAGCACCACTTGTGCAAGCTCCCGGTATCATTCATACATATTCATTAGGCTCTAATAGGTTGGATTCCGAGTTGGCAACTTAAGTTGGAAACCCGGGTTCAAAAGCTTTCCACATTCAGACTTGTAAGTGGGAGCTTAACTTTATTTTCTTCCCAGCCCATTCGGATTATTAAAATTACCTGAGTGCAGATCTTTTCTTGATGTTTGCCAGTTGTTGTTTTTTTTTCTTTCTTGAGTTCAGTTCAATCATTTAGTGCCTCTACAGGAAATCAGATTTGCAGCCAGGTTAGACAACATCGAACATATTATAAAGTTTATAAAGAACAAGCAACATCCATACAAAAATAAATAATTTAATAAATTGGACAGTAAGTGCAATGATACTTACATACTGCCCGTATTAAATGTCCATATCTATTGCTCCTGGCACTGAAAAGTCTATCCTGTCTTTCTGAGGAGAGTAGTCTGAATTCATCATTTAGGGGATAACTGATTTTTCCATCTGATTGATTCTGGCTTCAGACGTATCAGGAAGCATGGACTGCTGCACTCTGATAATCCTGATAGCTGCTTTAATCACTTCATCCAAGTGAGTTCTGTTCTTGACTTTTAAATGACCATACCGGGATATCTTCAAACAGACTCAATAGCATTCATTAAATCTGATAAGGTTTCTGCAGTTGTTAAACAATTAGTTTTTTTTTGGTATTTATTGTTTATACACATTAAGCTTATTAATAATTGTTTCAAGATACATACATATAAATTTTGTACAGTAGCATTTTGATAATCTGTAAGTCACTCTGGATAAGGGATAAGAATCCAAATTCGTTTTAGTAAATAATTTTTAGTCTTTTAATGATTATTATTATTATTATATATCTTTTGTAAAAAAAATAAAAATTCTAATTTTAGTCATGCCTACTAAAAAAGTGTTGTTAATGAAACATTTATTTTGCATTTAATAATGCAAGGTTTCACCATGAGTGTTTCGGTTCCCCCCCCCCCCCCTACACTTTTGCTATTACAAAAAGCATGATGAAGTGGCTACGGTGCTGTGTTAGTGCATTTACAGATTTCAGATAACAGACTTGCACAACTCCCTCTCCTTTTCAAAAATGGCTGTGAATCATAGATATAGAATAAATGTATGATGCTAATGCTTCAATAATTTCAGCTTGAGTTAAAGTGGCTTCATACAGCTGACTTTAATTTGCACTGTTAACTTTGTTCAGTTAATAATTGCAATCTACAAAGCAGGAGTATTTCTGATGCTGTAAATGTTGTAGGAATTGCATTTACTTGCAGTAAAAATTGTGACGCTATCTGGGTTTTCTGTTGGCCAGGTATACAAGGACAGTGTACAGTACATTTACAGTAAACTAACGTTACCAATTCAAGAGTGCCTAACTTGATAGTGAGCACAGAAGCTAATGATAAGATAATGTTATGTGCTTGCTGTTATTAGCATTAATAAACAAGATCAAGGTTAACTGTCTACAGTATATGCCTAACTGTTATATGAATCCTAATGATATCTTACCTTATTATACACTTCTGAGCGGCCGGTATTCAAATTCCTCTTTAGTTTTTTTTATTTCCTACAGATTTTTTTCGTTGTCATTTTTGTTTTTTCTGAGGCAACTTTGTTATCCCAGAAACCATTTCTCTGTTTCTTTCTTTTTTTGTCCTCCAAGATCAGAAAGGGTTACACCAGGTAATATCATATTTGTATTTTGCATTGCAGTTTGTAAAACACATGCTTGCAGATTATTGGATAGAAAGATAAATAGATTTTAAATATTATTTGCCATCATTGTGATTATCCTCTATTTTTTATTTATTGACAAAAAAGGTCATAGTTATCATTTTATAATTTATCATGAAAAATTAAATGAAAATATTTATATTTTTTTTGTTGCCAAAAGTTTTTTCAAGTGAAAATGGTTTAATAATTGAATGATTATTAAGTATGGTCTCAAACCTTCAGATTCAATGGGTCCAAGTCTTGGTGTGTGTGTGTGTGTGTGTGTGTGCGCGCATGCATGCTTGGTGGCTTTTCT
Source organism: Channallabes apus (assembly GCA_030522415.1). Lineage (NCBI taxonomy): Eukaryota > Metazoa > Chordata > Actinopteri > Siluriformes > Clariidae > Channallabes > Channallabes apus. The sequence continues at coordinate 18,752,634 of CM060109.1, forward strand.
CCGGGTGCTTCAGTTTTCTCCCACAGTCTGAAAATCTGCAGATTAGCTTAAGTGATGTTTCCAAATTGCCCTTAGTCTCTAAGTGAGTGTGTGTTTGCCTGCTTATGCCTTGTGATACAGTGCATACATCCTGTCCATGTATCCCAGCTCGTGACCCGAGTCCCCGGTGTAGGCTTCACGCCTCCTGCAACCCTGCAAAGGAAAAGTGGTATAGTGAAAGAGATTAAAGAAGACATTGAATTGTGTTTTTCCTTATACCTTGCAACGCAGAATTTACTTTACATTATGTACAGCAAGGGAGACAAGGCACAGCCTAGTGGAGAACCAGTGAGTAGTACACTCACAAGGCATTTTCTCCCATCCTATTTAGAAGTACCATGAACATGCTAGAATATACAATATATACACTAAAGCTCCAGGATCCCTGATTTGATTCTGAGCACAGGTTATGGTCTGTGTATGGTTTCTGTGGACTTCTTCTCAACATGCGTTGTGAATGAGTATGAATACAGTATATGAATAACTATGTGGATATGTGTACTGTGAAGCACTGGCATCCTATTCAGCGTCTATTCCTAAATACGATAGATGATAAATGTAAAGGTTATTAATCATTGTTTTAATCATAAAACAAGTTATTTCTACTGTAGTTGATTCTCAATGTAGTGTATGTTTTTTTCCCACAACTGTACTGTCCTTGGAATAGATATGAATGCACACAAATATATTTCAAGTGTTAAGTTTATTAGTTAATAATTAAATATTAATTATTGCAGTATTTCCAGTACTTTATTTTTTTTATTTTACTATACAGTAAATATGCTGGATGCTTCTTGTCATGCTTGGAGATTGTGAGATCAAATTTGCCTGACATCAATGAACACATGGAGAGTTCAAAAGTCAAATGCAATGTCCATGCAAAGTGTATCGAGCTTCTTATTTAAAAAAAAAATTGAATACAAAATCCATACACATTCACTCTAACACAAGCCCAAAGCGCAGCTAGAGACTTTAAATGTCATCAAGCATCATACTGTGATCTGTACTATTTAGCCTGTGATGTTATTTATGGATGGCACCAAGTGAGGGCCAGGCTGGATGGCACTGACATACATTGTCAAGCTATTGAAGCGTCAATATGGGGGAATTATCTTGAAATAAAATGCACACACATTTTTATACTCTGAGTACTTGAAGTATGTTTGGAGAACCCTTACATTTTAGCGGGAAAAACCCACTTGGTAGTGTTCTTGCTTATGAGTATATGGAGAAGTGTGCTTAGCTCGAGAGGAGGCGCTTTAGTGGTGTTCGAGTAGTTCAGAACTTGCCAATCTCGTAGGATTTTCACACATGCGTACCTGTTTCTGGAGGTTACACGGAATGGTGCGAAAAACTAAACCATCCAGTGAATGCTCATTTCGCAGGTGCAAATGCCTTGTTATTGGGAGAGGTCAAATGAGAATGGCAAAAGTAGTTTCTGGCACTTTAACTGAAAGTCTGTGTTAATTTAGATAACTGTATTTACAACTCTGGTGAGTAGAAATGATGGCAGAATGCACAAGATGACAAAAACTGAGGTAGATACCGTACTGTAGATGGAATGCAAAACAAGAAGGCCACTTTAGAAGTCAACCTAGAACTGGGATTTGGGCACAAGCTCAAAAACCTGTACAGGTGAAGATGTTCTAATCTTTTTCTAATTTTTCTGTCTTTCAGTGGTCTTTTTTTATTTTTTTTTTTTATTTTTACAGTACCTATCACTTTCCACTCTGCAATTCTTCCTACTGTACCATAGTTTCCTTAATGTAATCTGTCTTGCTTCTGATTCAATAATTATAGTTGATTAAAGTATGGCCAACAAATTTTTTGGCGTTAACAAGCAAGAAAAGGCAAGCCTAGTCTGCCCCTGGACTCTCAATAAGTGTCCATGGTATCGTATTAATGATAGCAAAACTGTGAAACATTACATTTCTTCCTAACCCATTTTCAATAAAATACTTTTTTGCTTTGCTCAAGGGTCCCTGGTTCCATCCTTCCCTTAAGTTATCATCTATTGGTGTCTGTGTCTATCTATCTACACAAATTGTACTGTGCAAAAGTCTTGAGCCTTATTACTTCCTATGTTGCTTTAAAAGAGTCAGCCTTTTTGAGGAATAGCTAATTTTTGGCAAGTTTTTGGCTCTCATCATCAATCCAGTCCCTGAATAATTTCCCGAGAAGTTTTTTTTTTTTTTTTGGGTGTTAAGCTTCACAGTTGTCTATGAATCATTCAAGCATTAAAAAAACATTTAAGTTAAGGCATGAACCAGTGAGAAACAGATGCAGATGATCAGGCCAGTGATATGTATGTGAGCACGTCTCATACTGTACAATAGGTGTGTATGCATGAAGAGTTTGTTTGTGTGTTTGTGACGTTATCTTCTTTAATGCTTTAGTAAAGGGCTTTAAAACAATGGCAGTATGAATGACAATGGAATATTACAGAACGTGCAAGACGCCCATGCACCAATCACTAACCATTAAAATGTTGGATTTGAATTAAAATGCCACTTATATATATATATGCATGTTTAATTAAATTCTTAAATCATCGTGTTCACCCATGGGTTTACTGCATGTACCCCAAAACAAAAGGGAGGAAACGGAGAAGTTTCTTTTTCCGTTTTTGCATTGAATTTAATCATGCAGCACTTTTAGTATTCATAGCAAAAGCAATCCAACAGTGTGATTAAAGTACCCGAAATAACACAGAATTTTGACCCAACATAAACAACCCAACGATGTGTTTACAGAAACCCAGCATTTTTTTTAGTGTACTACAGTACTAACGAATGGAGGAAGCGCAGTTAAAGCCTGGGGATTCTGCGTGCTGTTGCGCTGTATTCAGCGAGTAGCATATATTTTTGTTTATTTCATTTCATGTCTGTAGTTTTATCGATAAATCTGCTCATATCTGCACACGCGTTTATCAGCCTTTTGATCAAAAAGCCGCACGCGCAACTCACCTTCACTTTGCAATAGGCAGTGCTTATTGTTTAGTGTATATTTAAAGCGCATAAACACAATAAAACTATTGTTTTAGGCTAACATCATACATTTTTTTAAATTATTAGTTGTACTTCGTCTTGTTGCACAAGCGCGCGGTTGCGTTACAATAACAATAAGAATAATAACAATAATAATAAATTCGGAGCACTACTACTAATCAAAATAATAATAATACTGAATGGAGAAAGCGCAGTTAAAGACGCATCATCACTGAAGGAGAGAAGAAAATGAAGAATAAATACATATCAGTATTTACAGTTTGAGCTCGACACGTTTATGAGCTCTGTCGCTTGCTGTCAATGGGTGAACACATAACTGGCTTCAGTAGACACACGATACTTCAGACTGAAACACAACTGCCCCCTACAGGTAATGAATGGCATTTTCACAGCTTGCCGCGGGCAGCTGCGGCAAGTCGCGGGATTCCTTTTCTCGAAACATGCGTCTTTAATGGCGACATCTGTACTAGTGATGCTGAATGCTGAGTGGTTGGAACAGACGAGCGGGGAAATGAGGTTGCTGTTGAAGTCGTTACATAAACAATACATTTTTTAATCTTTAGGCACTTTTCAGTCTGTTTCTAAACATTTGTTCATATTTTTTTTTTATTTTAATCTACATCATTTCTTTAATTTAATATGAAGAAATTTGGTTTCTCAAGACTTTTACACGGTACTGTGTAAGTACTGTGTATATACAGTACAGTATGTGTTAAGGATGTATACTGTATGAATTTGTTCTTTGTTTGTAATTATGATTTTAATAATTTATGCACATTTGAATCTTTAATTGAAACATCAGTGAATTATTTATTTTTATTTATTTTGAATTATTTATTAAGGAAAAGGAGACCCAGCAAATGTTGTGATAGATGTGATCTCCATTTAAAAAGAATAATGGCATCTATTAGAATAGTGGTAAGTGCTATTACTATTCACAACTTAGCACAGTTCTATTTTATTTAAAAAAAAGAAAGGTGTGTGCCTTAAAGGCTTGCTTGCACTTTTCATTTTATATCATTCTTAAATCAAACACTGAGTTGTGTACAAATACAATTACCATAGGCCGTGGTTATTGTAAATGTTCCTACCCTGCACATTGTGAAATTCATCAGTGAGTACAATATAAGTAATCTGGATCAAATTCCACAGCCCTTGTTCCATGCATTCCAACGTTCAGCTGAGACTCGTACTGTATGATAATTCTGCAGTCCCACTGAGATAAATCAAAGAATTTTTTTTTTCAATAGTTCCAATGTATGTATTCTAATGTAACTTTTTTTTTTAAACGGGAAATACTTCTGCTGTGTTGTCAAAAAAAAAAAACAATGGCTGCCAAAATCTGATTGGACTTTATGGGAATACAAGATCGCACTCCCTTATTTGCAAGTATTACCTGCATATCACTAATTTCTAGCTCTTTACACTACTACACACAAAAGTGTAGAAATCTCCATCCATGTTTAGTTAACACTTTAGTCCTTGTCGGGGCAGATAGGATTCTTATCAGTGGAACACTGGGCACAAAGTGGGAATAAAACAATGATAGGCAGTATGTCAATACCCCCCCCCCCCCAACACCTAGGGGGATTTCATGTTATCCAAAACACCTTAGACAGCTTGAAGATAACCTACATGGACACATAACATGCAAAAGCTAGGATGCATTAATCTAAGCTTAGGATCAAGCTGTGACTGTGACATGACAGTACTACCCACCGAGCCTCTGTGCAAGTCCAAAAGTGATCTTATGACTGAAATGGGGTGACCTGATCCGGATATGATAGCTACACACTGCACATGTGTGAATGTTTCTGATAAGGATTGGCATTACATAAACATTTGCTCTCTAAGGATACTTTTTAATTGATTTCTTCTGAATTCTCTAAATCCTGGCATCCTGTTTGGTTTACTTCTAAAGCTATCAATTAACATTTTGACCTTGTGCTCTAGTCTTTTTTTGTTCCTTTTTGCTTTCACTGGTAAAGCTGTGTATGTCAGTAGTAAAGTAAACATGGATAATTTGCATCTAAACTGATACAGATGAGCAAGTATGTGCATGTGTCAGAGAGCCACTCTTAAACAGTTCTAATTAAACCCTGCATGTTGTCTACAATTTTAGAAAAAAATATATATAAAATGACTTCCCCAAGTGATGTCCAATTTTCCAGAATTTGTGCACAAGTCAGCACTCATAAATAATTTTTGACACTTCAGGGCCCGTAATCCACGAGAGATGACCATGTGCTGATGCATTACGCATGGTCTAGTGCCACTTATTAAAGAAAAAGTGCAGACTTTTGACCTTCAAAGCATGCTGCATCCCTGTGATTGAGAATTACATGGTACCAAGGGAAGTTTTCTCTGATCCATTGCTTTAGATGCTTGGAAACATCTCCGGTTATTGTGAGATATTCCACATGTACAAGCATATACTGTAAAGACAGACAGACTGTGGACTCACAGGAATTCTGCTCTCGCAGAAACATATCCAATGTTTTAATACATCAGAGTGATACTGAATATATAGACATAGATGAGACAGAAGGAGATTCGAAGGGTCATAGAAGAGACGTTCACTGGAATATTTTTATTTTCTCTGGCGCTCTAAATGGATTTTGCACTTCCAGAATAATGCCATGTGGATCGGTCTGTGCTGTTTTTATTTGACGTTTATTGTTCAGGATGATCACCACTTAGTCATGATGTTGCTTCTTTGAATTGGAGCGCAGAACCGCTTGCAGTCCAAATGCAACAAATAGTTACTCAACATGTCAAAGTAGAAGCCTAAACCAAACTAAAATGATACAGCTAAGATCAACCGCCACATATTTTATGTATTAGTCAAGACCATGGAGCCAAATGCTTCTGAGATTTCCTCTTTATTAGTGAAAGAAGGGCCTCAGGCTAACAGGATATGACATCAATTTTAAACATATGTTAACACTGCTGGTCTCTTCAAATGGCCAGTAAATCTGTTAACTCTTAAAGAGTGGTGGTTTTGAGCAATAAAGGCTTTCGATTAGCGGTTAGAAATGTGGAAAATGTCACCAAGATTATGTTCTGTGGGTAAGTTAGTAAAAAAAAAAAAAAAATTTTAAAAGACAGCTTTACCAGTGCTTCACTCCAATCCTTGGTGTTCTCCCTTTTCCTATTCACAGTTTTGCCCATCCTTTCATTATTCTTCATCTTTCTTCATCCACTGATACTCTTGCAATGTCTGCCATCCGTCCCTGTCCTTTCAGCTGAATAGACATAATGGGGCTACTGAACAGCACTAAAGTTACATGAATATGGCACAAAAGCCTGTCAGGCTTGGCACAAATCTATACTTGACAATGCTCTTTCTTTACTCTTTTTCTGCAGAGACTGAATGTTAAATGTGACTAAAGCCAAGGTAGTGGAAGAAATAAACCACATACAGGTGTCAAACTGATTTTAGGTAAAGATCCCATGGTACGCTTATTCCAATATCAAGAGAGGCAGACCAAATAAATCAGTTTAGTCACCCAATAAAACAGCAACAGGTCCCTTTAAAAGTGTTTGTTTTACGCTTTTCTCTGAAAGGGACACTCTGATTGCATTCAAGCTGAACTGCACCTACAAGGCAGATATACAGACTGCAGTTTATTACCAGGGAAAGGGGAAAAAATGTGGTTTATCACAGTCTCATGTACAAGAATTCACCTCTATTGAAGAATATGGAAATTAATTGTATTTAATTGGAACATTAATTGATCCTGGATTATCAGGGTTAGCAGTTAGGAAGAATGACATATTATACAACATTTAGTTCTGACCAAGTAATCTGATTGGACGAGAGGCGTTCCACAAGCATGGGTGAAAGTAGGTTGGTACTGAGAAGAGAACAACAGCCTGACAAAACTAACATTTAAAACCATTCATGGTAGGACTTTTAGCAATAGTAATAATAATACTAATAATAATACAGTAATAAAAGGATTAAAATGACCCAATGTTATCAGTTTATTATTATGTCATTCGAAATTGCCTCTGAACCATCCATGCTCTTTTCTTTAAAGCTACAAACAAGGATCACGGATACTGCTTGGTTTATGGGACAAGGGATTGTACACCTCATACATGGTACATTGTGATTCAACCTTGGAACCTTTAAGTTAGCTGATTTTCTAAAGTGGTATAAATGGAAATACTGTATAAAGAGAAACTTAGGAGATTTACCTCAATGTTTTATTCTTCTCACCATTTGTGTACTAGTTAAATAAACAAACATTATATTATATTTTAATTATAGTATAATTATATTATACTATTGTTGTAGTAAGTGGTGTTTGTGGAACTGTTATAATATGAGCAGTAGCTTAGGACTCCCTTTTGTGTGATATCTTGTCAGGAGCTGAATTTATGGTTCTGAGTTTATAGCTCTATTTTGCCCCTTAGTTAAAAGTCTGGCTTATTTAAAAAATTGTAATTCAATTATTGTTTACAAAAAATTGTACGTTGGACCTTGACCACACATACATTGGTATTTTTATACTGGCAGATTTTCTGTGCATTGAATCCACATGTAAATTCATCTTCATGGAAAATGGCCCTTTGGAGCCTTCTTCCCAGGGTGAAGACATTAAGAAATTCTGTTTTCAGGAATGCAATATGATGCCGTACTCACACTTAAAAATAACAACCATTCCAACCTTCTGAGTAGCGCAATGGAAGTGTTTTCACCCAAAAGATCTCAAGTACAATTCCCACGTAATGCTACCGCCATGATTAGCTACAGTATACTCTCTCGGGATAAAGGATGGTATACTTTCACATCATTCACAGATTTATTGAAACTAACCAGTCATGAAGTGGAAGAGGCAGATGCTTTCCACTGAATGTTATACCATCCTCAATGTTGTGTGGGTAGCAGTTTGAAAAGGTGTGGTTTGCTGGGATCAAATGTCAATCGTGAAAGTCTTCACCCTCCCTAGTTGGTACTGTAGTTGTTTCTGTGATGAAGAGTGCCCTAACAGAAAAATGTTTGGAAATTGGACAGTACTAAATTATGAAGAATACCAGAGAAAAAGCCTCAAAGTACAAAAATAATAATAACATCCATCTTTATTCTAAATCTGTCCACATTTTTGTTGGATTCCTTTCTTTCATTGGTTGTTGGTTGGTTATATGATTGGTTGATTATTTGCTTGATTGCTTTATGTCGATTATTTTATTTATCATCTTCGCCTAGGTGGTTGGTTGCTTGGTTTGTTTGGTAATTTGACTCGTTGGATGTTTTTTGTCTTTGTTTCTTGGCTAGATTCATGGCTAAACCCACCTAAATTATCCTTGTGTATTGTTTACTTTATTGCAATTTTCATCAATTTTATTCACTTCATTCTGTCCAGTCCCACTTTTATAAAATGTTTAGCAAATAACTATGACAAATAATTATTTTGTCTTGGTTCCCATTTTAAACATAATAATGGACTGTTTTCCTCTCATTAACCACTCTTTCCTCTTCACAAAAAGAGATAATGGCAACGGACTCCAGATGCACATGCCAAATCTCCTTTGTATAAAGGAAACCCTCACAGCTTGCCAAGAACGAGAACTACTAATTGACCACTTACTTATTTCTATATCATTCATCTGATGTACAGGCAGACATCTTCAATTTCAAGTGAACATTCTTCATTCTTAGCCCATGCACATTGTGGGGGATCAAATGTAAGTTTAAAGACAAACTGACTTAAATTTGGCTAAAAAGCATGTAGTTAAGTGATTCTCCCTGTAGTCTGTGGGTAATAGAAAGTATTTGAAGCATATTGTTTTATCACAGGGTGCAATTAGTAGCTAATTATGGTGGAGTGATTACATGCGAGAAGACGACCATCATGGCAGCACAGTGGGAGGTTCTACTCAGGAGAACTCCGGCTGCTTCCAACCTGCCATGGGTAACTCTTCCTCCGCACCTCCCCATCCACCTCTAGCGCATACATACAAAGATTACAATTTTCATTTATGGAAATACATATCCGTGAGTGCCTAGTTCAGAAGTAAACTTGGAGAAATACATTATGCACATGTAAAGGAACCATGAACCAGTGCACATCTGCAGGCTGAACATACACACGCTAACATTTCGCCTATTTTTACCCTGCGGTTTTAGCCCAGCAAAACTTTTGATTTACACGCTAATTTAACACCCCCCCCCCCCCTTCAAAATGGATGGCAATTTAATACTTTTAACACTCTCTCACATGTTAAACTCATCAGGGCACAGTATTTTTCTAAGCCCAGTAATCCTCCATCAAGCACATCTGTTATGCACCTTTTCATTTCCTGGAAATATGATCTCAACTGTGTCTCGAAACCACAGAACAAAGACTCATGGGAAGTGGGAAGATTCTGAACCGCAGTTTGCACTTTCTAATAGGAAGCTTAATTCATGAACAGCTAATTTGTTGTGTGTGTGTTCCCCATATGTTAAAATTTGACCTTGCATTTCTAGTTTAAAGGACTATTTCAGCACATTAGTACATTTCCATACTAAAAAAAGAACAGGAATGATATTTATTTTAAAAAATACTCACAGTTAAAGCCTAAAGGCATTTATGGCCAGTCAATTTACAAAATGATAATTAGAGGTGTTCAAGTCAAACTTTTAATTGTACAGAATAACAGAACACGGGTATGAGATTTAAGAACTCCCTTTATTTCTCTATATTATCCCCTGCTACACTAAAGCACTTATCCCAGCATTTCACTAGTGGTATAGTGGCTTTCTCAGTACACCGGAGGCATGATCAGACTTCTTGCTTCACATCTGAAATGGTGGCCTCTCAGGAACATGTGGAAATGGCCTGAAGCAAGGTCAGGACTATACAGTACATAGGATGTGCCGATAAGTCCTAGCCAAGTTTCTGTAATGTGCAAGTGGTGTTGGTGATTCAAGATTCAAGATTCAAGATTCAAGATTCTTTATTTGTCACATGCATAGTTATACAAGTACAACACGCAGTGAAATGTATCCTAATTAATGAATTAATGAATGATGATGCATTAAGTTACTTACAAGTTATCTGTCAATTTTTAATGATCATGCCTTCCACTCCAGTGGGCTCCAAGCAGTGGGCGACTAAGAGTCTCCGGTAAATATTATTCATTTTACAGCTTCATTTATGGCTTTGACTTGAATGCAGTAAAGATATTTACGGTATATGAGACATAGGACAGTCTCTTGATTTGTTTATTGTTGTTCATTAAATATTAATTTCAGAAACTTTAGAGAATAAATTTAAAAAATAATTAATTAAGAATAAATAAATAAATAAATAAATAAATGAATGAATTAATGAATCAATAAAATTTTAATCTGTGCTTTGCTCAAACATGCACTGTTTTTCTTAACAGCTGACTTCATTATCCATGTGAGACTAGGACTCTAGTGTTGTATACATTATAATTTCCCCTTCTCAGTTTATTAGCACCTGATAACTATGACTTTAATTTATGGTTTCAAAGAGAAGGAAGTTTGGCAAAATAATTATACCCAATAAATTAAATTAGATAATAAACAGCCCTTCTATGAGGATTAAACAAGGATGTAGAGACAATGAACTTGGGGACATTTTTCAGGTCTTAAGAGGTTAAAGAGTAAGTGAGATTCTTATGTTTATAAAAAGTTATTACAAAAAAAAGAAAAGAAAATGTTGCATTATTGTCTATGGTCAACATATACTGTACTGTATGTGTGACAGTTTGGAAAAACCCATTGGATGTCACAATAACTAATATATGACAAGAAATAAGGTTTAAACCAAACATTTTTCTGCCAATAAAAAAATGCATAAATTAATATATTTGCTTTAAGAAATATAAATATATTTTATTAACACCTTACCTCGACTTTCTGTCTACTGGGTTTAATAAACACAGCTGTATTCATAGTCAGTATGCCTAAAGGTGACTAAAACCTTGCTAATCAGATACCAGCTGTAATAATGTCAGTGATGGCTGCCTTCACCTCATCATCAGAAGAGAGAAGTGTGTTAACCCTGTCTGTACAGATGACGGTGGACATTTTAAAAATGTTTTTGAATATGTAAATTAGGTTAGAAACGATGATGTTTAAAAAAAAATAGCGTAATTGAGGTTTGTTGACATTGAGGCTTCATTATCAGTTTTTTGTGCTTCAGTGTAGATGGTGGATAGTGATTTTAGGATGTATTAAAAAATAGCTTGAAAACTCTCTTTGACATCACCCGTAAGCTTTTTTGAATAGCGCGTTTGAACTTTGCACTTTGTGACCCCTAGTTCTCGCCATCTTAGCTAAATCTCAGTTAAGCCAGAAATGGGTAAATGAGCTGCATGAAAAGAGCCTGGCTTTTGATTACATTGAACATGCCTACTTAGGGTTAAATTCATTTAAAATAGGCTTGGCAGCTTAGCTAAAATGCTAACATTTGCTAATTAATGCTAATTAATGACCAACATTAATTTATGTTCATTACTTTTTGCATTCAACTCCATCATCCATACACTACAAGTTGTCCTGTTCCAGCTCCTACATTTTTTATAAGTTACACTACAACAATTCCAGTTAGCTGGTTAGCTAAAATGATGCATAGCAGACAGTTAACGGTTTGTCCCCTGCAATGACACCCCAAATTATGCATAATGTTATGGCTTAATATAATTTTAACTGATAAGTCACATAAAAATTCACCCCCTTACAGCTGCCACGAAAGGGAAATCTAGCTACTGTATGGAGACCAAATCTGTTTTTTTGTACCAGGCTGTAAACAATTTTTTTTTCTGTTGTAAAACTGGGTATTTTACAACGGGGCTTTATGGGGATTGGCTTACTTTTGAAGACAGCCTCTAGTGTATAATTGAGGAACTGCACGTGTCTGCTCTTTTTAAAAGTGTGAAGTGCAAACGTGAGCAGCATGATTTTAAAGGTGCAAACAGATTTGAGCTAGAGCAACGCAAATAAATCAGTAAGTGAAACTTCTATGAGCATAAAAGAAAGCTACACAAAAGTAGATGGAATCACAGATGAAACTAGGATCTAGGTAAAAAAGAAAGAAAATCACATTTCTGCACATCCTGTAAAATGACAGTACTAGGAACGAGTCTCACTGGGGAACACCTCATATTATCACAATACCTAGGTGGCGATACAATGTGTATTGTGATTCTATAATTAAAACAATGTTTAAAATATACTAGATTTTATATATCTGTCTGTCTGTGTGCAGAGTTGCACTTTACATACACAGGCAGCACATTTCCGTAGTAGTTAGCAACGTGGCCTCACAGCTCCAGGGTTAGGGTTCGATTTCTCCAGGTAGTCTGGTTTCCTCCCACAGTGCAAAGATATGCAGGTTAGGATAATTGGCATTTCCAAAGTGAGCCAGGGGTAGCTCAGTGGTTAAGGCATTGGACTACGGTTCGGAAGATCCCAGGTTCAAACCCCACAACCACCAACTTGCCACTGTTGGCAAGGCCCTTAACCCTCAACTGCTCAGATGTGTAATGAGATAAAAATGTAAGTCGCTCTGGATAAGAGCGTCTGCCAAATGCTTAAATGTAAATGTGTTTGTGTGTGTGCACCCCTTCTGATTGCCACCCTGTTCATGGTGTACAACCCTGTAAACAGAAGTTGTTGTTGGCCTATCGTCGCCACAGCGGACCATCCAGTCTGCACATAACTTGGCACAGGTTTGGGCACTGGTTGGGATCCTGGGCCTTCCGCATGGCAGGCGAAACACCAGTGCCCTACGCCATATATATACAAACTTGGCAGACAGTTCTTTTTTTTTTAATTTTTTTTACATTTTTACGTACTATGGTACAAAACCTATCAATGTTTAAATACTTTAGACCGGTAGGATTATAGAGGAACCATTACCCATTACCACCTTAAATGGTATTGTGTACAAACCAAAAAATAATAATTTTTATCGATTTTGGAGTCAGTATGGTGATACACAAATTGGACCACAAAAGAACCACATCTTTATGCAGTACCTAATAGAACTGCTGTATTTCTTTTCATGAGTATGATTACAGACCCCAATTAAGCATAAATGCTAACACTAATGTGTGGGTCTATCAAAATCTAACATTACATACTCCATTAATTATACTTGCATGAATGTATGAAAGCTGCAACAATGTAAAAGGAGTGCATGCAGGCCAGTGGACTGTGGTCTATTCTGAACATGTCTACATTACCCTGCTATAAATATGATTTCCTTTGTCCTTGCCTCATTCCCCAGTGAAAATTCTTCTCTCTCTTTCTCTCTCTCTCACACACACTTTTACTCTCTTGCTTGTTCTGCTGATTAACTGGACTGATGCTGTACATATCCATGGCTCGAACACAAAGGCCAGAGTTGCTCTGTACAATAGCCATATTGTGCACTGCACTGGCTCTCACTGGGCTGATGTGACACAGTCCAGGTGCTTTAGAATTGAGCACGCACTTCAGATCTAAAGCTGTGATCTGTTATTTTAGAGAGTACATGCTGCTGTTTTGACACAATGACTACCTTCTTTCTGAACCCTCGCTTAATAACTAGGACCTGGTCTAAATCAGCGTGTGCACACACGCACAAACACTTCCACACACAGTCTTCACGGATAAGCACGAGGATGAGTGCAGTGTATAGCTGCAGAGAGCTTAGACCACGACGCCACACACGTCCGTGCGTCAGGTTCCACTTACTTTCCTTCTTGTCGTCTGGGAAATACACATACACACCAGAGCTTACATGTAATCTCACAAGCCATATTATTCATACTAGATGCTCAAGATATCTGGATATTCTCCATCTCTCTTTCTCTCTCTCTGTGCATGTGTGCGTGTGCACTCTGCACTATGTCTCGCAGACAGGATCAAATACACACAGTCTGAGAGTTCTGAGAGGCTGTACTGTAAAGAAGCAGAACTGACTGTTTGTTTTCACAGCTGAGGTGGAAGGCGTATAGGGTCAGTGATTCAGCATATGCCGTGACTCCGTTTCTTTTTTTGTTCCATTATCTCTTCGCACTTGCGACTGAATACTTTGCCGAGGCTTGTCCTGCGTTTCACTGACAATCCTGACGATCTGCAGATGTGAGCGCTGTTTGATTTTAAGCGCACCCGAGTCCTGCGAGGCAGCCAGAAAGGGGCTTTGGCTGTTTCCGCTCCACACGAGCATGACGGGGCATAACAACTGTCACCCATCAACAACATCTGCGGCGAACAGCTTGTGTTTGCTGACTGATTGTCTTCGGCCGTACCTCCTAGCCCTGTATCAGAGCCATGTGTCAGATCCACTTCTGCGCCTCGTTCGGGGTTTGTCAGGTTGTTTAGGTAGTTCTGCTTCTCGGGTCTTTCATCAGGCAAGTTATGGGTGTGCGTAAACAGATTTATATATATATTACAATTCATTGAACCCTGCACAATCGCTTTGCATTAGTTAACATATACTGTATATCTGCAGTCGTATCCTGTTTTTAGCTTCCTGATGCAGACGTGTCTCTTCTGCTTGGTGTCGCTGCCAAATGTTTACTCGAAAGCAAAAAAAAAAAAAAAAGAACTGTAGTGTAGTGTCTGGCAGCCCACTAACATGACGGGATTTTTAGAAACAAGCTGATTTTCTCCCGGAGGAGGAACCGAGCTCGTAGCTAACGAAGGTCTGGACCACTGAGCTGAAACATCACAGCCTGCAAGTTTCCCCACACACTGTGTGTGTGACAAGTTAATCCCAGCAGAGTGAATACGGCAAGGTGCTGTATATATCATGCAGCACAGTCATGCTGTCTCTGCGTGTACATTTACGTGTGCCTGTTTTTAAGTATGCTTACCTACTAGATTAGGTAAAACCATTAGGGCCCTGCCATCAATTCTGCTAATGAGTGTGCATAGGTAAAGTCTGAAAGAGAGAAAGAGAGAGAGGGGGGTTGCACAGCATTATTGGGGTGTCGTTTCAGTTCAGGAGTACACAACTGACTGAAAACAGATGGAGGTAACTGATGGGAGCTGTCAAGATCTCCAATAAATGAACACTAGAAAACAAACTTATGTAATGGATGAAGTTGAAATGTAATGAAGTACACAAAAAGAAAAAGACATTTTGGACAAAACTTGTTGATGTGCTGTGCAAGTGAAGTGCTTTTGAAGCTGCAGATTAAACTCTATAGCAATCTAGTGTTTTTCCTTACGATCTACATTTACGTTTCTGTAAAGGTGAATTTATTTAAGGTACTCTATACTGTACATACAGTATGATATGATAAAACTAATTTGAAGAGCGTTCAAGTCAAACCAGGACTTTTGATTGTTCAGTATAATAGAACACAATAATGAGTAAAATCTCTCTTTATTTCTCTATAGAATCTTCTGCTACACTAGTGCACTTCAGGCTTGTGCACAATTCAGGATTGAATTAAGAATAACTCCTAAATTCCAAGTCAATTCTTGAATTTGAATTGAATTTGAATTGATGTCAAAAACAGGATCTAGAATTACAATTCGGAATTGAATTAAAGGAAGCAGAATTGCAATTCAATACAAATTCAAAGAAATTCATATACATAAGTGAAGTGTTTAACAATGAAGCATTATAATATATGTCAGATATGATTTCATTACATATTCTATAAATATTAGTTTGAACTACTTGTACAGATTACATTAACAGGAAATGTTTTCCCCCAGCAATGAATGTTAAAAGCTCTAGTCACAGAACACATAATTAAGTTTGATTTATTGGAATTGTAATTTTGTGGAACACAATGGAACGTGACTCCATATCCCAGAATGCTTTGCTTTAACCAAGTATTGGTTGCCAAACAAAAAAAAAATGGTTGCCAAACAATTTGAGGTGGACATTTGTTTGAAAGCTTCTTTTCTACACATTTTGATGGTCAACACTCGACTTTGTGTTATTTGATTACTTTGAAATGAAAATAACATTTTGAACAAAACTAATCAAACATTGAGGGAGTAATTTATTTCAAGAATTTGATCATTATCTATATGTTGGAACAAAATGTATGCTGGGTTGAGGAGTGACTAGTTATGTATAATGAAATTATGCTATTAAATTACAAAATTAATGTAATTGTATGTGAGATTCAATACATTCTATTCTGTTGTATGACTAAGTGGAATTTAATTCCACTTCCTGTCATTCCAACTCCAATTCAACTTCCTGTGGGGCGGAGTCAATTCAATTGAAATTCCAACTTATGAATTGAATGGCAGCCAATTCTCAAATTCTGAATTGTGCACAAGCCTGGTGGACTTATCTCACTAGTTTTGCCATAATATCTCACATTATGCATGAGTCATGATCAGACTGCCTGCTTCACATCTTCACAACGCTGGCCTCCTAGGAACTCATTTAACAGCCCAAACATGTGGAAATGGCTTGAAGTGAAGTCCGTACAGTACAGGGGACACCCAGCTGATTTCCTGTAATGTGCAAGTGGTGTTGGTGAAATACAGTTCCTACAGCATTCAGCATGTCACCTCATCTCAAAATGGCGAACTCACATACTGTATGAACAGCATTACTGGGTTTTAATAACACCAAGTGTTATTATCCTAGCTTAATCTAAGTCAATTTACTTAAATAAAATAAGTGTGAAACAACAATTGAATTAAGTAATTTGCATAAGCTGTACTTAAGAAGTAAATGAATAGTTTCTCATGATCATTAAAGTTAACTTCTTGGTAACAAAACATGTTTTTGTGAGGGTTTCCATAATTTAATATACATTAAACATTAGAAAGCAATGAGCTTACAGTATAAATGATAGCATCCCAAATTTGGACTTCCCTCCTCCTGGTTTTAAATCCAACATTGAAATGTAAATCTTTGGGCTTTCGGAAAAGAAATGGTCTTCAACTATTTGACACTTGTACAGTACCACAAAGGGTGCATCGACTGTGTCTTTAATATTTATAATTCCCCTCATATTAGATTACTGTTTTGGGTCTTACAAACTTAATACTTGCACCTTTCTAGCTAATTTATACACACTAAAGATATCAGCCCAGTGATAAGTGAAGGTAGACTTTATTACCTGTTTTTAAAGAGTGCATTGTCTTTACTCTTCTGTGTTTAACATTGTCTCCTGTGCTTCTTTCTGCTCTATATACAGTGGTGTGAAAAACTATTTGCCCCCCTCCTGATTTCTTATTCTTTTGCATGTTTGTCACACAAAATGTTTCTGATCATCAAACACACTTAACTATTAGTCAAAGATAACACAAGTAAACACAAAATGCAGTTTTTAAATGAGGGGTTTTATTATTTAGGGAGAAAAAAAATCCAAACCTACATGGCCCTGTGTGAAAAAGTAATTGCCCCTGAACCTAATAACTGGTTGGGCCACCCTTAGCAGCAATAACTGCAATCAAGCGTTTGCGATAACTTGCAACGAGTCTTTTACAGCGCTCTGGAGGAATTTTGGCCCACTCATCTTTGCAGAATTGTTGTAATTCAGCTTTATTTGAGGGTTTTCTAGCATGAACCGCCTTTTTAAGGTCATGCCACAACATCTCAATAGGATTCAGGTCAGGACTTTGACTAGGCCACTCCAAAGTCTTCATTTTGTTTTTCTTCAGCCATTCAGAGGTGGATTTGCTGGTGTGTTTTGGGTCATTGTCCTGCTGCAGCACCCTAGATCGCTTCAGCTTGAGTTGACGAACAGATGGCCGGACATTCTCCTTCAGGATTTTTTGGTAGACAGTAGAATTCTTGGTTCCATCTATCTCAGCAAGCCTTCCAGGTCCTGAAGCAGCAAAACAACCCCAGACCATCACACTACCACCACCATATTTTACTGTTGGTATGATGTTCTTTTTCTGAAATGCTGTGTTACTTTTACGCCAGATGTAACGGGACACGCACCTTCCAAAATGTTCAACTTTTGCCTCGTCGGTCCACAAGGTATTTTCCCAAAAGTCTTGGCAATCATTGAGATGTTTTTTTGCAAAACTGAGACGAGCCTTAATGTTCTTTTTGCTTAAAAGTGGTTTGCACCTTGGAAATCTGCCATGCAGGCCGTTTTTGCCCAGTCTCTTTCTTATGGTGGAGTCGTGAACACTGACCTTAATTGAGGCAAGTGAGGCCTGCAGTTCTTTAGATGTTGTCCTGGGGTCTTTTGTGGCCTCTCGGATGAGTTGTCTCTGCGCTCTTGGGTTAATTATGGTCGGCCGGCCACTCCTGGGAAGGTTCACCACTGTTCCATGTTTTTGCCATTTGTGGATAATGGCTCTCACTGTGGTTCTCTGGAGTCCCAAAGCTTTAGAAATGGCTTTATAACCTTTACCAGACTCAATTACTTTTGTTCTCATTTGTTCCTGAATTTCTTTGGATCTTGGCATGATGTCTAGCTTTTGAGGTGCTTTTGGTCTACTTCTCTGTGACAGGTAGCTCCTATTTAAGTGATTTCTTGATTGAAACATGTGTGGCAGTAATCAGGCCTGGGGGTGACTACAGAAATTGAACTCAGGTGTGATAAACCACAGTTACGTTATTTTTTAACAAGGGGGGCAATCACTTTTTCACACAGGGCCATGTAGATTTGGAGTTTTTTTTCTCCCTTAATAACGTAAACCTTCATTTAAAAACTGCATTTTGTGTTCAATTATGTTATCTTTGACTAATAGTTAACGGTTTTTGATGAGCAGAAACATTTAAGTGTGACAAACATGCAAAAGAATAAGAAATCAGGAAGGGGGCAAATAGTTTTTCACACCACTGTAGTTACCAATTCAGACCTGTTCAACCCTCTGCCACTTGGATCATGACCTGCCGTTCTTGATTTGCCATTTGTGGGGAGAGGCTGACTCTTCTAAGAGCGCAATGAATGGGACCAGAGCACTTTACTCCTCCTTTAAGAGCTTGGAACCTATTCATCAAGGCTGCCAGTTTGCCACGTCAAAGCAAAAGTTAGTCACAGTGAGTGGGAGTTTCACAGATCTGTTGGGGACGGGTACCTTTTTATAAAGGGAGCAAAGATGCTTTCCAAAATCTGGAGTGGGTAAATGGGACACAGTGACTCTGCACTTCTTGATGTAAAATTATGGATTGTGTTCACTGTTGGTGGCTTATTATTTTTAAGTGGCTGTGACTCATCTACATGGATTATATATATTTTTTCTTCCTACATGCCCAACTGCAACTCTTTGAAAACTTTTTGAGATTTTTGTTAATGACTTTCAACAAAAAGAAATATATGATAAAATTAGGTAATGTTCATGGTCTACAAGGTTATCCAGCCACATTATTAGGAGCATGTGTACACTTGCTCTTAATGCAGCTCTAATCATCTGATCATGCTGTAGCTATGAGAAGCGTACACTGACGTTAAAACACCTACACTGTAAAAAGTGGGACTGGGCTTAATTAACAATTGTTAAATTAATATTAGTAACAAGTACATAATAAAATGTATTTACTGTACTGCATTCTTGAGTCAAATTAAGCTAATTTAAACAAATGCTGATTATTTTATTAATTCCATTTCAAGTAAATTTGTTTGTTTAAAATCAGCGAGGAAAAAATGGGGAAATTTAAAAAAAAAATTTCTGGCAGTGTTAAAAAAAAAAAAAAAAAAAAAAAAAAAAATATATATATATATATATATATATATATATATATATATATATATATATATATATATATATATATATATATATATAATTTTTTTTTTGTAAATTTTACTTATTTAGAGAGACTAGGTTCTACTGCCATGCAATTTCCGCTCATGTTTTTACATCCAGATAAGGTACCACATGCTGCAGAATCTGTATTTTTCTTAAGGTGGGATTTGTTTAGTTAGTAATATGAATGTACAAATAATTTTGTAGCAAATTTTTTAGTTAAAATTTTCTTACATACAGTTGTGGAATATACAAATTTTATTGTGTGGTTAAATTCAGTTAAGCTATTTCCTCTCAGTCAAAGATGTCCTCTCAGTCTGCTCTGTTTTTATTTGGCTAAAAGTCGGGCTTAGCATGGTAGTTACATAGTTCGGTGTGTGAATTTTATTACAATGTGCATTATATAGTATACAGTATATTATTCTTTAAAGAGGCAGTCGGGCTAGTCAATGTTTTAGAGTGTTAGCGTTACCTTCCCGTCCCCCACTTTAACAAGTGATTAGCTGACCTTGACACTGAGTGTCTAACTGCAGCAGTTAACTGTGTGGAATTGTGAAATGTGAGGAATTAACTTAAATATTTACCTTTTGTGTTTTGAATTGTGCTCAATATAAACTATTAAAGAAACATACAATATTCTGTTACTACACGTGTCCCCTTTAATTTATGATGAATATGGCCCACCTTTGTAATAGTCTCATAATGCTGTTTGCTAGTTTTAATGTTAAAATAAAAACTCTTGATGTTTCAGATGAAACATATTTGGCAGTTTATTCTTTTTTGATACACAAAGTATAAAGTTACTGTCCATTTTAACAGCTTCTACTGCTGCACTTAAAAAAATGTTGGAGAATGTTTATCGCAAATAAATGTCAATGTTACAAATGTTAAATGTTATTCCTGTTGTTTTTATTTTAACCCAGCACAAACATTTAAGTAACTTAGAAATATTAAAATTGTTTCAATGAAGCGACATCCAATATTATTGAGTACTGTAGATTTGATTTATAATGTAACTGTATTTACAGTAGGTGCAGATGAAGATTTATCTGTAATAGTAAATCAGGTTCACTTAAATATTTAATTAATGTTAGTCAATTTCTCTCCAATATTCAATAAAAATAAATCAATCTCTTCCAGATTTCTCTCAGATATTCATTGAATGTAGCACATTTTTTTTAGTAAACGTAAAACAGTTTTCCTTAAAATTATTTAATTTAGCTTAAAATATTTATGCTGAATACATTATATTTTCGACAGTTAATATTAAATCCAACACAATAAAAGACTTGATTTAATTTACAATTTAATATATATTTTGTCTTAAATTTAAATAATGTATCCTATGTTTCTTACTCATTATTATAGTAGTAAAATTTACTTAAATAAGTTAGGTGTCACTTTGCTGCCATAATTTTTTAGTAAACCCTAGGTCAGATTTTTTTTTACAATGTAGGTTTTTGGATGCCACTTGTGCCAATGGGGGTGGATCTGACCCCCTTGGGGTGTGGCTCTGGAGGGCCTTAGTGGATATGCTTCGGTTTGCGA
Source organism: Channallabes apus (assembly GCA_030522415.1). Classification (NCBI taxonomy): domain Eukaryota; kingdom Metazoa; phylum Chordata; class Actinopteri; order Siluriformes; family Clariidae; genus Channallabes; species Channallabes apus. Next base: position 18,773,868 of record CM060109.1, read on the forward strand.
CACCTGTGGATTCTTTGGGTGCTGTGGGTAGCAGGATGGAGGCTCCATGAATTAGACTTGTTTGTCCGGTGCATTCCATGGGAGCTGAATTGGACTGAGATTTGTGGAGTTTCAAGTCCAGGTTGGCCACCTTTGGCTTTTTGTCTGCTGGGTTCTGTGCACAGTGGGCTGTGATGCGCTGGGTGTTCTGGAACCTTGCTATCACAGCCAGCATCAACTTTTTTTTTTTTGTTTAATGCCTGGTCTTTTGCAAATGCTGTCGAGTTTCTGTGGACATGTGCCTTTGTGGTTGCACAGATTGGATAAGTTCCTGTAGACGTCCTGTGAGGTCAAGGCAGTCTGCCCATTCATTTGCTGCCCTCTCATCACTAAGGTGTTTTCACCCACAGAACTGCCCCTCATTGGATGATGTATTTTTGTTGTTTGTAAAAAGACAGCTGTGCGTGAAAAATCTAGGAGATCAACAGTATCTAGAATACCCAAACCAGCTCATCTGCCACAGTCGAAGCAGCTGAGATCAGATTTTCTCTCCATACTCATGTTTGGCATGATGATTAAGTCTCTTGGACTATATCTGCATGATTACACAATCTGTCCAACACTGTAGCAACATGACTGGCTGCATGAATGAGCAAGTGGTAATAAAGTGGCTGGCAAGTGTAAATTTCAGCATTATCTTAAAGTAGGCCTCTGGTCTCGACTTGATGGTACTGTACCACAGATGTCACTCCTCTGTTTCATTGTTTTCTCCGTGTCTCACAGCACATGTATGATGACATCTCATGTTCTCGCATTACCGCAGAGCCCCGGCACTGTTGTAGTGGAGAGGGAGCACGCTCAAGCATGCGTTAACCCTCCCTCAGCTGGAGATCTGGAGTTTTATGAGCTGCCAGGAGGCTTAATGAATAGCGTGTCCCCGTAGTGTGCTCTGCAGAGAGCGAGAACCCATAGGTAACGGATGAGTGAAGGATATTTATAGCATGTGTAAATGCTGAGAAAGAACGAGTAGCTGAGGCTAAGTTAAGGTTTACAAAAATAGATCAATCACCTGGTTTGATTTTTGCTTGCTGTCTTTTAATCTATACTGATGTCTGTCCTTGGGATTGTTCTCTAGGCCATTTTCTTTGCTCAACCGCTTCCCCTCTGCAGCAAACATGCTTGACTTCAACCAACACAACTGCCACAGAGGTTTTCCATCTCGTCCCAGATGAAAGCCTTTTCACTTCAAACTCTGTTAGCAAGACGGATGCCACGGCTCAAACATAACACGTTTATTTATATACAGTACAATTTCACACAAAGAGGAAGACGATGCAAACAGGGTTGTATTTGTAGCGTAATGCTTTGTAGCCAGTCACGCTGTTTATAACCCAAGCACTTGAGAAAGCTAATATGAAAATGACTTGATTAAACGAAATGATTGAGCATTTTTTATTTTTTTTTAAAGAAAAAAAAAAAAAAAAAAGAGTTGCTCCAGAAAGTTGAAAGGTTGCTGGATTACAGAGGTGCTTTTCCAGACAGACATGATTTGTCTGGTAGAGACCAGGCCTATGTGACTTCATTCAGAAGGTCCCTTGCCATACGCTGACATTTACCCTATTCAGCCAGACGGTCCGTGTGGACCCGCTTTATAATATTGACACACATGTGCTGGAATGCTAGTGAGCTTTATTTATAACCCGAGCAGAGTCGGAAAGAGTAGGACAGGGTGACATTTTGCCGAATAATTGGTCATTTGTTGGTCTAGTGTTAAATAATGCAGCCTTTTTCTTGTCCGTCAGATTTTGACCTGTGCTAAGGGTCGTTAAGTAACGTGTCACGGTCTGGATCTAAGACAAAACTGAGTCCTAGAAAAAGAAATACCGGGGCAGAGGTGATAAACTTATAAGCTATGGTATAGGATGTCCATGGTTCTAAACATTTGGCGTTCGTATCTTTGAAAGTTCATAACTCGAATGACTGTATCTAGGGAACTTATTGTAATGGAACATAGTAATATGACGGTATTAGCCAATATAAAGCTTATTTATAAACTGCATAATATGTTTAAACATGTTTAATCAGTTAAAGTTAACCTTTGCCACCATTTTGTCATGTACCTTGCTTATTTGTTCTTTCATAAGCAAGAAGTATAAAGTAATTGGATCTTTGAAAGAAAGAATTCACTTGAATACTTCTGGTCTATGTCAAAATGTTACTTAAGATTAAGTTTAATTGCCGGTCTTGAAGAACAAAGGCAGTTGTGCAACAATGCGACCGACAAAGTTCACGTGTTCTGGAGAGAACGTTCCCTGAAACATTCGAATGGACAATCAGAAACGCTGTTATTTTTCTGACACTAAGATCTGAGGAAGTATTTTACTCAAAATGATACATTTGCGAGTGGGTGATGTGCATATACTGTATGTGGTTGTTGGATCTGGAAAAAAAAAAGATGTGAGTCAGATACAGAGAGAGAGCGCGAGAAAGCGACAGAGTGACAGGCTTTGTTGTTTTCCAGTCTGGATCCTGACAGATAAATGACTGTGGTAATGTTTGTCTTGTGGCTCACACACATCTGCTGGCTGAGGTACTGCAGAGTATCTAACCATCTTTCTTTCTCACTCTTATTTTCCCTATGGCACACACACTAGCCCACACAAGTGTTTGCTAAGACAGATCAGCAACATCTGCTCGGCACACGTCGCCCAGGCCAGGGCCTTTCTCTTTGGACCTGGTGGCACATGTGCATCTCTGACGAGCTTTTCTCCCAATTGTACAGCGCTTGCAGCTAGGTGAAATCGATCTGTCACTGCTGATGGCTCATAAGCTCTAATTGAATCTATAAACATTATGAAAACCTTGCAAATATTTTCCCAATGGTGTGCTTCTTGGCACATGCTGTTATAATTAAATTCAAAAGTAAAGAGTTGAGAAGGGGGAAGGCATAGCTACAAGTTGTCAGTGACGGTTAACTAACATTTCCACTGAAACCTAATTAGCAGAATTTATCAGTGCAGAAAGGCGCGGCACAAAGTGGCAGACTCGCCCTAAGTGCGAAGTTATTTAAAAGTGTTGAAAAAAAGTAAAAAAAAAAAACACCACTAGCTGTTAGCCAATGTGAGATGCAGGTGAACTAGAGAACTGTTCTCAGATTCTAACTCTCTCTGGATCTATACGCCCACATATCTGTACACCGCCAGAGATTAGTTCACACGTCAAGGGGCGCAAAAGAAAACCTCATTAAAACTCTTACACCTTTCACAGTGTCTGCGTAATTCTCATGTGTTGCTAGCTAGCTCGCGCCTCACCTTCCCGTCCTGGGAGAGAAAAGCTGCCTCAGAGCTACGTTCTTTTACTCCAGGCTTGAAAACTTTAGCATCCGTTGACACCGTCTGTTTAGTGGCCTCGTCTGGCGCGTTCGGTTCTCCAGGCGCTGCCACGGGCAGCGTGTTATCAGAAAGTAGCACATAATGCTAAGTTTTCTTTGTACTCTGTAGACACAGGTGTGAACACAATTTCTGTGATAGCCTGATCTTTGCCCCAAGTGTTTTGCTAGACACTCCCATTTTGGGCTCGTGTAGTTACAGAGAGGTGTCGCTGGCACTCGAGGCACTCTCACCTGGCAGAGTGATGCTAGCAAAGTGCTCACGTTTATCCTCTGTCTTCAGGAGGAGTGCGTCAGAGAGAAGATGAACTCGGTCACTTGGGGAAACAAGTGAGTCATCTCACTGTGCTAGACGGAAAAAAAAAAAAAGAGTATGAAATCCAAAGGGAAAACTTTCTGGCTGCTCATGCACTATGTACGTACTGGTTGATATTTAAATTAGTAATCTTATTCCCAAAGAGACCCAATAATGTTATGTTTGTTTCTCTAAAGAGAACGTGTCTGAGACAGATAGATACACCCACTGAGCACTTTGTTTAGGAAGACCTGTGCACCCAGATACTCCTATTATCTAATCAGCCAATCATGTGTCAGCAACACGGTGCGTAAAATCATACAGTCCCGCAGCATTGGATAATGTGTTTATTATCTATAACTGCTGGGGAATCTGTAACTGCTGATGTGCTTGTTTTTGTCACACACGACAGTATGTAGTCCTCATAATGGTGCAATAAAGAAAAAAAAAACATCCAGTCAGCATGCGTTCTTGGAAATCACCTTGTTGATGAGAAAGATCGACAGGCTTTGGCCAGACTGGTTAGAAGCAGAAAAGCATTTCAGGATGCACACAATTCCAAAAAATAACAAAAATAATGATGATGTTGTTTTAATACTGTAAGTGCGATTTTACGCTTGGGGTTTCTCCAATAATAATAATAATAATAATAATAATAATAATACGAAGCGCAAATTTATGGTTGGGGTTTGTCCATTATGAATACGAATTGATAACCGTGACTCCACTGTCAAAAATACGTCACAGGCTCGCAGACATTATGTATCGAGCAGAAGATACATTGATTTCACAAACTGCTCATGAGTTCATAATATACAGTAGTAAGAAAATTATATTACAACACGTTGTGAGATATATATAAGCGATTTTTCTGATTTCGTCCCATCTCTGTTGCACACTGCCATCTTGGCGCCTCCAAGTCAAACATAGTACAAACACATGCGCAGTTTGTGAAATCGATGTATCTTCTGCTCGAACCATAATGCATGCAAGCCTGTGACGTATTTTTGACAGTAGAGTCACGGTTATCAATTCGTATTCATAATGGACAAACCCCAACCATAAATTTGCGCTTCGTATTATTATTATTATTATTATTATTATTTTAGTTTTGTTTGGAATCGTATTCTCACATAAGAACACGCACTACATATTTTATGTATGATTTGAAAAAACATGATGTTGAATGCCAAAGCATGTTTGAGAATTGTTCCTGTCCGTGTGCATCCCTTCATAGCTTTTGATTTGTCTATTTAGGAATGGCTACTTCCAGCTTGATAATGCACCACATCACAAAGCCAAAGTCATTTCATGAACACGCCAGTTAGTTCAGTGTTCTTCGGTGGCTTTCCCTTTCACCAGATCTGAATTCAATAAAACACCTTTTGGGATGTGGCAGAACAAAAGATTTGCAGCTAAAATTGTGCAGAAATTACATTATGCATTTAGGTCGATATGCACCAGAATGTTTCCAAAATTTTATTCCAAAAGACAAGAGTACCAACGCAAGTGGCAGCCCATTCAGTAGCTATAAATCCGTCCGTCCATCCATCCATCTATGCACCTAACCATTTATCAACCAAACTATCTATATTGATTAATCCATGACATAAAGAACTATGCGGAAAGAGAGATCCTACCCATTTTTAGTGCAGTGTTCCTCATAAAGCATTTGTTTATAGCTACACCTTTTAAAGTCAACCAGTAACACTCTCACCATTCACACTTCATCTGTCTTGTATCTGCTTTGTATCCTGATAAGGTTTTAACCACATCTGTTGTAATGAAATGCATCTCTGGTGAATAATATAGTTGTATTACATGAGCGTGATACTCAGTACCCATGAAACGACCGAGTGTAAATGTAGCCATCGAATGGTTGTATGGGTGCTTCTTGGAATGTAAAAGCACCTTTGGTAGCAATAAGAAATGCATTTTACAGTTCCCGTTGGTTTTAGTGAAGGGAAATAAAATTGACCTAACATATCGGCTTTTTGGTTCGAAGAGCCTGCAAAATAAAAATGAAATCTTGCTCATCTTATATGCATTTATTTCATATACCATCATACACATGGCTATACAGTACATCCACGGCCTACAGTTCTAAGCAACACTTGGTCGTGGGAAGTGAATCGTCTACCTTCTGCCCTTGAGGCGGTGCAGGGATGTGATGTGAAGTTGTACCACAGGGCCAGAGCTGAGCTTTAACTGATTCAACATGATGTTCCGTTTGATCTTTTCCAGACCTCTGCTTTAACCTCCCTGAAACTGCTACTAACTGTGCATATTGAACACACACAGACACGCACACACTTATGTGCACGCACTCCTTAGTGCAGGGCTCAGGACACTAGCGCCTCCTTTTCCAGCATGTATTGTTTGTTATTTTGCATACTTATAGCCCAGAGCGTGCACAGTGTGCGTGTGTGAGAGAGAGAGAATTGAACTTGCTGCAGACATTAGTATGATTATGGGTACTGTTATAACAAAATTTTTTTCTTTCTGTCTTTCATGCCTGCTTGCTTGCTTTCTTTCCTTCCATCTATTTCTGTTCTTTTCCTGCCTATGTACACACAGTATACACCAATTAGCCATGAGATTATAACCCCCTGCCTATTATTATCTAGGATGCCCTTCTGCCCCTAGAACAGTTGCACATTTGGTTTTTGTAAATGGAATATTCTGAAGTCTGCTGTACATTTTCATTGATTGAATTTTCCAGATTCTATTTCCAAATCTGACCTGTAGGTACATGTACTAGCTCGCTCACTCATACACGTACTGTACTCACATCAAGCAAAGGTCGTTCATCAGGGGGCAAAGTGCTTACTCGCACAACTAAAAGCTTGTATACGCCATAGGCAATTTTAGACCCTTTTTAGACACTTTGAACTTATTACCCGTAAAAACAAGGAGTCGTCAAGAACTTTTTCTACCACACTGGTGCAGGAGTTGGAAGTATGGGAGATTAAAAGCACATGTAAAGTAAGTTGTAAGCAAGTGATTTTACAGTGCCAGTGCACTTTAATATTCCATCCATCTAGAAACCTCTGTAGTCCAACTAGGGACCGTTGAGACCAGTGGTGACTGTAGTGTTTTCACGCTTACATTCACACTCTACGGGCAATTAGGAAACGCCAAATTAGCCTAATCTGCATGTCTTTGGACTGTGGAAGGAAATTGTAGCACCCAGAGGAAACCCACCAAGCACAGGGAGAACACAGGAATTAAACCTGCGACCTGGAGATGCAAGGCGGCAGCACCTCAAGCTCTATGCCACCGTGCCACCTACTTTAATATTAAGTTGCTAGATAGTGCTTTCTCCCACTGTCAATGCTCAGATACAATCAGGCGTTGAGCTGGCAACTCGATCCTATAAGTACCCGCCACAGGAACGATGGATCTATCTCCATGGTAGGGCGTATCCATCTCTAAATGTACTGGATGTCAAGTAGACAGACACTTTCACAAGACAGATACCATAAGCAACTGCTTTGCAAGATTTTGTTCTTTTGTTGATAGCCTACTTGAGCACAACTAAAACGGTCACATCTTTTTGTCTTTACCAATGCATCTTAATATAAGCCAAACTTGAAGTAAACACCAAAAAATGAGAATATCTTGTCAATAGGCTAGGACTCTCAAAAAATATTTAGTTATCTAAATCAGCCTATAATCAGCCTATAAATGATGACTATAAAAGGCAAATAGAATTTGGGCTTTATGCTAAATTTACAGTAGAGCTATGGACGGTGAATAAAATGACTGGAACAAACCCTGACATATTTAATTTTATTCTATTCTATAGATGTTTCTTTTTCGAGAAAATAAATTACCAGATGATGGAACTAAGATCAAAATCACCTGACCTCTATCACTCACTGCCCATATCAACTCAATATACAGCTGGAAAAATGTTATCAATCAAATTTCAATTGCATGGATACGTTTTATAAAGTATAAGTTCTGTATTCAGTTGTTGACATTTGGCTGACAGCACAAAGAGAGAGAGAGAGAGAGACCAGAATGGTGCCAGCAGAAAGCGAGAAAGGAGAACAAGAAAATAAGATGTAAAGACCACATAGATCTAGTGCCCAGCGTTTCGCCTTTTGTTTTCTTTTAAATATGTCCACAATCCACCAAATATGTTTTAAACTGATACAATAATTAGAAAAATTAAATAATAATTACTGCTAATAGCAAAGTATTACAGGCATGACCAGGTGGGACGGTGGCAAGGTGGTTAACACTATAGTGTCACACCACCAGGGTTGAATGTTGAAGTTTCTCATTAAAAATGAGGCCCTCTAAAGGTCTAGTCCTAGAATTGCCCATCACACACCCTTTCTATTTGACATTTTACTTTATGTATAAGAACATTTCCTACATTATTATATTATTACTGTATATTACAATACAGATTTTGTTTATAATAAATTCAATGCGCAAACATTTTTTTCAAATATAATAAATTCAATGCCCAACCAAGGAACTCTGTCTGTCTGTCTCTCTTTTTATTAAGTAGGACCACTTGGTGTGACCGAATATCAGTTCTTTTTCCTTCAGCTGAATTTCCTCTGTGTTTAAAGGAGAAGGTGTTTATTTTTTTATTAATTTTTTTTTCATAGAAAAATCAGCTAAGCAATTAAAAAGAAAACTGCAAAGTAATTTCCCTTCCAAATCCTTTTTTCATGTCTGGATGTACAACCAGGTAGGAGAAGAAGATTATATTGGCCACATGTGGTATGTTATACACATGCCTTTGTGAATTTCTGCTTGTTTTTCATGTCTAACCGTGCATGTGTGCGTATTCATGTTTTTACCAAAAGAGGAAGGAGTCTCTAAAGTACTAAAATCAGCTGTGCATTATTCACCCATTATAATACATTAGGTTTTCAATTTGTTTGTGTGTGTGTGTGTGTGTGTGTGTGTGTGTGTGTGTGTGTGTGTGTGTGAATGTGTGTGCTCATGAACACATGTGTGTTTTACAAGCCCTCACATCCTGCCTGATTCGCAGCACACCTGGCGACACATTTTCCCCTCATTTGTTCCTCTGCTCATTCGTTTCTTATGCAGACATCTCCGCTCCATCCATCCCTGCTCTCTGTGCCATCTGAAATTACACAGGCCACAGGAGGAGGAGATGAGAGACAGCCAGTGCCATAAATACTGAAGAGGAAGAATTGTGAGATGTGAAGGTGTGTGTGTGCGTGTACGCGCACATTTCTCAGTGGGTATGTGTGTAAGGAGAGAGAGGTAGACGCTTGGTAAGGTTTGAATTACCGAATGTCTCGGTCTGAAGGATATAGACCTGCCAATGTTAGCTTGAATCACACTCGCTCATCAGCAGCAGTGGATCATGGTGAAATCTCCGAACAAATCCATCAGCCGTCTTCTGCACGATCATTTATCTTTGTTTTTGCCTTCGGAGGGTTCCTCGAGTTACGATCAGCCTTGAGTATGTTTTAAACCTCGTTTCCTTATTTTACGACCTTGTCTTAGAACACAAGTTAGCTTGCAGTAATTAAAACCAGCGTTTAATTACTTCACCGGTCGATTCTCAGCAAGACTTTGACAGGGAGCTAAAAAGCTTTCATCTTCTGAACAATGACCTGTGTTTTGCTTCTTTTTTTTCTTCTCCATATCAGTTCATAACAAGAAACAAGTTAAACAATATGCTGATATCAGTTTCAGTTGGAAAGGAAGCGGCCTGTGTTTACCTTCCTTAGTTAATGCCCTTTTCCTGCTTTTATGCCACTGGGCCACTTCTGGCACCATTGTTCAGCCACAATGACATGGGACAGCTGATGGTGTGGTCTCTGAGACTGTCAGACTTCAAGCTGGACATGAAAGTGAGCAATCGTTTAACAGACTGATCTCTACAATACGACAGCTGTGGAAACAATCACCACGCAACACTTAATCCCTAATTCAAAACACTCAGTCCCCAGTTAGACTATTGAGAACTTCCTTATTCTAATAGTACCAGAAAAAAACAACAACAATGCAATAGGTATTATAGTGGGGAGCGGCAGGAAGCTATCCAGGATGCCCAGTGCTTTATGCCCTTCCTACAATGCTTGCATTCTGATCACATTATAAAACTGTAGAATAAAGGCACGCCTATAATCTGTTCTCTCTCTCTCTTTCTGTCTCTAATTTTGCAGAGATGGTGGTAAAGTGGTGTAGGTGGCTGAATCAATGCAAGCTTGATAAGCTAATTGTGGTGGCTCAGTGGTTAGGGTTTTCATTTACAAATCAGGTGGCTGCATTTTCAAATCCCAGCAGTGCCAATCTGCTACTGTTGAGTCTTTTGAGCAAGACAGTTAACATTCCGCTGTGTTTTATACAGCATTAATTAATTACACTGGGTTGCGTGTTTATATAAGATATTACAATATTTGTAATTTCATTTGTTTTCTTTATTTTCTTATTTTTTCTAATGGGATTTATAATATACGAATAAAACCGCACATCATTAACACATTAACCTTGCTTATATAAAACAGATGATAGGATCATGGGAATCAAAGGTTCACTCATGCCCAAGGGGACCAAATGCCAGTCTGTCCAGTGCGATGTCACAGAAAAGCCAATGTAGCACAAATCATTGAAAATAGTCCATGCTGGTCACAACAGAAAGGCACCAGAACATCCAGTGTACACCATCCTGTGGTGTACTGGGCCTAGCAGGTACAGACCCCAGGCCCGCCAACCGGATCGCCAAACTCCTCAGATCTTAATCCACTGTTTTGCATTGTAATGTTTGGATGGATTTAGAATGGTCTTTCATTTGCATTTAATTTGCGCTTATTACGGATGTAAATCAACATTTCTATCAAACTGCTTTGTCAAAGCACTGCTAAAAGTGTTTTAAGTGTAAAGCAACTCCTTTAACTAAACGTTTAGTTTAAGATGCATAGGCATTATACGCATTTCCCCAATTCACCCCATCATCAGATGGCAAATATCATGGCTCATCAGCGCTATCTCTATTTAAAGCTTTATCCATGTTTGAAGTACAACAAGAGCCGGGTTTTTGTGTGTTTTGATTATCTGGTTGTAATTAAAGTGAAGTGTCTTTGGGGATAGAACTGTTTTGTTTTTTCCCCTTCTCCCTTTTTCTTCAAGTCTCTAAGGCTGGGGCTAATGTACTGTAAAACCACATGGAGGTGAAGCCCAGGGCTCATTGGCTCCCTTCAAAAATTCTCCCTTTTATCTCTTTATCTTTTGATTTAGCTCCTTTTTTTTATTCTCAAGCCGATTATTGTCTTCTTTCGCACTACTTCAAGTACTGTTATCCTTGACACTCATTCATTCCCACCTATGGCAGAAACAATGTTCTGATCAGTGTAACTCCATCTGATCCCAGCAGGCTGGTGACCCTGCCATCAAAATACTTTATCAGGCAGATCGATAAAACACTGGGATAATGTTAAGCATCTTGAGAACGGCTGTGTCCCTGCATTATTAAATGCCTCAGACTCGGCCTCCTATTTTAAAAATGGAATGAAAAGAAGGAGGAAAGTGTCATTCTGAGAGAGAATGAGGAAGAGGGAGCATAATTGAAGCTTGATTACGGGCCCTTGGGAGGTTACAGTTTATTAATATGTCACTTCCAATAAAGACGCTCAAGCATTCGGATTTGCCGTCGCCTTGGAAACCATGTTCTTGTGTTTTTTTTTGTTTTTTTTTTTCCTTTCCTTCCTCCCTCCGGTGGAGGGAGAGGTTAGCGACACAGAGGTTCCTCTGCTGAGGCTGATCTTTTATACTGCCCCATCTTTTTTCCTCTCATGTGAGGAATCGATGCAGCCCTTCTCCCGTTCCTTCCTCGCTGATCCCCAAGTGCCTGAGGAGAAGAAGTGCTTTGTGTTCATCTTTCATTATGGAAATGGATTTGGCACTGCTGCATCTTCTGCAAAATGGATTTGACAAGGAGCAGAGGTGCGGTTAAATATTTAGCATCAACACAACCGCATGAATGCTTATGACTCCTGATGTCATCACACCCCAAGAAACTCTTTAGGTTTGCTTTAAAGTAATGTAATCTACTAGAGAAAAAAATGTATGACATTCTTGTAAGATGTACAGTATGTGCTACTATTTTGGATTGCATGTTCACATTAGAAGAAGTACTTTCCCACTTTGAAGTTATTTCTCATTTTGTTCTTGTAACAAAATTTTTCCTTCGTTTTATTTCTTACTGATGGATCTTCCTATTTATATGGTACTTATTATTTTCCTTTTCTTGTTTTTACTTCCCTGTATATTATACACAATCCATCATAACCATCTTTTGTTAAATGCTACACCTTAATTACGGTTCATACAAACAAGCACTGGAAACCTAATAGTCTGAGTGTGTTTTTTTTCTTTCTTTCTTGGTTACCTGCAGAATAGATTTAATATTTTATTCTAAAAAAACAAATATATATTTTTATTATCTACTGGTGTTTTCACATCCCTGACTGTAGGACCTGTAAGTAATAAATTCAACTCCCAATCCAATTGCACCTTCTCTTTTCCATGGCCGTATTCATATCAGAAGTGTCACTCCTGACCTATCCGACTAACTGCATTTGCATGCAGCATAACTTATTTGTAATTTAATTGAAGGCTCAATCAAAAAGAAAAAAAATAAGGATAAACCTGTTGAAGGCTATGGAAATTAAATTTCCATTTAACTGAATGAGGTGGATAATACAGTATGTTAAATAGACCATTAGATGGGAGAATAATTACTATGTAAATCTTAAAGTCCTTAAAGGGATGGGTGTCCAAATAATATTTAAAACTCAAATGATGTGACTATTATTATTATTAGTAGTAGTAATAGTAGTATATTTTGTCTCACCTGTTCAGTAAGAACATTTGAGATTGAGTCGCTAAGGCTAAAATTATAGGCGGAACAGTTAAGAGCTCTGTAAAGGCTGAATTACACTGTGTACCAAAGTATGTTTTTGAAATGATGGCAGGTAGATCGTGGCCACATTCAACTCCGATCATATGTGCTCCAGTTAAACACTTAAAATTCTCAAAAAATTTTAAGTAGTGGTTCATCCATCCCAAGGGTGGTGTTGTGTCAATTTTTAAAAGTCCTCATTCTCAACATATATTTTAGGCAGCATTGAAAAAAAAGGGGGGGGGGGGCGTCTCTCTCTCTCTCTCTCTCTCTCTATATATATATATATATATATATATATGTATATATATATATATATATATATATATATATATATATATATATTTTTTTTTTTTTTTTTTTTTTTTTTTTTTTTGGAATTGCACTAACAGAGGCCCTTTGTGGCAGGGATCAAACATCACAACTTCAAATTATATTGCATGCCCTCATGTCAGTCATACAGTAGCATCACTAGCCAATCAAGTGCGTCTGCTCTTTTTCCCCACCACAAGGGTGCCGATGCAGCAGTTCAGTAAACTTGGGTCTTATAGAAAGCATGTGATAGCCTTCACCGTCCCTCAGACCAGTAACCTGGAGAAAATCCTCTAACCTTGTTGAGAAAATGACATTTAATAAAAAAATAATAATAATTTATCCCATCAAGTATAGTTCTTAGGTAAAAAAAAATATCAGGAAAAATTAATTCAGATTCAGTCAAAATCATTATTGGCAGGTCAGACTTACAAAATAAACTAATTAATTAAAATAAGAAATCACTATCTGACAAGTGCATTGCAATTGGTGCAGCACTACTTCTAGACTGTATGCTAGATCAATCTTTGCTATTGAGTTTTAACTGTGTTACTTGAAAAAAGTGGTGAGTATTCTACTGCATTGAGGAAGAATGACTCTTGAAAGTAGCCCTAAAGTAGCTCAAACCATGTTGTACTAAAATGGCTGCCATTGGACATTTTATATTAATTGACCTGAGATTTAACATAACCAAGAAATTCTATAAAAGTATGAATAACCGTAAAAGTAGGTTACATATAAATATATAAAAGTATGCAAAGTCATTTCACAATTTCCCAAGCTTTTATTATTGCTAATGCCAAATTCCTCATTGCAGTTCATGTGTCCTCATGCATATATACCACTGCAGATATAAGCAGTTTATATAAAATATCATATTTTCATTTGATTGAATGAAGGCAATGCCAAAGCACCAAGCTTTTGTTGGGGTTTACACTCAAGACTGCACCATCAGTGTGAAGAGGGAATTACTTTGGCCAAAGTGCAGCTCTATCTTTCTTCTTGAGTGTACTTCTCCAGCCACCTCCCTTTTATTCTCCTTCATGGGGTCAGTGTCAGTTCCAGGCCAGCATAATAGATCCCTGAAGAGCACCTTTTCAGGCTCGAGCAGTCAATCCACACACCGTTAACCTCTGTAAAATTGCCCTCGCAGCAGAACAGAGAACTGACGAGATGTTTTATTGCTTTTTTCTTTTTCTTCTTCTTCTTTTGATTTGTGTACTGTAGTGTAAACATGAACCTTTGCATTGACTCCAGAAATACGTTTGAATAAGGATATGAGACATCAAGATGCAAATCCATTAATCTTTTTTAAAAACGCATTGCCACCTGGGTCCATGTTGCTGATTTACTACTTTATCTTGGTATAATTTGAATCTATTAAAACACAACCTTCTGTATAGCACGTATTCTGTGGGTGTGTATGTGTGTGCGCGTGTGTGCACGTGTGTACTATGTGTGTTCATTCTCAGAATAAAAATAATTGTCATGTAATGTGAGAATCTCTAGCCTGTTAAAACATCTGCTTTGACTCAAAACAGGCAATATGTTTACTCTGGACTGTTGTATAGCATACTCAGTTGCCAGATGTCTTACTTGCATCTTCTTTACAGCAGATCTACTGGAATGTTTTAGAGGTGAGTTTCAAGTTTGATGTTCCCATGATGTTTATAGACACAACACTCATTGCAGCCTAGGGGTGGCAACTTTCAAGTCAAGTAAGTTTCTAAAATCATTATCTTATGTACACCAGCATATTAGAAGGACCTGCATCCAGCAAAAAAAAAAAGAAATTATGCTATAACTATTTATTAAGAAGATTTGCCAAAAGTGTTATGACTGGGTTAAGAACTGTCCAACACATTATTAAAACCTGAAATGATTTCACAGAAGTAGTGTGGTCATCATGATCGGAGATCACTTAAAGACTTGGTGAAGTTACACGTCTGATGAGTCCAGATTGACCCTATTTTAGATTGATGAGTGTGCCAGTGCAAGAAGGGAAGAATATTAAGCAATTCACTCATGCACAACGTTCACTGTACAGTAAAAGCCTCCAGAGGCAATGTTATAATAATGTCCATGAGTCCCCCAGATCTGCTCCTTTACCTAAGGCAAATCTATTTATATAGTATGACTGCAGATCAATCCATGTTATCATCCAAATGAGTATGAGTTCCCTGTTGAGTTTGGTTCCTCTCAAGGTTTCTTCCTATTGCCATGTCAGGGAGTTTTTTCTTGCCACTGTCGCCGCACCCCTTGGCTTGCTCATCACAGACAATCTTATCATTTTGATGTATACTCATTCACATCTCATTCGAACTTCAATGATTATTTTGACTGTGTAAATCTGCTTTGAGACAATGTCAATTGTTAAAAGCGTTGGGGTTGAGGTCAGGGGTCTGTTTGGGCCAGTTGAGTTCTTCCACACCGAACTCATCAAACCATGTCTTTATAGTCCTTGCTTTGTGCACAGGTGTACTAATGTTAATAAGACCAGTATGTGGACACTTAAATCGCCACAAACAACTGGAGGCTGATTTAACCATTGGCAAAGTGGGTGGTGGTGTTATAGCTTTTTGCATAATGACAAAATGTATATTGATATAACTAAAATCATTTTTACAACTATTTTGCCATTTGTGCTTATTAACACTATTTTGAAAATGTAAACATGTGCTTCATCAAACAAAAAAAAAAAGGAAAAAGTGAAAAAGGGAGTTAACCCATTTTTCTGTCAAACTGTTTACTTTCTGTAGCAACCAACAAAATGTAAATGAACAGCAAAGAAAAACTGCAAAATTGATGAAACATCAAAATGGAAACCTACAGTACAAGGAAGACTGCCAAGAGACCTATAGCACTGTCTGAATGTGACAGCAGTCCCTTGTGACTTTGACATGTCTGGGTGGGGGATAGGGCGGCTAGATGGAAGCTCTTTCTCATGGCAGACTCCTACACAAAAAGTCTAAGTGCTGTTTTAAGGAGTAGGGAGTGTGCACACTAATGAAAATATATTCTCCCTCTGAAACATTTCTATTTGTGTTCACTTGCTCTTCAGTTATGAATAATGTATGAATTTATGGATATTAACCATTTGGAATGATAATATGGAAAGTAATCTGACATGATTTATTTAGGTTTGATTTTTAACATCACAAAACCCTGCAATTTTACCAGGGATGTGTAGACATTTAATATCCACTTTATTGGATGAAACAAACCAGGGCAGACACTTCCCTGGAACATGCACCTCTAAACTACCATGCAGTTGGGTGAAAAAAATTAACATACAGTGAAACCTCGGATTGCGAGTAACGCGGTTTGCGAGTGTTCCACAAGACGAGCAAAGATTTTTTAATAAATTTTTTTACTCATCATCGACTTGAAAAACGAACAAGTCTTGGTTTACGAGTACTGATCATCATGTATTGCGCGTGCGCTTCTTGTTTTGATGCCGAGCGTCACGTGATCACAACTGAGCCAATGTTTTTTCTATCTCTTGTGCTGTGGAATTGTGGGTAATTGTCTCCCCTGCTGGGTCTTGGTGCGCGTCTCTCACTGGTATAATCTTTTCCTTTTCCAGTCCTTCTGTATTTGCCTGAAGTTTAACTTTCGCCAAAAATAAAATCAAAATGTTGAGTAGAAGTTATGAACAGGTACAGTATGTGCCAGATTATAATCTACAAGTTTTAGACAGCGTACTGTGCAACTGTCAAACTGTGGGCTCGTCTCAAATCGACCGCTGGACATGCAAAAGTTTCATTATAATTTATCATTTAGATACCTGAAGTTTAACCTGCACCATAAGTAAAATCAAAATGTAAAAAGAGTAAAACCCATGTTATGAACAGTTATGTGGCGGATTGCATTATCTACTTTAAAATAAGATTCTAATAAGTTACTTTCTCAATGTAAACAAACACCTGCATCAATGGATGTTGATTGGAAAATCAAAACTAAATATTTTTATTGGGATTAGTTCATATTTTCACAGCTGAAATAGCAGCGCTGAAGTTGTACAAGTATGAATTTTAATGCACTGGAGTCGTTTTAAGACAAAACTCAATCTTTACCCGATCTACTTTGCTGATGTCTATTTAGCGTAAACAATGCGCAAGATACTCAACCTTATAATAAAATTGTATTTCTTCATACTAATAAATTAGGCAGAGAGTTCTGCCCTACAGAAAGACAGACAGACCTGTATGCGGGCTTCAACTTAAAATAATACCACTGGTAACACTAAAGCTGATCAGTTTACTTTTAGCTTTAACCATTTCACTCTTTCTTCAAACAATTTCCCCATCAATGATGGGTATTTTTGCTAGTTTAATTATAGGGACCAAGACAGGAGACTTAAGCAGACACGTCTCTTCAATTTCCATCTGATTTTGTTGCACTTTATCTATTTTCTTTTTATTTATTATGGGATTGGTTGTTCCACTTGTCCATGTTTCTTCCATACACAGATTAGTCACTACACCAGGTGCCACCAGCCTATCAGATATAAAGACCCTCGCTTATCACTCAGTTCACTCCATCTGTAGTCATTTAGTCAAGCCCTTTTGTTCTGTGTTACACCCAGCTATCTGGAATTTAAATTTTCCGCTGTGCGCTCATCACCGAGATTGCTTGTTGCGCTAGAATGACTGCTAATGGCATTTTTCTTCCCCCTGAAGTGCGTGCCCCAGAAGTGTTTTGTTAGTGGCGTGTAATCTTTTAGTAAGCGAGAGCACTATTTCACTTTCCTGAAATAGAAAGCACAGTGGTCTTTATACTGCATATAGAAAGTGAGACAATTAGTGTTTGTGGGATGCTAAAATGCGTGTGGATGGGTGGGAGAGATGGGAGAGCTGGATGCCAAAGCTGTGTGTGGCTTGGATAGGGTTGATGTGTGCATGAGGTGGTGATTAGGGGGGGGTGGGAAATGTATTGATTCGGACCAAATGCCATTGCAAGGTTAGGGATATTTGACATTTGACGTTGCGGGACACTAGTCTGGACCTCAGTGAGGGGGAGGGGGAATGAGAGCCTCAGTGCAAGCCTATGAACAGGTTGGTCCATATGCATTTAATATAATGTATTACAACACATAGAGAAGTCGATAAATATAGAAAAGATTGTGTGTGTGTGTGTGTGTGTGTGTGTTACATGCTTTTATCTACAGTAGGTTCACCGGGCACTTTGGAAGTGCCTTATTACCGCTTGCTACTGGCACTGAGATCACTTCCTGTGTCGGGGCTGCAGTCCCTATATACAGTTCCTTTGGGAATTTCTCCAGCAGGAAGTCTCACAATGGCTATTCCATTAGCTCCCATTAAGCCGCACCTGTCTGCCAAAGCAAGCAACCAGCAGCATTTCCTCTCTCAGTCTATATGAGAACAGTCGGTGCATGGGGAATTCACAGGGGAAGCATCCAGACCCATATTAGTAGCCGAAGTTCAGGGCCTTTGAGGCCCTTCATCAGGAGGAGTGATTAGTGTAAAATCACCTGCATATGTGAGTGTGTGTGTGTGTAAGGTGTGAGAGTTAATGCTGTCTCGGCAGGAACAGGAAGGAAGTGTAGGCTTGGGGGAGTAAATCGTTATAGATTGTGCTGACCGATGAAAATGCTTTAAGACTAGTGTTTCCACCAACTGAGAATTCGAGGCTGCAAATGACAGGTCGACTACACACACGCACGCACACAGAATCACAGCAACAGCATTAGTCATTCTTACCACCTCCGGAGCTGCCAAGCACTAATGGTCAGAATGAAAGAAAAATACAAAAAAAAGTTTAATTTCCAGTTTTTATTGGCAAGTTTTACGGTTACGTTTGTGTGTGTCTGCGAATATGTGTGTGTGTGTGAGCATGCGCTTGTTTGAACATACCTCATTAGTTCTACTTAAAATCTATCAGAGTGGTATCTATTCAGTAGGCTGTATCAGTAGGAGTACGTCCAGACTGGATGGAGCTGCATATGCGCAACAGGTGCTGGATTAACACGTCGGGAAGAATGGAGCATATGCGCTTGTTGCCATGGCGAAGGCAGCCCTCGCACAGCACAGTGGAATTAGTGATTACTAAAATACAGATTTTTGCCGTTACTCATTAAAAGCAACAGATTCACAGTTCTGTTTGAATAAGTAGAAATTGAAATAATTTAATCACCTTTAAAAGCAAATGTTCCTTGCCTTAAGTAATGATAACGCTTCACTTTTTAAAGTCCTCTTGACGAAATCTTACAGCATTCATCATTAACTGTTAAAAACCTTCTATGCTACTTTAACTAAACATTAAGTGTCATTTAAATAACACATCAATGTTTGTTTCATGCATGGCTAAATGTAGATATACATAAATTACATGAATAATTATTAAATGTCATGTTACTAATCAATGACTCATCATCTACTCATCGAAATAGTGATTTTATATCACTGGATAATTTTAGCCAACCTCATTTTAGCAAGCCTTATGACTAAATTATTCAATTATTCCTTCATCTTCCATATTGCTTATCCTGTCAAAAAGATCGTAGGGGGCCTAAAACCTATCCCAGTAAACTTAGGTCATCGTATGGGTTGCCAATCCACCACAGGGCACGCACATACACACATTATACTGTATGTGATTTGGACAATATGCTTGGACTGTGGGAGGAAACCAGAGTACCCAGAGGAAACCCACCAAGTACAGGAATAACATCCTGTGTTTTATTTTTTTAATTAATTATTGATTTAAAAAAAAGTTAAAATTACAACAGTAGATGAACTTAGAGTACATGGACCCTAATATTACCCTATATATTTGAATAATAACAGAATTCAGAATACTGTTTAGTCAGTAGTGTAAACTTGTAAAGTAAATTCTGTATTAGCCATGTAAAAACTTGATCTGATAATTTTCTAGTTGGAAAAAATATATTCTTTCTCTGCTGTTCGCCCCAAACATACAGTAGGGTTAACATTAGGTGACTTGAATTTCTGAGAAGAAAATTTTGCCTCCATTCCTAAACAGTAGTGACTCCTTTTTTTACATTCATCCCCTGGGGTTTTTGTCTGAGGGAGGAGCCCTGGTTGGATTACATGTCACATGTTGTAAAGCATCTAATGAATAATAGATAAAATCAACCTCTTGCAACCGATCATAACAAAGAAAGCATGGTTTATTATCTTTTTCTTTTGTTATATTTCCTGCAAATTAAACCCTTCACAATGGGCAGAACCACTCTGCACATGTCAACGCTACATTCTGATTAAATGCTTCAATCATAACAGCATCCATGTAAACAGGTAAATTAGAATCTCTAATCTGATTGGTTTAATTGATTAAAGGAATATTGAGCATATAACCATAGCTACCGGTGTGTGTGTGTGTGTGTGTCTGTGTGTGTGTCTGTGTGTGTGTGTATGTATGTGTATACTGTATATATATATATATATATATATATATATATATATATATATATATATATATATACACATACACATACATATGCATATAAACATGTCCTATTCAAGTGTGAAAGCAGTGGAGTGTAATTGGTGGGTGTCCATGAAACTGTATTGGCGAGTCTAAAAAGTTTCATTTTATTGTGGCTGAAATCTGGCCAACAATCAACATGTTTGTGTATGTGTGTGTTCATTACTGTGCAAGTCTTACGCATCCTGTGGGTTTCTTTTTTTTTTTTTTGTGCAAAATCACTTACTGTAAGTTAGGTAAGATGCCAGTTTAACAAAAGTGGCTGTAAGCTATTATGTATTCATATCATACATGCTATTAATATAATTTCATTTATTAAATCTTCATTTAAATGCAAGTTAAAACAACTGCTCAGTAAAAGTTGTTGGAGGCAATCAGTGTGTTGGTATCTTTCAGTGCAATCAGAATTGAAATTTATGAAGGTGTTTTGTTTTTTTTTCCATTAAATGTAGGCTTATGTGAATGAGATACTGTATGCAAGTGGCCAGTATTTATTTTGAACATTGCGTACTAGGCCTGGAGGAGAAGAGATCGCTGTATAGTGTAGGTTTCTGCCTAAGCTTGTACAGGAACTACAATATCATAGGTCAAGTCACTTAATAAACAGATTTAGTTTGATCCCAATTTGCACCAGTATGTTCATAGAGGTTTTCAAAATTATGCTATTGCCAAGCTAAGCACTTCATGTCCAATTAAAGCTCTTCTGTTTAAAATCCAAAATGTGTTCTGTAATCTTTGCTCCAGACATCAATAATACAGTCAATGCTGCGAGTGACAGGTTAATGAACTATCACTTGCAAGTTTCAGGACAGAGAGGCTCCTGAATCAAAGGTTTTGACACATCGCTGAGGCTTAGTCATGACAAGCTGTCAGTGTGGTGCTATCTAATACTCATACCTGCATCTGGAAACAGAGCTTGTAAAAAATAAATTGTGGATTAAAAAAACTAATATCCTAATATTTGTCACATGTGCCATTTAAGTGGAAAACCTGTCATTGTGTTCGTCTTGTTTGTGCCCCTTCAACGATACATAGAAATAGAAAAAAATACGTATAAGAAATAATAATAAAAAAACCCCACAAAATTCAAACCAAAAAATTACTTTGCAAGCGTCAGTGTGAGTTTAAGAAATCCTGATTCCTGCATTATGATTTGTTAAAAGAATTTGGTATGGTCTATGATTTAATTTTATTTTAACATGGAGCACAAAGTGGAGACTTAAACAGTCACATTTTTTAAAAATATAAATTTGGCAAGATTTCTTCATTATTAAATACTATGGTCAGTCTAACCATGATTTTTGTGTCTGTTTAGAAACCCAGCGCATGAAGGCGGAACTCAAACCATGATATTAAATGAAAGGAAGTACTGTATAGGAATATTTTGCAAGATCCCTCAGTGGAGCTGCATTCCATTCCACAATGTGCTTTACTAAGTGTGTGCTCCTTCTCCCTGTGCAGGGAATGCCAGTTGAGAGAACAAAATTCCACCACATCACCAACACGGACGTCACTTCCTCCGTGTGTTACCCTGGTAACATAGGCACCTCGGATACCTATTACTGCTACTGAGGAAATTTCACACTATTCCAGTTATTAATTCCAGGATGCATGGAAAAATTTACATTGTGCATATTGTTTACTGATTACAAGCCTATGGTTATAGTAATGATTTATAGATGAATAAATGAATATTATGTTGTTCTATATGGAAAATGAATATATAAAACCCTTTTCATGCTGCATTTTGAATGTGCTGAACCATTGCTCCCTTGTTCCCCACACCCTTTATAGTTCCTCTTAACCTGAGCAGTTCCGCTAAATACAGTTTGAAAAAGTACTTAACATAGCTGAACATCCTGTGCAATCCATTCTGGAGGGAACTAATTGCCGATTGGCACGCAGTGTAGGACTTTAGGCACCGCGTTGCATGCTATGATGTGGCAGCCATCTTGGTAGCTATTGTAGTAAACAAGAAGTTGTGAGAAAGTAGTTTGAAACAACCCGTGAAAGAGAATAGGATTTACCATGACAAGTGGCCAAGGAAGCCAAGGACGGGTATTTGGAGAAGACAGAACTTGTAAATGGTTTGCATCCATGCGAGATTCACAACGAGGAGTAGGTCGGTGATCCAGATTTCCGCTAAACACGCTCAATGTGTTTTCTTATCTTGTTTGGGGTGTTGGTGCTTATTCAGCTGAGCAGCTCAGAAATTATAAACCTCTTTATAATAATATGAGCAGGATGTTTACAACATGTCTTACTTTGCATGTGTATTTACCATCTGTTTGTTTAGTTGAGCTAGGCTTTCTAATCTTATGTGCAAAGATCTTATTCATATAATTTAGACCACACAAGGTGTAGGCTGTCAATGGATAGACAGTAGAAGAAGCATTTCTAACATTTTATAAGAAAAATTAAAGACAGACAGTAGATCAATAAATGTTCATTTATGTACAGTATTTATCTACCCAGGTCATGCACTCTCAGCGCTGTCTTTTCTGTTTTTTTTTAACCATTATAATGTAACAGTCATGTGAAGCGCTACTCTAATTTGTCACGGAACAACGCCTTATCATAATTATGCATACAAAATAAAATCCATCCATCCATCCATTTTCTTCCGCTTATCCGAGGTCGGGTCGCGGGGGCAGCAGCTTCAGCAGGAATGCCCAGACTTCCCTCTCCCTGGCCATTTCTTCCAGCTCTTCCGGGGGGATCCCAAGGCGTTCCCAGGCCAGCCAAGAGACATAGTCCCTCCAGCGTGTCCTGGGTCTTCCCCGGGGTCTCTTTCTGGTGGGGCGTGTCCGGAACACCTCACAAGGGAGGCGCCCAGGGGGCATCCTAAATAGATGCCCAAGCCACCTCATCTGGCTACTCTCAATGCGGAGGAGCAGCGGCTCTACTCTGAGCCCCTCCCGGATGACTGAGCTTCTCACCCTATCTTTAAGGGAGAGCCCAGACACCCTGCGGAGGAAACTCATTTCAGCCGCTTGTATTCGCGATCTTGTTCTTTGGGTCACTACCCACAGCTCATGATCATAGGTGAGGGTAGGAACGTAGATCGACCGGTAAATTGAGAACTTTGCCTTTTGGCTCAGCTCCTTCACCACGACGGACCGATACAGAGCCCGCATCACTGCAGACGCTGCCCCGATCCGCCTGTCAATCTCCCGTTCCATTTTACCCTCACTCGTGAACAAGACCCCAAGATACTTAAACTCCTCCACTTGGGGCAGGATCTCACTCCCAACCCTGAGAGGGCACTCCAACTTTTTCCGGCTGAGGACCATGGCCTCAGATTTGGAGGTGCTGATTCTCATCCCAGCCGCTTCACAATCGGCTGCGAACCGATCCAGTGAGAACTGTAAGTTACAGGATGATGAGGCCAACAGAACGTCATCTGCAAAAATCAGTGACCCAATCCTGAGCCCACCAAACTGTACCCCCTCAACGCCCTGGCTGCACCTAGAAATCCTGTCCATAAAAATTATGAACAGGATCGGTGACAAAGGGCAACCCTGTCGGAGTCCTACTCTTACCGGAAACAGGTCCGAATTACTACCGGCAATGCGGACCAAACTCCGACACCGGTTGTACATGGACCGGACAGCCCTTAACAGGGAATCCGATATCCCATACTCCCGGAGTACCCCCCACAGGACTCCCCGAGGGACACGGTTGAATGCCTTCTCCAAGTCCACAAAGCACATGTAGACTGGTTGGGCAAACTCCCATGCCCCCTCCAGGACCCTGCTAAGGGTGTAGAGCTGGTCCACTGTTCCGCGACCTGGATGAAAACCACACTGCTCCTCCTGAATCCGAGGTTCGACTATCCGACGGACCCTCCTTTCCAGGACCCCTGAATAGACTTTCCCGGGGAGGCTGGGGAGTGTGATCCCTCTGTAGGTGGAACACACTCTCCAGTCCCCGTTCTTGAAGAGGGGGACCACCATCCCGGTTTGCCAGTCCAGAGGCACTGTCCCCGATGTCCATGCAATGTTGCAGAGACGTGTCAACCATGACAGCCCTACAACATCCAGAGCCTTGAGGAACTCCGGGCGGATCTCATCCACCCCCGAGGCCCCGCCACCACGGAGCCTTTTGATCACCTCGGCGACCTCGGCCCCAGAGATGGAAGAGTCCACCTCTATGTTCCCAGACTCTGCTTCCTCATCGGAAGGCATGTTGGTGGAATTAAGGAGGTCTTCGAAGTACTCCCCCCACCGACCCACAACGTCCCGAGTCGAGGTCAGCAGCGCACCATCCCCACTATACACTGTGTTGACCGTGCACTGCTTTCCCCTCCTGAGACGCCGGATGGTGGACCAGAATCTCTTCGAAGACGTCTAGAAGTCATTCTCCATGGCCTCCCCAATCTCCTCCCATGCCCCGGTTTTTGCCTCAGCAACCACCGAACCTGCATTCCGCTTGGCCTGCCGGTACCTATCAGCTGCCTCCGGAGTGCCACCAGCCAGAATGGCCCGGTAAGACTCCTTCTTCAGCTTAATGGCATCCCTCACCGCCGGTGTCCACCAACGGGTTCTTGGGTTGGCACCGCGACAGGCACCGACCACCTTACGGCCACAGCTCCGGTCGGCCGCCTCGACAATGGAGGCGTGGAACATAGTCCATTAGGACTCAATGTCCCCCACCTCCCCCAGGACGTGGTTGAAGCTTTGCCGGAGGTGGGAGTTGAAGCTCGTCCTGACAGGGGACTCTGCCAGACGTTTCCAGCAGACCCTCACAATACGTTTGGGTCTACCAGGCCTGACCGGCATCCTACCCTGCCAATGAAGCCAACTCACCACCAGGTGGTGATCGACAGCTCCGCCCCTCTCTTCACCCTTATGCCTGCACGTAAGCGCATAAGCGCAAACAACAGTAAGGATCCGTCCCCCCACCTGAAGGCGGAGGGAGGCCACCCTCTCGTCCACTGCGGTGAACCCCAATGTACAGGCCCCGAGCCGGGGGGCAATAAGTATGCCCACACCTGCTCGTCGCCTCTCACCGGTGGCAACTCCAGAGTAGAAGAGAGTCCAGTCCCTCTCAAGAAGACTGGTTCCAGAGTCCAAGCTGTGCATCGAGGTGAGTCCAACTGTATCTAGCCGGAACTTCTCAACCTCACGCACTAGCTCAGGCTCCTTCCCTGCCAGAGAGGTGACATTCCACGTCCCTAGAGCCAGCTTCTGCAGCCAAGGATCAGACCGCCAAGGCCCCTGTCTTCGGCCACCGCCCAGCTCACACCGCACCCGAACTCTTTGGCCCCTCCTACAGGTGGTGAGCCCATGGGAAGGGGGACCCATGTTGCCTCTTCGGGCTGTGCCCGGCCCGATGGCGAGCGCCTGGTGGTTGGGCCTGCACCCATGGGGCCCCACCTCCAGGCCTTGCTCCAGATTGCCATGGGTGACCCTGCCAGGGGCATGAAGCCCCCGACAACATAGCTCCCAGGATCATTGGGACACGCAAACCCCTCCACCACGATAAGGTGGTGGTTCAAGGAGGGGATACAAATAAAATATAAATAATAATAATAGAATACAGAGCAAATAGGCTAAGTGTACTTGGTTGACGGTGCAAATTATGTATGGATTGACTACAGCAAAACAATAAATCCAACATGGAGAATTTCACAGAAAGCACCGCAACATGACATCACAATGCCCAAGCACTATAAAGGGGCTCCTTTTTTTTTCTTATTCATAATCTCATACTTTTTAAAGAAGTTTCTTTTCTTTTTCTTTTTTTCTTCTTTTTTTTTTCTTTACATCCATTTAGGGGCTCTTTAACCTGGTAAATTAAAGTTGGCATGTGATGCATGATACTTCCCCATCCCCTTTTTACAATATTTGAATAGATTTCGAAATGTGTGCCATTCCTTGGATATTTGAATTAGAAGTAGTCAACATTATTATAATGAAATGAAGTGTTTTAAATGATCACACACTCAACCATAGTGACAAGCAATAAAGTTACCACCTGGGCCTTGTCTGTGGTTAATGAAAATGCATCAAACGTTCATCATGTTGCTTCAACCTGTTTGCCAATGCTTCTAAACAAATGGCATCATGCACTGTGTGAATGTTACCAGACTTGGCAAGGGAAAAAAAATATTTCTGCTTGCTGCTGTCACTATTTCTCATTTAATCGACGTATGAATTTGTTTGGGGAAGGATCCGGGTTAGCTTGAGGTTTCTAATAATATTGCTGAAATATTGCTGTCTTCATGCTAATGATCAGAAAGCATAGCTTTTGCTGCTGTCTCGTTTGTGACACGGGGTATGTTAGCAAGTTTTAAAACATCATTTTACTCATGTCATAATGTCAGAATGGCAATGTGGTGCTTCAAAAAAAAAGATATTGCATTGCTACGGAAATGAGCACAAAATTTTGTGGCTTCTCACGAAGGCTGCCATTCACCCTGACAGCCGATGTTAGCGTGGCAGTTTAATAAGCAAATATAACGACTGGAAAATGCCAGATACGGATAATCATTTGTGCAGCATTCACAAACAAGACCAGAGCACCTGGTGCAGTGTGCAACCACAAGATAGTCCTTAAGCTTGTTGTGGCTATTTATGGTGTATGCGCTTGAATAGAAAGTGCTTGTATTGTGTTTTCTGACTGCACTTGTCTCAAGTTTCGGCGTGCTCTTTTCGGAGGGGCTTTCCGCTGTGAGATGGGTTTGAGTTATGTGTGTGTGGGTGAGGTAACGCGATTTAGATTGAAGCACAGCTTAAACGGGGGAAAAAATATATATATTTGGACCAGACATAAGATGCTTAGCATTGACAGCAGTGCCCATACAAGTCGTGCATACACAGAGCTTTGTGTAATTAAAGATAAATGATGCTATTCTCTCTCTCCAGTATAGGGAAGGGAAGCATGTCTGCTGCTAAAGCTTTGCACATAGAACATTCTATGCTAATGTTCAGCGTTATTACAGATCCCAATATAACCAGCATGAATCACAAGCCACTTGAGCCACTTGTTGTAGGTAGAGAGCTAAATGTAAGAGCCATATCATATTTATGAATTTGTTGTTGTGTTTATTTATTTGATTTCATTTTATTCTATCTTATTCTATTCATTAGTTAAGCATTAAGTTTATTACATAAGCCATAAGCATTGAATTTGTTAGTTAAGCATCCATTTTGGCAATCGTAGGTTGGTCTGTGATGTCACTCCACTGTTGTACGAATTTGTATGACTATTGCATAGTAAAATAGTTCAGTTTGGATGCGGAAGTCTACGGGAACACAAGCTTTTGACCGTAAGCTAAC
Source organism: Channallabes apus (assembly GCA_030522415.1). NCBI lineage: Eukaryota > Metazoa > Chordata > Actinopteri > Siluriformes > Clariidae > Channallabes > Channallabes apus. Next base: position 18,801,497 of record CM060109.1, read on the forward strand.
CGTAATCAGATAGATATAACAAATGTGTTGTTATAACCGTAAGGTAATCCTGAAACATCTTGATACAGCAACTGGTGTTGTAACCATAGTGGATTTACTCAAGACGACTGTATTAAGTGTTGAATCTTTGATGCTGGAAAATAAAATACGAGAGACAAAGAACTCAATGGACTTCGTGTCGTAAGTAACGAATCTGAACCAAAGATACGCGTCAAAACTAGTGGAATGACATGTCCGCATTCAAACTAAAGTTTAATTCTGGCTTTGTGATTTGAATGCACCATCTATGGATGGATCTATGGATTTTTATGTGACAGACTTCAATGCAGCAATTTTATGAGCTCCGATGTCATCAATCCGAGTTTTATTGCCATTTGCTGAATAAAAAAGTTCTGTGAGCCTTAAAAATTATTTGCCGTCTTGAGAAATATCCTTTATATCACCTTTATCAAACTCCAAACATCAACAAATCTGAAAAAAAAAACTTAAATGATTTAAATGCTGAGAGACTAGAAATGTTGATATATAGCCAGCTACAGTAATAGGTAAAGACATACTAACTAGCACTACAGTTTGTTTCACATGCAGACATCCAACCTCTCCCAGAAGTTCCAAGAGACTATTGATAACAGCTCCCTGATACCCACAAATTATATACTGTACAATATCCCAAAAATCAAACTTTTGAGAGTGAAAGAGAGAAAGAGACTTGTTCTGATTCGTCTCTCCTTGTGATAACGGAACCTATCACTTTTATTAGAGGGCAAGAAAAGTCTTACATTAAACTCTTTATGTTGAAACCCCCCTTTATCAATCCAGTTGTATGTCCTGAGTCTTAAAAAAAAAATCAACAATACCTTCACCCCAAAGTGGGGTGTTTACTTCCCTATGATAGCAGTGAAAACAATGTCAGTTTTGCGTGCTACTACATTCTTTGCTACACTATCAAGTTGAGTTTAAGGTTTTCAAAGTAAGATCAGTTTTCTTTGATCATTTGCGATTACGTTAACTAACTATCTGCAACTCTGTATTGAGGCCCTATATGATGAGAGTAGACTTCCTATTTATTTGACTAAAATTGTAATAGAATATAAAAAACACTCCATGACTTGAATGATGCATTTAATATAGCACAGTACATGACAACATATATGATATGATATATATACGTATATATATATATATATATATATATATATATATATATATATAGTATGAGGAAACATTTCTAATACTACCATTTCTGCAAGAAATGTATATGACAGCCTTTTGAGGATGATTACATTATTTTTTTTAGGTATCATGAAATCCAGACTTTCAGCAGGAAACAGTTTTTTGTTTGTTATTTGTTTGTTTACATGACCACACTAGACTATTTCTAAATTGCGAGAACTGCACTATTTGAATAGGTACTGTATTTCAATGAATTATACCATATACAGTACAGAATAGCACATTTTGTTATGATGCTGTGCACTGTTATATATTGTTTTGTTATCTTTAAACGACTCAAGACGCATCTGTTTCTCCAGTACTTGGACTAACCCCCCCCCCATAAAAAAAAAATTCTTCCCAGTTGTGTTGGACTAATGGAGCTTAGTTATTAACCTAGTTAACCCAGTATGTATTCAGTGATGTAAACTTTAAAGCACTTTTTGTAAGTCGCTCTGGGTAAGAGCGTCTGCCAAATGCCTAAATGTATATGTTGTATAGGTTTTTCACTACCGAAGTTCAAGGTTGCACAGCATTTTACTGCACATATCTGAACTTTAAGGCCAATGTACCTTACACTGTACTGTATATGGTTGTGGCCAGTAAATTTGTAATTAAAGTTTATAAGACTATTATTCTGATTAGAGTTTATAAAATCCTTAAAAGGAATACAGTATTGTCTAATTCACAAATAACCGTATCCACAACCATAATAATTCCTGAATATGGGTGTCTTAAAAGCTTCAAAATAGCGGGCAATCAGAAGTGTTTGAGTGAGTGGGATTAGGCAACAATACTGTACAGTATATGGGAGCATGTGGGATGTGGATGTTAAAATGTGTATACATATAAAAATAATAATAATAAAAATAAAAACAGTCATACACTCATCTCAGATATGACATGGAATAGAATAACGGTGGCTAACCTCCTGCACCCGCTAATATAAAAATGTGATAGAAGGCATCATTCTCCTGCCATTCCCTGCTCGTTATGTCATCAATACCCATCTCTCTTCATCATCACACCATTACCCTGTTCATGACCTCTCGATGTGTCGCCATAACCTGTCATTTTGAATGCTCTTTGGTGTCATTTTTAAAATGATTTTAAAGGTAGAGCCAGCAGTTGCTTTCCGAATCAGAGCATATCTGAGAGAATCCTACTTTCTCTTTAATTCTCATTCAGTCGCTGACTCCATGCATTAAGGCATAGACTTGTACAGATAAATGAGGGTAGTGAATAGCATATTACAGTCAATCAAATCCTAAATCACCTCAAATATATTTTACTGAGGGTTCCCTGTAGGATTACTTATTCTATATGCACTCTTTCCGTCCTATCTCCTCTTCATCTCTTTTTATCTCGATCCTGCAATCAGATTTACTGGTTATAGTATTGCATTTTCCCTGCCTAATGCGCATTTCAGATTCTTTGATTCTGTGTGTGTCTGTGTGTGTGCGCGCACGTGTGGGTGTGTGCGCATGTGTGTATCCAAATACTCATAAATCTTGGCTGAGGAACACTTTCTCTTTGCCTGTCCCTCCAAGGCGTTTGACCTTTGAGGCCTTCCCCTTTCATTTCTTAAGGAAAGAAAACAAGGAAGGAATAAATAAATGAAATAAAATAGAACGACTTTTCCTGTGATGGTTTAATAAAAGAATACCTCTCTGCCCTCCCTGCATCAATATTTTAGCTTCTGCAAGCATTAAGGAAAACCGAATTGTATTAGCATCCTCATTTACAAAGCGGGCATCAGAGCTTCAAGGCTTTTCCTGAGGGGGGAAAAAAGCATTGTAAATACAAACCCTGCCTAAGATGTTATGTACATGATTTGAAATGCAAAGGTGCTTTAAATTAATAAGGAAGAGATTACCAGCAGCACAGGACATTTTAGTGAGCGCTTTTAGTTCTGGATATATCATTAAATAAATGCAAACATGCACGATTGTATCATTCTTTTGCGTAGTTTACAGTTCATCTTCTCATTAAGACAATATTTTACACATAAGTGTTCCAGGCTAATCTCTGTGTTAACACTTGAAAGGTTAACCCACATGCTCTGTTACTAATACCTGCCCCAGACAGAATTTGCTGCAATGGATGGCTTGGCCTCTGAAGCTCCTTGTTGATTCAGCCCTGTGGGGATCCTTGGCCTGGCCGGTCCTGTCCTAATTCCCCCTTGAGGCGCTCTAGGGGAGTTGCAAGGCTCTTTTTCAGTGGGTAGAACTATGGGAATAATCCCTTTGGCCTTAGCAGGGATGGAAAAAAAAATCATCAACCTAAAAACAGGACAGATGAAAAGAGGCTGACGTGGTGGTCCACACACAAACGCAGTGGGAATGTATGGATCTATAGGTCGCACTGCAGGAGTAGGTTGAAATCGCACCATGACCATGAGAATGCCCTATACCTCATCCTTTTTTTTTTTAAGTCCTCAGACCATATGCTTTGGCTATAAATCCAAGCATACCCAATTGCTAAAGGCAACACACAGGATAATACAATAATCTACTTAATGTGAAAAAAAAGGGAAAGAAAATAGATACTCTACATTGACCAAGTTCACTCTAATTAACTTTACTTTCAACCCCAAATACCACACGAATACAAATAAGCTGCAACATCCTTCAAACAGGCTTTTTCAGTCTGTCTTTAATAAAGATGCAGAATTAAACCTGATATTAATAGTTTTCTCCTTAGACAATAATACACCAGGATCTCAAATGTCGACTTGGGAAAAACAAACGTATCAGTGTCGAAGTTGATTTCATGCTCCATGTTCAGGTGGTATTAAAAACCCACATGCTGACTTAGACTATTTCCCCTCGCTCTTTTTTTCTGCATTTGGCTTTGAGTAAGCCATGAAGAACGTCGGCCGATGGGGTGCGGGTGGCACGGGGAGTGTGATGATCTCCAAGAGGAGGAATGAGGAGAAAAGGAGAAATAAAGATGAAGGCTTAGTCACTCCTGAGCTAAACTGGGGAAGATGAGGTGACGTAGTGAAACCTGCGGTGCATTGGAAGGCTGTGCTTTTGTGCGTAGCCACCTGGCAGAGCGGAATGGAGGGGAGCTAAGCAGTAAGGAGATTAAAAAAACAGGAGGAGAGGGGATATGGAGCGGAAGAATGAAGCTCTGAAGGGGAGCGGGGCCTTAAGTGGGGGGCTTTTAGTTTCCTACTGGTTTGGGGTGGATAAGGCTGTTTAGTACCCTGATGGGATTTCGTAAGTGTTAATCTGGGAACTTGACCTAAACCTTTCTTGAATCTGCGTGTTTATGTCTGAGAGTTGATGAAAATATAAACGAATTTAAAAATCATAGTAACCTTGGAAAATGAAGCTGATTCACTGCTGTTTTAAATTCCTAATAAACCAAAGAGATCACTTAGCTCTATTTCTTCCCCCTCATTCCTACTGACACCCAGTAAATTCCACCCTAGCTCATTCATCATGTCTGTGCAGAGGAGAAAAATGTCTGGAAAAAGATAGAAACGCCGAGAGAATCGGCAAATTTTGAAAAGGCGATGATCTACAGTAGAAACTCTTGTGTTTGTAACCCTGACACAGACCTCACAGTGAAAGCTTATTAGATTGCTATCCAATCCTATCATGTACGTTGCTATCCCGCAATGCCCTGGGCTGGGGACGGCGCCGGGGTGAATCAAAACCAATGTAATTTGTGTGCTGTTCCGGAAGATTAAAACCAGCAGAGAGACTAAAGTAAAGTAGATATTGAGCAGGACTGGGGGAAATGTGTGTGATTATAGCAGACATTCTAATACAGTCAAAGCCAATGTAATTTAATGAATGCGGTATCAAAACAGTAAAGTAGACTCTTGGGGGGAGGAAAAAGGTTCAATCTTACACAAAGCGCTCTTTAATTTGTCCCACTGGGAAATAGTTTAAAGGTTTTATGTACAGCCTGACAACTGAGGATTTTCCTTTCAGAAAATAATTTTACTTTAGAGAATGTAACTGTTATAAAGTCTTTGCATTTTTTAACATAAATTCTTTCTTCCCCCGTACTTGCAACAACAATATGTGGTAAATAGCACAATCCCAGTATTGATCTCTCATCATTTCATGTATAACCTTATAACAGGCGATTTCTCTTTCACAGAAGGTTTGAAGTAGAACCTTTAGAACTGCTAACTATCCAAAGAACACTTGTTGATGTTTTTCTCTTGTCTTAAGTGTATACTTTTACATAAAAGAAAAGACAGGTCACTGAATAGTGTGGGAAGAGATGATTACTTATTGCACTAGGAAGCATTACAACCTTACAGCTCCAGAGTTTCTGGTTAAGTTCTCAGCATGGGGTTCCTTCAGATTCTTATTTCCCCCCATTGTCCAAAAATATGGCAGATTGTGTCAAATTGTCCCCAAGTTGTGACTTGTGTGTTGGCATGGTTTCATCAGAAAAAAAAACTTTGATTTTCTGAACTTGTACGCAGTATTCCTGGGATGTGCTCTATAACCAACCCTGACCAGGATGAAGCATGGGGATAAATAAAACAATTGGTTGGATAGCCAAATTTACATGTAAACCTCTGTAAAATAGAAAAACTTTAGGGATCTGCATATAGCTTGTAATGGTTTGAGGATTAACCATCAAATCATTACCTGCTAATGTGCCCCAACTAAGGTTTTGCCTATTAATAGGTAAAGATTTTTTATTTTTTTTTTTATCTTCCTTAGAGACTTTAATTTCCTTTTATTGTAAGCTTGGAAATCTGCACTAGGGCTCCTGAGTGGCGCAGCAGTAAAGTGCTTGTCCTATCATCTGGAGATTGCGAGTTTAAATCCCGGGTGATGCTGAAGTCACGAGCGTCTGTGAGCTCAGGCAAGCGAAAGGAGCAGATAGTGCTGTTCTTAGGATGTGTTGCTCCGAGCACTTGTCACTGCTCTAGTTATTGCATATGTCTATATCTGAAATATTCTTCAAGATCAATAAATGATCTATCTATCTATCTATCTATCTATCTATCTATCTATCATCACTTGTGCTGTAAGGTGAGACAGCTATATATGTGTATATTTGACTGTTTTTAGTTTCTGGTTCCTATTGAGATATTAATTGCAAAACTGTATGTTTTTAGAATTGAAATCACCAGCTAAAATAAGAGAACTGTTACTGTATGTATTTGCTATAGTTTGCTCTGGGGTTAGAGGATGGTATCGTTAATGAGTAACACATCAATGTAGAGTCCAAGGACTCTTTAGCTCCCATTCTTACTCAAGTGCTATTCGCAAAGAAACCTTCTGGGGGGTTTTCCCCATCAAACACATTACATGTATAATTTTTCCCACAAGTTATATTTTTAAGCCTTTCTAAAGTGGTAGCGATGTGTTTCGGGTGGTTGCCGTGACAGCCTGTCTCCGTGGAGACTGGGCACATTTTGAGTCTGCTGCCTCTGATTACCTATTCGCAGAAATGCCAATCTCTAATAAAGCGGCTATATTCCGCCATCACAGTTCTCTTTGTGACATGGCTGGTTTAGCATGCTATTGCAAACTCAATATCAAATGTGTACTGTACAGGAGCTTTGTCTTTGGAGCTATACAGTACTGTTTCAAACGAGTTCAATGCATGGTCTAACATAAATGTTTATTCTGTGAATGTTTCTATATACATAGGTATACAGGTTCAAGAAAAAGTGGAAATTGTCATTCAGTAGGGGACACATGTTTGCCAACAGCACAGCTTGTTTTTTTCATACTCCTCAAGTAAAAGTGCTTTCCTTAACATATGCCGGTCAACCTCTTTTAAGGTCTTCTCAAAAAGAAGACACAAAGAGTTGGCATTTCGAGCCAATGCTTTGATCATCACTCCAGTTCTGTAGAACAGGCCTTACTATCCCTAAGAAAGACAGCTTTAAATGAACAAAAAGCCCCCAGGGTTCTTGGGAAGCTCATATTAGGACCACACAATCAAGAATGTAGGATTGCAGCATAGATGCCATGGCAACTGTACACGGTGGGCAGTGCTATTTAGTGTGGAAAACCTGCACCAATGATACACTGACCTTTAGCTATGACTACGAACCATTAGAAACCATCACAGTGTTCGAAAAGGAACACTCAAAGATGAAGAGATTTGTTTTGAATAAAATAAAAGAGCCCAAGGTTTTTTTTTTTTTTTTTTTAAACCATGTATATGTGTATGCCCTCACCCCACCATTTTTTTTTCAGTGGCGTCTTTAGCATCACCTTTGGCACGCTGTGCTTTAGAAGCTCATTTCTCTCCCTTTGCCTTTCTTGGCAGAACCCATGCTAGCTTTGTCACAGGTGAACTATTGCTGGATTGAAAAAAATAAATAAAAAAGGAAAGAAAAGTAGAATAAGAACTGTAAGAGAGAGGGACAAAGCAATGCTCATAAGAAAGCAAGGGTCTCACACAGCATGAGGCTGAGGTAGCCTATTATTTGCCCCCTGAAAAATGGAGAAACTCTTACAGATGGCAAAGAGGGACCACTTAGGACCAAAATGGGCCCTCACACTGTACTATAAAGTGTACCCAATCCCCTGCAGAGTCTCTCTCTCTCTCTCTCTCTCTCTCTCTCTCTCTCTCTCTCTATCTATACCCCACATGGAGTCATACTTAAGCTGGACAGAAATTTTGCTCTCCATATTAAAGGAATTTAATACAGTATATATTTTAGGGGTGCTGCTACCGTTCTTTGTCCTGGTTAATTAATTCATAGAGTTGGGACATTTCACATAGTGCACTGTTTTTTTGCACGAGTGAACACAAATGAGGGCCACAACACCCTGACATAAGAAAACAGATATTTAAATGTTTTTTTTTTTTTTTTTTAATGTATATTATACACACACTACCGTTCAAAAGTTTGGTGTCACTTTCTAACTCCATGACGGTTCCTGATTTTGATTTCTTTCTACATTGTAAAGGAATGCTGAAGGCGTCCAAAAATGCATTAATCTCCTTTGAACAGTTGATATTGAGATGTTTCTGCTACTTCTGCTCTGTAAAGACTTCATAACGTCTCTAATATGAGGTGCTGTTAATTGGTCATTTTTCAGGCTGATAACTCTAAATGAACTTCTCGTCTGCGGCAGAGGTAGGTTTTGGTCTCGTCCTCCTGGGACCTCCTTCATTATGGGATTTTGACAATACTGTTCTTGCAAGAACTATTACAGAAAGGCTGACCTCTGTGTCTTAAAATAACAACTAACTGTTGTTTTTGTTGTTGTTACGTAATTACCTAATTCCATGTGTTATTTTGTAGTTTTGAAATCCCCAGTATTGTTGTAGAATGTAGAAAATAAATCACTAAACAAAAACAAAGAAATTTGCAAGTGACCCCAAACTTTTGAACGTGTGTGTATGTATATATATATATATATATATATGTATGTATGTATGTATGTAAATTACAGCCTTTGTTTTAAACTGTGATTTATTGTTTAGCGATATTTAAAATGCATATGTCTAATACGTATGTTCAAAAAAGTGCTATTCAGTTAGCAAGTGTTACTAAGTAGTATAAGTATTAGCTGTAATGGTAGTATATTTTACTAGAGCCCAACAAATGCACGACAGTTGCACTTTAAGTAAGATTACTGTTCATTTTAACTGTTCAATATGGAAGATGGCTGTATTTTAATGTGAATTGGAGGTACTGTAGACTTTAAGCTACCATAGTTTAAAGAGGCCATGGTGAGGCTGTCTGGACTTGGTGATTGATTTTATTTATTTATTTTAACCCTGAAGACTGGGCAAGGAAGTGCCAGTGATCCTCTCAGCACTGCTCACAGTGTGTGGAACCATTATTTTGGCTTAACCAAACCAGACAGCTATTGACGTGCACAGATCAGACTTGATCTTGTTAGGTTGAACTGCCAGGAGATTTCTGAACTACTCAACCTTATATGTCTGATAACTATAATCAGGCTTCAACTTCAACCACTGAAAAACCATAATGGACATGGATTTGTGAATAGGTGTATTGTCAAACTGAAACAGGTTTGGGATTTTTAGTTCAGTGAATGGAGCAGCTTAATGCTACAGCATGCATTCTACTGTATAGTGACCTTTAAACTTTTGGCACTTTGGTCTATTACAAATTAATTGATTTTATATATACTACTCTTTAGCCCATCTTTATTTTTATCATAATGAATCTCCCCAGGAACTCTGGCTACAGAGAGCACAAGTAGTACAAAATGGTGTCAGTTAAACTGTCTTTAGAACAATATGAAAACACATTGATGCCAAAATGCAGATTTCTAGAAATGCACGTCTGGCATCACACTGTGTTAAATGCATCCATCTCTATCATAATCAGCACCTCCTAATTAAAGCAATTATTTGGAGGGCTGTAACATTTCAAAATCAGTCGGATTAATAACAGTGCAGCTGATATTAATGAACTCCATCGCAGTCACATGGAGAATACGGAAATGCACCATCTTCATTCTCCTGTGGCTGACAGGGCTCCTTTGTAGATTACATTAGGTTAAAGTATGTTTCACAAATCACTTTATTTGCCAAGGATATTGACATAAACTAAATTCTTTTTCCTGCTTGTGTGCGGTGAGATACAGCATTAAAAAACGTTATTTCTACTGTTGTACTGTTGTACAGCTGTAATGCATATTCTGCCAGTTATAATATTAGTATGAACCTTAACCTAAAAATTATGTATATTGATGTCATTTAATAATATATTGGTCAAGTTGAGCATCCACACATCTTCCGACCTAAGATCAATCCACTTTTGTTGTTTAGGTTAACACGATCATCAGCTGTATTTATTATAGCCAGATAACAAATGTGTATTTGTATTGTGTGATTTTAAGATGCTGTAAAAGTAGTCAAAGAAATCATATATGCTTAAATAAATAAATAACATTTTGCCTGTGGGATTGTGTGAAACTAGACACACAGGTAGCTGATGAAACAGTTGGTTTTTCTACTTTACAGTATGTCAAAGAAGTTTTGCATAGACGCTTAGAAATTGTTTTACGGAAGGCCAATTCTCTGCTCGATGTCATTGTTTAAGCAATTTAAGAGTGGGCAAAAGTTTGCATATGACGACCAGTACTATATATGATGACAGATGAATCCCAATTTGTATCCCAAAATGTATTGGCCAAATGATGTTATTGTAGAATTTTGTCAGAAAAAAGCATATTCTATGAACTCAAAGTTTTATCATAATCACCATATGTGGGATGCTGTGGCTTGACCTGTATGATGGGTGTTCAAGTCAAACCGGGACTTGTCATCTGTTGAGCAGAAGAATGAAGAAACCTGATCGGCTTTTACAGAAGACTTCAAGCACAATATGATGATGAGGCTCTTTGCCGCAATAATACATTTGAATAGTGTAAATGCTTTAAAGAAAGCTGTACATCTGTGAATGAACCCACTGCAGTCATTCCAGTAACATTCAGCGAGTGTAATATCTGATCCTTAAAAATCGATAGATTACTTGTCGCCAACTTGCGGAGGCGACGTGTCAGTCTATGGGAACTGTACACACAATCACTCATAAACATCACTTGCACATTACAGGAACTCAGCTGGGAATTATTGTCGCATTCTCCATGCAGCCTGATATCGCTCCAAGCCATAAGGAGTTCCTTAGAGGCCAGTGTTTTAAACATTCTGATCATGGCTCTGGTATAATAAAAAAAAATTCTACCTTGATGGTATGATAGCCATAGTGAAACACCAGGATAATTGCAGTAGTGTAGCCGAGGATAATATATAGAGAAATAAAGGGAGTTTTTATTCTCTTCTTCTGTTTTGCACAGTGAAAAGTCCTGGTTTGACCTGAACCTCTCTCATATTACCTTGACCAATTATGTTTTAGAATTGCTTGAAACTTTGGATTCATGTTTTTTTTTTATTATAAATTATAGATTAGTCTATAGATTAATAATAGTATGCTTTGCTGCTTCCAGGAATTAATCTATCCAAATAAAGTGTTAATGAAGATGGACCCAAATTCATGTCCCCTTATCTTTTAGTCTTTTTAATTTCTACTTTTGGTCTTCCTATAGAAGTATATTAGTGCCAAAATTCCTCAAAGCAAAGTAGCAGGTTGAGTTACATAAACTGAAAAAAAAAAACTTGTTGCAATAAAAATATTTGAATTTTTCTGCATTGCAATTTGATCTGAATTGATAAAAATCCTTAGAGCATTTACAATGTTTGAAATTTCTGGCACTGCAATTTACTGGTTGTGCATTTAACATCAAAATGTAATTCAAGCATTTAAAATTCAATGCAAAAATATCCAAGTTAGTAAATTGCAGTTCAAAAATATTGTGGCGTGGGCGGGGCTGGCGACCGCCGGTTTGGGCCAGCATTCTGTTAATGTTCACCCTGGGTGGGACATTTGTTTTAGGTTAGTGGTTTCGGCCAAATTTAAGCATGTGTATGTGTGTTTTGACCTGTGTGTTTATGCTTGTGCTGTGTTAATAAAATACTCCCAGTCATTACATTGGGTAGCCACCAAGCTCACTCGTCCTCCAAGATCCCTGCTAGCGTTGAAAAACGCTACAATATTTTCAAGTGTTATAAATACAATTTTCATTAATTTTCAACCTTACAAATTCAGGTCGAAAAAAATGCAGGTCTTTACATCCGGGATATGACAGGAAGATCAGTGAATTGCCGATCGCTGCGGTCCGTGCCGCAATGTACTTTAAAGTGTGCCCTTCCTGTTCCCTGTGCAGTCAACTTCTCAGAAACTACTGTACTTGTAGATCGGACTGCAGCACTCTTAACTAACAGGCTGGGTTGCCAGTCGCACAATAAACGGTGTTATGCGCTAAAATGCCCCCCTACACAATCTCTTTTAAATTATATTAGAACATAAAGTCATAGGTTTATGGTTTACAAATTACACCAAACGAATTTGATTATAAAATGAGCAAAAAAAAAAGCATGTTAAATTATATATATTTTTTAATGTAGAACATGTATATTTTTATATTTCTTATTTTATAACAAAATCGTTGGGTGTAATTTTTCATCATAAACAATATTTATTTAGTGTAATTTGTGATAAATAAAAGTGTTAGTTTTGTATTACATTACAAACCCCTGAAAAATAAACTTGCCATAAAATAAACATCATATGAGAATTTGTATCAAACGTCTCGACGGCTGTCACATTCCTAGGGGTAATTATAATAGTAATAATATATTTGATAATAATAAATTCATGAATTTATGTTCTAATATATTATTTGAAAGATATTATGCAGTTAATATGGGACTGCACTTCATCCTTCAACATCTGGACAAACCAGGGGCTTATGCAAGGGTCTTGTTCATAGACTTTTCATCAGCTTTTAATACGATCATCCCAGCACTGCTTCAGACCAAATTAAACCAGCTCTCTGTTCCTAGCTCTATCTGTCACTGGATCACCAGCTTTCTGACAGACAGGCAGCAGCTAGTGAAACTGGGAAAATTCATATCCAACAGTCACACCACCAATACTGGAGCCCCTCAGGGATGCGTTCTCTCCCCACTGCTCTTCTCCATCTACACCAACGACTGCACCTCCACAGACCCCACTGTCAAGCTCCTGAAATTTGCAGATGACACTACAATCATCGGCCTCATCCAGGACGGTGACGAGTCTGCATACAGAAGGGAGGTCAAGCAGTTGGCTGTCTGGTGCAGTCACAACAACCTGGAGCTAAACACGCTCAAAACAGTGGAGATGATCGTGGACTTCAGGAGAAACCCACCTGCACTTCCCCCACTCACCATCATGAACAGCACTGTGACGGCAGTGGAGTCATTCCGGTTCCTGGGCACGACCATCTCTCAGGACCTGAAGTGGGACATTCACATTGACTCCATTGTTATAAAGGCCCACCAGAGGTTGTATTTCCTTCGCCAGCTGAAGAAATTCAACCTGCCACAGGAGCTGCTCACACAGTTCTACTCAGCCGTCACTGAATCCGTCCTGTGCACTTCAATAACTGTCTGGTTTGGCTCAGCTACGAAAGCAGACATCAGAAGACTACAAAGGACGGTTCGGACTGCTGAAAGAATTATTGGCACTCCCCTGCCCACGCTGCAAGAACTGTATATATCCAGAGTGAAGAAAAGGGCACGGAATATCACTTTGGACCCCTCACACCCAAGCCACCTTCTTTTTGAACTTTTGCCATCGGGTCGACGCTACAGAGCACCGAACACCAGGACAGTCAGGCATAAGAACAGTTTTTTCCCCCAGGCATCTACCTCCTTAACAGATAAACATCATTCAAACGGTCAATAAATATATGTGCAATATTGTGTACAACACCACTGTGCAATATACTGTATAATACCACAGACTTCAGATATTGATGTAACTTATTTAAAAGTATCTCACATCATACTCCATTTGATGTCAACCATTTAAAAAAAAATTTTCTTTTTTTTTTTTTTTTTTTTTTTGCGTCATGCTGTTTTTGTCTTGTCATTTGTATTTTTTGTTCTGGAAGCTCCGTCACTAAAACAAATTCCTTGTACGTGCAAGCGTACTTGGCAATAAAACTCTTTCTGATTCTGATTCTGATATTATGTAGGACCTCACCGTTTATTATGCAACTGGCAACCCAGCCTCTTAGGGGTTAAGAATGCTGCGTTCCAATCGGCAAGTAGTTCCTGAGAAGTTGACTGCACAGGGAACAGGAAGAGCACACTTCAAAGTACACTGCGGCACGGACCGCAGCAATCAGCAGTCCGTTGCTTTTCCTGTGATATCCCGGATGTGAAGACCTGCATTTTTTGCGACCTGAATTTTATTACCTACTTTGATTTTAAATGTACAACCAGTAAATTGCAGTGCCACAAATTTCAAGGATTGTAAATACTGTAAGGATTTTTTCAATTCAGATCAAATTGTAATGCAGAAAAAAAATCAAACATCTTTATTCCAACAATTTTTTTTTTTCCAGTTCATATAATTCAACCTGCCATTTTGCTTTGGAGAATTTTGGCACTAATATACTTCCATATCTTCCTTATTTCCCTTCTCATCCTCATTTCTGAAGGGTAAAAATGAACATGTGGACATTGACCCAGATCGCGTTTGTTGTTGGCATGGTTGCAGTTTGCTGAGTCTTCAGGAAGCAAACCAATTAGGTCTCTCAGGAATACACACATGTTCATACACAGTGGCAGGTGAACAGCAAACAAACCCCATCTATTTCTGACGCAATGGAATAAACCGTTCTTGCCACGTTGCATCATCAAACTCCTGAGCCATCATATACCAAGCCAGAGCCACAACGAAAAATAAGAATGTGGATTAGTTTTTCTGTTTTTTTTATTTGTTTTTCTTATTTTCTTTAGTATCTAAGCCTCAAGACAATGCAAAACCATGTTCATGAGCAGTGGGGTCAGCTTTACTGTTGATGCTTTATTTTTGCAAGGCTATCAAAGCTGCGGTATAACGAAGAGTAAAAAGCAGCATACGCATATCCATTCGTTATAACACAATATAAATTTCTCCTTCTAACAAGAAGCATAAAATATTTAGAAAAAAAATGCAATATGTACAGTACCATTAAATAATAGTAAAGCAAACAACGTGCCTGCCAGTATGATTGAGAATATTTCACATTTTTATATAATTTCCTTTCTTGCTTTTTCATCACTTCATATTCCACATGTCTTTCCCTCACCTGCATGGTGATGCCTGCTTTCTGATCAATTCTGTGAGTCTTTGCTCCTGACCTACCACCTCTTTGAAATTACAGTCCCTTATTTCGATTTCCCCAGCCTGTATCATTAGCCCTCCCGGCGAGGCCGTGGTAGCATGCCGGGGCTTTTCTGATTGCATTTGATTGTCTTATGAATTGATTTGTGTGTATGCATGAGTGCAGCTGTAATCTTCCGCTTCATATTGGCCTGCCATCAGAAGTCTGTCAGCTGACAATCAATCCACAGCATCAAATAAGAGCTGGGAAAGTGGGGTAGGAAATGTGGATAGGAAGCAAGAGGGAAGAAATATTTGTGTGTGTTTGTTTAGGCTACAGGAATGAAGAAAATAAGTTTAATATATGAAATGGAAAGCAAGGGTTTCATGTTTAGATATCAACATTGGTTCACACTATTTGTCTTCTCATGTGTGATTCCTGTCTAGCAGCTAGAATGCCAAATTACCAAATGGTTGGTAATTCATGAGTTTCAAGAGTGTTTATTGACTTCAGACTTCTACCTTTCAATCATATTTCATAAATTATAAAATAATAATTTTAGAGGATGTAAGATGAGCAATAGAACACATCAAGATGTTTTTTGGATTTGTTTTGTTTGTTTGTGCACGCATCATGTAAAAACTACTGAACGAATTTCAGTGGGGTTTTCACAGGTGTATTTGGCCATGGTAACATATACAGTACTTAGACCTTGGTTCATCGCAATCAGTCCACGAGAAGGAAAGACATGCTACTTTGAAATTTAAATGGAAAATGCCTTTATGTTATGAAAAAAAGAGATGGTGCTGTACATTTTGATATGCGTTTATGAGTGAGCAATTGAAATCTACTTGATAAATGCCATCTCACACCTTCATTCCAAGCACTTCATGATAACACGCAAAACTTTTAGTTCATTTCAAAGTTCACAGATGCCATTGTACTGTTTTAAAATGCACATATGTGAACAATGCTGCAAGCACATCTACTGTAAGTAACTTATGCACACGCTAATTATATGTATGTATAATACAGTGGAAAAATTTACATTTATTTTAATTTGTTGCTTTACCACAACCAAATTTTTCAATGGAAAAATAGCAGTTAAATGCTGATAGTCACAGTTTTATCATTGTGTTTAACTCTCTGCTGTAAATCTCTGCTGTTACAATATCTGCTGTAAATAATATTAATGAAATCACATGCACCAGGGTGAGCACAATAATCTGTGTTCTCTACCCTGATAGTGAATAATATAAAAATATTTAATTATGTATTCAACAGATGCAGGCTTACAACAGATTCAAACTTGCAAACTTCGTATACTTGTCAGAAAACATGATGTAATAGTGTGTTTCAATGTTCTTACAGTACCCCATCACTCACACTGCTCAAGTTGGACAAAACTAAATGTTGCAATATTGTAAAAAATCATTTTGAATATAACACCAAGAAATGTGAACAGATAATACTGTATGTTACAGTCTAAGAGTCATATTTAAAATATTTAAATATGATACTATGCACTGTAAAAAAAAAAAATTTTAAAAGCGTTAAAAAACGGACAAATGACTGGCAGCAATGGCTGCCAAACAAAAACCGTAAAATTAAGGTAAAATACTCTAGTTCATATTATGCTCAAAAACATTACATTTACAGAAATTATTTTATCTTTTACAGAGAAACACCATTAATGCAACCATGGGGGGGCGCAATCCAGTGTCTTCTTGTGCCAGTCCCAAGTCTGGATAAATGCAGATGGTTGTGTCAGGAAGGGCACCCGACGTAAAACATTTGCCAAATCAATGATGCGAATCAGAAATATCATTTCCATACCGGATCGGTCGCGGCCCGGGTTAACAACGACCGCCACTGGTGCTGTTGACTTACAGGGTGCCGGTGGAAATTGGGCTACTGTTGGTCGAAGAAGGAGAGGAGGAAGGCGTGTTCGAAAGCAGAGAGAGAAGAGGAAAGGCAAGAGTTTAGGAGTGAAAGTAGAGACCTTGAATGTTGGGACCATGACAAGGAAGGGAACAGAGTTGGTTGATATGATGCAGAGGAGGAAGGTAGATATACTGTGTGTCCAGGAGACCAGGTGGAAAGGTAGCAAAGCTAGAAGCTTAGGATCAGGGTTCAAGTTGTTTTACCATGGTGTGGATAGGAAAAGAAATGGAGTAGGAGTTATTCTGAAAGAGGAGTTTGTAAGGAATGTCCTAGAGGTGAAGAGAGTATCAGATAGGGTGATGCGTCTGAAGCTGGAAATTGATGGTGTGATGTTCAATGTTGTTAGTGGTTATGCTCCACAGGTAGGATGTGTGTTAGAAGAGAAGGAGAAATTCTGGAGTGAGTTAGATTAAGTGATGCAGAGCATCCCCAGAGGTGAGAGAGTTGTGATTGGTGCAGACTTCAATGGACATGTTGGGGAAGGGAACAGAGGTGATGAAAATGTGATGGGCAGGTTTGGTCTTCAGGACAGGAATGTAGAAGGACAGATGGTGGTGGACTTTGCAAAGAGGATGAAATGGCAGTAGTAAATACTTTCTTCCAGAAGAGGCAGGAACATAGGGTGACATATGAGAGCGGAGGCAGAAGTACTCAGGTGGACTACATCTTGTGTCGAAGAGATTAGTGACTGCAAAGTGTTGGTAGGGGAGAGTGTAGCCAGACAACACAGAATGGTGGTGTGTAAAATAAGCCTGGTGGTGAGGAAGGTGAAGAGGACAAAGGCAGAGCAGAGGACAAAGTGGTGGAAGCTGAGAAAGGAAGAATGTTGTGTAGTCTTTAGGGAGGAGTTGAGACAAGCTATGGGTGGTCAGGAGGTGCTTTCAGTTGATTGGACAAATACAGCCAATGTGATCAGGGAGACAGGTACGAGGGTACTTGGTGTATCATCAGGTAAGGGAAAAGGAGACAAGGAGACTTGGTGGTGGAATGAGGAAGTCCAGGAGTGTATACAGGGAAAGAGGCTAGCTAGGAAGAAGTGGGACTCTGAGAGGACTGAAGAGAGTAGACAGGAGTACAGGGAGATGCACCGTAAGGTGAAGGTAGAAGTGGCAAAGGCCAAACAAAGAGCATATGAGGACTTTTATGCTAGGCTGGACAGTAAGGAGGGAGAGGTGGATCTGTACAGGTTGGCGAGGCAAAGAGATAGAGATGGGAAGGATGTGCAGCAGGTTAGAGTGATTAAAGATAGAGATGGAAATGTACTGACAGATGCCAGGAGGGTGATGGGAAGATGGAAGGAGTAATTTGAGGAGTTGATGAATGAGGAAAACGAAAGAGAACACAGAGTAGAAGAGGTGACTGTTGTGGAGCAGGAAGTAGCAAATATTAGTAAAAGTGAGGTGAGAAGTGTGTTGGTCCTGATGACATACCTGTGGAGGTATGGAAGTGCTTAGGAGAGGTGGCAGTAGAGTTTCTGACTAGTTTGTTTAACGAGATCTTGGAGAGTGAGAGGATTCCAGAGGAATGGAGGAGAAGTGCATTGGTGCCGATTTTTAAGAACAAGGGAGATGTGCAGAGCTGTGGCAATTACAGAGGTATAAAGCTAATGAGCCATACAATGAAGCTGTGGGAAAGAGTAGTGGAAGCTAGGTTAAGGGCAGAGGTGAGAATTTGTGAGCAGCAATATGGTTTTATGCCTAGAAAGAGTACATCAGATGCAGTATTTGCTTTGAGGATGCTGATGGAGAAGTACAGAGAAGGTAATAAAGAGTTGCATTGTGTCTTTGTAGATTTAGAGAAAGCGTACGACAGGGTGCCGCGGGAGGAGCTGTGGTGTTGTATGAGGAAGTCTGGAGTGGCAGAGAAGTATGTTAGAGTGGTGCAGGACATGTATGAGAGTTGTAAGACAGTGGTGAGATGTGCTGCAGGTGTGACAGAAGAGTTTAAGGTGGAGGTGGGTCTGCATCAAGGATCGGCTCTAAGCCCCTTTTTGTTTGCTCTAGTGATGGACAGGATGACAGATGAAGTTAGACAGGAGTTTCCATGGTCTATGATGTTTGCAGATGACATTGTGCTTTGTAGCGAGAGCATGGAACAGGTAGAGGAAAATTTGGAGAGGTGGAGGTACGCTCTGGAAAGCAGAGGAATGAAGGTTAGCCGCAGCAAGACGGAATACATGTGTGTGAATGAGAGGGACCCAAGAGGAACAGTGAGGCTACAGGGAGCAGAGGTAAAGAAGGTGCAGGATTTTAAGTACTTAGGGTCAACGGTCGAGAGCAACGGAGAGTGTTCAAAGGAGGTGAAGAGACGAGTACAGGCAGGTTGGAATGGGTGGAGAAAAGTGTCAGGTGTGTTGTGCGATAAAAGAGCATCAGCGAGAATGAAAGGAAAGGTGTACAGGACAGTGGTGAGACCAGCAATGCTCTACGGCTTAGAGACCGTGGCACTGAAGAAAAGACAGGAGGCAGAGCTAGAGGTAGCAGAGCTGAAGATGTTGAGGTTCTCTTTGGGAGTGACAAGGATGGATAGGATCAAGAATCAGTTCATCAGAGGGACAACCCATGTGAGATGTTTTGGAGATAAAGTCAGAGAGGCCAGATTGAGGTGGTTTGGACATGTTCAGAGGAGAGAGTGTGAATATATCGGTAGAAGGATGCTGAGGTTGGAACTGCCAGGCAGGAGGTCTAGAGGAAGACCAAAGAGGAGATTCATGGATGCAGTGACAGAGGACATGAAGTTAGTTGGTGTGAGAGAAGAGGATGCAGAGGATAGGGTTAGATGGAGGCAGATGATTCGCTGTGGCGACCCCTGAAAGGGAACAGCCGAAAGACAAAGAAGAAGACAGAGAAACACCATTATTTTACAGATTTTTTCCTACATTTATACAATTAAACACCTTCATTAAACGAACAGCACTAGAAGTTTAGCATGAAACGTTATTTTACAGATTTTTCCTAAATTTATACGCTTAAACACCTTCATTAAACAATCAGCAGTAGAAGTTTAGCAGTGAAACACCATTATTTTACAGATTTTTGCTAAATGTATACGATTGAAGACCTTCAATAAAGCAACAGCACTATATGTTTAGCAGTGAAACACCATTATTTTACAGATTTTTCCCAAAATGTATACGATTTAACACATTCATTAAAACAGCACTAGATGTGTAGCAGCAAAATGTTTCTATTTTACAGAATAAAATTATTACAATCAAACACCCTATAATAAAGCAAAAGCATTAGGCATTTAGCAGGGAAACACTGATATTTACAGATTTTCATGAATTGAAGATCAAACACCTTCAAACAAAGCAATAACACAAAACCCCTGATATTTAACTTTTTTTTTCATAAATTCCTATGAATACACATGTTCAGTAAAGTGTTAACACAAACTCAAGATTACAATATTTGTAAAAATAAAAAAAAAGTCTGTATAACTGACAGTATAGTACAGGTATGATGCAAAATACAGTAAAAAGAAGTTCAGTTTTATAGCATTACAGTAAAATCCTAAAATGAAAAACAATGAAATATTTAGACTATTGTGCTATAACAGTGAAACATTCTCTTTCACAAACTTTAATATTGCTGTGAAATATCCTTGACTAACAACCTATGAAGAAATGAACAATTTCAAACAATATTCTCAATGTTCCAATTAAAGTTGGATTGGAAACTTTATTATAAATATAGTACAATGTGGTCCCCTTTTTAACTCTATTGTCCTTATATAATGTATTTGTATAAATAACTTAATACAAATAAATGTACAAATAACTTAAACTTTTAGTTCAGAATCCTAATGTCTTGAAAAACGTGGCAGTATTAATAAATGAGCTTTGTTTACAGCAACAATAAGAATTAAAATAAGAATAAAAAATATCTTACCGACATTGTCTCTTGAGCTTGCAGGTATTTTACATTTCAGAGTCTTCTCCTCTGTCCCTCAGAGACTGCTTTCCTCCTCACCTGTAGCTCAGCAGCGTGTCTTCACTCCTCTGAATTTACACACAACCGTTTACTGGCTGCTGAGTCACACCACCCCTGCGCGCGCTAAACATTTGAAGGACGCCTGTTTCCCATTGGCTGGTTCATATCACATTACGTCTGTACCTGAGCAATAAACGTAGGCGTTTTCCGCATCAGGTCCCGCCCTCACTCGCGCGCTTATTTAAATGCACCAGTAATGAAGAGGTAATTAGAATATCTCCGCCTCCGGCTACTGATCAGCCAATCAGAAACAATATTAGAATGTTCCCGCCTCCAGCTTCTGATTGGCTGTGGCAGTTAACACGGAGAGTTCGTGGAGTTTTCTCTAACGTTTTTGGTACAAAAATTACACCATAGTTCCCCTCATACAAGCTAAATATCAAAATGTAACTTAAAGCGATGCCTTAAAACAGCTACACAGCAAATACATTATCCTTGTGTCAGAATATGCAGGAATGCATTAAGAAAGCTGATGGCTAGATTGCCATGGTGATATTTCAGAACAACTGTAATACAAAAAAAAATATATTTTTGATAAGTATCAGTCTCCTAAATTCTCTTCACATTCTTTGAAAGCTTGAAGCAGATACTATAGAATACATGTACAGTAAGTGATAATGTAAGAATAATCTTTTAAAAAGTCATGAAAAATGCTAAACTTGCATCTTAGAACTTAAATATCAAAATATTATAAAACTAATATGATTTACCTCAAAATTACAAAGAAAAACAATAATTTTTTTGTATGGACATTAACCTTTATCTAATGAGTTTTGTATTTAATTACAATTTATTATTGTAATTTTACATAAAGTTACACGTAATTTACAAAAACAGAAAAAACACAGTAAAAATATGGTATTTTTACTGTTAAAAAATTTTTCAGTATTGAAATAATACTTAAAAAAACAGTCGATTTCGTAATTTACAGATAATGTCTGTAATTTTACAGAGATTTGTATGTAGTTAAAAAAAAAAGGAAAACTACTATAAAATTTGACAGTTATTTCCCGTAAATTTAGGACTTTCTTTTACAGTGTGTTGTCAGCCTCTTTTAAAAGTTATACAGAGATGATTTGTCGTACTGAAACAAATGTACTATGTTACTCTGCATACCCTGAGATACAGTATTCTAACTATTCCAGCCCTATACCACAGACCAGTATGCTGGCATCTCAGCAGTAATAAATGCTCATACAGCCAGCTTTATATTTCCATTGTTTTCTATGGAAAGCGACCTGTTATGGAGCCGCTACACAAATATCATTCTTCACATGCTTGCTCTGGTTAATAATTTCCCACATCCACCCTCCCTCGCATTCCTCTCAAATTGCTCTATCTCTGTTTTAGGTAAAATATGTATTTTCTATTGTTCTTTTTTTAGCAAAGCTTTGGGGTTTTGTGCAGACACTCGTATACTGTAGATACATATTCTAATTTTCTGCACATACCTCTGTCATTTTTTTTTTTTATTTCATGGTATTTTTGGGTTCAAACGGGTACATTGATGGGGCACTTGTAGCTCTTGGCCTGAGTCTTGGCTTAATGACAACCTAGAGAGTAGAGAAGGTATAGTAAATTTCTCTCTCTCTCTCTCTCTCTCTCTCTCTCTCTCTCTCTCACTGTACTGTATGTGTGTGTGTGTGTGTGTATACAGTGTGTGTGTGTGTGTGTGTGTGTGTGTGTCTATATATATATATATATATGTACAAACCGGATTCCAAAAATGTTGGGACACTAAACAAATTGTGAATAAAAACTGAATGCAATGATGTGGAGATGGCAAATGTCAATATTTTATTCAGAATAGAACATAGATGACTGATCAAAAGTTTAATCTGAGAAAATGTATCATTTTAAAGGAAAAATATGTTGATTACAAATTTCACGGTGTCAACAAATCCCAAAAAAGTTGGGACAAGGAGCAATAAGAGGCTGGAAAAAGTAAATTTGAGCATAACGAAGAGCTGGAAGACCAATTAACAGAAATTAGGTTAATTGGCAACATGATTGGGTATAAAAAGAGCTTCTCAGAGTGGCAGTGTCTCTCAGAAGCCAAGATGGGTAGAGGATCACCAATTCCCACAATGTTGCGCAGAAAGATAGTGGAGCAATATCAGAAAGGTGTTACCCAGCGAAAAATTGCAAAGACTTTGCAGTTATCATCATCAACTGTGCATAATATCATCCGAAGATTCAGAGAATCTGGAACAATCTCTGTGCGTAAGGGTCAAGGGCGTAAAAACATACTGGATGCCCGTGATCTCCGGGCCCTTAAACGACACTGCACCACAAACAGGAATGCTACTGTAAAGGAAATCACAGAATGGGCTCAGGAATACTTCCAGAAACCATTGTCAGTGAGCTCAATCCACCGTGCCATCCGCCGTCGCCAGCTGAAACTCTACAGTGCAAAGAAGAAGCCATTTCTAAGCAAGATCCACAAGCACAGGCATTTTCATTGGGCCAGGGATCATTTAAAATGGAGTGTGGCAAAATGGAAGACTGTTCTGTGGTCAGACGAGTCACGATTCGAAGTTCTTGTTGGAAATGTGGGACGCCATGTCATCCGGACCAAAGAGGACAAGGACAACCCAAGTTGTTATCAACGCTCAGTTCAGAAGCCTGCATCTCTGATGGTATGGGGTTGCATGAGTGCGTGTGGCATGGGCAGCTTGCATGTCTGGAAAGGCACCATCAATGCAGAAAAATATATTCAGGTTCTTGAACAACATATGCTCCCATCCAGACGTCATCTCTTTCATGGAAGACCCTGCATTTTTCAATAAGATAATGCCAGACCACATTCTGCATCAATCACAACATCATGGCTGCGTAGGAGAAGGATCCGGGTACTGAAATGGCCAGTCTGCAGTCCAGATCTTTCCCCTATAGAGAACATTTGTCGCATCATAAAGAGGAAGGTGCGACAAAGAAGGCCCAAGACAATTGAACAGTTAGAGGCCTGTATTAGATAAGAATGGGAGAGCATTCCTATTTCTAAACTTGAGAAACTGGTCTCCTCAGTCCCCAGACGTCTGTTGAGTGTTGTAAGAAGAAGGGGAGATGCCACACGGTGGTGAAAATGGCCTTGTCCCAACTTTTTTGGGATTTGTTGACACCATGACATTTTGGTTCACCATATTTTCCCCTTAAAATTATACATTTTCTCAGTTTAAGCTTTTGTTCCATGATTTATGTTCTATTCTGAATAAAATATTGACATTTGCCATCTCCACATCATTGCATTCACTTTTAATTCACAATTTGTTTAGTGTTCCAACTTTTTTGGAATCCGGTTTATATATAAAGGCTGACCTGTGTCTTAAAATAACTACTAACTGTTGTTTTTGTTGTTGTTACATAATTACCTAATCCCATATGTGTTATTTTATAGTTTTGTAATCCCCAGTATTGTTGTAGAATGTAGAAAAAGAAAATAAATCACTAAACAAGAAATAAATTTTTTTGCAAGTGTTCTAAAACTTTTGAATGGTAGTGTGTGTATATACTGTGTGTATATATATATATATATATGTAGGTATACATATGTATGTGTGTGTGTATATATATATATATATATATATATATATATATATATATATATATATATATATATATATATTATATGTATATATATATATAGATAGATAGATAGATAGATAGATAGATAGATATAGATATATATATAGTATAGCTCATTACATGCATCATACTAAACTGAAGAAGATGAAGTCCATTAGCCGACACATAATTCACATGCCTAATCCTATCATTTTTATTTTTAAAAAAGTGCTATATATATTATTTTTCTGTCTAAAACTCTTGTGTATTAAAGTGTATTAAGCAAATTTTCTTTCCTAACATCTGACCTTATCAGAAGATCCAGAGGCATTTTGATAAAAAGAAATTTCAAGCATGATGTAATACACTCAAGTCAATTTCGTTTAAATGTCAATGCCACTGGCTGTCAAGCCCTCGCTCTTGACATATACACTTGTCGTACCTATTGAGAATATGTAAAGCAACATTAGTAGTGATTGTTTTCAGAAAGCAAATGGCTCAGTGTACAATTCCAGTCATTTATGATAACCATTGCTGCTGGCTTTACACCAGCTGATTTCAACAGAAAAGTTGCATAGATATTTAAACTGGGTTCTAATCAAGTCAGCATGTGGTACTGCTGAATATAATCAAAACTCTTATTCTGCGGAAACCAGTGCATGCTTCTCACACAAGTCAGCAGTAAACCTTAAATGAGTTGACCACAGTGGCATGAGTAGATGAGTATTAAGTTTACATTTTACTTATCTGCCAAGCACGTTTTTTCCCCAAAAATTCTTAACAAGTAAGGCAGAATCTAATTTAAACACTGAACCACTAGAGGTGCTGAAAGTTTCCTTTTAACTGACCAGAAACAAGTATTATGTAGTGCTAGAAATTCTTAGCACAATAGTTAGAACCGCAAGAGGTGTCAATGAAAATGGGTTTGGGGAAATCGAATAAAGCAACATCAGCACTGGTTAATGTAAAAGAAAAGTGAAGACAAGCTTTAGGACTTGCATTTGGAGGAAATAAAAAATTCTGGCATGACAGAATGTTATGCTAGATTACATTCTGTTGATATTCAGATTGCATAAATTTCTCAAAAATTTAAAACATCCATCAGCATGGAACAAGGAAGATTGCTTTCAGTATGTGCTTGCAGATGTCTGTGTATGGTTAGGGTGTTTGTTACCATGTCCACCCAGAGAGCAGGATTAGCAATAAGTAGGATGGCTGTAGAATTTGAAGCTAAATCAAAAGAAGGCTAAAAAAAAACAGAAAATAGAAAATTCTGGCATGACAGAATGGTAATTAAAATTATGTAATAGAAATGCTTTCATTTCTAATTAATTTAAAATTCAAAAATTTGAGTTAAGATAATAGACTGATAAATAGATAATGTACAGTATCAAGTAATTTATAACAAGTAATTTAACAAATATACATTGTAGTAATGCAGTAGGCTGTAAACATTATAGATATGAGCATCAGGCTTCAAGGGAATTAATGTAGCAATACAGTGGAAACATTGTAAAAAGTGTGAATGCACTGCAAGTGTTCAAGCACAGAGATGAACTATTGTACAGTGTGATCCCTCTTTCTAAAGCAGACCTGAATTTGTCTTTGAAAAAAACGAGCTTCAGTGTTTCACCAGGAGGTCATAGAGGGGACATTGTTTTTTTTTTTTTTTTTTTGTCCACCATGACTAAGTTTATTGAGTGTTCTCTTCCACCACAATTTTAAAGAGGGACAGTGAGCAGCCCAAGAATGAGTAGCCCTTCTTGATTTCTATTCCCCATAATTCAAGCTTTAATGCCCTCTTCCCCTCTCTGCTGTAAAGAGAACTACACTGACTAACACAAACTGCTACAAGCTCTGTAACATCTCGGTGCGTATGTACTGTATATACATTAGTTTGGGTTCAAGCCCTAGCACCACCAAGGCCTTAAACTCTCTCTGCACCGCAACGTCTTATAAACGTCCCTCCAAGTTTCCAACAAACTGATATATGTTTTGGGATTACTGTACTGCACTGACAAATAAAAGCTTTTCTTCTTTTCTCTTTAGCTATCTTCTCTAAATGTATCACTAAGGACACATTTTTTAAGAGGCTTTACTGTATTTTTGACTGCAAAAAAGAAATGCCCGGCTGTTTGACATCTGACATGTGGCATCACATGTGACCTGTCCAGGAATCAATTTAAGATTCTTAAATTAGGTCATTTGTAAAGAAAAAATATATATGTTTAGTTAAAATGCAAGATATGAAACCCCCTTATAACTGGCAGATTGAATTGAATGTCCTATGCCAAGAAATATCAACAAAATCACAAGTCAGCCTGCAAATGCAATTAATATTACTATCATATACATGTAGCCATCCTGCCCTTGAAAAGTCTTCAGTTCTCACTGAGACAGCACTTATTTTGAATGACATGTAAACCTGGTTTTTATCCAGTGTTCAACGAACCGGTCATTCAATTATTTTTAAATACTGTAGCTTAATCAAGACTAAAGGAATTACTGTCATGATTTCTAGCATCCTCAATAGAAGTCAATAGTAAACATGCTGGTCTTAGTGACTATAATTGGCAGTATAATGGTGTCTGTCACTTACTGACAGGTGACAGGTTGACCAACCCTCTCAGATAATCTATGCTTATCCTGATGGAGTTGTGGCCAGAGTTCAGTGTAAACATTACTGAGTACAAGTACTGTAATGTAGACGTACTGTATGCCAAAAGGCCTGCCCCTTGGGAGTTCAAGTACAACAGGATAATGATGCCACTGGGCATCAGGGCACACAGGGCTGCTGTATGCATCTCAGGGTAAGGATGAAAAGAAGAACGTTCCTGCTCTTGAAATGTTAAAGTGTCTGTGTTCTGGACCAGTAAAAAAACTTTTACCACTAAAGTCAACCAGTGAAAGTAAATTTGACCAAAAAAATAATTCTAGCCCTTTCAAATGAAATGCCCAAAAGCATGTGTTTACATGTTCATTTACATTCATTCAACAATTCGTACATTTACTGTACTGTGGGTTTTACATATTTACATTTTTTACTTTAAGTTATCAATTGGTGCATTCAAACCCCAGTATTCTATTAATAACTTTACAAATAGATGTGAAAAATAATCAGAGTGAAAATGGGACAGTCTGACCTGAGTTGGCCTTATTGGAATGAATTTCCTGCTGGGTCGTTTAAACCTTTGATAATTCATTCGATAGGTAAATAATATTAACCATGCAAACACTATCTGATCATCTCTCTCCTGTGGGAATTAATCCATCTTTTTTTGCGCATGTTCTCTCACATGGGTGATGTGATGAGATATCTACTGTAGAAGGAAATTTAATTTTCATTCCCAGTTGGTTAAGTCCTTAAGAACAATTATCTTTCACCTTTGCTTACTTTCATTCCCTGGTCTCTGGCTGAGGAAAGGGTACTAATTGTCTTGGCATTTAATACATTGTAAATCAACTAAACAATCATAGATGATGCTGTATTCTTGCAAATGTTTATAAAGATGGGATTGAACAGAAAAGAGGGGAACCCTGACCTAAGTGTAAACTTGGAGAAAATATTTTGTTATTTTACATCAAGTATTATAACATCAATTAACATCAACTATTATAGCTGAACCTAACACTTAACACTGTATAAATGCAGATCATTTCCTGCTATCTGTTTCACCCAGATGAGGATGGGTTCCCTGTCGAGTCTGGTTCCTCTCAAGGTTTCTTCCTATTACCGTCTCAGGGAGTTTTTCCTTGCCACTGTCGCCCTCGGGCTTGCTCGCCAGGGAATATCTGAACATTTTGATTCATACACATTCACATTCCATACAAACTTAAATAATTCTTTTGATTGTGTAAAGCTGTTTTGAGACAATGTCAATTGTTAAAAGCGCTATACAAATAAAACTGAATTGAATTGAATTGAATTTTGTCCACGTCAAAAAAAGCTAGATTTAAATCCGATGCTTTAAGCACGTATAAACTTGCATCCCATCGGATCAGTGTCAATGTAAACAGTTAATTTGGAGTCTCTAATGAGAGTATTTCCCTCAGAAAGAAATATTGTCCATGTAAAGGTAGACTCAAACACTGACTCTTTCATTTTTTCAGACAAAAAAATAATGATTCAGCAATAATCTACAAAATGAAAGACGATCTTACTCATGAACTGAAGAGTGAGATGCATGCAGCTTCAAATATGCCTTGTCTAATTGATGAATAAATAAATAAACCTTAAACCTGGACCACATGTTCACACTAATTTGTAACTTCAAAATCCCATGCAGTGACATCATTGCCAATCTGTCCTTCCAATTCATGATATGAATTCATGGCAGACCCACGTATCCAAAGGTTTGTGTGTAACATGCCATCACATCCATATTTTTATCTTCTTTAAACTCTTTCTGAAAAGTTGGAATCGCACAATTGTCTTTGGATGCTGTTGGACTTCACTTCGAGACAGCCAAATATGTCTCCAGATGACTATTCTCCTATGCACAACGTAAGCTCCATGAAGACATGGTTGATGTGGACGGACTTGAAAATCCTGAGTCCTGAACTCAGTCCAACTGAATGCGTTTGGAATGACAACTGCACCCAATGCTCTCTTGCCTAAAATAAGTCCTGCTCTGTGACTGAATGGAAAAGTCCCTAGTCATTCACAAAAAAAGAAAAGAAAAAAAAAGTGGTGGAAAGCCTTCCCGTAGGAATGAAAGTTATTATAATAGCATAAAAGACTAAATCTGGAATGGGATGTTTAAAAAGCACATATGTGTGTAATGATCAGGTTCATATTTGTTTTCTCATATAGGGTAAAATGGAAAGTTAGCAGTGAGCAATCACATTTTATTACATCATTATTAAGAACCTCATACAATAACAGATAAAATGACGAATGTTATTATTGTTGCCACAAGGAAGTAGTGCTTAGGTGGAACATGAATGAACAAAATGAACACACACAGAGGGACTTGTGCTGAGAGCATGCTGTACTCCACATCCAAGTGGTCTTGAAAAATCTTCTAATTTTTTCCAGTATTTGCACAGAAAACATTCAGTTGTTCTTTGAATTTGTACCCAGTCCAGATGTTCTTGAAGTCCCACAAAACCCAACAAGGGTGCTATTTATACTAGCAGAGCAT
Organism: Channallabes apus; assembly: GCA_030522415.1. NCBI lineage: Eukaryota > Metazoa > Chordata > Actinopteri > Siluriformes > Clariidae > Channallabes > Channallabes apus. The sequence continues at coordinate 18,831,038 of CM060109.1, forward strand.
TAACAAATTAGTCACATGCTGTTGTGCATGCTGTTGCACTGCTGGTGTTTTTTATCTAAAGAAAATGCCAGGGCATGCCAGACAATACTAATTTATGTATGTTAAAGCAAAGCATTATTAAAGACTCATGTGCTTAATCATGTAATTACTTTATTTACTTTATAAAGGAAGAAATTGAAAATTATCTGGGATTCTTTCCTAAATTATCCACTCATCTACTTCAATTATGCCCCATTAGTCTGTTCTGTTCTATATCTACACTTTTTTCCTGTCTATCTTCCCACCCTGTACGTGTCTCCATTTCTCTCCAGCGTTATCATTGGAGTCCGACAGGCTTGTTTATACGAGTTAAAGAATCAGATGGAATTTTGGCAGCGTTTCACTCTAAACATACTGTGCATGTGCTGATGTAATTGATCCTGCACAAACAGCACTGAGAAAAGAGAGGGGGGAACAAGACACTGGCAGAAAAGGTGGACAGGAGGTTAGTACCCAGATGGTAGCCTATCCTTTCTTTCATGGTTTCCTGCTTTTATTTTGGAAGATCCTTTTTGTTCTGACAGTCCATGAACAGAATGGTTCACTGAGGTGTTTTGCTTTATGCTCCTGCTGGTAAAACTGACCTTGAAACCTAGAGCTTCGGAGGGAATCTTCCAGATGTTCGGTGTCAGAAGTTTGTGCTTGTATAGCAGTCTAAACCACTGCTTGTGTTTGAGCACACATCAAAGCATCTTTATTTATAGGCAGTGGAATAGATAGCGGGTGCTGTCAAGGGAATGAATATAAATTGTAGGATGAGACAAAAAAAAGGCTTCTGTAGATGGATATACAGTAGAACAATAATTCTGTGTGCATTTTTCTGCCTTGTTTTTCTGCAATTTGTTATTTATAATAATTACAGGTACAGGTAATGTAGGCTGGGGCCAAACACTGTCTAAAATCTGCAAATAACTCAACATCTTGATGGATGTCTTGATTATAATTTGTAATTTTCCATGGTGTTTTGAAATGTTTAACTATTACTCTAAATAATCTAATATGCACCTTTACTACAGAATGTACACCAGGAAAGGTACAGATTGAGATGTTTGTGTCTTGTGGCCTCTATTATAAAACAAATGTCAACATCTCTGTCTTGACAGGCAGTTTGTCTCATCTAGTTTCTAGCAGATAGAATAATGACCACCAAAAAACTTATATTTCGCATAGCACACAAGTGAAATATTGCAATCTCAAAGGTTTGACTTGACCTTTGGAGCTAGCGTCTGGCATGTTTGACATTTGGCAGTGGTCACTTCCACACCTCAGACAACTTGGCTGCTCAGCTGATGATGGACAATGTCCTGCTTCTCAAGGCCACGCAAACATTCCCAATGTTCATATAATTATTTATCATACTGTAAGTGTGTGTAACAGGGGCAGCACGATGGCTTAGTGGTTAGCACTGTCGCCTTTTACCTTCAGGGTCCGGGTTTGATTCCTGCCTCTGTGTGCATGGAGATTGCATGTTCTCCCCATGCTTGGTGGGATTCCTCCCGATGTTCCCAAATTGCCCGTAGTGTGTGAATGTAAGTGTGTTTGTGTGCTCTGCGATGGATTGGCACCCTATCAAGTGTGTATCTTGTGCCTTGTGCCCTATGTTTTCTGGGATGGGTTCCAGGCCCCCGCAACCCTGATTACAGGATAAATTGCCTTTTGAGATACTGTAATTCATAGTTGGCAACATACACTAGGTAATGTGTAGGTAATTCTTCAAATGTCTTAGACATTTAAATGGTGTAGGAAAAAAATATTATGAATCTAATAAATATGCTTTTGTATTTAAATGTATAAATATACATATGCAGTTTTACATTGAAAAAAATGACATCTACAATATCTTGAAAATTGTAGGATTTATATAAATTTTATATATATATATATATATATATATATATATATATATATATATATATATATATATATATATATATATACAAATATATATATATATATCATTCTGAAACATATTTTTGGACATATTAAACCATTTTCAAGCATAGATTTCTCTTTGTATTGGCAGATAATTTATTCCATGTTAAGGATTTTTTTTTTCTTAGAAAGAAGCAAGCGTATCCTGCCAATAGAACATGAAATTTGCGCATAAAGATATTAAAATCTACTGAAAAAATAGGCTTTGTAATCTTATGCTTGATTTATTGTAATATAGTAAACAAAATAGACTAGATTTGAGATATCACAAGCTAGTGACTTTTTTTTATTGCACTGCACCCTTGCCCTGACTAGTTTAAGAGATAAGAATAAAAAAAATAAAATAAAATAAACAGTTGGTGAAATAAATCTAAAATCATAAGTAGTAAATCAGTATAATTATGTGCCTAGTATCGTTCAGAAACAGTAGAATTAAGTTTTAAAATGTTCTGACCATTTTCATTGGCTTAGTGTACCTTTGGTGTACTTGCTATAAGATAATATTTCATATCAAATGTAACCTCTTTAAAAATAAACAATATACTAATATGGATAAATATTGTTTCCTGGTGGATATGCCTTTGGAAAGGAGTGAAACATCTTAAAGCAAACTATTTCATCAAAGAGACAAAGACAACTGAGGAACGATTCGCTTTCGTGAGTGAGTTTAACAGTTGCATTGGCCTTTCAACTGACATCAAAAACACTGAATGGAAAAAAGACTCGATCCTTCAGTGAACTTGTTTCTTTGTAGGAGATCTTCATGGTGGAGATTTCTGGCAAGGGATTTTTTTTGGCTCGTCTGCTCCCCATGGACTTTTACACTTAACTGGAAGTTCTGAGGTCTTTGGTCAGTAAAGATGTGAGCTCAGTGTTTTTAGATACCACCATCACATTGCAAGTATTTCTACCACTTCCCATGTTTTGCACAAATTCATACTTTTTACATAAAATAAAAATGATACTTTAAGAAATTATCTGGACACGTGGTACTGTACTGTAGATATTATAAAAATGAACCCATGACTATCAGTCCATTGAGAATTAGAGCAAGAAAGGTGGGTTGCTAGGTTTAATTAAAATGTGTGCAATTTCTTGTTTAAGAATTTTTTTTTACCTTGGGGAAGATATTTTATATGAGGAATATGTTGGAATGTTTTATTCTGCATTTAATCTACATTTGTACACTGTGTTTTAAGGGATTTGGGGAGTTTGGTCAGTTGCACCAGTTTCAATGAAGGGTTTGCAACAAATAAAAATTATGTAACACTGGGTAGGAAAAAGACACTTTAAAAAAATTTTAAAAATCACTTTCAAGTCCTTTTCATCATACAGTACTAGCACATTTGTTCTGATGTTTTTCAGAATAATTGTTTTCAATTAATTTTTGTTTTTAGTAGGAACCTTACAGAGCTTTATTCTCAAAATGACAATCACGCACTGAACCTGGGAAAACCATAGTGAACAAAGAAGAGGTAAACATTGCATCATGGCTGAGAAGAAACTAGAAAGGCATGTCTTGGTAATTGAGTGGGCCAAAGGAAACAGGCACAGAGGCATGTTTGTGAAACACAATCCACAAAATATACCAGGGAGTTGCAGCTCCAGAGGGCCAGGAAGCTAGATTTTTGATTGCACGGACATATAAATAACCAACTAACTAAATACAATCAGTTGCTTCAGATATTTTCGGAGTAAAATTAGCTGATTTACTGATTTGTCCACGTGCCAATTAAGGCTTCAGTTGGAAGTAAGGAAACTTATACTGTACAGTAAAGACCTTTCATTCATTCATTCATTCATTCATTCATTCATTCATCTTCTATACCGCTTTATCCTGTATTTTAGGGACGCGGGGACCTGGAGCCTATCCCAGGAGACTCAAGGCACGAGGCAGGGGACACCCTGGACAGCATGCCAATCCATCGCAGAGCACACACACACACTCACAGTAAGGACCTAATAAATTAAAAATTAATTATCGAATATGTACTACTTATTTTTCCTAATACAAATAAACTACAACAAAAACTAAAGAGAAGTATTGACATTAAGGTGGAACACTAGGACAGCATGTAAAATTGTTGTCTCACAACTCTGGGCCCCAAGTTCAATCCTTATCTCAAGTTATGTAACTCAGAAGATAGCATTTTCTTGTAATGTCTTTATGGAGTGGGTTGATTGTTTTCTCCTAATGACCACAGAGGTAGGCAAATTGCTATGATAAATAAGCTTTGGATGTGAACCCAGTGTTAAACACAGTTCCCCCAAATCACATTACTGACTAAAATGTAGCAGTTACTAAGGAATGCATGACTGTATAAATGGATAATAAGTATTGACATTTCAAGACATGTCTGGCTAAGCAGACAAAATCACTGTTCATTCCACAATCAAATTCATGGACAGGTTTTTCTTCAGCTTTCCTTGATGATGGTTTCTTGCAGTTCATTTTCCAAGGAAATAAGGTGCTGTTACATTAATGAGCAGAGATTCATCATCATAGAGTTGCCAGGTAAAAGGAAGAATAGTAGGCAGGGGGCCTTAGTACCCATTTGCTTCAGGCCCATAAGTGGCTCACGTATAATTAAAATCCAAGATGGAGAGAGTGTTCTTTACACCAAGTTTTTTTTAATTATTATTAATGCAGATGTATGAATGTGTCTTGAAATCTGAACTTTTGGCCTAAACAAGGCGATGCACGGGTAGCTATTACGTACAGCTATTACGACATTCATTTTAATTTAGAAAGTCATTATCTAAATGACACTAATTTGTCAGTGTCTTAATTAATACAAAAATGAGAAATTGACAATTGCGTTGAATAGCCAGTTAGAGGCAGAAGCTAGGGTGAGAAATGTTTCCTGATCTGGCTGGCCCTGTGCCACTGTGAATCACGTTATCTTTCATGAGAATGGAAATGTGTCATCGGTGTTAAAATAATCAATTGAGACCCTTCCCTGTATTATGAGATGTAATTGAATAATTACTTTTTACATTCTTACTTTCAGCCAATTGACCTCCATTAACATTGACTCTTGAGACAAAGCGAGTCGCGTCTATCTTCCTGACAATAGGCTGGGTTAATACTGCAATCACGCTAGTGGTGAGCATGTGGACACTCGTACGTATGTCCACACGCACCTTTGGCAGATGATTGAAATCGGCAGTCTTTTAGCGCTTGACATTTACACAAAATTCACCAGACGAACCCATTTTAATATTCAGACATCCACATGAACACACATTTCCAAAACAAAGCGGCTAAACCTGTGTGGGTGGTGCATAGCGTGTTCAAATGCATAATCCTCGTTCCCTCAGCTTCATACTTTATCTCTCCTGTTCTCAAGTGCACACAACCAGACAGAAACACATACGCCCACACAGACCTTGGTTTTCATGCTTAAGGGAGAGGGTTAAGCGCTGTCTCAATTAGTTTTGGAGAACCTGAAAGAATGGAAATGAGGAGAGGCACTGCTTATGCGAGAGATATCTTTATTCATTCAAGTCCTGCTGGTGATTGGCATGGCCTCCAGACGTGCTTTCCCTCTGCTCAGGAAGTCAGCCAGATGTTATTGATATTCACAAATGTCTACGATTTGCATTTGAACGCTTGCTGTCACCCCCCACATATCATACAGAACCTACCTGTGGCACGCAGTTCAAACAGCAGGCGGATGGAAGCCGAATGTCATCCATCAGGATGTGATTGTTGAGGAGGAAGTTGGTTTTGTTGTGTCTGCTTGTCTGTGCCCTTATTCGAGGGTGGAATTTATAATGCCTAGTGTCAGTGTGGGACAGTATTTTTTTGTGTGTATTATTTTTTAACCTTTATCCTTTTTGTTTGCATTTATAATAACATATTACTTGTTCTCTGTGTAAGTACATTAATATGTTTAAAAAAAGAAAAAAACTACTTAGCACCAAAGATTAGCACCATACAGTACATCAGTAACGTATTGTGGGAAAAACACCTGGAAAAATTTTGCTGAGAAAAAACAAAAAACAAAACGGAGTCACTGGATCATCACAGGACACCAACAGGGATAGATGGGCACTAAACAAGATAAGAAAAAAAACTGCAGGTTTGAAACTTTCCACAGAAATGAGTATCTCTGTGAGCAGGTTTTGACAACAGCTATATGTTGTAATCTACACAAAGAATTCATAACCCTGCAGCATTTTATTTCTGCAATCCATGTAAGGAGTGTGCTATCCATTGAACAATAGCATAAAATAATAGTCTGGTGAATATTTTTTTAACCTAAAGATCTTTACATGAGCTGTATGCCACAATCATCAATATTAAAACAATAAAAGGCTTGAACTACTTCAGTTTGTGTGTAATGAATCTAAAATATATGAAAGTCTAATGTTTATCAGTACATTACAGAAAATAATGAACTTTATCACAATATGCAAATTTTTTGAGAAGGACCTGTACAGATGTCCCCTTTAAGACTGCACGTGTTTTCCCGCGAGAGGCCGCAATTTAGCGCGCAACTTGCCTGAGGCAACATTCAGGAATTTAAAATAAATGTGTTGTGCTTCACTGAATAACCGCCAGATGGCGCATGGAAGGACTTTATCTAAAAGCCGGACCAAGTACAAATGAATTGTGTATAAAGTTAACCGTTAACCTAAAACAATATTGTTTCCAATGCTGTAGCAAACATGAATTTTATTTTGTTTTACAACAGATATTTCATAATGAACGTGTGTATACTGTATGTGCTTCATGTTATTTTCATAATGATGAAATGAGATGTCCAAATTCGTGCTTTAAAAGTTTCTTATATAGTTTTTGTAATGTCTTAACAGGTACAAAATAATGAAAGACATGGCCATGCCGCGGTTTAAATGGTCTTGAAATTAATTTAATTTCCTGATAGTAGGCTATCTGATAGTGTTAACTATGCGAATGTCCTGATTCGTGAATATGCCAACATGTCTTATTTAAAACGTAAAAATGTGTCAACATCATCAGAAGACATGAATTAACAATGTGTATGTGATTGTATGTGCATATATTATATAAGTATGTGTTTGTGTGCGTGTCTCATATGTAACATTCATATAAAATGCAATTCGTGATAAGTGTATGTTGTTAAAGTATTTGTGGATCACCGGAGAGAGAGTGAGGGAGAGCGACACGCAGCAGTTTAGTGCGCGCTTTCGGGTTAAAGTGCACAAAGCACAAACTCTACTCTCTCTCTTCCTATAAATCCTCAGTAAAGCCAGAAGTCCCGAGAGCATCTTTAGTTTTTTGTTTTAGTTTCCAGAATCCCGTCTGTTCTCGCGTAGACGGCGGAACTCTGGTTATTTTGTGTTTTCAGTTTTCATTTGAAAAAAGATTCATTACAAAACAATGAAAGACATCACAATGCCTCGGTTTAAATGGTCTTGAAATTAATTTATTTTCCTGATAGTAGGCTATCTGATAGTGTTAACTATGTGTGAATATGCCAACATATATTATTTAAAACGAAAAAATGTGTCGCCATCATCAGAAGACTTGAATGAACAATATATATATATATATATATATATATATATATATATATATATATATATATATATATATATATATGTGCAGGGCCGTGCAGAGACGTTTAAAGGGGCAGGTGCTCAAACTTAAAAAAGATAGAACATGCTGAATAACAACAACTCACATTCATAACGAATCTAATATGGAATTGCATCATACTGTATGATTGTCATCAGGTCGGGACAATGCAAAGCAAATGTAGCCTATGTTTTACCTGATGGCGTAAAATGTTGCTGTTGATTATTATATTATTAGTAATAATTTTTAAGAATCTATACACACAAAACACACAAACATGCACATGCAGTGCTTATTAAATGTTTAAACTGTAGAGATACAATAATTTTACTGCTTTAAAATCAGCATTTTATCTAATTTGAAATATAAACCTAATATTATCTGTTACTTAATATATTTTCTTTAAAAACAGTGTTTTTTATATCATAAAAATAATAATACATAATTATGTGGATATCCATATTAGATGGCTTTTAGTGAAATAAAACTGTAACTTACTTTAAAACTAAACATGTTCCCTAAAATGGTGGACACAGAGCTACAGACCCCCCCTGTAACCCCCTTACCCAGTTAGCTAGCAGTTAATGACCACCGCTACTTGTGCAGTTCATAAAAGGACAGGTAATGTTTGTCGCGCTGTTGCACAAACAGCACGCTCATTTATTTCAATTAATTTGTTGTTATAGACTATAGTGTGCGCTGTACACCCTATTTATTGTTTTGCTACAGTCTGCACATTCCAGTTAATTTGTCTGCTTCTCCTCCAGCTCCGCACCGCCCAGCCTGCAGAAAATGCGCGTGCACTTTGCGTGCTCGTACCCGGCTCATAGCAAGGCCGAGCATTGGTTAATGGCAGGCATGTGACTGATGCAAGGCAGATCCTTTTATTTAGCAAAATTGAGATTAATAGTTACATTTTATTGTTGAGGGGCAAAGACAGGGCTCCATACGCACATACACATAAAAAAGGGCACTTGAGGCATCCTGGAGGAAAGGGGCGGGTGCTCAAGCAGCCACCGCCCCCCCTCTCTGCATGTGCCTGTATATATGTGTTTGTGTGTGTACAGTATATACAACGTGAAAGCGAGCTCAGTTACAGCTCAGTCCCTCTTCTCACCTTTGATAGGTGTGAAGTTATCAAACCGGTTTCGGATGGGGGAATTGGCACAATTGAGGGGTTTAAAACTATTTAACAAGACCGAGACGTCTCTGCCTAAAATGTATTTCTCCAGCAAAACATAGAATAAATAGAAATAAAATGTTTAATATTAATAATATTGATCTTAGCTGGATGGTCTAATTCTCAAAACCGTTTAACCTAAAGAAAGGCTTAACACACTATAACTAGAATATTTACAAAACTGAAAGATTGTCTTATGAATAATAAAAAACAACAACTCATAACTCAAAAAGATCATATGTTTTTATATATATTTTTAAGATCATAAATAGACATGAATTAACTATATATATATATATATATATATATATATATTAGAGATGTTCCGATACCATTTTTTCCCTCCCGATACCGATTCCGATACTTGGGCTCATGGTATCGGCCGATACCGAGTACCGATCCGATACTTTTTAAAGTGAAATACTACTAGCCCTGTGTAACGGGTTCAACCCTAAGTGCACGGGCGACACCATGAAACACGGACACGAGGTGAGGTCTTACAGGAAAAAGGGTCATTTATTTAGAAAAATGGGGAAGGAAAGGGTTAGAGGCTCTCTACAGTCTTTTCCCCTTCTGCGGCAGGGATGCGGAGGCGGGCTCTACGCGGAAGTGAAGGTGCCGCGGGAGCTCGCGCAGCTCGTTCACGCGCTCCTCTCGCGGAGATCAAAGGCGCCCCCCCTTTTTTAAAGTCTCTGGGGCGCATCACATTGCCCCGCTCTTGTGCCACTGTCTCTCATAAAATCCACCGCGTCGCAAAGTCCAGCTTCCCAACAGTCAGACCCCGAGCTACACTCCCCGCTGTGTTTTATAGCGCCGATAGCTCATGGGCCGTTGCCTGATTCTGCGGCCCTGCTACTTCACATACCTAAAGGGGGGGGGGAGGCCGCCTAACTAGTGAGCGAGGAGTGATATCAATTTGGACGCACGCCCATCACAGGCGCACGCCGTGACACTCTGTAAGTAAGCTAAGCTAGCGGGCATAAATAGGTTATGTTTAGGAAAATGGTATCGGATCGGTACGTGGACTCAAGTACTCGCCGATTCCGATGCTAGCTTTTTTTATGGTATCGGCAGCATTTCCGATACCAGTATCGGAATCGGAACAACCCTAATATATATATATATAAATAAATTTTTTTTTTTTTTTTTTTTTGCTGTTTGTGTCCAGGATATATATATCGTGATATATATATCCTGGACACAAACTGCAAAAAACATGATGAAAAGCAATAAAATGCTTAGGGCTTTTCATCAAGTTTTTTGCTGTTTGTGTCCAGCATTGAATAATTAATTCATCCATTATTTGACCACGGCTGGGAATAAGAGTTGGAATGTGATTGTGAATTTATATATATAAATTTTAAGTTCCAGTCCTGAACTATCAAATTGTCAAGTCCTCAGAGAAACAGCTGACAACACCAGTCGAGGCCAGAACCATCTTCTAAGTAGATAGAATCATCCCCAGACACCAGACGCATCCCAAAGAGACACACGGGGCATCCTTGCGACGAGACCTCCAACCAGAAACGGGGCACCAGGATGGATCAGACAGGTCCGGAGGGCAGAGGGAGTCTGGATCACTGGCAGCTCAGGAATGACATGTGTAGCTCGACAGAGAGAGAAAGAGTGAAAGGGGGAGACAGGGGGAGAGAGGAAAGAGAAAGAGGGGGAGAAAGAGAAGAAGAGGAGAATGGCAGTTAGGTATGGTCACAGTCACATAATGTATAATGTGAATGTATATTTACTGTAGAGTGCAAGCAGGGGGTCCGGCAGGACTAACTATGACAGCATAACTAAAAGGGAGAGCCAGAAGTAAACACAAACATGAGGGCTCCCTGAGATGTAAAGCAAACAATCACCTCACCGTCAACAAACCTGAGTGATCAAATGAGAGTGAGGAAGACAGCATCTAAACATACCAGTTCACCATAATACTCTACGTCCATGAGTCCCCCAGATCTGCTCCTTTACCTATGGCAAATCTATTTATAAAAATGCTTGGCTAAATAAATAGGTTTTTAGCCTCGACTTAAACACTGAGACTGTGTCTGAGTCCCGAACACTATTTGGAAGACTATTCTATAATGTTGGGGCTTTGTAAGAAAAAGCTCTGCCCCCAGCTGTAGTTTTCATAATACGCGGTATTGACAAGCAGCCTGCATCCTTTGACCGAAGTAGGCGTACAGTTCGGTCAGATACTGCGGCGCGAGACCATTTAATGCTTTATATGTCAAGAGTAGTATTTTAAAATCAATGCAAAATTTCACAGGGAGCCAATGTAGCGAAGATAGGATAGGTGTGATGTGCTCATATCTTCTGGTTCTAGTGAGGACTCGCTGCTGCATTCTGGACTAGCTGAAGCTTGTTTATGCACCTACAGTAACTGAACAACCAGACAGTAAGGCATTACAATAGTCCAACCTAGAAGTGATAAAAGCATGAACTAGTTTTTCTGCATCGTTTAGCGACAATATATTTCTTATCTTGGCAATATTTCTGAGATGAAAGAATGCTATCCTGGTGAAATTATCTACATGAGCTTCAAATGAAAGGCTGGAATCTATAATCACGCCGAGGTCTTTTACTGTTGCACTTGATGGAACAGAAAGGCCATCTAAAGTTACGGTGTGATCTAAGATTTTACTTCTAGCTGTATGCGGTCCTATGACTAGAACTTCTGTCTTATCCGGATTAAGCAGAAGGAAGTTAATTAGCATCCAATTTCTTATGTCCTGCACACATTGCTCAACTTTAGTAAGATGGTTTTTCTCATCAGGTTTTGTTGAGACGTATAGCTGTGTGTCGTCAGAATAACAATGAAAACTAATACCATGCTTACGGATTATGTTGCCCAGAGGAAGCAGGTAAAGGGAAAAAAGCAGTGGGCCTAAAACTGAACCCTGCGGAACGCCAAACTCCACTAGAGAACATGCAGAATAATCACCATTTAAGTCTACATACTGATAACGATCGGTCAAATAGGATCTGAGCCAGGAGAGGGCTGTACCCTTAATTCCTACTACATTTTCTAATCTGTGAAGAAGAATAGCATGATCAATGGTGTCAAAAGCTGCACTGAGGTCGAGTAATACAAGCATAGTTACACAACCCTGATCAGAGGCCAATAGGAGGTCATTTACTACTTTAACGAGTGCTGTTTCTGTGCTGTGATGAGGCCTAAATCCTGACTGATACAGTTCATGTATGCCATTTCTATGTAGATATGAGCATAGCTGCTCTGCTACTATCTTTTCCAGAGTCTTAGAGATAATGGGGAAGTTTGATATTGGCCTGTAATTGGACAGCTGACAGGGGTCGAGGTCAGGTTTCTTAATTATTGGTTTGATAACTGCTAATTTAAAAGATTTTGGAACATAACCAATGCTGAGTGAGGAATTAATTATTCTCAACAGCGGTTCTGTTATTACTGGTACTATCTGTTTGAGAAAATGTGTCGGTATAGGATCTAATATACAGGTTGATGAATTTGCAGAAGAGATGAGTGAAATTAGTTCATTCTCTTCACGGGGAGTAAAGTATTCTAGGTTTGAATCTGTATCAATTACATTGTTCGGTTTCAAAGCTTGAATTTTATGCCTGATACTGTATTTACAATTTTATTATTAAAAAAGTTCATGAAGTCCTCACTATTGCATCATGATGTTGTGGAGATTTCTGTAGTGGTCTTATTTCTGGTTAATTTGGCTACGGTATTAAATAAAAATCTAGGATTATTTTTATTTTCTTCTATAAGAGTGGAGAGATATGTTGATCTACTGTAGCTACACTAAGAGCTTTCCTATAGTTCAGGATGCTCTCTTTCCATGCTATTTGAAATACTACCAATTTAGTTTGACGCCATTTACGTTCTAATTTCCGAGCGGTCTGTTTTAAAGTGCGCGTGTGATCGTTATACCAGGGAGCGAGTTTCTTATCTCTAATAATTTTTCTTTTAGCTGGAGCTACATTATCTAAGGTACAACGAAATGTCGACTCTAAATATTCAGTCGCCTGATCGAGTTCTGTGGGGTCAGACGGTGACCTAATCGAAGTTGATAACTCTGGGAGATTACTGATAAAACTCTGAGTGGTAGTTGATGTGAATGTAAGTTTAATACGGTAGCGCGGTGCTGTGCGTACATTATCACTGTGACACACTTGAATGGAGACAAGATCTGAGATAATTTCAGACAGTGGAATTGTGAATACATTTCTTATACTTAATCCAAAAAATATTATTAAGTCTAAAGTGTGCCCTGCTTTATGAGTGGGTCCTACTACACACTGATTTACGCCTACGGAGTCCAGTATGGACATAAATGCTGTTCTCAGAGGGTCTTCTGTATTCTCAAAATGAATGTTAAAATTCTCCGGCAATTAACGCTTTGTCTACAGAAACGACCAGGTCTGAGATGAAATCCGCAAATTCACTAAGAAATTCAGAATACGGCCCTGGAGGTCTGTAAATTATAATTAGTGGAATTGACTGAGCTGACTTAATATACTTAGGTACACTTATGTTACTATAAAGAATTTCAAATGAGTTAAATTTGTGTCCGTGTTTTTGTACGATAGACAGATTATCATTGTGAATAACTGTGACGCCTCCTCCTCTACCAGTTAACCGAGGCTGGTGTATGTAGCTGTATCCAGGAGGACTAGCTTAATTTAGAGCTACATACTCGTCCTGTTTAACCCATGTTTCAGTTAAACAGAGTATATCAAACGCCTGATCTGTGATAATTTCATTAACAATAACCACTTTTGATGCGAGAGATCTAATATTTAACAATCCTAGGCTTCAGATCAGAGGTGCCGGCTGCACATTCAGTATGATCTGAGTTTGTGGACTTTATGTTAATTAGATTATTGAAACAGACTTTCTGAGTCTTTCTATATTTTTGCTTAGATCGGGGAACAGACACAGTCTCAATAAGGTGAACCCTGAGTGACGACTCTATGCAGCTAGCAGACGGTTGGTTTAGCCTTTCTATCTGCTCCCTGGCCTGGGCTCTGGATTGTCACCGATTAACTAGACCTCTACTGAGACTATGAGCTATACTACAGGAAATGAGAGCAGCACCTTCCCGAGTGGGATGGACACCGTCCGACCCTAACAGGCCAGCTTTGCCCTCAAAGGTCTTCCAATTATCTATGAAGCCCACATTATTTTTGGAGCACCACCTGGACATCCAGCGGTTCAGCGACCATAACCTGCTGTAAGCTATGTCGCCACGTCTCATTGGGATGGGACCAGAGCATACTACTTCATATGACAGAAAAGGCTAACGTAACAGCCAAAGTAAGCAAGCAGGCAGAGCCAAAAGATCAGTAAACAGTAGCATAAAAGAAAAGGAAAATAGAGGCAAAGTAGGACAAAAACAAGTAAAAAAGTAAAAACAACACAAAAGAAAGATGGCAAAGGCATCTTTGGATAAAGGCAAAGAACAGAAAAAGAAGCCTCAGTTAAAGCAAAGCGTCTATAAAGACAAGTAACAGTGGTGACGAAGTAACCATGAAAGAAAAACAGCCTAAAAGGGAAAGCAGCACCAGCCAGTCTGTGTGTATCCCTCAATGCTGACCTCTATTAAAATAATCACATTAAGACCACAAGTAATTACAACTCATATCGATAAATCTGCTCGCATTTACCTTAGCATCCTCTGAATATTATCCTGATCAAGTATAGTGTCAACACAGTATTACTTGATACACACCTATATTAAACCAATCCAGTCATTAAAAACCCACATCACAATATCTCTTCCAATATACTGTACTTCCTATAATTCCTAATAAAAAAAATAAATAAAAAAATTAAAAAAGCAAGAAGTAATGATCTCTTTGTCTCTTGTAATTTATTTTGTCAGCATCAAAGAATCAACACTTCATACAGTCATCTTGAGTATATCCACTGTGGTTACAACACCAGTTGCTGTATCTTATAAATTTCTTGAATTACGATTAGCTTACGGTCAAAAGCTTGTGTTTCCGTAGCCTTCCGCATCTAAACTGAAACTTTCTATCAAGCGATAGTCATACAAATACATGTCATAGTGGAATGACATCACAGACCAACTTACGATTGTCAAAATGGATGCTTAACTAACAAATGTAAAGCTTATGGCTTATGTAATAAACTTAATGCTTTACTAATGAATAGAATAAGGTAAAATAACATGAAATAAAAACAAATAAACGCAACAACAAATTCATAACAAGTACGATATGGCTCTTACACTGGTTATCTTCCGAGCAGTGTTTACATTTGAAAAAACACTCCCCTGCATTGAACAACACAGGTCTAAAGTACAATATTGATGACATCCGTGCACATTCAACATAGAAAAAAAGTAATCAAAACAAAAATCACGCCTACTACAAAAAAATAAATAAAATTATGCAATAAAAAATAAAAAAAACCTACAGGAGAAAATCACACAACCAAGCACTCTGGAACTTGAGTCCACATATTACCTAACATTTCACATCAGACACAAAGGCGATAACGAGCTAGAGGGGAGACCTACGGTGGCTGCAAGTGGGAGCAATTATGACAATGACAGTCTCTGCAAGTTATAATGGTTATTCAGTGCATTCTTGTAGTGAGCTAACTTCATTTTATTGCCACATACTGTAACATTCCTAAGTCTAAACCTGTTCAACTGAAGCAACCCCAGATCATAACACTGCCACCAGAGGCTTGTACACTGGCCACTATGCATGATGGGTGAATTGCTTTATGTGGTTCCCTTCTTACCCTGATGCACCCATCAGTTTGGAATAGGGTTCCCTTCTTACCCTGATGCACCCATCAGTTTGGAATAGACTCAATCTGGTCTCATCAGACCACATGAACTCTTTCCATTGCTCCAAAGTCTAAAAAAGACTTTGAAAAGAAGAAAAGAAAAGCCATTCCCTGCATCACTTCGGGTTAAAAGAATTATTGCTAGCTGAAACAAATTAATCGCTGTGGTAATTTTCCTATCAAAGACTCAGTGTATTATACTCTCTGAGAATTCACACCCGTATTTGTAATTTGTGTCTACTTTTTTTTTCTCCATGGTAATCTGATAATCTAATTTTCTTTTATGTAAACCCTAAGAACTCATTCTCATAGCTTTCTTTGCTACACATACTGTATTTACCCTGACAGTGATGTGGAATGCTTTTTTCAGCTTTGCCCATAGCACTTAACACAGTGTCTAAACCTGCAGTAGTGAATACTTATGTTTCTCATAAGGATGCAACTCTTAATCTGCAGTATAATGTCACACTAGACTGACATCTTGTTTTGTCTTAAATTTAAAAATAAAGATTTGTCAGTAATGTATCCACATGCCTCTCAAAGAGCTTGTAAATTTTTTTCTAAATAAAAAGTTAGAATTTAAAAATGTATGCCAAGACGTTCATATTTTCTTGAAATTTTTGGACAAGTACACAAAGTGTATTAGAACATCTGACTGTTGGCAGATGATAAGTTAATACACCTGCAGAAGTACATGATGTTTTTAAAGGCCCCTGGGCTTATATTTACACTCCTTTATATACGCCTCTTTTGCTGTAGCAGATGTTCTTTTGTACAAGTTGTACATAACGTCTTTCTTTTGACATCCACTGAAAGATGTCCTTATGGCAGAGGCGTTTTACCTGGCAGCCTGTGGGAACATCCTTGTTGTCGTAAAGCTATTTTAATGTATGATTTTAATCCCTGGAAAGTTTGAACGTCCATGAACATCCTTAAACATGAAAATGATTGGGTTAGCAAATATAGGGTTTCAGAACATTATGTCCCAGCATATATTAACTGTCTGGAATATCTGTATAATTTTTAATTAACTTACAGATCAGCATAATTGCGAGCATGGATTACAACAATATAGGATATGTCAGTAATAGGTATACACACTACTGTTCAAAACTTTGGGGTCACTTGCAAATTTCTTTGTTTTTGTTTAGTGATTTATTTTCTACATTCTACAGTACAACAATACTGGGGATTTCAAAACTATTAAATAACATATATGGAAATAGGTAATTACGTAACAACAACAAAAACAATAGTTAGTTGTTATTTTAAGACACTGAGGTCAGCCTTTCTGTAATAGTTCTTGCAAGAACAGTATTGTCAAGTGCATTTGCAAAATCCGTCAAGCACCATAATGAAACTGGCTCTCATGAAGGCCGTCCCAGGAGGACGAGACCAAAACCTACCTCTGCTGCAGACGAGAAGTTCATTTAGAGTTATCAGCCTGAAAAATGACCAATTAACAGCACCTCAGATTAGAGGCGTTATGAAGTCTTTACAGAGCAGAAGTAGCAGAAACATTTCAATATCAACTGTTCAAAGGAGATTAATGCATTTTTGGACGCCTTCAGTATTCCTTTACAATGTAGAAAGAAAGAAAAATCAGGAACGATCATGGAGTTAGAAAGTGATCTAAAACTTTTGAATGTTAGTGTACTATATATTGCCTTTTGTATACACAATGTTGTGCTACTGTAGGTATTTAAAAAAAAGCAATGTTTATTTTATTTAAAAGAATTACTGTTATTTATTTTAATGAAAGTACTTTTGCACTACTTTTACATAAGTATAGTTTGTCAATTATCATATACTCATACAGTAGGTAAGGACTAGAAAAGAAAGCTTGCAGACACTGCTTTTGGCACTGTTTGATGCCCATAAAAGCCCCATGCAGTTGATTAATCTTGCTTTCATGCTTGTTAGAATGTAGCACCTCAGAGGGTTAAATGTTTTGCTTTCTATAAATGGCATAAAACAACATTTCATGCACCTCAGGTAAAAAAAAAATAAAAAAGTAATAATTTTATTAAAAACGGAATGTTGTTTAGCACAACACATAGAAAAAAAAACAGGTAAACATTTCTGTCACATCACTTGCGTCTGATAAGAAAACCGAAATGTTAAGGCTGCTTGTACCTTTTTTTTTTTTTTTCACTTTTGATTTGAGCTCAAATTCAGAAAATGAACCATTATCCTTTTTTTTTCACTTAGGTTTTGGAAATAAATATTGAAATATTGTAAAGCATCTGTGATAGATACATTTTGATTATACTGTATTTAAAATAAAGCTTTCAACACTTTGTACTGTATGCAGAGTGCCAAAGTGCACAAATTCAGTGTTTGACGCACAATTCAAGCAAAACTGACAAGGTGCTACATATGTGTCCTTGCCATTTATCCTTAAATAATTAAAAAGAAAAACAACCATAAGTTTTCCATATGCAATAATGTAAGCATCTGTGATTTTTGTAATTAATGTAAAAGTTGTTATATATGATATACACTCACCTAAAGGATTATTAGGAACACCTGTTCAATTTCTCATTAATGCAATTATCTAATCAACCAATCACATGACAGTTGCTTCAATGCATTTAGGGGTGTGTTCCTGGTCAAGACAATCTCCTGAATTCCAAACTGAATGTCAGAATGGGAAAGAAAGGTGATTTAAGCAATCTGCTCAGTTACTGGGGTTTTCAGCACAACCATTTCTAGGGTTTACAAAGAATGGTGTGAAAAGGGAAAAACATCCAGTATGCGGCAGTCCTGTGGGAAAAAATGCCTTGTTGATACTAGAGGTCAGAGGAGAATGGGCCGACTGATTCAAGCTGATAGAAGAGCAACTTTGACTGAAATAACCACTCGTTACAACCGAGGTATGCAGCAAAGCATTTGTGAAGCCACAACACGCACAACCTTGAGGCGGATGGGCTACAACAGCAGAAGACCCCACCGGGTACCACTCATCTCCACTACAAATAGGAAAAAGAGGCTACAATTTGCATCAGCTCACCAAAATTGGACTGTTGAAGACTGGAAAAATGTTGCCTGGTCTGATGAGTCTCAATTTCTGTTGAGACATTCAAATGGTAGAGTCAGAATTTGGCATAAACAGAGTGAGAACATGGATCCATCATGCCTGGTTACCACTGTGCAGGTTGCTGCTGGTGGTGTAATGGTGTGGGGGATGTTTTCTTGGCACAGTTTAGGCCCCTTAGTGCCAATTGGGCATCGTTTAATGCCACCGTCTACCTGAGCATTGTTTCTGACCATGTCCATCCCTTTATGACCACCATGTACCCATCCTCTGATGGCTACTTCCAGCAGGATAATGCACCATGTCACAATGCTCGAATCATTTAAAATTGTTTTTTTGAACATGACAATGAGTTCACAGTACTAAAATGGCCCCCACAGTCACCAGATCTCAACCCAATAGAGCATATTTGGGATGTGTTGGAACGGGAGCTTCGTGCTCAACTGCAAGATGCTATCCTATCGATATGGGCCAACATTTCTAAAGAATGCTTTCAGCACGTTGTTGAATCAATGCCACGTAGAATTAAGGCAGTTCTGAATGCGAAAGGGGGTCAAACACCGTATTAGTATGGTGTTCCTAATAATCCTTTAGGTGAGTGTATATCATATATTTATGATATATACCATTATAGTATATCATATAGCACAAACACACACTGCGCACACGATGTAGGGTGCACCAGTCCTGTTCAACTGATGACACCACGCCTATTGAGCTTCAAACCACAAAACCGCGTCATTCACCAAGAATGTGCTTTAACTGAACGCAACTTAACCAAAGAACTGTATACTTCTGTTTGCTTAAAAAAAATTGATTAAAAAGAACTTCTGTTGAGACATTGACCTCTGCATCCCATGTGTTCAGTCCATTTGCCAGACCCACTACATTGGTGAAGAAAGCAGGCAAATAGAACTGAGTCAGGCCTACAATCTTTTGGAGTACTTGGGACACCTGAAATTAGCATCCAACTGCAGGTGTTTCTCAAACAGATCTTGTAAGGTTTGCAGGCTACAGCCACTGAGCTTTCTCACCTCCTACACCGCTGAGTGCAGAAGGTGCCCCTCCCTAATCCACACCGCAATGCATGACATCTGCCTATTAAGCTCAGTGTGGACTGAGTGCTCCGATATCTGCCGAGAGGGGAATGAAAAGGAATGAGACAGCCAGTGAACCTGCGAGAGATAACGAACGCACTGAAATGCACATTAAACACAATTTTGCTCGGACAAGAAAAGACGAGAGTCCCCAACAGGTTTTCACCAAGACTCTACTTCACACTATGCAAGAACTGGCTCCTGTGCCACTCCTGGAATTCCTGTGTGATCAGCCGATGCCATCAAGAGAACAGGTCAAAGGCTTCTTCGCCAGGCATCAGTGCACCGAAAAGCGGGGTAACACTTGCACGTTTACTGGTGGTGCCACCCAATGCATTTCCGTATAACCCCAGCCTGTCACCTGTGTTCACAGCGATCCGCGGGAGCTGTGAACATTCTGGTTGAGGACCACCTGAACTGCCTGTGCCCCTACTTTTAGGTTGTGACTGGCTCAGCTTGCACCCCGAACCGGAGAACCACAAGGAAACATAAAGCACGCCACTCGTGATGCAGAAACCCTAAAAGGGAAGGAGAGGGAAATTATACTTCTACCACATCTCAGCAGGTCAAGAAAGATGGCAGCAGGTTACAATTCTCAAAAAATGCTGCAAACAAATGGTAACAATAGAGGGTGAAGCGGAAGCAGCCCTGCAGCTCCATCGCAGTTATTTGCCAGCGTCTGTACAGTGCTCCGGAGGCCCGCCCTTGTGCCATTAATGCTGAGGTGGACAGCATGTTCAAATTCAAATTTTATTTGTCACATACACAGTCATACACAGTATAATATATGCAGTGAAATGCTTACACGACCGCCAATGACCTTAAAAAGAAAATAAAAGCTTGTACGTAAAAAAAATTGTCAATAAAAAGGAAATACTAAAGAAATAAATTTAACTAGTAAAATTAACTGTACAATAAGGGCATAATAAAATATTGCAAAATATAGGGTAGATAGAGTATACTGTATATGTATATAGAATTTAAAGTGTCAGTGGTTGTGCAAATATGCATGAAAGTGACTAATGAAAGTGACATGTGCAATTGTCCAGATGTATAAATATTTAGTGCAAGTGTGTATGAATGTGTCCATGATTGTCCAGTCAGTGTTGTGAGCTTAAAAAGATGTTATTAGTCCTGTGTGGAGGTGTGATTGAGAGACCTTATCGCCTGCGGGAAGAAGCTCCTCCTCAGCCTCTCTGTGTTGGCCTTTAGGGAGCGGAATCGCTTCCCAGACCGCAACAAAGAGAACAGTCCATTACTGGGGTGACTGAGGTCCTTCATGATCTTCCTGGCCTTAGTTCAGCACCGCTTGCTGTAGATCGAGTGCAGGTCAGGGAGCTCAGTGCGGATGATGCGCTCGGCTGATCGCACCACCCTCTGTAGAGCTCGTCTGTCCTGCATGGTGCTGTTCCCGAACCAGGTCGTGATGTTTCCCGTCAGGATGCTCTCTATGGTGCAGGAGTAGAAGTTCCTGAGCACCTTGGAGGGCAGTCTAAAGTCTCTCAAGCGTCTGAGGTGGTAGAGACGCTGCCGGGCTTTTTTCACCACGGTGTTGATGTGACAGGACCATGACAGGTCCTGCGTGATGTGAACACCGAGGTATCTGAAGCTGTCCACTCTCTCCACTGGGCTCCTGTTGATGACGGGGGTCTGGTAGTTCCTCTCCTGCTTTGTACTAAAGTCCACTGTCAGCTCCTTTGTCTTACTGACGTTCAGGAGGAGATTGTTCCTCTGGCACCAGTTCTCCAGATTTCCAATCTCCTCTAGGTAGTCCGGACTGATCACCAACAATGATGAGTCGACCACGACGGTGTCGTCAGCAAACTTGATGATGGAGGTGGAGTTGGTAGTGGCCACGCAGTCATGGGTGTACAAAGAGTACAGCAGGGGGCTCAGAATACAACCCTGGGGGGCTCCAGTGCTGAGAGTGAGTGTAGCTGAGACATGTCCGCCCATCCTTACTGCCTGTGGTCTGCCAGTCAGAAAATTGGAGATCCACTGACATATAGATGAGCTGAGTCCCAGGTGCTCCAGCTTGGTGGTGAGTGTGGAGGGAATTATGGTATTAAAAGCAGAGCTGTAGTCGATGAAGAGCATTTTAACATAATTCTCTTTCCTAGTGTCCAGGTGAGTGAGTGATGTGTGGAGGAGATGAGAGATTGCATCGTCTGTTGAGCGGTTCTGATGGTATGCAAACTGTAGTGGGTCCAGTGTGTCGGGTAGTGAAGAAATGATGAAGTCTCTGATAAGGTGTTCAAAGCACTTCATCACTACTGAGGTGAGGGCTACAGGGCGATAGTCATTGAGGGAAGCAGGATGTGGTTTCTTCGGGACAGGAACAATGATGGACTCTTTGAAGCATGTGGGGATCACCGACTGAGATAAGGAGATGTTGAATAACACAGGTGCTAGCTGGTCTGCGCAGGATCTGAGGATACGACCTGAGATGCCGTCTGGTCCTACTGCTTTCCTGGTGTTCACTCTCCTGAAGGCTCTCCTCACGTCGTGCTCGGAGATGATGAGCGCGTTCCCGGTGCTGGCAGTGTCTTCCTGTCTGCAGCTGTTAGCGCCGCTAGCATTAGCGCCGTTAGCATTAGCGCCGTTAGCATTAACGCCGTTAGCATTAGCATCGCTAGCGTCTTTAGCTGCAGCCTCGAAGTGAGCATAGAAGGTGTTGAGCTCGACTGCCAGAGTCGCGTCCGCGTTCGTCATACCGGATGTTGGTGCTTTATAATCCGTTATTGTTCTCAGTCCCTGCCACAGGCTCCTAGAGTCACTCTGTTGAAGCTGTGACTCTAGTTTTCTCCCGTAGCGCTGCTTCGCCTCTTTCACCGCTTTCCGCACGTTATATGACGCAGCCTTGTACGGTTCCATGTCCCCCAACGCAAATCCCGTGTTGTAGGCAGCTGTGCGAGATCTCAGAGCGTCGCGGATGGTTTTATCCACCCACGGCTTCTGGTTGGGAAACGTTCTGATAGTCTTTTTCTCCACCGTATCATCTACTAGCTTCCCAATGAATCCCACAACCGCTTCCGTAAACACGCTGACGTCATCATCGGAGCTGTTTCTGAACATGTCCCAGTCTGCGTCATCGAGTGCGTCCTGTAACGCGGCCACCAATTGGTCCGTCCAGCGCGCGACCTCCCTCTGAACCGGAACTTCCTGTTTCAGCCTTTGTTTATATTTTGGCATGAGGAAGATGGCGGCGTGGTCGGATTTACCAAACACTGGACGAGATTGTGCCTTGTAACCGTCTTTGACCGTGGTATAACAGTGGTCCAGCGTCCTTTCGCCCCTGGTGGGGCATGTGATGTGCTGATAAAAGTTCGGCGCTGCTCGTTTGAGGTTGGCACTATTAAAGTCCCCCGCCACAATGAGCGCAGCATCCCGGTGTTGAGTCTGGTGCTGTGTGAGTGCCTCATGCAGCTCGCATAAGGCAGTGTCAGTGTCTGCTTGTGGAGGTATGTAAACGGCGCTGATTATGACCGATGTGAACTCCCGTGGAAGATAAAACGGACGACGCATGATGGACAGTAGTTCCAGGTTTGGTGTGCAGGAGCGTGTAAGAGGAACAACGCTTGCGCTGTTGCACCAGCTGTTGTTCACCATTAAGCACACGCCGCCTCCCCTTGACTTTCCCGAGTCCCGCATCCTGTTCATGCGGTGAACCGAGAAGAACTCGGCTGGTTGTATGGCGTGGTCTGGCACCGCTGGGTTCAGCCATGTCTCGGTGAAGCAGAGAAGGTTGCAGTCCCGAATGTCTCTCTGGAACTTTATCCTGGCCCTGAGGTCATCAAGTTTGTTCTCCAGTGACTGGACGTTGGCGAGCAGGATGCTAGGCAGAGGTGTGCGGTGTGCACGGGCTCTGAGCTGGTTCCTCACTCCAGCTCGTCTCCCTCGAGGCCTCCGCTTCGCGTCGCGTCCATTGTTCTCCCTCAGGATCTCACTCGGCCAGCTCGGATCCGGAGTTAAAAACGTCGAATTGTGAGTACATTGTATACCAATAGAAACAAGAGTGTCTCTATCATACCTAATGTACTCAATGGTGATGATTTTGCCGATTTTAAAACACTGAAAACTGAAAACTTAAAGAACAAAAACAAACAAAAGGTGGTCGGAGCAGTCGTGACGGCAGCCGACCTCACCGGCGCCATCTTGGAATCATGTTGCGTCATGAAGGAGTCAACTAACTCCTGGTCCAGCCCTATTATGCACCATTATGGTGTCCAAGCCTGATAGGTCGATCAGGCTATGTAATGACTTCTGAAGCTAATCTCAATTTCTATGAGATTTCTATATGGATGATCTTGTGAACCTGTATGGAAAGATCTGATTTATTTCCTCGCTTGATCTGACGAACTACTGGCAGGTGGCTCTTATACCATAGGTCTTGCCCTTCAGTCTCTACAGTGCCCCATCTATTTTCCAGTGGCTAAAGGACATCGCCCTCCAAAACCATCGCCCTTATGCCGCTGCCTATTTGGACTATGTTGTGATCCACTAAAGTAGCTGAGAGGATCATCTGCACCACCCGAAACAGGTATTAAGTGAACTGCGGAAGGTGGGCCTCACCTCGAACCCCTGGAAATGCCATCTGGGGATGACTGTACAGTAACTTGGGTATCAGATTGGACGCTGCATGTTGAAGCGACAGAGGCCGTCTGATCATACCCAAGCCCAACAATGAAAAAACAGGTACGTGCCTTCCTGAAGCTAGCAAACTATTACCGTCACTTTGTACCACTCTTCTCCTCTTTTGCAGCACCCCTCCCTGACCTACTGATAAACTAGGGTTAGGGTTACTAGAACTTCTGGAAAATGTTTAAAGAACAGGCTTTCAATAGCCTAAAAGCCCATCTCACCATATCCCTCATCCTCCGGGACCCCACTTTCGACTGCCCCTTCTTCAGGACACCGGGCATTGCTTTCTCAGTAATTTGAGGGCAAGGAACACCCAATCCTGTGAGTAGAAAACTTACAGCAGGTGAGAGAAATTATACTACTATAGAACAGGAGGCTCTTGCCATTAAGTGGGCAGTAGAGGAGCTGCGTTAATATCTTGATGCACATCACTCTGATAACTAATCATGCTGTAACGTCTGTCCA
Organism: Channallabes apus; assembly: GCA_030522415.1. Classification (NCBI taxonomy): domain Eukaryota; kingdom Metazoa; phylum Chordata; class Actinopteri; order Siluriformes; family Clariidae; genus Channallabes; species Channallabes apus. The sequence continues at coordinate 18,855,803 of CM060109.1, forward strand.
CTTAGTGCAGGCGCTTTTCGCACACACACTGTGCAGACAATGATACCATCTACGTTGTGTGCCTAACAACGGGGTTGGCCAATGAAACTAATTTGGGCTGGAGGATCATCAGTGATTCCAGCTTCCACACAGCCTTTAAAGAGAATCCATCACTTCCACCTTGTTAGTAGACCGTACTTGAAATTTACCTTACTGTACATGTGTCTCCTATCTCCCTAGACTCGACTGCATCTGAGTACAGTCTCTGCATATATCATGCCACTTAGTTCCCCTGGTCTCAACTGCTCTGCACAAACCTATGCCTGGCCCATTATTATATACTGTACAGTATATACTGTATACAGCTATAAAAAAAAATTAGACCACTGAAATAATCAGTTTCTTATATTTTTTTCATTAATAAATCAGTGTTTGGTGGAATACCCTCAATATGCAATTACAGCTTTCATGCATTTTGGTATGATCTCCACCAGTTTTTCACATTGCTGTTAACTTTACTCCACCGTCTTTGCAAAAACGCAGTTCAGCTTTGCTTGATGGTTTATGATCATCCATCTTCCCCTTGATGACATTCCAGAAGTTTTTTGGAGTAAATTGCAGTGTTTTAGACATATAACCCATTTCATTCGCAGTCTCAAAATTTCTCAGCCACTTACACACCTTGTCCACTGTGTATGTGTCTCTCTCTATGACAAAATAAAAAAATGTATTTGACAAAAAAATCATCCAAAATAGCTCATTTACATTTCTTAACTTATTTACTGTATCATTTACCGACTTTTTAACTCTCCCTTTCTCCTACAGTGACCACTACAATTGCAAGCAAAGTGACAATTATGCAAATTAGATGATGACATCATTTTGCAACTTCTAGGGACCTTTAGGACAGCCAATAGTTACTTTCCTTACTGAGGAGTTGGCAAAGCTGTATCTCAGTGCTGTTATGCTTTATATCACCACTCGTGAAATGCCTCTCATCCAATCAGATTACTCAGTCAGAACTAACTGTTATAATAATAATATATATTATAATTATCTGAGGGATATTTATTGTTCATTATTAGAGGTTTTTACCAACTTAATAATAGACATAAAAGCACAGTGATGCTATGAGTTGCACAAGATAGTAGAATATGCACTAAAAAGTCTACAAATCACACTTCATCGACCAGGCTATTATACAGTTGCTTAGATGGTGGAGTGTATTAGTGATAAGCCATATCAGTATTCAGTATAATAACCATGACAGGAGTCCATCCACTCCATAATACAGGAAGTAGGAATACTTCAAGCCTTGGCCAATCAGGGGCAATCATGCAAATTGAAGATGAACTGATTGGAGACAGGAGCTGCATTTCAGAGTCAAGAGCATGCTCTCTGTGTGAGTGAGACAACCTTAGCTGATCAAATGATTCTTGATTAAGATGCAACACTCAAAGACAAATTCTTATAATCCTGCTGTCCAGGTGCTCTATGTATCAGAGTTATCAGAGTGAGAATGATCATCTCGAAATAGATTGCCATATCCTCCTGATCATAATGATTATTTCAAGAGGGGAACTCACTCTTTAAGATATTGCATTTAGGACTAGATCTTGCCTTTTGGAATCAATTCTGGGAGACTGAGAACTGTCTATTGATGCCTTTGATATTATGAGACGGTCTTTGAATATGGTGTTGAGGAAATTCTATGTTATCTGAATTGGGTGTTGTGGGGATCACTAAGTAGTGTATAGATCTGCAGACTGTCGAGACAGAACTTTGCAGGTAAAAGATTTATTCGTATTATATTTGAAGTCAAGAAGTTCAATTAGGATAGAAAGTTGTTGGAATTTTAAGATAAAATACAGTGGGTTGCATAATTTTTCATCCTCTTGAACATTTTTATTTTGTTTTTTTTACATTTTGCAGTGTTACAGCCTGAAACTGAAATGCACGGAACTCAAATATTACACACACAAGTCACTTTGACAGGATTCTCTCATTGTGAACCGTTTCTTGTGAATATCTTTTTGGCTCTTTTTAATTTAGTATGACCTTGAGATTTATTTTTGTTTTTATTGTTTTAATCATTGAAGTCACAGGGGACTCTGTACCTCTCCACTCTCATTCCAGACTTAGCATCGGTCCAGTTATTTTTCTCTTTAGCCCAGATAAGACGATTCTGATATAGTCTCTGATTTCGGCATTGCATTATACCAGTGGTTCTCAAAGTGTGGGGCGCGCCCCACTAGTGGGGAATACAGACATGACAGGTGGGGCGCAATGAACGGGAGGAAATAACAGGAAAGTACCTATTCTAATTAATGCTTTTCTTTATTGATAATGAAGAGCGTATGCTCAAAACTAAACAATCACACACAAATAAATGGATCATTAATACAAGTAAATTTAAAATAACATCAGTTGTGGGCCGGGAGAAAAAGTGGAACCATAGGGGAACAATAACTTCGGGCCAACTTCAGCAGCGCTGCTCGAATCACAAACCTGCGCGAGCCACTGGGCAGCGCTGCGCGACTCTGACAGAAATAAACCGCGCCGACCATCAAAATACATTTTCTGGGATGCGCACATACAAACCAGGCATGACAAGGCGGAAACAATAATAAAGTCCTGACATTTTAAATAGTTTGTAAATAAAAACATAGTGGGTCGCATTCGAGCGGCGCTGCGCGATCCACCGGGCTGCGCAAATAAACCAGATCATCACTGCGCTATTCAGATAGTCGTGCTGCGCTGTATTTGCGCAGATATTTGGTTCAATCGGGTGCCGCGGTTTCGTCCCACTTTTGATGTGTTTGGCTTCACATACACTTCGACAATGGAAGAAGACGAGCAGTGAGCTTGCTTATATGTGACAAAACCAACAACGAGGAGATTGTAAAGAAAAAAAGTGCCTCGTCTGTGGTGTGGAATTAGTTTGGGTATAAGAAAAGTGATACGAATGAGATGAACGTGATCCACTTTAAACATGTGGATTGCACAACCCTGGACATTACCATTCTTTTCCTACTCATACAGCTGCTCTTATTGTTCACATATTCTTCATGTATTTTCTATATTGTGTATTGTTGTACAGTTATTTTATTTTAACTTTAGTTTTTACATTTTATTTTATTCATTCCTAGTTAAATTTACCCCCTATTTTATTTTTCATATTTATTTCCTATTCATAGTCTTTTATTTTAAGGTTTGAATTAAATAGAATTTTTGAATTTGATTTGCAAGGTACGCAAGTTCACCGTTTTAACAAGTGGTGGAAACACGTTAAACCTCTTCTATCATCTGAAATCCAAGCATCCAAACGAATATGGCCAAAGTAAAAAAAAATGCGGCAAACCTCAGCAATTCACAGTTTATATAAAATTACATTATGTAAAACAGTTTCTTTGTGTTTGAATTTTTATTTATGCATTTTCAGATACAAATTGCTATATTGTGATTATATTGTTACCGAGGTAGAAAATAGCTTCTACTGTGATAGAAGATTTTGGTTATATCGCCCACCACTAATGAAGCCTAACTTGCTTCATGGTGGGGATGGTGGGGGCAGAGGAGAGACCTGTGTGTGTTTTGTGTCTTATACCGCTGGCAGCAGACCGCATGAGACCCAACAAATTAGGAAGACACTTAGAGACAACACACGTTAATAAGCCACTCGACTTCTTTCAAAGAAAGCTGGCAGAATACATACAGCAGGAGAATCGCATGGTAAAATCTGAATCAGTGGACAGCAAAGCACAAATGGCTTCATTCAAAGTTGCATACAGTATTGGCCAGTGCAAAAAAACTACAAACGATTGCTGAGCAGCTAATAAACATGGGGTCAGTTATGCAAAGATAAGTGACAACGTAAGCCTTTTATAACAATTGCACGTGTATTTTATCTGTTTTTAACTTGGTGTTGTTTGATCTTATTGGTTTAGAAATTGATATTTCAATAAACAGTAAACTTGGCAGATTTCGTTATTATTTTGTTGACAAGTGGGGCTTGAAAATTTGCTCACCCCTTTAAGTGGGGAATGACAGAAAAAGTTTGAGAACCACTGCATTATACTAAAAATGCAACAGTTAAAGCCTAATTCCTGGAATTTTCAGTGTACGGTGTCTCTTTAGCCTTGCTCCACTCCTTATTGAGCTCTCCCAAGTTCTTGAATCTTAAGATCTGCAATCCATACACATATCTAGTAAAGTTAAAAAGGTTGTCAGACATATGGACTTGATTAGCATAAGGCAGGGATTCATCAATCCATTGCTAAAACCAAAACGGGTGACTTAACACTCTTTTCACCAATGCTAACCCAAAGGTTTAACCCCAAACAAGCTCAAAACCTTTCATCCTCTTTAGATGAGTGGGATCCCGTCACCCAAAATCTAGGCTGCACATACAAAACTCACTAAAGTTCATATTTTCCAACCAAAGCATTCCATTTCCTGTGACCAAACCCACTAATCATTGGTCTCAATGGGGATAAAGACTTCAGAACCAAATGCATATGTGAGCAGTTTAAGTGTCATGGCAAGACAAGCAAAACAGTGCATCAGTTGGTATCATTCAGCTCGATAATCATTTTGTTTTGAAGAAAATTAAGGCAGTCAATAAGAGCAGTGGAATAAAAGGACAACTGTGTTAGGATTCCCATGGTGACATCTGGATTGGCACAGATTCACCACGGAAGAAAATGGGAGTAAATCCTGTTACACAAATCACCCAGGGAGGAGAACAAGGCTTGACATTAGTAATTACAACATTTTGGCTAGGCATGTTCTTTGGTTCTTTCAAAGGGAATAATGGCAGCCTGCAAAACACATTAACTAACCAATATTGTAAGAGTCATGTATCATAAAACAAACAACAGCACAGCAAATGTGAAAAAATGATGGCAACATCAGTGCTGATTTGTTAGTTAGTTAAGCCTTTATTTCTCACATATACCTATATTACTGCAGACTGAAGTTCTTTCTTTACATATCCCAGTTAGGGGTCATAGATCAATCAGGGTTAAGGTCCTTGCTCAACAGCCCAACAGTGGAACCTCTGAGCAGTGACCCAGAGCCTTAATCCATTGAGCTACCACTGTATTGTTGTGCTTTCTGGTTTACTGTTTTTGGTTTAGTAATGTTTTCCACTTATTGTAACCTCAACATGAGAAATGTAAACTCTGCTCAGTAATGCGGCAGTTCCAGGTTAAATTGTGCTCTAAGGTCAGCATCCCACTTCATCGCTGAGCTCATAGGGAAATAACCATAGATTACTGTTAGGAACTTGCAGCGAACATTTGTCAAAAGACTTGGACTTTCATATTATTTATGAGTCTATAATTTATTGTTTGACAGCAGATAATTTAGATAAAGCCTTTCTGAAGTGAAACTATTTTTTTCTTGTAAAATCTGGAAACTACTATATATCGTAAAAATGTTCAACCCTTCTGCTGGTTTACTGACAGTTTTCCACCCAACACTGTGTTTTTCCCATCTACCAGCTACCCAAATATTTACAAAGTATGCTGCAGTTGACTGTAATGCACTTACTTACAGTGGGGTTAAGAATGTTCTACTTGGCAGCTGATGTGTGCCAAAGCCTCCCTTCGACTTCTACATGCCTGGCTTTGATTGGCAGCCGTTACTAGGGTCATGTGATCCTGCATTTTGTTCGGATTTGCGGTTGGCTGCTTAAGTGCTGTGAAGTGTTTACAGTGTGGCTAGCTGAATTGATGTCACGTGTGTGCTCGCCACAGCATGTGCCAATGTTAACATTAATCCTGATTAATCCCCATTACCTAAACACAGTCGCTCCTATGGAGCCACGTGTCAAAATATTCTGCACCCAATTCTTGTTTCACCCTTTGGGCCTGACCTTCAGCAACTCATCAGCTAATAAGCGGCAGAAATTTATATACAGAATAAAAAGCTGACAGTAAAACCATTTAGGGTTTGAAATAAAGAAGTCAAGTAAACAAGATGAAGCAAGTTGTTCTGGGGTTTATTCTTCTTACATCACAATAGGATTTTTGCATGTTAAAGAAACAGACTGAGGACTGGGAGGAGCTGCAATGGGACAGAAGCTGTAAAGAAGTTTTCCAAAAGCAGTCCTGCTGTAATTCAGCTTGTTGAAGACATGGAATGCTTCCCTCCTCATCATCTTCCTAACTCCATTTACAGATCTCGAGCTTTTTCCACTTGACTAAAATTAATATAGAGCCAATCTGAGTTTCCAGGGGATGTTTAGACAGAACCCTACCATGGCCTACTCCAGACCATATGCTGCTGTTTCAACTGTATATCATGGAAGAAGAAAACCATTTAATTAGGAGTGATGGAGAGGTTAAAGGCTGTGTGTATGCAGGGTCTATGGACTAGTCCAATTTATATTTGTGTTCAGATTGATTGGAGACCTGTAGGAGTGTTGAGGAGGCCATGGAATGTTGTTCTTCAAAATTAGTTATGAGTTGTACTACTGGAAGCAAAAAAAGAAAGGGGGAAAAATCCAATAATAAGACCCGTATGAAGGTCCAGAGATCTATAACTTTTCTCTCAGCTGCCTGTGGTCTGTTGCTTTTGCCCCAACAAGGCAGAATAACCATATTGGAGCAAATAATTGGAGTACTATGCACTGTGCCAAAGTAAGTACCTCGTTCTGGACAAAATTGATATGTTGTCTTGTACCCCATACGGGGAAGGTCCAGGAATCTCCTCAGAGTGAACTCATACAAGAAGCCAAGCAGTTGCTATGAAAAGGGAACCATTTACAGATCTCAGTCTCAGTCAGATTCAAAAACATAGGCCAAGAGGAACAAAGTGGAGCTTTGTAATACAAAGTGGAGACCTGAGATGTGTTCTCAGTGGATGGATTTCCTCGTCCATCCAGAAGTTTAGTCTCAAAATCCTGAGTGGTGCAACTTAAAAAAGCATTTGCCCTCTATGGCCAGAATATCAAGTCCTGATGATGTTACAGCCATATGTGGCCATGAACCAAAGAAGCAAAATCAGCCACGTTCTCTCGATCCTAGGGAGGGTATACTCTTCATCAAATAACTAGTCATGCCTGTCTATGAGCTCATGTATGATAAAGAGGGAATAATAATTTCCTCCATGTGTGTTATCCTGATGGATGCAGTTTGCGGGTTTATTATGTCCTTAAAGAGGCATATGTTCACAATTCCTGGTTGGTATAGCTGATAAGGAAAAGCTGAGTGATCAAGTGATCAAATTAAGCTGATGTGGCAAAATGTATTATCAGAAGAGCGTTTAACTGTAAGACACTAGGAAACACCAGGCATGCCTAAAGTTAGCTCACTGGACGAGCAGACAATCAGTGCTATAACCATGTACAATACCCCCCATGTGCTACCCATTTATTGCTTTTTGCTTTAACAGCAGCTATACAGAAATCTGGATCTAAATAGTGATCCCTAATGAGCAAACTAGAAACAAGAAGGAAAACCTCCCTGAGATTCCCTTTTTCATTTTTCACAGCTGAGAATAGGTTCACACTGGTGCATTGCTAACTAGTTGCTAAGTTACTCTTTATCTTTCTGTACAGAAGCGATAACCCCTGACCCCTCAGGCAAGATAAGATCAGATGGTCCTTCCTACCCTTTCACTCATTATAATGTTTTCACCATCTCTCTCTTTCTGTACTTCCTTTCTCTTTTTTTAACTACCTCCTATGCCATTATTGCTTCTAAATGCTTAAAAATTAATATATTGTATCTGTTTATTGTACCGTTAATTTATAATCTACTGTTTTTTTTTTTTATGACTGTTGAGACAGACAGCATTTCATGATGAGAGCTGGACACATTTCTTCACTATACATTTTGCGATTAATTTAGGAAGAAAAAAATTATGACACGTTCATTTTGTTTGCCTCTTCAGAAGTGCTGTGTCAGCACAGTGCCAACAACCTTTGGCCTACAGTAGAATTTGGCATCTTGCATTTTGTCTTCCTCTTACATTTCTAGCACCGTCCAGTCTTCTTTGCCAGGTTACTGTCATCTCATATTTATTTATCCTGGGAGTAGGCCTGGAAAACATGACCAAACATGTTAGTGACTGATGATACAGTATACTGTAGCACAGCTGAAAATTCGAAACAACAAATATACAAGCCTGAAATAATACAGTGAAAGCTTTCCTATCCTTAAAGTATTATTTTAATGATTAATCCTTTTGTTCTACATACTGTATATACAGCTTCGGGCAAAAGTCTGCATTCCCCATGGTTTCTGAATATGAGAAAACAAAATAAACCAAAAATAAACAACCCAAACAAACAAAGAAAAATATTGGTCAGTGCAGCACTTTAGTTATTTGTAATAGTTAAGGATTTCATGCACAGTGCCACATTGATGTGTATATATTTCTTTTAAAAATCTATTTTTTATTTTTATTTTTACATTTTCATACAGTATATTACAAAAATTGCAAATCAGCCTAAAATTATTGGACGTTGCATTAGCTCTTTCTAGATAATTTGCTTTTCTCAAGCATCATCAACATTTCTACATAAAATTAAAAAAGAGAGTTACAGTAAATATCATATATTTGTAGACCTAAAATTTAAACGTTCTTACACTAACAAACGAACAAAAAAGGCTACAATAACAATACTAAAATAGTAATCTTTTTTTGTTTGTTTGTTTGTTTTAAAAATTATGAACAATTTATTATTTTTAAAATAAGTAACATAACAATTTTGTTAAAATTCAATCTAAATTTTCAACACAAGCAAATGTACAGTAATAGTCTAGGATAGTCTTATAAACCATTTATGCATTAAAGGATAAAGAAACATCCCTTACACCCACTGTAACACACACAATATCTTTTGGTGTTAAATAAACATCTTTGTACCTTCATTTCGTCCTTAAGGAATGCAAACTCTTGCCCTAGACTAGACCAAACAATGAAAGATCAGGGTTAAAATATCGTACATCTGCTCAGCTCCGTGAATAGACACAAATGTTTCGTCAAGTTTCTAAACTTCAGTAGTAGTACTTTAAATTGAATAAGCTTGTTGAGTGAAGGTCTCTGTGAAAAGGCTCTATCTATTTTTAAATCTCTCCTTTGCTTTGAGAAATGACTGTATTGTTAATTAAACAGATTACAAGGGTTATGCTGGCCACATGTCACACTCTATTTTGCTTCAGTCTGGTAACTAAGCCACATCTTCCTCGCTCTCTCGCTTCATAAATAAACTCCGTCTGCTGGTCTCTGTTCGTCTTTCATGCCACTGCTCTGTGGTTTCTAGAGAATCAACCACACACAATTTCCCTCAGCTCACCCTATGGCCAAGAACTTCTGCCCGTCTTCTCTTTCAGCATTAATCTGGCTATTTTTACGCCCCTTGCTCGGCCTGTTGTGTGCGTCTCCGGATCTGTCTTCAAAACGCTCAGTGCTGTTTCTTCTCCACTTATTTATTATTATATCTCCTTGGCTGTGGCCATGCTTACAGATTTGCTTTTTGAAGACAGATGGTAGGGGCTGAGGTTTGCTAACTGTTCTGCGCAAATAGAAACGTCTGGGATTCCTACAACAAAAAAAAAGAGCTGCAAAGGAAAATCCCAGCAACCAATATGTTTTGTGAATTTTATTTCATCCCAAGAGAAACCCTGGAAGCAGCTGTCAGAATGCCATCAAAACGCATGTGCACGTCGAAAACAATCAGGGGAGCTCCGTTGCAAACGTGATGAAGAGTTAACACTGTCTCGCATTCTTGGAACGATAGCTGGTGCTTGTGTGACTTACTGGCACTTTCTCTAATAAACTCCAAAAGGATGGACAGCTTCGCCTCAACGCTCTGATGTGGACTTTTTACTCCAAGCACAATCTGGTCGACTTGGCAAATGTGAATGTGCAGCTGGCATCCCGCAATCCCTTGTAAAAAAAAAAAAAGGACACTGTTCGTATGGAATTAACTCTATTTTTACCATATTAGGGAGCGCATCTCCATCCAGTGAATTTACAGTTTAAAAAAAAAGGACACATTGGAATTCACACAGATATTTGAGACAGATTGTGTGTGTGTGTGTGTGTGTGTGTGTGGAGATCGTTCATGATTTGTGTTCACTAGTTACGCAGAGAACTAATTATGAATATGGAAATGATTCATCCAATAAGAGTTTCTATTACTTATACATAACATTCTTACCAATAAATATAGCAACCCTTTGGGCTCAGTTTAAGTGAGTAAGATTTGTTATTACTTTGCACTTATCTAGGAGGCAATATAATAAATCTGTATAATATTTATTATATATTTGTTTTCCTTTTTAATGGAAAATTCTATCATGTACAGTATTAGTTAGGCACGATGAAAGATAAATGCTTTAGACTTTTATGGAAGAACAGGGTTAAAGAAACAAAAGAAGTAGTAGTAGTAAAGGAAAAGGGAATAAGGAACATAACCTTGGAAGCTATAGACAGAATTAATTGCAGTGATTGAGTGGGTTAAAATAGACCCCTGGAAGTCGACCACAGGGTGCGGCAGCATCACAAGCCATATATGTGTGTATGTGTGTTTGTGTGGGTGTGCATGCGGTGTACATCCATTGATCATGTCAGAGATGTGGGTTCATTGGGCAAAGAAAGAAAGAAGGAGATGGTTTTGGCAGATGATCCTGAAAATGCGGCTTCGGGTTCGAGCAACATATTTCAAGCCACCCCACAATTCCATACAGTATACTGTATTCACCTAGTCTCCACTTCTCTCCCTCTCTATCACTCCCTCTCTCTCTCTTTCTCTCTTATCCACTCTCTCCAATTCCTTTTCTCTCATTTCTACTCTTAGAATTTTTCATTTTCCCCCTGATTTATGGGCTTGCCTCTCAGTCCTGTTCTATTAATAAATGGAGATTTCTGTCACAGTAAACAATTGTGGCGCCAAAACCTAAGAAGTAAACCTCCTGTACAAATAGTGTCACTCCAGCCAGCTGTCCTGGTTTTAAACTGCAAAATGATCTTTTCGTTTTGTTTTGTCTAAGACAAGAACCTTCAAGTACAATATCAGAAAGAAAAAAAAAAAACACAAATGCAGCATAGGTGAAAGGATTATACTGTAGATCATTTTGCAGATGCTATTAGTTATTTCATTGAAATATTTATTTTAAAATGTTTCCATTTTTATTAGCATTTTTGTGACTTCCATTTGTAGTAACACTTTTTTTAAACAATTGCTTGAAATACAGCAGGGAATTCCTCAACCACATGCACATTATAAAGGGCAGCATGAGACAGAAGCCTTCTTCCAACCTTTTTGTTCTCAGCAAAATTAGAGCTGTAATAAAAAATGATGCTCTTAGGAGAACAAAACAAATCCATTGTGTGTGTATGTTTATAGTTTTAATAAAGTAGGTTCTCTGGCTGTATTTCCAGTTTCTAACCATGAAATAGGCCACACGATGAGCCAGGAATAGGGAAAGAATCTGTGCATAACTGATAACAGTAGAGAAAGCAAGGGCACCATGATTTAGAGGAAATAGTGCTGCTGTGATACCAGTTTAGCAGATAGAGGGTGTCGTAGTTGAGTATTGTAGCTTGAGGGAGTATCGAGGGAGTTTGGGAATATCTGTAACCAAAATGAGGAAAGAACACAAATGCATAAAGAAGAAGAACAAATAACAAATCAGAACAAATCTTCCAAATCTGATGAAGACAGGACCAAAAAGATGTACTCATAACAGGTATGTGCATGCTTAAAGGAGTTCAAAGTGTATTAGTCGTAGAAAAATAGTAGCAATGACAAAGCAAGGTAACGATCTAAGCTACTAAAATGTATTACTGTAGTTCGTGAGAAATCCAAATGCGTGGTTGATTCCGATGTCATATTATACCTATGTTGGTAAGTTTATTTGTCCATTTAGAAAAAGTGGAGGGTGGGTTTTGAGATCTCCACCCATGTAGGGGGTGGACATGACGAACACCCATTCCATCTTCTATCTGGATTTTTTTTTTAATTCCCCCAAGTAGGTTGTTTCACATTAATTGTAAGAGGGAGAGACATACTAAAACAACATACACTACATATCTCAACCAGTGTAGTTAAATAGCATATTTTTTTTCTATTTGTATAAAAGCACCAAAATTGCAAAATATTAATTTGCTGTTCCAGTATAAGTAAATACCATACCTCCTGTTGGAAGAGATTTTTGCTGTTTTTTTTTTTTTCTTTTGACCAACCACACAATAATTGCTGGTTGGTCATTTACTCATCTTTTTATCATGCATGCCTTTTTATATATAAATTGCACCACATGGGACATAGGGACTGTATCAGTACTGTACTTATGTACTGCTTATTGTACCCAATCCTCCCATATGTAGCATTGTACTTCATTATTAGGAATGGCTAGTCATTTTAAATATTAATGAGTGAATAGCCAATGCTAAAATGTCACTACTGAACTGGAAAAACAGAAGCACAGCCCTTTGTAGCTTACTTCACCCTGGGATGTTTTTGCAAATATAAATATATATATATATATATATATATATATATATATATATATATATATATATATATATATATATATATATATATGTGGACATATGGTTTTTGGTTTCTTTTACCTATTTCCTCAGTTTCACCCTATTCTCTTCTCTCTTTTCACAAGGTGCTACTCTGAAGTACAGTATGAACACCTCTATAAAATAGTGCTTACTGTTGCTCATTACAAAAGGTGAAGAATGAGTACAGGGGTCTACTGAATCTCTCATTTTCATCACTATTGAGAAATTATGGAAAACCAGAGTGCTTGAATGTACTGCTTCTAAGCAGATCAGCAGTGTAGGGAAAATTACAGTATGGAATAAGACATTTATGTCAATTTGATTTGGAAAGGCCCTAAGGGAAGCTACGGTACAGTCACAGTGATCACCTAGGAGAAAAGCGATGAGAATTAAACGTATTTAATTACGTTAACAGCGATGCATGTAAACGTAATTAAATAATATACAAGAAGTGCAATTTAAACGTGAATGTAGGATGTAATCACAGGTTTATTATCCCACCTTTCCTTCTTTTTGATGGAAGGCTATAGATTACTAATGTGTTTTAATCCATGCTATTATTAGCAAACACTGTATGCTTGTTGTGCTTCCTGTGCTAGCTTGCCTCACTAATTGATGGATTGAAAGAGACAGGGAAGGGAAAAAAGAGGGCAAACAATTGGTCAGGTCACACAGGAGACTAAAGCAATGACTGAAACATCTGAAATGAATGATTGCTCACATGCACAAGCACACACAATCCTCTTATCTCCCCAACATCTAATTCAAAATTACTTGAGGTGACACTTTGAATGGGCTCAGAGCCCTCACTCACAGCCACTGGTAATGTCTCCTGAGATTATAAAGGCCTCGTTGGTGAGGCTCTTTGAAAACAGAGAAGAATCAATATCATATCAGTGGCCTATGGAACACCTGACAGTTCAATTTCACAACCACTGCCATGAATCAATAGCACAGGAATGGTTTCGTTCTCTTTCGATAGGCCAGCAGTTAATTAGCGCTGGCTGCTACTGTATGCTTGTTAAAGTCATGTAACACTTGATCTTATATATATTTATATAGAGTGTCTGTAATGTAAACTAATCCAGAACATCAGTCAATAGTGTTATGAATAGATTTTACTTCATGCTGTTATCAGTGGACTACTCTATTTACAGGTGCTGTACATTACTTGGTTTCTTAGAGAAGTAATCAAACAGCTTCTCGCAAACGATTGCCTGGAGCTTCTCAGTTACTCTAACTTAATTAAAAAGTATAATTTACACTAATTGGACCAAAAGGCACTAATAAATTAAGTCAAGGCAATCAAATCAACCAACACACTCCAGTTCTTTTAAAAGTCTTATATTTTACAGTGTGTGTTTAGGTGTGGCTGCTGATAAAAGTGCAACCAGGAAAAAAGGAGGTAAAAGAGTGCTTCCATGGAGTCTCATAATTTTTAAGCTTTCATGATGTTGACTCAAGTAGAAAAGACAGGCAAGGACTTTAATCAACTGGTTAAAGTGAAAGCATAATAGGACAGAATAATGAATTGAAAAACACAGCCTACAGGAGAGAATGAAAAGTAAAAAAAAAACCCAAGGCATCAGTCCTTCCCATTCTCCTTTATTTGAAGTCCATTTGGATGTAAAAATAAACTTGGCACTGTCAGTAGGGGAAAATGACACAAGAATTGCTTTGGGCTTGAGAGGGACTGTGGGATCGGCATGCGCCCACTAAAAATGGGCATTGCTCCTTCCCAAACATGAGTCAGCAAGCTAGTGCCAAATAGGAAGTGACCTCAAACTTCAGTCGCAAAGCTCCATACAGTAGATACTGTAGCTAAAAAGTCACTAAAAAGCGATTTCCCCTCTAATTATTTTTTAGGCAACCATGAATGGACAGTGAATAGTATTGTACTTGCCAGTGAATAAAACTGGTTGTGTTTTCATTTCAAATGTGATGTTATTTTTTTTTAAACACAGTTCATTACTGTTTTGGGGTCAAAAGGAGAATCTACTCAGTATTAAGTAACAGGCAGAATGTTGTGGCTGATCAGTGTTTATACAATCATGTGTAAGTTATTGTCCCCTATATTAATTACATTTATTTTAATGTATTTTGGTGTAAAAATATAATAACAAATCATCTGAGCATAGCCGGTCTCAATATTGGGCAAATGCAACCTCAAACAACTTTGTATAACTTTTTCATCCTATCAATAAAATACAAAAAAATTTAAATACAGACAATGCTAAGTACCCTTGGATTTCAATACTTGTAAATCCATCTTTAGAAGCAATAGCTTGAAGTAAGTAATTGTTTCCTCTATGACTTTATCAGTCTCTCACATCATTGTGGAGGAGCTTTTTTCCATTCTTCTTACAACTTTGCTTTATTTCATTGAGGTTTTTGGGCATTCCCTTATGCACAGCTCTGTTAAGGCCCCACCACAGCATTTCAATTGATGTCTGGACTTTGACTAGGCCATTCCACAACCTTGATTCTTTCCTTTTTCAGCCATTCTAACGTAGATTCACTGGTGTGCTTCAGACCATTATCCTGATGCATGACCCAGTTTCAACCAGTCCTAAGCTATTGGACAGATGAACTCACATTTGCCTCGGATATGCAGAGAAGTTCATGGTCATCTCAATGACTGCAAGGTGCCCAGTCCAAATCATCTCCCCACCTTTGTGCTTGACATTGTGTATGAGCTGATTCTGCTAAAATGATGTTTGGCACAAACCTGGCACTGGGCATTAAAAGTCAAACAATTCTACTTTGGCCTCATCTGTCCATACAATGTTGTTACAGAAGTCTTTTGGTTTCTTCAAACAGTTTTAAGAGGTTTCTCCAGGCTACACTTGTTCAGGCTTGTTCAGTCATTTTCTAATTGTGCGGTCATTTACTTTTACATTTAACATGCTTAGTAAAGCCTATAGAGTCTGATACATACTGTACCTCTTTTTTTTCTTCTTCTTGCATTTCTCTGGGCATTGCATCGTCTGCCTTTGGAAGAGTGACAGCTGTCTTGAATGCGTGACACTTGTAAATAATATTTCTCACTGTAGAATGTTTAGTAATGGTATAACACTTTCCGGGTTGATGTGCAGCAACATTTATTTCTCTGAGAACATCACTTATGTCTTTCCCTCTTGGTATTGTGTTAACACACACTTGAATGCTTTAGACCAGCAAACTGCAAAAACATCTGTTTTTTATAGAGGTCTGCACACCTAATGACCAATTAATCAAGGACTGATGATTAGCAGCCTTAAATTCTGTGGAAGTAGTAAAGGGGTACTTAGTATTGTCCCTATTTATTTATTTATTTATTTGTGTGGTTATAAAAACAATGGCACGGTTATAAAAAGTTGTTGTTCGTCTGAGGTTGTATTTGCCTACTAAGACCTACAGTATTACTCAAAGGAACTCTAAAAAATCTAAGGATTTTTATTATGTGTTTACAAAAAAATGAAACATATAATTAAAATAAAGGTCACTAACTTTTACACGTCACTGAACAACAATAAAGCGCATAAAGTTTCCAGAGAAAACAGGATGCTTTGGACATTTCCTTCCTTTCCAAAGCAGTAGATATTTTTAATGTTGAATGCATTTAATATATTCAACCATTTGGAACTGTACTTGCTGCCTGAATTCTTCCTGTAATAATGCAATAAAGGTTTTACTTAATAATAATCATAATAATCATCATAATAATAGAACTTTTACAATGCAACAATGTCAGACATTATTTAATGACGAGAAATCCACCAAGAGATTTAAAATGAAGAGATTATTGGTAAATAGGATGCAGGTGAGTCATATTAGTATGCTGAGAGGAAAAGTGGGCAGCATCGTAGTTACCATAATGCTCTACAGTTCCCTGAAGATGTTACAGTTCACAGTTTATACAAACAATGTATTTAAAACAGTTTTTCTTTTTCCCTTACAGAATATTTGGTCGGAGGGAATTTTTCCACTAGGTCATCTATCAGGCAGGCAATAAACATATGTATATTATATATATTTTTTATTATTTTAGTCGTGTCCAATTCCTCCCCATCACTAGGGGGCCTAATATTACCACTCAATCGGGAGGGCCGAAGACTATCATGTGTTTCCTCCGAACCACGTGACGCCAGCCCACTGCATCTTTTCTAACTGCTCGCTCACACGCCGTTGGGGGCGGTGTAACACACTCGGAGGACAGCGCTATCCTCTCCTTCCGCTTGCGTGAACTCACAGACACCGTAATTAATGTGGGAGCACGAAGTACCTCTCATCCCTCCCCTCTGAGAGTGCTAAGCCAATCAGCTCTCTCTAGACCTCCAGCTGTGAGAGGTTACAGCATCACCCGGGAATCAAACCAACAATCTCCGGATAATAGGGCGAGCACTTTACCACTGCGCCACTCGGAGGCCCAGGCAATAAACATATTTAATCATTTAGATTTTGTCTTCTATGGGTCGACCTGTTTTTCAGATTTTTAGAGGGAATTTTTTTTTTATTGGACAGCAGTCCTAAGACATCCTGTGCCTTGGCTGATGAACTGCATAAATGGTAAAAGATTGTTTCAACTCATTTTCCATGAATGTCTTCAATTGTCAGTATTGTCTCATACTTTAGTCTTGCTTCACTTTTCATTGCTGACAGATAAAGCTGCGTACATTCAATACAGCTCAGTTTTAAACACATTTACACTTCATCATTTCATTCAACTGAAACTTAATTAGTGTGTAATTAAATTAAACATGCTAAGCATACGTTGGTTATGATTTGAAGGTTGTCATTCATGGGTTACTTTAGTAAGACATGTATGTATTTTCAGATTACATAAAGGCTTTTCTCAGTGTTCCACTCATATGCCCGACACACACATGTTCTCCACACAATCACACACTTAAAAGGAGTGTTACTGCAAGCTGAGGCCTGGTGGTATGAATGTCATCACTCCATGGACTGACTCAGCGGGAGATGATTCCTCTATAAAGGATGTCCAGCTGAAGGCAGTAAAAGATGACGTGAATGTAAACGCAAACCTTGGGAGAAAACTTACAGTAATTCTCTTCAATATTTTCTACGAGTAGAATGGGTAGGAAGCCAGAGTTTAGTGAGATCTTTTCCTCGTTTTTATGTGTCAACCATCCACCACCTTCAGAATTGGATTTCCGTCAGCTATCCCGGAATAACAGTCCATAATTTGTCAGTGCAGGTTTTGAAATGCAGTCAACATGAACTTATTATCACGATGATGGGTTAAAAGTGGCGAGGTCTCCCGTCCATTGTAAACACCTACACACCTGCATCAAACTTGTCCTCTGGAGTCAATATAACCAACCATTAGATCTTGCCTCTTTTTTTTTTTTTTTTGTAAGTCTCACAGGCGAGTATGAAAGAGCATTTTAAGTTTTTTTTTTTTTTAATTATTATTCATTTTGGACACAGATCCATTTTTATGCCAGTGTACGCTCTGAATGAACATCCTCCATTCAAAAGAGTGTTTTAGACAAAATATGCAATTATGAATCAGTTTTGTATTAAGCAAATGGGATCACTGGCTTTTGTTCATTACCCATTTGCTATTCATGGTTGTGTTCAGCTCTTTGTAGCTTGCAATTCCAAACTATTCAGTGAGCCATTCGACTTGAGATACTGAAAGACAAGGTGACGGCTAACGTTCACATCAAGTAAATGCTGGCACGTGTGTAGAGGTCTTCTGGAGATGTCACTTTCAGCTGTGCTGGTAAAGTGGGGCTGTTGATGTCATCTCCATGCAACCTGTGGTTAAAAAGTGATTGCTTTTCTCCTTCCCAAGCCTAGTGGATAATTGCTGATCTTTGGTGTGTAATTAACACATCTGTGTTCGTGACGCCCAGAGCCAAAGGACAGAAAGAGAGAAATAATAGCCTTGCACATTGTGATCCTGTAGACTTCATGCTAGTTTTAATCAACCATCTGTGGCTTTTGTGTATGTGTGTGTGTGTGTGTGTGTGTGTGTGTGTGTGTGTGTGTGTGTGTATGTATGTGTGTGTGTGTGTGTGTGTGTGTGTGTGTGTGTGTGTGTGTGTGTGTGTGTGTGTGTGTGTGTGCTGTGTTGTGGTGTGTGTGTGTGTGTTGTGTGTGTCTCTCAGTGTGTGGGTATGTGAGAAATACTAGCCAAAAGCACTGCTGTGAATGAATTTGAATTTTGGAAGGTGCAATGGAATGGTAAGGGTTAGAAGTGTGTTTTGTTTGTGTGTCCTTTGGGGCGCTTTATAATTCTAATAAGGGTAAACCGGGCTAAATCAGAGTTATACCTCTGAGTGCCTATCTGTGCTCATTACTTTGCGACTCTCTCTCTCTTTTTCTATTTTTCTCCATAACAGCTTTCATATTTCACAAAATCCCTATTATATTAATGTCTTAATCCTAAGGTTAATGTGACAATATCACCACACTGACCTAATGATCCTAATTTTACCCATTTCCAAAGCACTGTTATCTTTTAAACCACAATGCTGTTGAATACTTGAATCTTATTGGTCAGAAGGTATTGATTCATTTTCTATAGCTGATCTTCTAGCTGGAATGACAAATATTGATGTGCTTGTTCTAATATAGTCAATTCTATAATAATAACAATTAATTGACTGGGATTTATTTGGTGGATGATCTACATAATCATCAGGTTGTAATACATACTATAGATCACACAAGAGGGAGTGCTGTCATGCTGGATGCTGTCATAGACATCACGGCCATGCTAATATCCAGCACAACAGCATGACCTCGAGTGTGATTATTGCTTTTATACACCTGTTCCACAAACACCATTTAACATCAACAGATTATAATCTGTTGCTTTATTTAACCAATTATTTAGTTCCGACAACACACATCCATCCACGACTGGTGGAACTAACTGTGACTTTTGGAGCTGACGGTTAGCGACTGACACTTTGCGTAATTAACTGAGGTGAAAGTAGGTTTAAAATCTTCCCGGTACTACAGTATGTAGCCAAGACAAACAAGAATTGGTGCAGTAGCTCAGGTGGTTAAAGCTCTAGGTTGTTGGTCTGAGGATCTGAGGACCCATGTTTGAGCCACACCCCATACTACCCAGTCATTGTATTCA
Source organism: Channallabes apus (assembly GCA_030522415.1). NCBI lineage: Eukaryota > Metazoa > Chordata > Actinopteri > Siluriformes > Clariidae > Channallabes > Channallabes apus. The sequence continues at coordinate 18,875,415 of CM060109.1, forward strand.
GTGCCGGTCCCGAGCCCAGATAAAAATGGGATGGTTGCGTCAGGAAAGGTATCCAGTATAAAACCAGTGCCAAGTTGTTATGTGGTTTGATTGTCTGCTGTGGCAACCCCTTGATGGGAGCAGGCGAAAACCTAACAACAACAACAACTTCATAGCCAAAACTTAAGGAGAATAAACCATGGAGGTGGTGGACAGTCCTGTATCTCTTTATATTTCCACTTATTTTGCATTAAGAAACGTTAATACGTTAATTTCTAGGTTTTGGGGGTTAAATCCCAAATAGTGTTGAACAGAAAGCTAGTGCGCTAGGGTGTACAATCCCTTGTTTCGCCTCCCTTGTGCCCTTAATTAGGTGTTAGAGTGAGTAGGAATTCAAACTTCTAGTTAGTTTTCTAGCCATAAATAAAAGAACCCAGACAGTTTAGATGCAATATAGAATGACTTAGAAAGCAGTTATTAAGTGGCATCACGTTTCAGTGCTGTTACTGCTCTATTATCACCATTTGTGGAATTTTTCTTGTCCTATTTTGTTTACTTGGTTGGAACTAACTGTTGTATAATAAATATTATTGAAGGAAAGCCTTTTACATGAAGTGACATGTATAGCATGGAAGGAGTCTCCAGTGTCGGTGAGTATAGCAGTTTTTTTTTAAGAGTAAGGAAAACAGTGAGTCTTTAATGTAAGTTATAACTTGAACTACCTTGTCTTTCAGACATTTAATGTAACTACAAAAAGGTAAAAAGGACAGTGTTAAATTATTAAAGAGAAATTATTATTAAAAGAAAAGCATTGAGTAGGCATTGACAAATTGCTCTGGTATAAAATTCAATTTCAATTCAATTCAGTTTTATTTGTATAGCGCTTTTAACAATTGACATTGTCTCAAAACAGCTTTACACAATCAAAAGAATTATTTAAGTTTGTATGGAATGTGAATGTGTATGAATCAAAATGTTCAGATAGTCCCTGGTGAGCAAGCCCGAGGGCGACAGTGGCAAGGAAAAACTCCCTGAGATGGTAATAGGAAGAAACCTTGAGAGGAACCAGACTCGACAGGGAACCCATCCTCATCTGGGTGAAACCGATAGCAGGAAATGATCTGCATTTATACTGTGTTAAGTGTTAGGTTCAGCTATAATAGTTGATGTTAATTGATGTTATAATAGTTGATGTAAAATGGAGTCCAGTAATTATTCGAGACTCAGATAGACTTGTAGAAAGTTCCAGTCCTGAACTATCGAATTGTCAAGTCCTCAGAGAAACAGCTGACCACACCAGTCGAGGCCAGAACCATCTTCTAAGTAGATAGAATCATCCCCAGACACCAGGCACATCCTAAAGAGACACACGGGGCATCCATGCGACGAGACCTCCAACCAGAAACCGGGCACCAGGATGGACCAGACAGGTCCGGAGGGCAGAGGGAGTCTGGATCACTGGCAGCTCAGGAACCACATGTGTAGCTCGACAGAGAGAGAGAGAGAAAGAGTGAAAGGGGGAGACAGGGGGAGAGAGAAAAGAGAAAGAGGGGGAGGAAGAGAAGAGGAGGAGAGATTGCAATTAGGTATGGTCACAGTCACAATGTCTAATGTGAATGTATATTTACTGTAGAGTGCAAGCAGGGACTCCGGCAGGACTAACTATGACAGCATAACTAAAAGGGAGAGCCAGAAGGAAACACAAACATGAGGGCTCCCTGAGATGTAAAGCAAACAATCACCTCACCGTCAACAAACCTGAGTGATCAAATGAGACTGAGGAAGACAGCATCTAAAACATACCAGTTCACCATAATACTCTACGTCCATGAGTCCCCCAGATCTGCTCCTTTACCTTATGGCAAATCTATTTATAAAAATGCTTGGCTAAATAAATAGGTTTTTAGCCTAGACTAAAAGGAATGAAACACTACGAGATACTTTAATGTGCTGTTATAGGTACATATTTCACTTAGGCCCTGACATTACATCATCCCATAATTGATTATCATCCCATATCAGCATGCCTACTGCTTTTATTTCTCATTTACGATATACTTCACTGCCTTGTTTGGCAGACATTTTTCGGAAAGAGAGAAAGTTTGCAATTTGCAGAAGTGAAAATGTGTATCAGATCATCTGTTATGGGACATAGTGTTATAGATGGAGCTCTGTTCTCCTGCATCACTTTGGCCTCCTGAGTATATGTGTGAGGCAGCTGATTACTAAACATCATGCCACCAATAACTCAGAATAATGAGCCCTCTCTTACAGTTTCTCTCTCTCTCACACACACACACACACACATATTCAGACACACAGCCTTGTCCTCCCCTTTCGGTAATGGTGCATCTAAAAAACAAAAGTTGCAGAAGACTCTTTTCCCCGAGCACAAAAAAGTATCGGGTACAGTGCCACAGAGATGGGAAAGGTGATTGGATTGTGCCATGGCACAGCATGTACCAATTTCCTCGACTTAATGGGATATTTCTTCTCCCCCTCCTTCTCCTTCTGTGCTTTCTTTTCTCATCTCCTTGTCTGTAGATGAATTTGGCCACTCTTCCTTAGAAAGACTGAGACTTGGTCAAGTCAGAGGGCACAGAGGGCAGCAGGGTCTCTGAAGAGGGTGACAGATGTGTCACTGCTTTTAATGTATTTTTTTTTTCGGTGTAAACATTTTTTTTTTTTTACTAGAGATGTAGGTATGTTTGTATTGAGAATTGAAATCTGTCTCTAACTACTTAGTATAATAAAGTATCTTATGTACAGTATAAACACTGTGTGTTCTATGTGGTCATAAAAATGGTCCATATCTATTAAATATATGTACAGTCAAATCATATGTGCAAGACATGATCAAACTTGTGGCTTCTGCGTTATAACAAAAATGCATTGTTTAATTATTTTCTTTGACTTGGAAATGGGAAGCAAACAAAATTCTCTGTGAAAAAAAATGAAAAGGTTAGCAGACCTTTCGGTTGTAAAATCCAATAACAGTAACTCCGTACTCTGTTCATGGACTGGCCTTAGGAATTGTGCTCAGAGCATAATAAATGTTTGACTCCTCAAACTTTGAACTAACACTCAACAGAGTTAACACTCAATAGGCACAGGGACCTCTATGCAGCTGACTAAGCACCAGAAAATGAAGGATGTGTATATACTGTACTGTACAGTAGAAAGGCTATAAAAAGATATAAAAGTGCTTCTAGCTCATAATTTCCACTGTCTGAAATGTCATTAATAAATGACAGTTAAGAAGAACTCTGGAAGTTCCATGGAAACCAAGAAAACTTTCAAATAGCACTGGGCAGAAAGCTAAGCACTGGATGGTGGTGCACAGTTTTACCTTACGCAGGGTGGTGGTGGACCTGTTGTGGTTCTAGATTATGAAGCAACCACAAAAGGATGAATTCATTCTGAAAGCAAATGTGACACAAATAAATCAGTCAAGAAACTGAAGCTGAGAAGAGCATTCTGCAACAGTAATATGATGTCCAAAGCATTCCTGAAAATACATCCTGAATTACAAGAAATGCAAGGTGAAGCATTTGGGATGGTTTCAGAGTCTTCCATGCATCGTAAAAATGCACTATATGCAATGCAAACCAAAAGTATCTTAAAGGAATATTGGGTGAAAAATGCATGAACATCACAAGCTAGAAACCAGTAAACAGGTGACAGGATTGTGGGCATCAACCACTCCTTGAGAACCAAAGGTCAGCCTGTGTCTGATCCCACAGAAAAGCCAAGGCATCACAAATCACATAAAAAAAGTACATTTTGGCTTGCCGCACATGGGACCCATCAGGCAAAGAGCTCAGGGCTGCCAACCGGGCTTTCAAATTCCCCTGATGCCAATCTGCCTGAGCATTCACTTGATACACTGAACAAACAAGACAATCTACTGTATGGTGCCCACAACACGCACCACCCAAAGGCTAACGCCCTGGTGTCAGACACTACAGCACACGACCAGAAGTCTCGCGGAGCCACACCTCAAGGGGTCAGATGCACCCCTGTGGCACAAGAATAAACCCAAAATCTAGGTGGAGTTAATGGTTTTAATTTTTCCACTGATAAGTGTATAGACTTCTAGCTGGCTACAAAAACATGTTCACACACTGTAAATTCTTCTATTAGTGGTGATATACAAACATTTGTACAGTACATGCCCCAATTACTATTTTTTCTGTTTTTAAGTTGAACCTTTATAAAGTCTGTTGCATTAACATTTACAGATTTGCAGGGGCTGTGTTTGTGTTTACTAATTTACACTTAAAAGCTGACAAAGGATGTGCCCATTGCAAACAAAAGTAGTAAGATAAATTCATCATGTTTCTGTTTACGTCCATGAAATAAGGAACATCTGTATACAAACCCTTCTGAAATGCTTTGCTCTGCTTAAAAATAATAAATGAAATAACGGTGTTGCATCATGGGATGCAGTACACCACAAAACCTGTCTCTGATTGCATGCTTGAAAATTTAGATCGTGTACTGGAATACTGGAATTGTTCTTAAAATACTGTAACACTCTTGGGTGGAGTAGGCTTTGAGGAGTGAACACTGTATGCCTGAGTCAGACCCTATTTCTCAGTACGTTTTAACTGAATACAGGGTGGTCTTGTCTGATCTCATTGAACCGCACTAAAGCATTACTTTCAATAGTAAACTGTTTAACATCAGTCTTGTGTCAATCGATCCCTTCGTCTATCTTTCTTAGAGTGCTGACCTTTCTACATTTTTTAAATGAAACCTTGATGGCATGAATGATAAGAAAGAAAAGAGCAGCAGCTGGCTGGAATTAGTAGACAAGTGCTCTGCTGGATGTGTCAACGAGCAATCTGTTGGATCGATAATACTCTGTGATGAATCGTGGACTAATGCGAGGAGGACCTAAAGTTACAGGCAGCTCCTCGCCCACTTCCCTGATGATGCTGACAGATTAATAGTCCATCACAGGCACAAACAAGGAGATGTATAGTATACTGTACACTGAGACACACACTGACATATTAATGATTTAAGGAATTTTATTCAAATTCAGTCTGGTTAAAAAAATATAAATAAAAAATCATAGTAAATTAATTTGTCAGCTAATTATTAATGGATGCTGTATCAAACAAATATGTTGAAAACCATTTGGTTAAAATGGTTTATGGAAGATCTCTGTGAAAGGAAATGAACCTGAACAAGAGCTTTTTATCTCCGCTATAGTGAAACCCTTCCATTGTTTTTCATTTTACTTGCCTTTATTCAACTTGAAATGACCAGAATGAAAAACTAAGAAATTTAATATAATTCTTATTGCCTTTCACTCCTTGAATAGCAAATATTTTCATGTAAATTATTTGACTGATACTTTCTTTTTTTTTTTGCTATTCCTCTGGAAAGCTCCATGACAGTTCTCTAAATTAATGACTTTTGCAATCTGAAACTGTTGCGCAATGAACACACACTTCTTGTATTTAATTACTTTTTTTCCCAGAGAGGAGTTAAGCTTTGCTTTTCTCCATTAAAATGTTTATTATGTATTCCTTAGTTGAAGAAGTAGTAAATCAGCTATGTTCCTCAGTTTATCTTTAGAGGGGTAATACATTTGTGTATTAATATAGTATTTATGAAACCTATCTCTTGTGCAGGACTTCTTGAACAAGTAAACTTCCTAAATTTATATTAAATTAAATAATGCTGTGCAACATAAAAAAAATTACATTATGCTACCATGCTGCTTGAGCCAATAAAAAATCACTAAGAGTTTGATTACCAGCCTTTAATTATGGAACTCAATGTGGTGGCCTGGTTGAAAATGATTCTTTATGGTCCCAGAACTACTATTTTATTATTTAAGTCTTGGAATATGGGCGTGTCATCTGGTAACAAAAACTAATTCAGGACCTTCACTGTAGACAGCGCCTTGTAACGTCGGACGTAAGAGGCAGCGACTTAAGAAGACTCCTAAGAGACATACTCTTAGAAAAGTTATCACTTAACGTAAGATATATCTTAAGAGTCTTCTTAGCGCGCGAATAGTGTGCGTTATCGAGAAACCGGGCCCTGGTCATTCATGACGTAACTGAATTTGAAGTAACCCCACATCATAACGCTGGCTTTAGAGGATTGTACTGTAGCTACCATGCATGATACTGTATGTGCACCTTTCCTGCTTACTCTGAAGCACCCATCACTCTGGAATAGAATCCAAGGTGAATAAAGTCCAATATCCAGTATTCACTTTTAAATATAGCTGCATATATTTCCATAGGCGTTTTATGATGATGCAATGTCATCAACTGTTAAGGTGAACGTTAATCACACTGTTTTTCTCCTGTGAAAATGTTTCCAGGTTTTAATAATGCACTGGACAGTTGTTTACCCAATTTGAGTCACTTTAACAATCTTCCTACCTTCTTACCGTTCAGGATTTCTGAGGTACCGGGTGAGAGTATTAGAGTTAGTAAGATGGAGAGGATGCACTGTGTGTCTGTCTGAGTGAAGCAATAGAGCCTGTACGAAAGGTAACAGCAAGGTCACAGAAGTCAGCCCAAGCAATCAGTGCTATAATAGGAGATTTGATCAGAGCTTTCTGCAACTTTTGAAGATATTGTGTGACTCTTGACTATCTGTGTGTGTGTGTGTGTGTGTGTGTGTGTGTGTGTGTGTGTGTGTGTGTGTGTGTGTGTGTGTGTGTGTGTGTGTGTATATGTGTGTGTGTGTGTGTGTGTGTGAACTTGAAATGTCACAGTAGAACGAATGTCATAAGTGCACCTCAGCTATGACATTTACAGACATGTAGCAACAACATTGAAACGGCGAAGCCCCCATAGCAACAACACAATCGCTTGACTCTTTCGCCTATGATTCTGATATCCTTCAAGAAGTGAAGTGAAGTGGGAGAGAGGTGTAGGATGAAGGTCAGGCCCTGTTTTTCAATTTAGCTCTGAACTTTCTGTGCCAAAATTGAAAAGGTATGAGCTGAGTGCAGTTGCATTATGATGGACTGGACAGATTCCTGCCATACACCTCTGAAGTTAATCATAGGCCGGTCTTACTGTCTTTATTGTCCCCTAACCCTAACCCTTTCACTGTACTAACACGCATTCTATTCGTCCTGACAGTTGTAAGCTTTCTCTTACAGAAAATTGACACTTTCCACCTTTTCCCAACATCTAAAAAAAAAATTGACAGCAATTTCATATTCATTTTCTCGGTTATTTCTGGTTGAGCATTTAATAAGGCTCCGTTTGAATGTTCAGAGTGTACTTGCTCTCTTACAGATTTAATCAAAATCTTATTCACTATAAAACCCCTAACTGGGGGGAAAAAAACCTTTTCATTCTACACATTTGGCACTTCTTATTATTACCCCAAATTCCCTCGTTCAGTACTACAGTATATCTAAAGTCAAACCCCCAAACAGTATTGGCATGTTGGTTCCCCAAAACGTCATCTAAAGGACTGACTTCATCTGGCAGAGAAAATATCCGTGTGGTATTGTTTGAAAATTTATAGAATAAAGAAAAAATAATCCTAGTGTCTGGTTTATATTTAACTACACTGTAAATTCCTTCTTTATTTCCAAATCCTGACAAAAATACACTGTGCCTGGCATGAGTTAAGTATGAAGCAATTGGACTAAATAATAATATAAAGCAATACAGTACTATGAGTTTTCCCCCAAGGCGGCGCGGTGGTGTAGTCGTTAGCACTGTCGCCTTGCACCTCCAGGGTCTGGGTTCGTTTCCCCGGCCAGGCTCGATTCCCGGCTCTGTGTGCATGGAGTTTGGTACTCCGGTTTCCTCCCACAGTTCAAAGATATGCAGGTTAGGCTAATTGGCGTTCCTAAATTACCCGTAGTGTGTGATTGGGTGCGTGAGTGTGTGTATGTGTGTGTGCCCTGCGATGGATTGGCACCCTGTCCAGGGTGTACCCGAACCTAGTGCCCGAAGTCCCCTGGGATAGGCTCCAGGTCCCCTGCGACCCTGAACACAGGATTAAGCGGTATAGAAAATGAATGAATGAGTTTTCCCCCAATTTCTACATTTTGGAGTGCTATACCACTACGCCAAAATGGATTAGCTAAAATTATATGCTATAAACCTAAATACAATAGCCTAAAATATTGAAGATTAAAAATTCTTAAGCTCAAGAAGCAATATCAAAACAAGTAAAATAAATAAAACCCTTAAGCACCATTAAGCCATCTGTTATCTATAGTGCATAACCCCAGTCCCATTAAAAATGCCAATGAACTTAAACCACATGTCTTTGGAGTGTGGGAGGAATCCTATCAAGTATGGGAAGAACTGCGCAAACTTCACACATACATAGTGAATGAGAGACTCGAACCTGCAAACTCAGAGGTCTGAGGTGACAGTGCTTACCACTAAGCTACTGAGCCGCCTACGTAGATGTGCAGGAAAATGTACTGAGCCACCTAAATTATTATTTAAAAGATGTGTCCCAACCCTCTAGAGGAGGCCATCCACCAAATGTCAGTGAATCGGTAGGGTGTTCAATTGTCAAAGAAATGCAAACAAAAATCCCAAGGGTACCTCTGAAAGAGCTGGATATACAGTAGTCACAGCTCTGTTGAGAGAAGCTGTACACAGGAGAATCTCACTGTAGCTTGGACACTCGACAATCCTGAGTTTTAAGAAAGCATGCTGCAAAGAAAGTAATATGTTATTTGGAGTTTAGGGATTCAGTTTGAATGTTGAAGCTTCTCAGTTTTGGGTTTGAGAGCAGAACTTATTATTTATTTATTTATTTTCAGCTTATTTGGTGGAAACCCAGGACACCATAACAATTAATACTCCTCCAGAGCAAAGCATGAGGTGGTAGCATTTGTATTGTTAAGTATATTTCATCAACAGGATGGATGAAGCCAAAAGCAAGGCAATCCTAAAAACCTGATCCAGTCTGCAAGAGATTTTCAACCAAGTAATGGCTGATTTTTTGTTTCATTTGTGTCTCGATGCGACATTTTATACAATCAAATGAGTAAATCTGTTCCTGTTGCAATGTGTGTGGTCTAGTTATTGATTTACGTTTTTCCTTAGATCATTATCAGGGAAAAGTTTTGTCAACTTGGAACAGCTATATTTGGTTTTTGTTTAAGTTTATTAGTAATGTATTCAAAAGTAAAATCTCAAAAGTAAACCTTTTCTTGTGTGAAGTAATGATTTGGAGATTGATGCCAATGTTTCACTAATAGGCCTTGGTAGATAACCCAAAAAGCATCAATCCAATTGCAATGTACTGTGGGATTAAAATGCCCCTTAATGTCCTGAAAGGTATTTATCGGTTTTTTTAGCCAAGTGTGCAAAGTATAGTCAAAGTTTTTGCCTATTTGGTGTGTCCTCGCTGATTGTGTCCTCCGTGTCTATCAGACTGTATAAGTACCTGCTGTCCTTTTTCGACCGCCTGTCCAGAAGAACCAGCTGTCTCCCAGACTGGCTCACTGAAAATAGAAAATCTCTGCTGTGAAATCTTTCGCGAGTTGCTGACCGAAGCGTTCACTGTTATAACTCAACCTGTCCCAGTCTGTTGCATGTCAAGTGCAAATCGTATTTATCTAGCTTATTGCAACTTTTTAGATACTTTGATAGCAAAATAAATAAATAACTGAATAAATAAAAACATGACATGATCTCATAGTGTACTTCTTTCAATTCAACACATTTATGTGAGATTAGTTTCAATTCGGTTCATAGATTTCAGCAATGAATAAATGAGGAGTTCAGAAACTATCCCCTGCTGCACTTCTTTCTGCCTGAAGAATCAGATGAAGAATAAATAAGCTGATTGCTTATGCAAACCCCAGCTAAGCTGGAACAAGCATGAAAAATGGCTACTGTAAGTTTAATCACTCTATAGACAGAGAAGCGCAATTGATGCTGACAGCTGCACCTACCGCAGTGTCTCACAAACCATTTAACCTGTAGAGGCAATGATAAAACATGGGACTGACAAGTTCTAATCAGTGTGTGTGCGCGTGTGTGTGTATTGAGGGGGGCGAGGCGGGTGTTATGCGCACTCTATATGGATGTATTCGCTGTCAGACCCTGTTATCTCTTGCTCAATGTATTGCAATCAGCAACCTGACCAGCTGCATTAAGGTTAGGAAAGATTCCTTGTGCATGTAACAAAAGATCAGTATCATATCAGTACAATGATGCCAATGATATTGAAGGTGTCACTAAATGAGTTTAAATGATGGAAGAATCCAAATCGATTGTGATATAATGTGTCACCACCAGATGAGAGGAAGCAAAATAGGTTTTTTTTTTTTTTTTCCTCTCCAGGTCAAGCTTCTTTCTCGCTCTCACTCATGGACGCACATCAGTGGTTACAACACTGTATATAAGTCACTGGCCATATCCTCAAGCTATAGCTGTTTCCTTTGACATCTCTCTCAGACAAGCAATTTGGACTTGTCACTCACAGGAAGGAGAGGAGTACGGGGGGGAAGCAGTGAAAACAAACAGTGCTGAAAAATCCATCTGGCTGAAGAAATGAGACAATGAGAGAATCAGTGACAACAGCTGCCAGAGACTTCCTCGGTCAGGTTGTGGGATCTAATCCACAATCACTGAGTGAAAAAGTACATTTAAAAATAGTCACAAAATGTCCACTTCTGCACATGTCTTGACACTGAAAGAGAATTTTGTATATATAATATGAAATATCTACCTCATGGCTGGACTTTTACGCAAGTTCTGTGATTTACATCATCTTTTCCGACATGATCTTTTTTCCTTGACCAGAAACCAAATTTGTGAATAAGGCCACTTAAAATTGAAAGTGAGAGTCACTTGAAAAGGTATAGCGTGCTTGCATGACCCAAATATGTGTAACTGGTTTAACATAACCGAAACTTCACCATGTGTTCATCTACATTAGTCAATAATGCTTTTTGTATAGAAAAAGGAAAAAAAAAAAACCAACAACTAAAAAACACCTTTTCATTATACAGTGTACTGTAATTCATTTCTTGCACTGGTGCCTTGGCATCGTTTCTCATAGGGTTTTTTCTATTGTAGTTTCTCTCCAGGCGTTGGACATGTGGACAAATTGATAGAGCAAACATTTACTTGCTTCTCCTTCCTCCTGGTCTACATTCAGGTACGATAATACCGTGAAAAAAGACCTCACTATGGACCATTCTAATTTAACACAGGACAGTAAATATTTCCAACAGCACTGAGATAAGAACCAGTGGTAGTAAATATTCTGCATTTCTACTCTGTATTTTTTGAATGCAGGAAAAAAAATATTACATTTTTCTCCTCACACTCCTGCTGAGTCCAGAAAGCTGGTTGAGCAAAGGGAAGGAAGATAAGACGAAGTGAAAGAGTATGTAAGGAAGGGGGAAAAAAATTCATCCCCCCCCCCCCCCCCCCCAAAACAAAATCTTCCAAGGTCGGTCAGAGTACTCAGCTCTGCTTAAACCAATTAATCTTTTGGCTGCTGGGCTGGAGGGAGGGTGCATTTATCAGTGTGTAAAGTGATAAAATGCCCAAAGATACAGAGGTAGAGAGAAAAAGAGAAATAAATATGCAGGGGATAAAGGTTTGATTAGGTGGACAAACAAGAATTCATTTCCTTGTGTGCCCAGGACTCAGCATTATATTGCCTCCTGTGCGAAGGAATCTGATTTTTTTTTTTGTATCCTGTCAAGCTACAAGCTACCAAAATACCATTTTGATAAAGTTGCTATCTACATTAAAGTTACTTGCAAAACTTCAAAGGGCTAAGGCACTGAGTTGCTGAGGAGCTGGGTTCGATCCCCAGCTCCCCTAAGTTGCCACTGTTGGACACTTGAGCAAGCCCCTTAACCCTGTCTGCTCCAGGGGCACTGACCCCAGTTACGCTGGGATATGCGAAGAAGGAATTTTTTTGTGCTGTAATATGTGACAAATAAAGGCTTGGCCTATAATGGTGTGTTCAAGTCAAACCGAGATGGTGATGAGACTCTTAGCTGTGTCATGTTCTATCAGTCAGGAGGCGGACGCAGATGCAGGCTTTGAACTCAAAAACTGGTTTTATTTCTTATTAAACTCAAATGAACATAAAAGGGCATGAAAACCCCAAAACAAAACAAACTTCAAAGACTTAACCACAAATCTCAACATAAATCATTGTATAAATAGAACGCGGGAGAAAACACATATTAGGACACGACGGTGGACGGACAAATGACTCTGGGGTTGTATAAATAGATAAACACACAAGGAGGCACAGGTGCTTTTCATTACTTACTAATGTGAGACATAAACACGCAGACACACTAGGGGGAGACAAAGCGATGGCTCAGTAGTCCGGGGAACTGGATCTTACTCTCCGAGGCTGTGGTGGCCCAGATGTTACAGCACCCCCCCCTCCAGAACCGGCTTCTGAAGGAAGGCGAGGGCGTCCCCTACGTGCTGTCGGAGGGAGCGAGGACTCACCTGAGCGATGGATTTGCCGGTGGGCGGGGCGACCCGGTGGACGGGGCACTGGGCGATCCGGCCGTGCATGGTGGAAATCCACAATGAGTTCCCGACTTAGAATGTCCCGTGCCGGGACCCAGCTCCGTTCCTCCAGGCCGTAGCCCTCCCACTCAACTAGATATTGTAGAGCCCCCCCTCTCCTCCGTGAGTCCAGCAGTTCCTTGACCCTAAACGCTGGGGCGCCCTCTATCTCCACAGCCCCGGGGAGTGAAAGTTCCGCTGCTCCGTCTAATAGGCCCCGGACCACCGGCCTGAGAAGAGAGATATGGAATACAGGGTGGATACGTAGATGTGCAGGAAGTTTTAATTTATATGAAACTGGGTTTATTTGCGCTGTGATGGGGAAAGGACCTATGAACCTGGGGGAAAGTTTCTTACAGGGGAGATTGAGGCGGAGGTCCCGTGTCGAGAGCCATACTCGATCGCCTACCTGGAGCGGACGACTTTCCCTTCGCCGCCTATCTTGCCTACCTTGTCTTTTGAAACGCTCCACTGCTTGGGAGATCTTGGTGTGTGCGTCCTCCCATACTTTCTCCGCTCTTTCAAACCACTGGTCCACCATGGGCACATCGGTGGGCGTGGCATCCCATGGACATAGCGGGGGCTGATAACCCAGCACACACTGGAACGGCGTTAGGCCGGTAGAGGAGTGGCGCAAGGAGTTTTGTGCGTATTCAGCCCAGGTTAAACAGTCTGCCCATTCGTGTTGTCGGCTGCTGCAGTATGCCGGAAGATATCTCCCAAGTTCTTGGACAGTCCGCTCTGCCTGTCCGTTAGATTCGGGGTGGTAGCCCGACGTTAGGCTAACAGTGGTCCCCAATTTCTGGAAAAAACGCTTTCCAGACCCTGGCGATGAATTGGGGACCACGATCGGAAACAATATCTTCTGGTATGCCGTAGCAGCGAAACACAAAAGTGAATAAGCTTTCCGCCACCTGGAGGGCTGACGGAAGGGCGCGAAATGGGATGAACTTGCACCCCTTTGAAAATCTATCCACTACTACTAGAATAGTGGTGTACCCTTTCGATACCAGCAGATCTGTGACAAAGTCCACAGCGATATGGGACCACGGTCTGTTTGGTATTGGCAGGGGAGTTAGTTTTCCAACTGGTAGACTACGTGGGGTTTTTGTAGTCGCACACACTGCGCAAGACAAAACTACTCTCTTCACGGTTTCCCGCATCTTTGGCCACCAGAACTTTGGTTCTAATTGGTGTAGGGTTCGTGAGACGACGGGGTGTCCAGATGCTAGGCTCGTATGAGCCGCGATCGTCACTCGTTCGCGCAGTGGCTCCGGCACGTAGGTTCGACTCGGAGGGCAGTTCCTAGGCACGGGATTGGACCGCGCCCACTGAACTATCTCCGACTCGATGTCCCACGCGATCGGAGCCACTACGAGTGAATATGGCAGAATGGGCTCCGGAGTTGTAATGGGCTCCGGCGACGGATAATAGCGTGACAGCGCATCCGCTTTTATATTTTTCGAGCCCGGGCGATAAGTAATAATAAATCGGAAACGCGTGAAGAAGAGCGCCCATCGGGCTTGAAGTGAGTTTAACCTCCTTGCGTGTTGGAGGTACTCCAGATTCCTATGATCCGTGAGCACCGTAAATGAATGTTTCGCCCCCTCCAGCCAGTGTCTCCACTCCTCTAACGCCGCTTTTACTGCTAGCAGCTCTCGGTTACCGATATCATAGTTTCGCTCGGCAGGTGTTAGTTTCCTAGAAAAGAAAGCGCAGAGATGGAGTTTCTCAGGGTGGCCGTGGCATTGTGACAGCACCGCCCCTACGCCTACCTCTGATGCATCGACCTCGACTACAAAGGGCTTCTCTGGGTCCGGTAACTTTAACACAGGGGCGGTTGTGAAAGCAAGTTTTAGACGTTGAAACGCACTTCGCGCTTCCACTGGGAACTCGCAAAGGCGTTTCGGTTTCCCTTTTAATAGTGAAGTGAGGGGCGCTGCCACCATGCTATAGCCCCGAATGAACCGCCTATAAAAGTTGGCAAACCCCAAGAATCTCTGTAGCGCCTTAACTGACGTCAGTTCCGGCCATTGTTGTACCGCCGCGACTTTGGTCGCTTCCATCTCGACCCCCAGTGGCCCTATGCGATAGCCGAGGAATGCCACCTCCCTCTGGTGAAAGGCGCACTTCTCTGCCTTCACATAGAGCCTGTGTTTGCGCAGGCGGTGAAGGACGGCAGTTACATGAACAACGTGCTCGGGATATGACCGTGAATATATCAGGATATCATCCAGGTATATTATGACGAAACGGTTAAACATATCCCGGAACACGTCGTTCATGAACCCCTGAAACACCGCAGGTGCGTTCACCAGTCCATATGCCATTACGTTGTATTGATAATGCCCAGATGTAGTGCTAAACGCCGTCTTCCATTCATCGCCTTTACGCACACGAACGAGGTTATATACGCTGCGGAGGTCGAGTTTGGTAAAGATGGAAGCTCCTCAGAGTTGGTCGATAGCGGCCGGTACCAGGGGCAGTGGGTGCTTATATTTTATTGTTACTGCATTGAGGCCTCTATAATCAATACAGGAACGTAAGCCCCCCCCTTTTTCTCTATGAAAAAAAAACCTGCCGAAGCGGGGGACGTGGACCTGCTGATGAGCCCCTGCTGGAGTGCCTCACTCACGTATTCCTCCATTGCCCTGGTTTCTGCCACTGACAATGGGTAAACCCGCGAGCAAGGAGGTGCTTTCCCCGGCAGTAGCTCAATCGCGCAGTCCCACGGGCGGTGGGGGGGAAGTCATGCAGCTGCCCTAACACTAAACACATCTTTAAATCGCATGTACTCTGATGGTATGTTCGTGGTTACTTGGGCAGTCGGACTTTCAATGGTAGTGGTTTGGACCGTCAATGTCGGCGGTGTACAAAGTTTTAAGCATCTAGGGGACCATGATATGACGCGGGAGTTAGTCCAATCGAAATTGGGGTTGTGAGCGCTAAGCCATGGAAGACCCAGCACGACGGAATGATCTGACCGAGGTAGCACATAGAATTTTAGCTCCTCCGTGTGACCGGGGAATGTTAATCGGAGGGGCGCAGTCATTAATTTAACAGGCGAATGTTCCAAATCACGACCATCTAGAGCCTTAATAGATATCGGGTATGGTAGCTTCAACACGGGAACTTGCAGCGAGGAAACGAGGGTAGAAGAAATTAAGTTACCAGCCGCCCCGGAATCTATCAGGGGAAAGACAGACAAAACACAATCATTTAACATCAACTGAGCTTTGACACAAAAGGGGTGGTGGGTACGAGGTGGTGTGTGTGATGTGGACATACGGGTGTGTGTAGGTGCCTGTGTGGATGTGTGTGCGTGTGTGTGTGTGTACGAAGTGCAGGTGTCTGTGTGGTGGTGTGTAGGGGCGTGTCTGTGTGGGTGTGTGCGTGTGTGTTTTGCTCGTAGCAACTGACAGTCTCGGATGTGGTGGTCGTTCCCCCCACAGTACCAGCATAACCCCGATGCTACCCGTCTTCTCTTCTCGGCGGGAGAGAGGCGGGAAGTACTCACCTCCGTGGGCTCTGGCCGGTTCGGGTCAGGCGCTACGGGGGGCCGTTCGTGAGGCTGACTGGAGTCTCGTGCCTGAACCGGTCTGGTCCCCGGCTGTGATCGTTGGCTGCGAAGGTGCTGGTCTAGTTTAATCGCCAGGTTGATGGTTTCGTCCAGGGAGAAGTCGGTATCTCGGCACGCGAGCTCGACCTGGACCTCCGGTTGTAACCCGTCTCTGAACCTGGCGCGGAGGCTTTTCTCGCACCAGCCACTCTCCGCAGCCCTCACCCGGAATCTTGCCGCGTATTTGGCGACCGGGACGTTTCCCTGTCGCAGCCTCATGAGCTCCTGTTCACCCGTGCGTCCCTGATCCGGATGATCGAACACGGCCGTCATTGCCTCGAGGAAGCTGGTGTAACGGTGAGTGAGCTCCCCACCTGCGGGTTCCTGGCCGGAGATGGCGAGATGTTATACGCAGTGAGCGAGGTCGTTCACTGCTCGCGCCAGGCTGTCAATCTCCAGTTGCATCATCCACACGTAGTGCATCGGGGTTACTTCCTCCTGGAGCAGGGGGACACCTGCTGCGTCCTGGTGGGTCCGTCCATCTGTCATGATTGTCAGTCAGGAGGCGGACGCAGATGCAGGCTTTGAACTCAAAAACTGGTTTTATTTCTTATTAAACTCAAATGAACATAAAAGGGCATGAAAACCCCAAAACAAACCAAACTTCAAAGACTTAACCACAAATCTCAACATAAATCATTGTATAAATAGAACGCGGGAGAAAACACATATTAGGACACGATGGTGGACGGACAAATGACTCTGGGGTTGGCTGGTATAAATAGAGAGACAAAGCGACGGCTCAGTAGTCCGGGGAACTGGATCTTACTCTCCGAGGCTGTGGTGGCCCAGATGTTACAAGCTGCAGTAAAACTTTTGATTGGTGTAAACATTTTGAAGAAGACCGTATGTCTGTGAGTGACAATCACGGCCAAGCCCATTGCAGTCATTCCCATGAACATTAAACTCAAGTGAAACATCTGATTCTCTTCACCAACTTGCAGAAGAGACACATCTGTCTGTGAGAAGTGTACACACCATAATTCATGAACACCACTTGCACATTACAGGAACTTTTCTGGCAGTTATTGCCACCATTTTCACATGTTTGGGTTATTAAAGGAGTTCATGGGAGGCCAGCATTGGAGGCCACATGAAGCAGGCAGTCCGGTTATTACTCTGCCATCCTGAAAAAACGTATATAGAATACCTTGATGGTATCCAAGCACTAGTGAACATTGAGAGTGCATTAATGTACTGTAGCAGGGTATTATATAGAGAAATAAAACGGAGGTTTTACTCTCATAACTGTGTTGTCTTATACTGCACAATCAAAAGTCTCGGTTTGACTTAAACACCCCTTCTATTAAAAAATTGGCTAGCACTACTTAACTGTAAAACATCATGATACTGGGAAGAACAGATAGAGAGAGGGCTCACTCCACTACTCTTGAATCAGTTAATTTCTGGAAACCCGTTAATAGATAATGTTAATGAGCATATGGTAATTCATGTAACATTGAATTAAATAGCTGCATTTGGGTCTTTGTTGTGGTATTAATAATGCATGTCATTATTGCTTGTTATTTCATATTGGCTGGCATTATAAATGCTTAGAGTTAGCAGTCAGTTAAAACAGTTACGTCTTTTGATATTCATTGCTTAATCAGATGAATAAAACAAAAGAATTAAACCATTTCTTATTACCCTCATACCTTAACCAGTGTGATAATTAATACAGATAAGAAAAAAAAGTGAGCTCCCCACCTTTGTCCTTAAATTGCTATTTTATAGAAAAAGTGTGCCACTAGTAAATTGTAGACATTAGAGAACGTCTTGAATGATGTATTGGATTACCATTTTCAGTTTGCGCTGAAAATATGTGCGTGGCCATTGCATTGTGAATCTTTCACTTTCACAAACAGTAATCAATATGGCCATGTTTTCATCATTCAAATAATCACCTCTAGCTGTAGTCTATTTGTTACTCACCTGCATAATCTACATTCTCTTAGAAGTTTTAAAAGTCTCATGTGTGTGTGATCGACCATGTGTTAATCTCATGTTGTCTTCAGTCTGCTCTGAGTTTCATATGCTGTCTCATATACAGTACGCCCTTTTGTCCCACTATCCCACATAAGCATTCACTTTTAATCACTGCTCTTATTAATTTTTTTCCCTGGTTTTCTCATAATACCAATTTCTGGACGGTACTTCTTTAACCAGTGACTGGTGTAGGTAAAGACCCTCATCTGCAAAACTTTAGTATGTGAGCTGCATCTCTGGAATCAAGCCAGATATAATCGTCAGCTCTCTTTAGAGGAAAAAGTAGAAAAGAGAGAGAAAGAGAGCAAGAGGGGGAGAATTAGGAGGGGAATAACTTCACCGGCCCTGCTCACACAGCTGTTCCCCGACAGAAATCAAAGACGTAATAACTGGAGGATACACTGATTGCAAATAAAGCTGTCTGTCATCACCTATTCCTCACTGCACACCAACAATTATTTTTTATGCATTCCTCCTCCTTTACCAGAAAGAAGGATGGAAAAGGTAAATTGAAGTTGTCATGTACTGTAGGAAACGGTGTGCTCAAATGATTCTGCTGCCAGATCCCGAAGAGGTAAAAAAAAAAAGAAACTTCTTTCTTTGAAGAACTGATGCTAAAAGCTAATATTAAGTAATGCAAATAGAATGCATGCCATCCATCCATTCGTCCATCAGAAATTTATATTGCTCCAGCATATTAACCAGTTACAGTGGTGTCAAGCAATAAATAGGGTTGAAATCTGGTCCCAACCTGAGTTGTTTACTAATAAAGGGATGAAATTGTGCTGCACTATGGGTATTCCTTCAGGCAAACATTCAAGTATGAAGTGACGGGAATAAATTAGTGCACAGGTTCTGGTCCTTGCCTTGACTTACTGTTTGGATACACCCACTTCAGCTCAGGAAGGATCATTACTGAGCTGATTGATTGAATGAAAACGCTAAAATATGCAGGGCAAGAAGTATTCAAGAACTAAAGTTGAGACCCTGTGCATTAGAGACTTGTTAGATCACAGATTCCTTGCTGATTACCAGGGAACTTTGCAGTAAGGATCAATAACATGTTTCCTTAAAAAAAAAGGTCTGGTTTATTTTACGGCACTATACCGACCATCAGAAAGACAGAAGACAGAGGATTATGTTCACATCTGGTCTATTTCTGCTGGCAGTCTGAAGGGAAGACGTTATATTGGGTATAGAACAAAGCATTTTGGTGTGAAGTAGACCGACAGATTGTGGGTTAGATGTTGATTTATATCAGATGGTGGGGAAATGCCTTCAACAAAAGGTTGATTTGTAGTGATCAACAGGGTTCAGACTATACTACTCAGAGAACATTCTGACCATTAAACATCCTGCTTTAAAATAACACAAGGATGAAATCATTATCTAGCAGGATGAGTGGGTAGGTAAGTGGTTGGGCGGATGAAGAGCAGACATAGCAGCCATTTTAAAAGTGTTAAGACCTGTCACTAAAGTTTAGTCTGTTATAAGCCAAGCAGGCCAGGGTTCAACTTAAGCATTATGGATATAAATAGTAATGAACCTGCTAACTTGTAACTACTTCTTTGTTAGATTGAAGCTTATAATGATGCATTTAAAGCTAATGGCAGGCCAGTATGTCATCTATTCTTTAGCAATGCTAAAGTAAGAGCTGTGAATCATAGGTACACTGTCCGTTTGAACAATTTCTGTGTATTGTGATTTTCAAATAAAATTTTCTGCTCCACACTCCAGTCCAGTAAGTGGCGGTTACAATCGCCCATAAACTTAAAAGAAGAAGAGTCTTCCAAACAACATATTTTATATGTATTTTGCGATGAAGAAGGCCCAGGTTCGATTCCCACCCAATGCCCAAACCAGTGCCAAGTTGTATCAAAACAGATGGTCTGCTGTGACGACCCCTCGACGGGAGCAGCCGAAACCATTTTTTTTTCATTTTCTACAATACTTATGCCATATTTCCAAGAAATCTATCAAGTTTAAAACCATTTTACGTTTGTAAGTTTACCTGAATAATGTAAAAAGTGTGAATTGATTCTGAATCGAAAGCTGGTCTATGGATTCAGTAAATTGATCTACAAATAATCAATTAAATTGCATAATTAATTTAAGCACACAGCTCTAGTTACAATGATTTAATCGGAATTAGCTCAATGATACCTTATTGTTGTTGCTGCTTCACAACTGAGGTAAATCACAATGATTTTACGTTTATGGGTGATTTATGGATTCAATTACGGCCGGCTGGGAGGGTCACTGACCCAATGTTGACTGTTTTCCAATACTTTTCTGTAGATTTTCTTCATTGCACTCTATATCATTTGATGCTTTTTTGCCATTATGGTCGAAGTTTAATGTAACCTTTGTTTGCAGCTTAATGAGACAAACTGCTGTATGTGGTGTGGGATGGAACAATTCAATTTGTATCAGCATGCAGCAACATTGATTTTGCTAAAGAATGAAATACAATTTTCATATCAGTAAGGTCAGCGTATCTTCTATTTTCAATTCTGTGATGGTAGATGGATGAAAAAATTTACATTATGGATAAAGCAGTACTACAGATTATTATAGTAATCTTTTTACTGTGATCAAGTTTAAATTTTTTCCCTGTACTTTCAAGCTACACCCCATGTGGAAAGGAGATGAACAAAACAATTCTACCAGTTTGGTTTCAATCAACCAGTTTAAGTTTGCAGGATCCCACTAGTTCGTGGTTCATGGCAATAACTGTTCATGCTCTGTTTTTTAAAAAAAAATTTTTAATATGCCTATGATTACAATACTTTAACCTTACTGTATTTTGTATGCTAGCGATATGCCAATGGTAGCAGATAGCTAGCTAAGCTATTAAATTAAAGAAAGAGGCTACCAATGCTACCTGCCTTTCACTTTATTAATGTCATTCCTTGGTGTTATCAATCTCTACTAGAGATGTACATCAATTGTTAAAAGCGCTATACAAATAAAATTGAATTGAAAATTGAATTAATTTGATCAACAACGTCGATTTTAATTATGTTTAAAATACTTTAAAATACCTTTTATCGTTAACTCAGTTGTAAAGTTATCCAGAAAAATCAGTTTCTTTGTGGAGTACTTTTAAATTTCATTTTAGATCATGTACTTAGTACTTCAACTTGATTTCGAAGTACTAACTAAAATTTAGGAAAGTAATTTTATGTGAGTTTTTGTCCTTCTGTTAACTATGGCCATTACTTACTGCACAAACCAGTCCTGTTGTTTTGGCACTGAACAATTCTGTATTAATTAAACGATGTGTAAATTGTATAGGAGCCAATTACAGTGCAATAATATTGTGCAAGTCTGTGCTCCTCTTTCCACATCACACATCTATAAATTAACACCTAAACCTAATGAAATAGCAATGTACACTGTGAAACTCTCTGTCCACAGAGAATGTCATTTATTACCGACTGGCCTTAATTTGTGTCTAGACCTCCCACGTTTCTACTTCACACCTGTATAACCAGAATTGTGCTGATTACCCCGGATTCCTGTACAATTAACTTGAAACTAGTGTTAAAGAGAACAAATTGATTAATCATACGCTGTGCTTCACTGCTTTCCTGATCTGAGGAGATAAACTGGCATTAATTCAACTTCTTGGTATATTTCCTTTTTTTTTTAAATTAGCACTGCATTAGCAATGATAAAGCATCCTCAGCATCCTCTACGTGCAGGTGCGATACCCCCTCGGTTGACACACCGTTTAATTAACACCACAACAACTGGGTGTCAGAGAGGAAGCCACGGCTCTGTGAACATTTTACGTGTAATGTATTCAGTTCTTTGTTTGTAACGTGATTTTTAGGTTCTTTTTTTATCGCCTTTTGTTTAAGCGTGTACTTTGTAGGATGTTGCATTTCTTGTTGTTCATTCCTTCATTAAAAATTTTCTACAGCACTTCTTTTAGTTTTTCCTTTATGATAATTTCTATTCATTTCCATTGAAATATTTATTTTGAAGCATATTAATTATTTTGATCAGTGCCTGTTTTTTTCTATTATAGTCTTTCATTTTTTTATTCCCTGTCTGCCTGAGACTGGCAAGTTGATATCTTTGAGATGAACTGGTTGCAAGTTTAAACATCTGCATGTGCGCGAGCACACACACACACACACACACACACACACACACACACACACACACACACACACACACACCACGTCCAAATAAACCGGATCTCTCACATATGGTTTTAATTCCTCATTAAAACATCTGAAAATATACACTGAGTGATTCAGATTGGTCTCATCATAAGAATAGGAATATCTCCCGAGTGGATTTGTGTTCAAACACACCTGCACACTGTTGTCTTTTACTGTCATGGCATGCATCTATGATGCATTTATGATGGAATACAGGACCTGAGAGTCCAGATGTGGAATCATACACACTGATCCAACACGACACTTTGATATAGAAGAGATGAAGTCTTATTCCATGTGTATATGCCACAGAACAGATGGCTAGATTGCTTTATTATGAAAGCAGTGCCTCTTTGGCGCTAACAGAACAATGCAGATGATATATGCATAGCTTAATGTGTTGCTCTTATGTAGGCGCTGCACCATATATGTAAATATCTTCCGGGCCAAGTCCATTCTTCTGACATAATGAGAGGATATTTGTGACTGCTACCTGCTGCCATCTCTCTGCTCAATTCATCACACATGTCTTTAATTTACTCCTTTTTCTCACCACTCGTTTGCTTATCAGTGCTGGGATTGAAGAAGCAGTCTTCGCCAACTGTTGCCATTGGAAACTGGGCAAACTGGGAGTATGGAGTTTAATGAGCAAAATGAAGATGGAGGGGAAGAGAAAAAGAGAGACATGGAAGATGCTGTTCAACTTCATCTGCTATCATTTTATATATTCAGTTTCAGGAAATGACAGTAATTTACACCTAACATATTACTAACTGTCTTATTGCTAATTACAGCTTCCATGTCTGTCTCTCTTTACATACTGCATTAATATAGAAAGAAATATTTTTGCCATAATGCACCAGCTCTAGATGGGGTGGTTGTCAGATCGTGATATTCAGGAGGTCTATTTCATTGGTTTTATTAAATGCTCAGATTTTTTTTTTATTTTGATTTATCTGTGATTTAACACTCATCTACCCCCTTGTGTAGACATTAGCAGTAATTCACAAGTGTCCATACCAGACACGTCCATCTACGCTCAGTGGTGATTTTTCTTTTTTGTCCCATGATAGTATGAAGGATACAGTCATGGTGGGGTTAAGAGCAGAAATCAGATGCATGTAAATAAGCACGTATGATCAGCAATAGAGCTATTGTAACCCATCCGCCTTAAAATTCGATGTTGTGCATTGTGAGTTGTTTTTCTCCTTGCCACACTTGTACAGAGTGGTTATCTGACTTACTGTTGCCTTTCTGTCAGCTCGAACCCCTGGCGTCAACAAGGCCTTCTCACCCATATAACTGGGACCACTCTCTGTAGAACCTGGAGAAGGTTGTATTTGAAAGTCCTGTCAATCAGCAGTTTCAAAAATATTTCAACCATGCCACAGTTCAAGTTACTTAAATCATCGTTCATCTTCATCATGTCTACATGTGTAAATATATTGAGTTGCAGACATGTTATCCTCTATTTGTGTTAACAAGCAGCTGAACAAGTGTACAGTACCTAATGAAGTGTACCAAACACATACAGCATTAGGTAATTAAGTAGCAACAACAACAGGCAGTTGTTATTTTAAGACATGAAGGCCAGATGTTCTGGAACAGTTTTTTCGCAAGAAAATTGTTAAGTGCATTTGTGAAACCCATCAAGCACCATGATGAAACTGTCTCTCGTGAAGACCTTCCCAGGAAAGAAAGACCAAAACATACCTTTGCTACAGAGGAGAAGTAAGAGTTACCAGTCTCACAAATCACCAATTAATAAACAGCACCTCAGATTAAAGCCGTTATGAAGTATCTACAAAACAACCCATCATCAGGAGGTTCTCATCCAAAATTTTAAAACACATGGCTCCCATCCATTGGCCCCTCTGTGCAGCAAAGTCAATCTGTACCTTTAGCAGAGCATAATGTTTCCACCTCCGTGCTTGACTGTAGGGACTGTGGTGTTCTTAGTGTCATAGTCGGCATTTTTCTTCCCCCTGAAAACAGCAAGTGGAGTTGATGACAAAGTGCTCAATTTTGGTCTCATCTGACCACAGCAGCTTATCTCAATCTTTCTCTGTTCATTGGCGAACCTCAGAAGGGACTGTACATGTGTCTTCTTGAGGAGGGGAATCCTTGCTGAGCTGAAGGATTTCAATCCATGCAGGCGTATTGAGGTGAAATCTTGCATATAGTTCCACTAGTGGTTACATTGTATTTCTTCCATTTGTAAATAATCGCTCCAGCAGTTGTCTCCGTCTCACCAAGCTTCTAGCTGATGGTCTTGTAGCGCATTACAGCCTTGTGCAGGTCTAAAATCTTGTTCCTGACTTGCTTTGACAGCTCTTTGATCTTTCCGATGGTGGTGAGTTTTGAATGGAAGATAGAGATTTTGTGTACAGATGACTTTTATACACATACCACATTGTTGTTAGGAGCAACTTCTTAAATGAATGTGTAGCACAAGAGCACATAACCAGTCTGAGAGAGGCAGAATTATTGATGGTTGGTAGGGGATCAAATACTTATTTCCCTCATTAAATGCAACTTAATTCATAACATTTGTATCACGTGCTTTTTCTAGATTTTTGGTTGATATTCTGTCTCAATCCTTTACCATAAACCTATGATAAAAATTATAGACCCTTAATTTCTTTGTACTGTAAGTGGGCAAACTTAAAAAATCTGTAGGGGATCAAATAATTATTTCCCCCACTGTATATATTACACACAGTTCTTGCAAGAAAATTGTTGTCAAGTGCCTTTGTAAAACCCATCAAGCACCATGATGAAACTATACTGTGTATATATATATATATATATATATATATATATATATACTGTATACAGTATATATAATGTATGTATTGTATACATAGTACATGATATTGTTGTCATATGGACGGCCCCTGTTTTTTTTTTTTTTTTTGGTTAAGCCTTGCTGCTTGCTCACATCAATTCTTTTTTCATTTTGACTATTTCTATACTATTTGTGACACTTCACACACGCTCCTATTTTTCTCTTTCTCTCACTCTTACATTCTCTTTCTCTCTCTGGTTCTCGATAAAGCTTCAGCTCTGACAGAGATGGATGCCCAACATGCTTTACTCTGATTGGATGCTAAGCGCACAGTGAGAGAAAACCAGCACACACACACAGATACACACGCACGTCACTGGGGCGGAAGATATTCTCCGGGGGATCTACAGGCCCATTTGTTACTGACAAGCCCTGTCTTGGTCAAGACTGTGTGTGTGTTGAACAGACTCATAGCATGCAGGTCACATTGAGAACAAGAAGAGTACATCACTCCTTCAAAGTCTGTGTGTGTATGTATGAAGCTGTAACACCAGGGTAGCGGGGCCATCACTCAAAACGTCCATTATAATAGCTCCAGTGTTGCATTTAAAATTTCCATTTAGAGCTTGCTAGCAGCACAAATGATGTCCTCTATAAATCAACTACTGACTTGCATTCATGCCAACTATTAATATAATATCAAATTACTACTTTAAATACCACAGACAATGCTGTATAACATTTGGGAGAAAAAAACTCATGTACTGTAGATGTTAATTAATGTTGTGTAGTAATGCAGCAATACAGTTGATAATATTGAAATCTCTGAAAGAACTTATAGGGAACTCTTATGTAGTTATCATGAGGTTGAAAATGTGTGACGGATTAATTCAGTGTTCTTAACTCCCACTGGAGAACTGCTTCATGACATGGATCACTAGGCAGCTCAGCGTTTTTTTTTTTTTTAACTTTCTTCCCATGCTAACACACCTGATTCAGCTCAGCAGCTAATTATCGAGCCTTTCATCAGTTGAATCGGGTGCACTGGAGCACAAAAAGCATAGAACGAGTTATTGTGCTGCTAGCAGTACCACACTGATTCTGTGCAAGATATACTGATACTATCAGAACACTCGTAGTATTGTAGTCTACACTGTTTCCTGCCATAAAGGCTCAAATCAAGGTGAATATAATTAAACGTTGGGTGCGCTTTGATGAATAGAAGTGACAGGCGTTGCAATTACCCAATTTACAATTAATATAAATACTGTCATGTACTGCTATACAAGGCGCTGCAGTGGCTTAGTGGCTGGCACCTTGATGGTCACCTTGCACCTCTGGGTCCTGGGTTCAGTTCCAGCATTGGGTCTGTGTACATGGTGTTTGCATGTTCTCCCCTTGCATGGTGGGTTTCCTCCAAGTACTGAGGTTTCCTCCCACGGGCCAAAGACAGTAGATTAGGCTAACTGTTGTTCCCAAATTATCTGTAGTGTGTGAATGTTGACCAGAGGTCCTACTACTGTCGTACAAAATGGGAATAAATACAATGGTCACCATGGTCTCTAGTTGGACTTCAGAGGTTTCTAGATGGATGGACTGTTATACAAAATCTTACAAGGAGATCAGGTATGGACTTGACCAAAATAAAGTTTTTGTGCTAATATTATACTGACCTTAAGAAAGCATACACCCTAAAAAATGCTGGGTCAAAAACAACCCAGTCTGGGTTGTTTTTAACCCAGCTGCTGGGTAAATATAGGACTAACTAAATGCTGGGTTAATTTAACCCAGCAAGATGGTTATTTGTTTAACCCAACAAGATGGGTTAAATATTAAACCCAAATGCTAGGTCATATTTAACTACAGTATAATGCTGGGTTAATTCTACCACATAAATTGGTCAAATGTTCTACCCATATGTTTGGGGTTTGTTGGTTCATTTTAACTGGAATGTTGTGAAAATGACAAATAGGTTTTTATTATTTCACCCATGTCTATTAAACAGTTAAATTACTTTGATATACTGGTCTATTACAAAAAACACATGCATATATGCAATAAACAACATCCTATTAAATGTTATTAAAAACATCCTATTAAAAACATTTATTTTTCCAAAGCACAAGAACAGATAATCAACAGTGACATCATTACTATACTATTACTCACAAGGGCAGAATGGAGTAATTGCACAAATAGACTGAGGCAGCTTCTACAGAGCAGGATATCTCTGTGACTTCAGATATCTTTTCTGCAGAACAAAACTATCCAGCCCTGGTCTCATTTTAACATACAAACACTGTCTATGACTTTTCAGGTAGGCCTCGCTATTTCATAGCAACATTACAACATTACTGAGAGCAGCGCTGGTCATTATCTCCCAACGTCAGGATGCAGGGGTACGGCCTTGACACGTCAGCCTGCTGGAGGTATTCCACCATGAAAGAAACCTTAGAAAGAAAGAAATGAAAAAGTTAAAATTTTGTTGAATAGCAAAGATTAAACTGAATAAGACTATTAATTTAGTGTGAAATAGGATTGATACTAAAAAATTACAAAGCTGCCCATTAAGATAGAGTATAGGTAACCTAAAACAAAAACATGGAGACAGCTACTACCAAACATAAAACAGCAAAATAAGCATGGCTTTTAGGATACAGCTCTTTATGTCAGACTAGTTGATATTGTAGTCTTCATTGATTTTAAGCTAATTACCGAAAGAATGTCATAGCTGGTGTCATACTGGTACATTACAATCACCAAAATATTAATACTTCCATCTAGTAGTTATCTGTACCGCTGTGGTACTTTTTCCTGTAGTTGGCGCGCTGACTGATAGTTAATTTAACTTTGGTTAAAGAGAGCTACCTGGTTAGCTTACATGCTATTACTGGTGATACATTTGCATACTTGCCAAAGGGAGAAAGGTGTAAAATATTGTTATAACTCGGAAGAAACGCAGGAGAAATTTGACCGCAGAGTAAATTACTAGCTAGTGAAAAACGGGAGGGTTAGCAGGTCTGTATATTTGTGAGAGGGTCAGTGTTTTGTAAAACCCCAGCATTTTATTGTCTCAAGCAGTGAGATTAATAAAGTTCTAAAGTGGTTGCTAATGCTAGCAAACTAACTAAATGACTGCGTCATGCTAGCGCTACAGTTAACAGTTTAGCATTCATTCATCACTTCACCATCTTCGTAACCCTGCAAACATTCTACAGAGAAAGGTAAAAAGCTCAGACATCTTAGCCGTTTCTTTCATACACAGGTGGGGTGGCTAGCAGCTATTCTCAGCTAAATTATCATCCAGTACCTCAAACCAGCCGGAAAGTTTGTGTGTAACCTTAACACGGGAGCAGTAATAAATGTTACATATAGTAATAATTTTTCAGTCATATGTGCATTAGGTGAGTGAACATGTGTATACAGACCTTGTATTTAACGTCATTTTCCCTTAAATGTCCGAGGAGGATGAACCGTCATCAGCGGTGTGGGAGCTCAAGAGACACGAAGCTGAGTCACAGCCGCTGAATCCACCGGTGAACTTTGGGGGAGGGGCCAAGCAAACTTCAACCCAGCAGCTGGGTTACACAAAAACTACCCAACTCTCTGTAAATAACCCAGAAAAATGACCCAACAGCGGCAACCCAGCATTTGGGTAGAAAAAACAACCCAGCATTTTTTAGAGTGTACATTGCTGAAAATATTTTTTTAATCTAGAATATTTAGGTTATTTTACAACCTTGTGAAGATAGCATTCTATAAGAACCTAGTTTACCAAGGACAGTGTAAAAACAGCCGGTTTACCCAAAGGATAACTGTATTATTTCCTTGGGTTTATATGAGGGGTGTTAAAGTCAAATTGGCACTTGTGATGATATTTCTCATGAATAAAGCCATAAAAGTGATTGACTTTTACAGGAGACTTTAAACACAGTATGGTGATGAGACTCTTAGCTGCAGTAAAACATTCAAATGCTGCAATTTTCTTAAAGAAAGCCGTACGTCCGTGAATGATAATCCCAGCTGAGGAGGTTTGGAACCTATTGCAGTCATTCCCTTGAACATTCAGAGAGTGGAACAGCTGATCCTTAAAAAATATGGATAAATTGTTGGCAACTTGCAGATGAGATGCATTTGTCTGTGGGAACAGCAACACCATTTGCACATTGCAGAAACTTGGCTGGAAGTTATTGTCACATCCTCATACAGTCCTGACCTCGCTCAAAGCCATTTCCACATGTTTGACCCATTAAAGGGGAGTACACAGGAGACCAGCATTTCAGCATGTTATCATGACTCCATCATCCTGAAAAAAAAAACTTTCTACCTTGAATTCTACCTTTCTATCTTGATCCAAGCACTTGTGAAACACTGGGAATGTATCCGGGGATTATATAGAGAAATAAAGGTAATTTCTACTCTCTCATCTATGTTCTGTTATTCTGTGCAATCAAAAGTCCTGGTTTGACCTGAACACCCCTCATACTGTACATGTACTTTTCACAATTACAATACAATCAAATCTAATCTGGTCTAATCTGAAGTATCTAAAACATGTCCGGCAAAGTTTGATTTTCTTATGATTTGATCAATTCTTTGGATGGTTGTGTACCTTATTGTAAGCGACAAGCATAATCAATTCATTTAATCAGATTCAAAATGACAAAATGTCTGTGGTGTTCACTTAATCTTCAAATCAGACAAGAGTGCTTTAGACTCAGTACAGTTGAAAGCAGATAATACTGTGCTTGATGCTTCCATGACAATTAAGTGACATGACATAAAAGTTTCTCAGTAACATAGAACTAACAGTATTTAACGCTGATGTTGAATAAAGTTCTGACAAGGATCAAGAGTGCTACTGTACCTCAGCTGGAACCAAGACCTATGTATATATTTTTTGTCAGTTACATGTACTGTACATTTTCATAAGTATAGTCGGTTATAAATGTACAGGGTAGAGGCCACATCTTTAAATGCAATGTTCTCGTTTTTTAGGGTAAACAGGCTCACAAAGTAGTGACAATGAGTTCTTAGGGTTCACTTTAACAAAGTTATAATAATAATTTAGAAAATATAGGGAAAAAAGAGATGCAAACCGCAAGCCCAGTGTGATTCCCCCAAGAGTATAATACACTGAGTCTTTGATAGGATAATTACTGCAGTGATTAATATGTTTCAGCTGGCGACCTTTTTAAAAAAAAAAATTTTATTACCCTA
Source organism: Channallabes apus (assembly GCA_030522415.1). Taxonomy (NCBI): domain Eukaryota; kingdom Metazoa; phylum Chordata; class Actinopteri; order Siluriformes; family Clariidae; genus Channallabes; species Channallabes apus. The sequence continues at coordinate 18,905,700 of CM060109.1, forward strand.
ACTGCCACTGACGCAGTGATTATCTTCTCATTTCTTAAACAACAATGTTAGAAGTGGGGAAAAAAAACATGAAACTTTGGAGACCTTTCACCTCCATGCTCCAGGTTCGATTCCTGCCTCTGTGTGCATTGAGTTTGCATGTTCTCCCATTGCTTGGTGGTTTCTTCTGGGTACCCCAATTTCCTCCCACAGTCCAAAGACATGCAGATTAGGCAGTTTGCTGTTACCAAATTGGCCATCGTGTGCGTGTGTGTGTGCGTGTGTGTGTGTGTGTGTGCGTGTGTGTGTGTGTGTGGACTGCCACTGTCACACACACCCGCGCTGCGACTGGCACTAGGACCCGGAAGTAAGACGGTCGCAAACCAGGAAGTATAAGAGGAGTAAACAAATGACAGCTCTTCGCTCTGTCATTGAGTTCGCCCATGTTGGTTCAGGTCGTTTCTCTGCCAAATCGTGAGTACTCACTTTCTTGGGTTATCTTTCTGATTCGAGTGTGTGTTTATAGTGAGTTAAATTTGTGTTTTTCCCTTGCTCCGCTTTTGTGAGAGTAAATTGAGAGTAAATCCTTAGACTAAATTGCGCGGTTATCCTGCCTACTCGCTTGCTTCCGCGTTTGGGTTTACCATCCACGCTACAAAGGGCTAACCACTAAAGCTACGTCTTCTGGTCCACGCAGGTTAGTTCTGACAGCCACCCTGTCCAGGGTGTACTTCATCTCGTGCCCTTTGTCTCCTGATATAGGCTTCAGTCACTCTGTGACCCTGTATAAAAGATAAAGTGGTATAGATGATAAGTGAGTAAAAATTAGGTGTAATTAGTGAGTAAAAATTAGTGAGTAAAAAAAAAAATATATATATATATATATATATAAGAACTGTCCAACGCATTATTAAAAGATGTGTGGTAATAAGAAAACCATTTGTTAGTGAGACTAATCAGAAAACAGGCTTCAGTTTGTGACGGAAGTCAAGATTAAACTTAAGAGCAATTGAAAGAGGTCATGTGGTCTGATGAGAACAGACTGACCCTATCCCAGGGTGACTGGTTCCCTTTAGGGTAAGAAGGGAAGCACATGAGCCCATCATACTGTACATACTGTAGTGCCTACTGTACAAGCCTTTGGAGGCAGTGTTGTGATCTGGGATTAGTTCAATTGATCAGTTGTAGACTATGCCATGCATGCAATTTTCTTTCCCGATCACACAAGAATATTCCGGGACATCAAGATTCACGATGCTCAGATTGTGAAAGAGAGGTTCATATGGAGTCATTTTCACACAGCAATTGCTCACTTTTAAAAGTCTTTAGGAGGCATTGGAGAAGGAATGGTTTGACACTCCTATCAACAATACAAGATCTTGGGCCATAATTTAGGCAACTCTGGAAGGAAATCAATGTTACAAGAAAGAATAAGGTTGTTGAAACAATGCTATGGCAGATGCACACCATAATCAAATCTAAAATCAATATACATGGAAATATGCATGGAAATGTTTACTTTTTATCTTGATGATGCCATCTGTTGTCATATAAGAGGTCATTACTCAGTGGTACAGTATTTACCATTCTCCCCTGTCTGTCCATCAATATAAGCAAATAGCAAACAACCACATGTTGAGGAGTCCTTATTGTTTATGCCAACTATTTTCAGCCATATTTTAAGCCTCCTTTACTGACCATTTTAAAGAAAGTTTTTTTCACCCATCTTATTCCCTTTCCCTGTTGTGAGAAGTTAAGTGAAGTACATTAACTTGAGTCTCGTTCTTACAGTAAGTCAGTAGGTCATTTCAGAGGCATAAGGTATTGTAAGTGTTACAACAATGGAAAAATCATACAACAATGAGTTGACATATAGAAAAGAAAATATATGGTTGATATGTAAGTATTTGTAAAAGCAAGTACTTTAAGACAAAACCTGACTGTGCAACTTTCACTTGTATCAGTGTATGATTTGACCAGTAGTACTGTATCATACTTTTACTTAAGTAATGGAGTTGTGTTTTTTTGTCCACCTCTATTGCTAGGAAAGGACAAACTAGTATGGGATAACCAGTAATGACTAAATTGGAAAGAAAATTATATGATGTAAAAAATAATAATAATAAAGAAAGAATACTTATATTAACCTCCTGGAACCTGGACCCCACTGTTTTTCTTTTCTAGCATCTGACAGTTATGAATTTTATCGATGCAAGTTAATCAACCTTTTTTTCCATTCCAGCTTGGATTTAAAATGCTTCTTTTGAATCACAATTTAAAAGCAATGTACAAACATTTTTATTGCATATTATTACTTTTGTCAGTTTGTTCAGGGCATTGGTGGCTCAGTGGTACAGTATGCGGTGGTATGTTATTTTTTGCCTGTCACGCGGAAGGCTTGGGTTCGATTCCCAGCCAGTGCTCACTGGATGCAGTGCCGGCCCCAAGCTCAGATCAAACTGGAAGGTTGCATCAGGAAAGGCATCCAGAATAAAACCTGTGCCAAGCTTGTGTGCGAATCAGATGATCCGCTTTGGTAGCACCTGAAAGAACATTATTGCATTATTACTTTTGTCACTTTCAAGTTATTTTAGTTATCTCAAAAGATTAAAATGTAATTAATTGACTTCCAGATTTTATCCTTCTTTCCCCAGCTCTCAAGGTTGCCAAGTAAGCTCAAAAGTTGCAGTGCAATACCGTAACAGGCTTCCATTGCACAGTGCTGGATGCTGTCCAGTCAGTCTATCAGGATCCAGACACTGCGATGTGGTAGTGTCCTGTCCCTCTTGCAGAGTCACACGTCCTGTTTCTGCCGCTGTGACATGATTAATGGTCCCAGTGGAAAGAGGAGGTGTGGAACACTTTGACATTTGCTCTTGCTGCATCCTCTGAGCTGAAATCGCCTGGCAGGGTCACAATGACAATGAAGTGTGTATGTGTGTGGGCTGCAGGTGTTTCTTGCTTCATGTGTAAGGGGAAAAGGGATTGGCTGTACTCCATGTGAGGATTTTCTTACGTGTATTAGAAAAATTGTGATTGAGCTACAGTATACAGCAGGCCTAGTTAGGATTTTAATCAGTATGATCATCTATTTGTTTAAAACATTCCTTTGCTTAACAGTAAGATGTCACCTTTGTCATGGGGTGAAATTGCATTTTTTTTTTAGTATTCTTACTACTACTCATTGAAAAGGCATTTACATGGGGTGTTAAAGTCAAACTGGGACTTTTGATTGTGCAGAATAAATGAACACAATTTAAAAACTCCCTTTATTTCTCTATATAAGCCTCTGCTAAAATAATAAACTTATCCCAGCATTTCACTAGTGTTTGGTGTTTGGATACCATCAAGGTAGAACGTTTTTTTCTTCTTCTTTTTTTTCAGTACACTGGAGCCTTGATCGGATTACCTGCTTCATGTCCAAAACACCGGCCTCCCAGGAACTTATTTAATGGCCCAAACATGTGGAAAAGGTTTAAACCAAGGCCGGATGTACTGTACAGGGATGTGGCAATAACTGCCCACCAAGTTTATGTACTGTGCAAGTGGTGTTGGTGAATGATTGTGTGCACAGATCCAACAGACAAATGAGTCTCTTTTGCAAGTTGGCAACAAGACACCCATCAAATTTCCACCTCGGCTGGGATCATCATTTACGGATTTACAAGCTCCTTTAAAACATTTGCAACATTTTTTTTGCAGCTAAGGGTGATTTCACACCTACAGACTTTAGTCTATTTCAATTAACCTGTAGTTTTCCTCTCTTAACCCTTAGGAGTCTGAGGGTGTTTTGGAGTCCTGAAGAGATTCTGACATGTCCTGACGTTTGTGTATTTTTCAGTTACTTATGAACATATAAATGTCTACAGTCTGATAACATTTTATTCAGCACGAACTAGGTAACAATAATATATGAGCAGCATGTATGTACAAGTTTGTATGTTGGAGAAAAAAACAGTTATGTGTGATTTTTGAAAACAACAAAAAAATAAGTCACTGAAATAAGACCACAAAAAACATTCATGACATTTGTGTACAAGACTTTTGTGACCTGGATCTTGTAGTGTAGAGGTTTTCCTTCAAAATGATGTGACAATCATCTCTCTCACTCATTTACAGAAAACAATACATTCATTTAAATTTTCTAAGACACTTTTTGTTTAGAAAGGCCTATATGCGAAGAGGCGTGAACGATCATGAATAATGCTGATATTCACACCAGAGAAGACAAAGACTCGCATAATGAGCTGTATAATTACCCCTTTCAGTCAGGTATGGGACAGAGAAAAGAGTTACACAGTCTTCTTCTGAGGTAAATGTAAACTATTCCTCACTGTCCAGAACATTCTGCAGCGCGCACCATCTTCCAAACGTGCAGAAAAACTCACTGAATCTGTGTGTAAACTCTGTGTTCAAGCCTGTGTGTGTGTGTTTTCGTGCCGTTGCCCGGGGGGCGTGGCCTTGTACGTAGATTTCCCCGTGACTGATTTCCGTGTGAATGGCGTGTGGGCGTGTCCTGCCTCGGGTCATTAGCAGATAATGAAGTGCGACAGAAATTCAGTACCTCTCCTTGGTTTCATACGGATTACATAAACTGAGAATATTTGTTTTCAATGTGACTTGCATCATTTAAAGCTTTCTATAGATATATTTCTCATGTCTGTGAGTGCAGTATTCGCGGAGTTTCAGTTCATTTTAGTGATGTGTTTCAAAAAGATTTTTGCGGAGACTGAGACGGCTGAAAGCGCACCCTGTTTATTTTCATTATTTTACAAAAGCACAATGTTTTGTGGATATTGTGAGTATACATGAATAAAAGTAGACCCTTTGCAGATTCAAATGATGTACTACACTTATGTGTATGATCAAACATGACGGAGCATTTTAAGTTCTTTTCATGGTTACCAGAAAGAAAATGCACTTTTTGCCGCCGACGGCAAGTCAGACTCCTAAGGGTTAATGTGGTTCACATTTGGGTGTGGACCAAACCCACCACACCAAGAGCAACATAAGAGGTGGTCTCAATCCAAATCATCTGAAGAGTCTTCCTGGTGAGAATATCTTCTGCTGATGATCACATCATGGTTTAGTAGCATTATTGGATGCCACCTCCTGTATCGTCTTGAAATGCACCTTCAGCCACTAGTGTGCATGAGCACTTTGTTTTCCAGACACAGCTGTGCTTCATTATTTAAGCTGACCAATTTGTGCAAAGTGATAAATTCAAGCAATGCAATGAACAATAACCAGGGCAACCTGCGTAGGTTAACCTCGATCATAAAATTGTCTCTCCCATATCATAATAACATCCAGTCACACAATGTAGACCAAACACACGATTTTCTTCACATCTGACCAATAAGCCGAGAGGACATTCTCGTTTGTTTTTAAAGTGAAGTATTTTGGTATGCTTCGATTTTTCTCTACCAAACCAAGGGGGAAAAGGGGAAACTTTATACTGTAAACTCCTCAATGGATTCAGAGCAGAACTAACAAACTAAGGTGTAAAGGAACCCTAAGAGGCTCATTACCCTATTGTGCTTGAAGTCTTCTGTAAAAGTTAATTGGTTTTACACCTTTAGTCACAGAAAAAAAACATCTCAGTTTGACCTCAGCACCCCCTGTATATCCTAAAAACATGAATTTCGAAGTGATGATGATACATCAAACTGTCAGACCGTAGACAGTAGCACTGGTCTTACTATTGTTTTTTGCTTTGTGTAACATTGCCCAAGAAACGTTTACTTGTATCCAAGGGCAGGGTTGTATAGTATGTAACTGAGACATGATGTGAGACTTTTGATGTTAAATTTAATATTAAATAACTACAAGAGTGTGACTTCCTTATAGAAAAGTTCAGTGTTGACTTTCAATGTTAGTTAAAGCATCCTAAAGGGGTTCTTCATGAAACACATTCAACCAGAGGTGGGTAGAGTAGCCAAAAAATTGTACTCAAGCAAGAGTAGCTGTACTTCAAAATCATGTACCTCAAGTAGAAGTAAAAAGTTGTCATCCAAAATGTTACTCAAGTAAGAGTAAAAAGGTATTTGGTGAAAAGAATACTCAAGTACTGAGTAACTGTTTTATTGTAATGCCCAGTTAATATATATTTTTAGAAATGATATGAGCAGCCAGACAAAATGAAATTATGTACAAATTCTGACATTTCCAAATAATGAAATAAATGTAATAAATAAATGAATAAAACTAAATATCTTAACAAAATAGCAAATTAAGGGACAAGAAATGAATTTCCTAATCTCAACATAAAGCTTTTGAAATAAATACCTACTGTAGATAACATACTGTATGCATGTTTGAACAGTGTAAACTATTCCCAGTGTAAGATACTGTAGACTGTACTGTATATTCAGTTGCCCTCCAAATCGCTCAGCAGATAGAAAATAACATTAGAACATGTACAAGAGATCTCAGTTTACCATAAACTGTGTACAGTAGACCAAATGTAAGAAAATATTTTTTAGCCTCAAGCTTATTTGCAAATTATATATGCTAATATTGGAATATTGCAGCTAAACGAACTGCGACATGTTTCCTTTGCTGTCTATCACTGCTGAAGTTTTTTATTTTTCCCCTCTTTTTGTGTCTTTGTTTGTGTGTCATCATGTGACTACATCTGGTTATTGCAATTGTGGCGGATTGGTCAAACGGAGTCATATGATTATTGTTGCTACATCTGATTGGTGAAATGCGGTCATGTGGTAAATCCCCAATTCGGCATTTCTCTGGCAAAAATAAAGAATATCTAATGTGTGAAATATATGGTTAGAAAACTTACGAGTCGAGTGTAGCCGAACGTAGCTTAGTAAAGTAAGAGTAAAGTTTCTACTGTATAAAGTTTTACCCCCCTCCCACCACCTCACCCCCTTTGGTCTGTGTATCTGTGATTATTTTATATTTTTTCCCTTTTAAGCTTTAGTTTATTTATTTATTTCCCCCCATAAGGCTACTATCATTCTTTTGATGCTGATAGGAAACAATGTTCCATTACACTCAGTAATGATTGGTAAAGTTGCATGACATCATTTCTTAATGTCTATGCTGAGTAGTAAATAGGTAAACGCAAACTTTCCAGCTAGCTGAGTGTACACAGGTTCTGATAACGTGTCTTATCTTAAGCTATGAATATAATGCATGTGACTTCAGAATTCAGGCGTTTGGCCTGTATACCATGTGTTTAACTAAGGCTGTGAGCGTGTCGTTTAAAGAGATGAGAAGCAGGGTGAGAATTCGGATGATCTAATAAGTATCCCTTCATAGAATGATGGCAAATCGGATAATATTGGCTCCATATGTTTTACGTCATGCGTGTCTTTGTCTTTATTGCCTCTTCCTCTCTCTTTTGTCTTTTAAAATATGATCTGGATTCCAGCTTGCACAGATGTAATACGCCTACCTATGGAGATGGTCACATGGAAGGTGCATAAAGTTCGCTTAAAATATTTTAATATTTTATAACATAAGTTCATGGCTACTGAACAGTATACAGTAAAATGTACAGAATAATGCAGAATATAATGTCTAATGCATTAAAAAAAATTCATTCTGATTCAAAGCTAATTAGTTTACATCCTTCCTCAGGTTCTCTCTGTCTCTCTCTCTCTCTCTCTCTCTCTCTCACTCACACACACACACACACACACACACACACACACACACACACTGACACATGCACGCACACACAAATATGAACTTTCGCACTTCAGATGCAAATGGTTGGTGCCACTGATTTCTCGGCATTGTTCACAGTCTTTATAACCAGCCCCCCCACTCGCCGTTGCCATGCCAACTAATTATTATTTCTACTGCACAGTTGAACTTGGCAGTGAAGTCTTTATAGCAGCCAGCCTTAAGAAGCAGCCACTGACGATCTGTACAAGGAGCTCTTTTACTAATTACAGTTGTTCATTATATTTCCAAAGGATAATGTATGCATAATGCTTTTCTCTTAGTCTGTTAACTCATTTGCCTTATTGTTCTGTATGGATGTAAGTTTCTCTGTGTATACAAATCATCCATAAAAATCTAGTCTTTTCACTAAAACCATACTGATGTAGATTCTGTTTCATGTATGTGTTTGCTCACCTTCTTTAGGAGTAATTTTTATAATAACCTAGAATACATTTACAAATCCTTCTGTTAAAACAATACAAGAAATATTCAAGTCAAACTGGGACTTGCGATGACATTTCTCTTGAATTGAAGGCATAATATTGGCATATGTTTAAAAAAAAAAAAATGGCCATATGTTCATGAATGATGTAATAATTTCCGCGACCATTTATCTAATGGGAAATTTGACCAATAACTTGTTGCCAGCTTGTGGAAGAGACACAGCTGTCTGTGAACTGTGAAATCATTCACCCACACCACTTGCACATTACAGGAACTCAGCTGCAGGTGATGGCCACATGTAGAGGCCCGACATTGCACTAAGCCATTTCTACATGTTCAGGCCACTGACAAAGTTCCAGGGTGGCCAGCATTTTAGATGTAAAGCAGGCAGTCAGATCATGGTTCTGGCATCTTTCTACTTTGATGGTACCTACTGTAAGCACTACTGAAACGTTGGGATAATCGCCTTAGTGTAGCTGGGGTTTATACAGAGAAATAAAGGATGTTTTTGCCCTCATCACATTGTTCTCTTACAGTATCCTGTGCAATCAAAAGTCCCGGTTTGATTTGAACACTCTTCATATTATGTACATATACATTCACATTAATTACTGTATATTCTGCATGAATTATGTACTTGTGTACATGGCTTGATGTTACAGAAGTCTTTAATATTGCATTCATATCATTTTTGAGATTTTATTTGTGATTAAAGCACTTTCTGTGTTGACACCAAGATATAAATTTTAGCCATCTACAAACACACTGCTTAAGGGACCAGGCTACCAGGTCTAGCGAATGTGGTGTGTGTGCGCCTTTGGACAGAGCAGGCACATGAGACCTCATAAATCTTAGGTCAAGTTCTCAGGTCTTTGAAAAGAATAACAGCCATGAGGATAAATCCGCCAGCACTGTCTCAGCTTCTGATACTCTGACAGATCGCTTATTTTTCAGGACTGCACTGGCCAAGCCAAGCTTATGCTGACCTCTCTTTACTCAAGCAGTCTATTTGTGGAACTTCTGAAGGTTAAACCGCACCACAGAGCATACTGTTGCCCACAATGCCCAAGCAAGGCAATGCAGGAAGAGAAGGCGGTGGGGGGGAATGCCTGAAGAACATAGAAAAACAAGAGGGCATGCATATCAGTGAAGCGGGGGTGGCTTGTTTAAACTCGCAAATCAGATGGCTGCAATGTGCTCAAGGATTGTCGTTAATATTTGCTTAACATGTGGGGTCGGAAGATATGACCTCAGGGTTCAACAAGGCCTTGTGGGTGGCTATGGCAAAAAAAAGAGAATTCTTTTCTCCTTTTTTTCCCCCTTTGGCCCATATGTTAAATTGAATCCAGTGTTCGGAATTCCTGTTAAATCATACATGCTCTTTATCAAAAATGCGAAAGCAGATGGCCAGTTCCAGATAAATCTTATCTTGCTCTTTTCACTGGCCAACATTTTACTGACAAATTGACCACATCCTACAAGTCAGATCACGGTTGGTTCCACACTAGTACTGATCTCACACATGGTTGAATAATAATTGATCTAATGATTATTAAAATGCATTTGCTGTAATGGTGGTCAGTATGTGAATGTCTTATTTACTAAAGTTTTTTTTCTTTTCTTTTCTAAATTGCCTTTATAAATCCGGATGTTAACATACAACTTTAGACCACATTACTGTAAATATCCTACTGTACTGTACATGGCACATCATTGCATTCATAAGTAACACAAAAGTATGAAGTCCATGATTAATACAGGCAGCATTTCCTTCTACAGTATGTGTTCCAAATGTTCCAGGTCTCTTTTCTTGTTCTATCCATTATCAGTAATATAACCACATATCCATCAAACAGAACTCAGGAACAAAGGAACAAAAATAATTACTCAATTAATTGATGACACAAAGAAACCTGGTTCTAGATTTTTTTTTCTCTTTTTTTGCTTTGTTCTAGAAGTAGAAAAAAATGCCAAAGTGACAACATTCCAATTATATTTTCAATAAACAAATAAACTAGTTACTTAATTAATAAATATATAGATTCAAGTCCAATTTTATTGTCAAGTCAGGATTTTTTTTTATTAAAATAAGTCATTTTAAAAGTTTTTTAAAAAGTCAGCATTTTAAATAAAAGATTTAAAATTTTAAAGAAGTACATTTAAATAAGAAACAAAAACCTATATTAACAATACTATAACCATAGCCCACTGCCAAAAAATGGCTTATATTAAGCAAAAATAAATAAAAATAATAAACCTAAGGAGCTATAGCATTTCTGGAATTGAGTTAAGAGCGGTCTAATACAGTAATACTAATACTAGTAATACTAATACTAATACAGTCCTTAAAACCTGTAAGGATAGTGGTCAACTGAAAAAAAAAATGCTTTGTGAATTGTCGTAAAACATTATACAGTAGATGCTATGTTTAATAGAAAAAAGTAAGAGCATTTCCACACTTACAAAGTGACTATAACTTACTAGCCATAAGAGCACCACTTGTTAGTAAAACTAATCTGACTTTGGTGTGTAATTACGGTTTTGAATGAAATGGAACCGATCACATGCCACTGTACTCTAAATATTACTTCTTAATAAATTTTGGTAATATTTGTCATTATAGAATTTGGGGTACATTTTTTTAATCTAAAAATAAATTAATTAATAAAAATAAATAAATAAACAATGTTCTTTCTCAACAGAACCAATTGTGGTTTAAAAGGGAAAAATTCCTTAAGTACAGTGTATCCACTAGCTGCAAAGCCTAAACATTAACTTTTCTTTTTGTTTTTTTCCATACTGGGTAAAATTGTTGACAGTTTCCTTATTTTGATAATATCTGTGATAAGACTTGCTTGAGTGACCACTTCTCATTCCATTAACAGTTTAACATTGCATTTGTACAAATCATTTAATTAAAATCATAAAAATATGTAAAACATAAGTCTATGTAACCGTTGACAATCAATTAATACACTCAATGACAATACGCTGTCATAGACTGACTTTTTTTTTTTTTTAAAGAGAGAACACTGTATGTCAGAGAGACAAATGACATTATGAGATGCTGGTCTCTCAGCATTGCGACAAATCATTTTTTATTTACTCTATAGAGTTCTGTTAGTACTGTAACTCACTTGAACCAAAAGTGGACATTGTAACAAAAAAAGGTTCAGTTTGGCAACATTATGACAATTGAGTAAATATACTCATCTCTAAACAACATGAACTCACCTGAAATTATAGAATGACTCACTAACCTAGGCATTAAAATAGATTTATATCCTGAAACTATGTCCTGGTGTCATTTTATAAACTGATGAATATACGGTAACTTTAGCTTAATTTGTCTTAAAAGTTGTTGAATTGAACATCATAACAATTTGTCATCAGGATCCATACTAAATAAGGTTTTTTTTGTAAAGCGAAATATTCCATGTAATCAGTGAGAACCTCTGGTTATTATTTTTTTTAAATAGCCACGCTTCCCATTCAAATACATTTCCAGCCAATAAAAAGTCCCCATTTCAGAAGGGTCAAATTATTGGCCTCCATCAAGCCCCGAAAGCAATTAAGGAGATTTACAGTACAGTAGAATTACTGGAATTGGGTTATGAGCTGTCCAACACATTACTTAAACATATAAGGACTCTGCTAAACCTTTAACATTTTGGAAAAAAATCTGGTCCGAAAAAAAATTATGAATAGAAATCACTTAAAAGCTTAGTAAATATAAGAGGTAAAAAAAAAAATTACAGTAGAAATCACAGCTGTGTTTGCACATGCACAATGTGACAAGAACCCACAGGATTGCTTTTAAACAGCTGTGTAACCATAAGAAAACCACTTGTTAGTTAGCCTAAATCAGAAAAAACACACAAAAAAAATATTATAGGGATCATAAAAATCCCGAACTTTAGAGCCATAAAAAAGGTCATGTGGTCATATTTTTATCTGTTAATATTCATTACTTTTAAAAAAATACATTGATAATTTAGTTAAATAAACACACATACAGTAGTAAGTGGATATTTCATGACATCAGATTTATTCTGTAGAAAAATCTAACCTCTGACCAATTTTACTGCACATCAGGGTCATATTTTATCCACTGGATGCCATTCAGGAAATGGCAATGAAAATATACTGCTTTACATAAAGGTTGCTTTTGGTAGCATTTAATGCCTGGCATGGCTATGTGTGCATTTACACATCTACTGTATAGGATATCTAAAATCACTTTTATTATGAAAGTGATTTTTTTTCCCTGTGTTGACATTGTAATGTTTAATATTTTAATGCTGAAACTCAATCTTAATTTCTACTGGTGTAAGGTGAGGTAAGGTACAATGTCATGAGCTGGTATTACAGCATCAGACAGATTGTACTGTGGATAATTAGGTAGGAGAAAGGTATGGTACTGTACATTCTTTCATTTTTTTTTCTTTGTTGTCAATGGAATTATTATATCACCTAAGGAGCCCACTTTGGAATGATATCACTGTTATACAAATTATGAATTGAAAGTAAATTATAAATAAATGAGAAAAAAATAACATTTTAAGTGCATTTTAACATGTTATAAGCATCTTAATCTTATTTGAATCTCTTAATGCTATTAGCATTAATGTTAGTTAAACCAAAACCTAATTACTCAAATAAGAGCAAACTGCATCCAGTGTCAGCAAAAACCCTTCTAAACAACAACAAAGTTCGTGAGTAACACATTTTAATGCATGTTTTCTTAGATTGAATGTTGAAAAAATATTTTACAAAAATTCATTATCCTTTTTATGAGTTACAAGGGAAAATGTCATGTTTTTACTGCCCATGTCTAGAGCCTGAGATAGTGAGGCAGGTTATTGCACTCCATGCTCTGCCAATGTGCTGCATTGTTCCCTATTTCTGTGGGGGGAGCTAATTAGACAGGCTTGATGCTTGAAGTAGACTGAAATAAGTCCACATTCTGTGTTTCCTCTGCCTGTGGCCATCTCCAGAGCCTCTTCATATTGATTATGATGCGTGGCTTATTGTTCCAGTGCTCTGTCTAATTGGGCTCTTCATTTGCCATGATAAACAATCAAATCGAGACCAGATGATGAAAAGACTGAGTGCGTCTGTCTGTCCAGTAGTTTGGGTTTGAGATGGAGTGGATATAATTATGTTATGTTTGTCAGGGTTTTGTGTATGCTAATAGTCCTGGCTTGGTTTATATTGTAGGTCATAAAGCACGGTATACTGTAGATGCATTCATACAAGTACACAGTCTGTGAAGAAAACAAGTTGTTATTGATAAGTTGCTCTTTCTGTTCACAAATGGAATAGTGCAAAGTGGCAGTCCATTACTGTGTGTGTGTGAGTGTGAGTGACATTTACTGAAATTGCATTTAAGAGTAAGAAGAAGGTAAAAAAAATACCCCCCCTCTCTATATTTTAGTCTAACAAAAATGTCTCATATGAATGTTACTTTCTCTTAAATTACAAGTATTCTATCTTCCTCATTTCTGATGAAATCCAATGTAACCTTAGTTTTCAGCAGCCGTGGCAGCTGTGGTCATTGGAAAAGTGGAGTGTTCTGTTTCCTCTCGGTTACCAAAGCAGCCTTAATGTCTATCCGGAACACATAATGTGGATGCATTTTACATTACCTGAGGCCATTACACAGCTTTGGTTTAGGGGTGACTAATGTGCATAATTATCACTGGCAATTTAGTGAAACTGTTCTATGATGTTTTGAAGTGTTACAGTACATTCAAAACACTGAAATATATATGCATCAGCTAATATACAATATCAGAGGCAAAGTGTTATATGTACAGTGGGAGCCACGTCAAACAGCCGCCTGGAGGATGTCAGGTCCATGACAGGACCGCGCACGGAATGTGATCCCCCGCGATGACGCAGTTTACGATGCCCCGCCCCATAAACGCCCCCATGCACTTTCTAAAAAGATGGTTGCAATGCTGTATAATCCCGCCAGATGGAGCATTGACTGCTTTAGTTAACTGCAATGTCCAAGCAGCCTACACTATATTCAGTATATAACATAACTTACGTCAACATAGTTTCATAAATAGATAATGTGGTAAAAAAATGAGTTAATAAAAAACGATTAATAAAACAGATTTAAATCACTCAATACACAAGCCATGATGCTTATGCTATTTTTAATTAATTAATTAATTAAAACTGCTTATTGCAATATTTTTCTCGACATCCATAACAATCCTTAAAGACATGGTGACATCTGTAATTTATCTATACCGGTCGTTGTTGTCACGAACAAACCGGGATGAGCAGATAGCTTTAGCAGTTAGCCCTGTAGCATGAATGGTAAACCCAAATGCGGATAAACACGAGCGGGCAGGATAATCACGTGATTTGCTATAAGGACTCTCACACCCAATGAGCAAAGGAAAGACACAATCTAACCCTAGTCCTATAAACACACACTCAGTCTGAAAAGATAGCCAAGAAAGTGAGTACTCACAGATACGGGAACGATTCCGAAAAGACCTGGGCATAACTCAATGACAGAGCGACGTGCGGCGCCATCTTGTTTCCTTTTATGCTTTCAGGTTCGCGACCGTCTTACTTCCGGGTCCTAATGCCGGTCGCGGCTGAGTGTGCATGACAGTACCCCCCCCGTCCAGGACCGACTCCGGACGGTCCAGGGGTGGAGGATACCCGGTGACGGTAGTCCTTAATGAGCCCGGAGTCGAGGATGAAGCAAGCTGGAACCCAGGACCGCTCCTCGGGGCCGTAGCCCTCCCAGTCGACCAGATACTGGGTGCCCCTGCCCCGAGGGCGCGAGTCGAGGATCCGTCGCACGGTGTAGGCGGGACCGCCGTCAATGATTCGGGGAGGAGGAGCAGGGGGGGTGGGTGGAACCATGGCTGAGGTGGTGAATGGTTTTAGCTGTGAGGTGTGGAAGACAGGGTGGATCCGGAGCGCCGCAGGCAGCTGGAGCCGGTAGGTGACAGGGTTGATCCTGAGGGTGATGCGGTATGGCCCGATGAACCTTGGTGATAATTTTTTTGACTCTGTGTGCAGGTGGAGGTTTTTGGTTGATAACCACACTTTGTCACCTACGTGGTACAATCGTCCCGGGGGGTGCCGGCGGCGGTGTTGGGCCACATAGTTGGCGTTGGTGTGTCGGATGGCTAGGTTGGCTTGGTGCCATAGCCGCCGGCACCGGCGAACCAACTGTTGGGCCGATGGTACGTCAACCTCCGGTTCCTGGTGGGTGAACATCGGAGGCTGGAAACCATAGCACACCTCAAATGGGCTCAGGTTGGTGGCTGAGGAGACATGGAGGTTGTGAGATAACTCGGCCCACTTGAGGTAGCGGGCCCAGGAGCGCTGGCGGTCCGACACAAAACATCTTAGGTAGCGCTCCAGCTGTTGGTTGGCTAGCTCCGTCTGACCGTTCGTCTGAGGGTGGTAGCCAGAAGACAAACTGCAGGACGAATCGATCAGACGGCAGAAGGCCTTCCAGAACCAGGCGGTGAACTGGGGACCTCTGTCCGAGACGATGTCCTTTGGGAACCCATGCAATCGGACTACGTGTTCCAAAATCAGCTCGGCTGTCTCTTTCGCTGACGGGAGTCCGGCGAGGGCCGCCAGGTGCACTGCCTTGGAGAAGCGGTCCACAATGGTCAGGATGACGTCTTTTCCATCTGAATCCGGCAGGCCCGTGATGAAGTCTACGGCAATGTGGGACCAGGGTCGACGGGGAACTGGAAGTGGTTGGAGTTCCCCTGGAGTTGGTTGATTATTGTCCTTCGCCCTGGCGCACATTGGGCATGCCCGAACGAACTCGATTATCTCCCTCCTCATTGAGGGCCACCAGAAGGCCCGGCCGATGAAGGTGGTGGTTCTCCGGCTTCCTTGGTGTCCTGTGACGGGTGACGAATGGCCCCACTGGAGGACCTCAGATCGGAGTCGTTCGGGGACGAAGAGCCGTCCGGGCGGCACACCTGCCAGTGCTGGGTCCCTAGTCAGTGCCTGGCGGACCCTCGTTTCCAGGTTCCACTGCAGGGGTGCGATGATGCGGGTGGGTGGAAGGACAGGCACGGGGTCCGCCCGGGGCGTCTCTCGCTCGTATTGCCAGGAGAGGGCGTCAGCCTTGGTGTTCTTCGACCCCGGGCGGTACGAGAGGTGGAAATTGAATTGTTCGAAGAACAGTGCCCACCGTGCCTGTCGTGGGTTCAACTGCCTCAGACTGCGGATGGTGATCAGGTTTTGGTGATCCGTCCAGACGATGAATGGCTCACTGGCGCCCTGGATCCAGTGACGCCACTCCTCCAAGGCCCACTTTATGCCCAGCTGTTCGCGGTCCCCTACACCGTATCGCTGCTGAGTGGGGTTAAACTTTTTGGAGTAGAAGCCACATGGGTGCAGCTTCTGGTCTGGACCTCATTGGGAGAGAACAGCGCCGGCGCCCACCTCCGACGCGTCCACCTCCACAACGAACGGTTGGCTGGCATCTGGATGAAGCAGGATGGGTGCGGTGGTGAACAGATGACAGAGTCGGTGAAAAGCTGAGATGGCGGTAGGGTCGAGTTGGAAGCAATGGTTGGAGAGCCTGGTAAGTGCAGTGAGCGGTGCTGCAACTGTACTGTAGCCCCAGATAAAGCGACGATAAAAGTTCGCAAACCCGAGAAAGCGTTGGAGCTGTTTGAGTGTCCTGGGTAGGGGCCAGTGACGTACAACCTCCAGCTTCTGCGGGTCCATGACCACACCCTGGGGCGAGATGACAAAACCCAGGAACATGGTGGAGTGCTCGTGAAAAGCACACTTTTCCAGCTTACAGTACAGCTGGTGGGCGAGCAATCTCTTAAGGACAGCTCGAACATGTTTGGTGTGTTCAGCGGGGGTACGTGAATAAATTAAAATGTCATCCAGGTAGACAAACACCCATCGGCCTAGCATGTCCCTGAGGACATCGTTGATGAAGGCTTGGAAGGCCGAGGGTGCGTTGCAGAGACCAAATGGGATGACCAGGCTCTCATAGTGTCCGGTAGGGGTGATGAAGGCTGTCTTCAACTCATCACCCTCTCTGATGCGTACCAAGTTGTAGGCGCTCCGGAGGTCCAACTTAGTGAACATGGTGGCACCAGAGAGGGCGTCCAGGGCTGAGTTGGTGAGAGGCAGAGGGTGACAATTCAAATTCAAATTCAAATTTTATTCGTCACATACACAGTCATACACAGTACGATATGCAGTGAAATGCTTACACGACCGCCAGTGACCTTAAAAAGAGAATTAAATCTTACAGTAAGGAATAAATATGAATAAAGAAATAGGAAAATTTTAACTTAACTAGAATAAAAATAGAAATAAAAAATAAAAGTATACTGTACATAAAATAGAAATAGAGATATACTGTACAATAGAGATTTTCTTTTAAAATTTAAATTTGGTGGAGGATGTATGGTGTGCAAGTAATTTGCATGGAAACATGTGCTAAGGTGCCTTATTAAAGTGACTTTGTGCAGGGGTCCAGAATGTAAACATAAATATGAGTTCCAATGTCAGGGTAGATGTGCATGAAAGTGTCCATAGTGTCCGTTGACGTTAACAGGTTGTATTAGTTCTGTGTTTGTGGTGTGAATGTGGTATGGTTGAGAGACCTTATTGCCTGCGGGAAGAAGCTCCTCCTCAGTCTCTCTGTGTTGGCCTTCAGGGAGCGGAAGCGCTTTCCTGACCGCAACAGAGAGAACAGTCCCTTTTTTGAGATGGCTGAGGTCCTTCACGATCTTCCTGGCCTTGGTCCAGCACCGCTTGGTGTAGATTGAGTGCAGGTCAGGGAGCTTGGTGCGGATGATGCGCTCAGCTGAACGCACCACCCTCTGTAGAGCTCGTCTGTCCTGCATGGTGCTGTTTCCAAACCAGGTCGAGATGTTTCCCGTCAGGATGCTCTCTATGGTGCAGGAGTAGAAATTCCTGAGCACCTTGGAGGGCAGTCTGAAGTCTCTCAAACGTATGAGGTGGTACAGACGCTGCCGGGCCTTTTTCACCACGGTGTTGATGTGACAGGACTATGACAGGTCCTGCGTGATGTGAACACAGAGGTATCTGAAGCTGTCCACTTTCTCCACTGGGCTCTTGTTGATGACGGGGGTCTGGTAGTTCCTCTCCTGCTTTGTACAAAAGTCCACTATCAGCTCCTTTGTCTTACTGACGTTCAGGATGAGATTGTTCCTCTGGCACCAGTTCTCCAGATTCCCAATCTCCTCCAGGTAGGCCGACTCATCGTTGTTCGTGATCAGGCCCACCACGACAGTGTCGTCAGCAAACTTAATGACGGCGGTGGAGTTGGTAGTGGCCACGCAGTCGTAGGTGTATAAAGAGTACAGCAGGGGGCTCAGAACACAACCCTGGGGCGCTCCAGTGCTGAGTGTGAGGGAGGCTGAGACATGACCGCCCATCTTTACTGCCTGTGGTCTGCCAGTTAGGAAGTTGGAGATCCACTGACACATGGGTGAGCTGAGTCCCAGGTGCTCCAGCTTGGTGGTGAGTGTGGAGGGAATTATGGTATTAAATGCAGAGCTGTAGTCGATGAAGAGCATTTCACATAATTTCCCCTCTTAGTGTCCAGGTGGGTGAGAGATGTGTGGAGGAGATTTGAGATTGCATCGTCTGTGGAACAGTTCGGACGATAAGCGAACTGTAGTGGGTCGAGTATGTCCGGTAGTGAAGAGATGATGAAGTCTCTGACCAGGCGTTCAAAGCACTTCATCAATACTGAGGTGAGGGCTACAGGGCGATAGTCATTGAGAGAAGCAGGATGTGGTTTCTTTGGAACAGGAACAATGATGGACTCTTTGAAGCATGTGGGGATCACCGACTGAGATAAAGAGATGTTGAATATCTCAGTGAACACAGGTGCTAGCTGGTCTGCGCAGGCTCTGAGGATACGACCTGAGATGCCGTCTGGTCCTGCTGCTTTCCTGGTGTTCACTCTCTTGAAGGCTCTCCTCACGTCATGCTCGGAGATGATGAGCGCGTTCCCGGTGCTGGCAGTGTCTTCCTGTCTGCAGCCGTTAGCGCCGTTAGCATTAGCGCCGCTAGCATTAGCGCCGTTAGCATTAGCATCGCTAGCGTCTTTAGCTGCAGCATCGAAGCGAGCATAGAATGTGTTGAGCTCGTCTCCCAGAGTCGCGTCCGCGTTCGTCATACCGGATGTTGGTGCTTTATAATCCGTTATTGTTCTCAGTCCCTGCCACAGGCTCCTAGAGTCACTCTGTTGAAGCTGTGACTCTAGTTTTCTCCCGTAGCGCTGCTTCGCCTCTTTCACCGCCTTCCGGACGTTGTATGACGCAGCTTTGTACGGTTCCATGTCCACCGACGCAAGTCCCGTGTTGTAGGCAGCTGTGCGAGATCTCAGAGCGTCGCGGATGGTTTTATCCACCCACGGCTTCTGGTTGGGAAACGTTCTGATAGTCTTTTTCTCTACCGTATCGTCTACCAGCTTTTCAATAAATCCCACAACCGCTTCCGTAAACACTCTGACGTCATCATCGGAGCTGTTTCTGAACATGTCCCAGTCTGCGTCATCGAGTGCGTCCTGTAACGCGGCCACCGATTGGTCCGTCCAGCGCGCGACCTCCCTCTGAGCCGGCACTTCCTGTTTCAGCCTTTGTTTATATTTTGGCATGAGGAAGATGGCGGCGTGGTCGGATTTACCAAACGCTGGACGAGATTGTGCCTTGTAACCGTCTTTGACCGTGGTATAACAGTGGTCCAGTGTCCTTTCGCCCCTAGTGGGGCAGGTGATGTGCTAATAAAAGCTCGGCGCTGCGCGTTTGAGGTTGGCACTATTAAAATCCCCCGCCACAATGAGCGCAGCGTCCCGGTGTTGTGTCTGGTGCTGTGTGAGCGCCTCATGCAGCTCGCATAAGGCAGTGTCAGTGTCTGCTTGTGGAGGTATGTAAACGGCGCTGATTATGACCGATGTGAACTCCCGTGGAAGATAAAATGGACGACACATGATGGACAGTAGTTCCAGGTTTGGTGTGCAGGAGCGTGTAAGAGGAACAACGCTCGCGCTGTTGCACCAGCTGTTGTTCACCATTAAGCACACGCCGCCTCCCCTTGACTTCCCCGAGTCCCTCGTCCTGTCCATGCGATGAACCGAGAAGAACTCGGCTGGCTGTATGGCATGGTCTGGCACCGCTGGGTTCAGCCATGTCTCGGTGAAGCAGAGAAGGTTGCAGTCTCGAATGTCTCTCTGGAACTTTATCCTGGCCCTGAGGTCATCAAGTTTGTTCTCCAGTGACTGGACGTTGGCGAGCAGGATACTAGGCAGAGGTGTGCGGTGTGCACGGGTTCTCAGCTGGTTCCTCACGCCGGCTCGTCTCCCTCAGGTCCGTCGCTTCGCGTGGCGTCCATTGTTCTCCCTCAGGATCTCACTCGGCCAGCTCGGATCCGGAGTTAAAAACGTCGAATTGTGAGTACATTGTATACCAATAGAAACAAGAGTGTCTCTATCATACCTAATGTACTCAATGGTGGTGATTTTGCCGATTTTAAAACTAAGAAAACTAACTTAAAAAACAAAAACAAGGAAAAGGTGGTCGGAGCAGTCGTGACGGCAGCCGAACTCACCGGCGCCATCTTGAGAAATCCAAGGATGGTGATGGATTTCGGATGGTGATCTTATTAAGCCCCCGATAGTCAACACACGGACGAAGTTCGCCCCCTTTCTTCTTTACGAAGAAGAACCCCGCGGCAGCCGGCGAAGGGGAAGGCCTGATGGTGCCATTTCACAGGGCGTTGGCGACATACTCCTCCATAGCCTGGGTCTCGTTGGTAGAGAGGGAGTAGAGATGGCCGCGGTGGGGGCTGGAGCCTGGCTGGAGTTCGATGGCTAGGTCGTAGGGTCGGTGAGGTGGAAGGTGGCTGGCCCGGCGTTTACAGAACACCTCAGCCAGGTCTCGATACGGTGGAGGAATGGCGTGGACGTCGACGTCGGGGGCCTCGGACTCCCCGGAACACGTCCCAGCCTGGGCCTGTAGGCATAGGTCGGTGCAGGTCGGCCCCCATTGAAGGATCCGGTTCTGAGACCAGGAGATGAGTGGGTCGTGCTGTAAGAGCCAGGGATAGCCGAGGATGATGGGTTGAGAGGAGATGGGTGTGAGGTGAAATTGTATGGACTCCTGATGTTGGCCGAGGACGAGAGTGATGGGTGGAGTCTGCTGGATGATGGGGCTGGATGAGAGGGGCCGCCCGTCGACTGAGGTGATTCTCACAGGCTGAGATAACGCCTCAATCTTTACCCCCAATCCTCTGGCGTATGTTGAGTCAATGAAGTTACCCGCGGCACCGGAATCGATGAACGTGGTACTTCTGACCCGTTTGTGGCCAAGGTGGAGGGTTACCTGAACCGTGAGTCGAGTAGCGGCGTTGTCGGTGGTGGCGGAGAGGTGGATGGTACCCGGGGAGTCTCTCCTATCTCTCACCGGGTCTGGGCGTTTCCCGGACGGGACGGGCAGGTGGCTCGGTGGTGCGCTGCTGAGCCGCAATAGGCGCACAGTCCCTCGCGGTAACGTCTCTCGCGTTCCGCCACGGTCAGGGAGGCGCGCCCTAGTTGCATGGGTTCCCCGGCAGGGGGTGGAGATCCGACACGTTCAGGAAAAGCGGTGGTGACGGTGGGTGATGGCCTTGGTGCAGTGTAGGCATAAGTGGATGGTGGCGGCAGGGTTCGGGGTGCTGGCTTCGGACGAGAGAGTAGGCGCTGGTCGATCCGGAGGGCTAGCTGGATTAGCCCCTCCAGTGTGGCTGGGAGCTCTCGTCCGGCTAGCTCGTCTTTGATGCGATTAGCCAGCCCCTCGAAGTAGGACGTCCAGAGGGCTGCGTCTCCCCAGGAGGTCTGGATGGCGAGGGTCCGGAACTCGGCAGTATATTTACTCACGGGCAGTCCTCCCTGCCGCAGGTGGTAGAGCTTTGTGTCGGTCTCCACCTCGCCCGCGGGATGTTCAAAGGTTAGCTTGAGCTGACGGGTGAATTCATTGTAGGAGTGCGCGGTGTCTGTGTCTGCGCGCAGGACTGCCGTGGCCCACTCTGCTGCCTGCCCTGATAGCAACGAGACGAGGAGTGCAATGCGCAGCCCGTCGGTGGAGTACTTGGTGGCATTGAACTCAAACACCAGTTCCAGCGATGTTAAAAACACACTGCATTTCCCATCCGTGCCATCCCATTTATCTGGAAGAGCTAAAAAAAACGTCAGAAGGGGGGGGGGTGCGGCGGGCGGGCGGGCAGCTAGCCAGCCCACCAACCGCCTCCCGGAGGCTCGCGTTCTCCTGCCTAAGCTCCGCGACCTTGCGGCGCAAGGCCACGATGTCTTGGACACTCCGGCGCAGAGAACCGAGCTCCGCGGTTAACGTATTGATGAGCAAAGCATGCTGGTCAACCACATCGCGGAGGCGGGCGTGATCCGCTGGGTTTACTGCTCTCGGCTCTGTCATTCTGTCACGAACAAACCGGGATGAGCAGATAGCTTTAGCAGTTAGCCCTGTAGCGTGAATGGTAAACCCAAACGCGGATAAACACGAGCGGGCAGGATAATCACGCGATTTGCTATAAGGACTCTCACACCCAATGAGCAAAGGAAAGACACAATCTAACCCTAGTCCTATAAACACACACTCAGTCTGAAAAGATAGCCAAGAAAGTGAGTACTCACAGATACGGGAACGATTCCGAAAAGACCTGGGCATAACTCAATGACAGAGCGATGTGCGGCGCCATCTTGTTTCCTTTTATGCTTTCAGGTTCGCGACCATCTTACTTCCGGGTCCTAATGCCGGTCGCGGCTGAGTTTGCATGACAGTTGTAGGTACGGAATACAAGTGCAGGCTACAGTATGTACAGTATTTTACATTACGGTGTATTTAATCTATTTCCGTTTAATACACTGGTAGATATTTTGCTGCAAAGTAAAGCTTAAAATGTAACTTCTGCTTGTGTTTGTTTTCGTTATATTTTTGATGATGTTTTCGCTGATGTTTTTTGCGCTGAGAGTCAAAAATTGGCATAACAAATCGATTAATGGTGCATGATATCTGGATCTGCCCATACGGATCAGTATTTCTTTAGTCATTTAACCAGCATAACGTTCCCCCATCAAAGATCTGATGGGACATTAATCATTTATCACAACTGTGAATAGATGCGGCAGCAGAGACGGATTAACCCTTAGGAGTTGGCGGACCCGCCCGCGGGCACACGTGCATTTTTTTTTTGGTAACCGTGAAAAGAGTTCAAAATGCTCCGTCATGTTTAATCATATACATAAGTGAAAGACATCATTTTAATCTGTAAAGGGTCTACTTTTATTCATGTATACTCACAATATCCACAAAACATTGTGCTTTTGTAAAATAATGAAAATTAACAGGGTGCGCTTTCAGCCGTCTCAGTCTCCGCAAAAATCTTTTTGAAACACATCACTAAAATGAACTGAAACTCCGCGAATACTGCACTCACAGACATGAGAAATATATCTATAGAAAGCTTTAAATGGTGCAAGTCACATTGAAAACAAATATTCTCAGTTTATGTAATCCGTATGAAACAAAGGAGAGGTACTGAATTTCTGTCGCACTTCATTATCTGCTAATGACCCGAGGCAGGACACGCCCACACGCCATTCACACGGAAATCAGTCATGGGGAAATCTACGTACAAGGCCACGACCCCCGGGCAACTGCACGAAAACACACACACACAGGCTTGAACACAGAGTTTACACACAGATTCAGTGAGTTTTTCTGCACGTTTGGAAGATGGCGCGCGCTTCAGAATGTTCTGGACAGTGAGGAAGAGTTTACGTTTACCTCAGAAGAAGACTCTGTGACTGACGCATTCTGAAGAGAGAACAGATCCCGCAGAGGACATTCAAGGAAACTGCTATGACAATGGGTAAGTTATTAAGTCTTATATAACTCTTATTCTGATAATATTAAACTGATATTAGTAAATATTTTCCTCACTTCAGCTAGCTTTGTCAGTTTATGTGACACATTTGCTCTTAATGCCATTTACATAGTTTAGTGTAGCATGTAGATAACACTGCTAACATGCTGCCTTATGTAGCAAACTTTCCCGGTGGCTAAGCTAATGTCTTGTGGAGTTTACAGATGTTTATAAATGTTCTAATGTATTTCACCTCGTTTTGGATAGCTTTAGATTAGGGTTGCTAATATATATATTTGGCTTCATTTTGGCTAGCTTATAACACTGCTATCGGTAATGTTATTTAGCACAAACAAGCTAGTTCCAGTTGGCTAAAATACTGCCTTATGTAGCTAAGAGATGTTTATGAATATTTCTGTGGTGTAAATGTGTATAATGCCTTTTGTTTAGCTTGTATTTACAAATACCTGCTTGGATGTAAATGTTTAGAATGTGTTAAATATGTGTGTAAAGCATGTCCAGCTGATGGTGTTTGCTAATGTTTACGGTGTAACAGATATTTGTCCAGCCTATTGTCCATCAACAAATACAGAGGTGCACAAAAATGTATACACACTTTCACAATTGTTATCTATGGCCTTTTTTAAAACTCAAATTGAATTATGGCAGCAGTATTATCTTTCCTCTAAAAATGTCAGGTGTATCATCATCATTGTTGCTGTCACGTGACCTACAGAAGAGAGGTGTATATATTGAAGTGTGGATAAATTTTAATGAAATAATATTTCAATGAACACATGAGTCTCAATTACAAAATCAGCCAACGCTGTAAACAGATGACACAACAAATTATATACTTTGAACTTTCATTTGAACATTTAAAAATATATACAAAAACATAAATATAAAAACAATCGACTAGTATTGTTAAAGTCAGCCCGTGGCTGTTTAGGGTCAAGTTTCCGGGGCTTCTCTGTCTTTCGTTAATTTGTGGCTTATTAAAGATGCACTGTTTTATTGGACATGGCTGTTTTGTAATGTTCAGCAAAATAAACATTGTCTACGTTTCAAATATACTGTGGACATCTCATGTATCACATGCATTAATTTCATGGGCATTACACTGTGTGTATACAAATGGCACAACATGTTACAATGTAATTTGTCAAACAACTGAATATGAGCTATTTTAATTGTATAATAATTTAATTGTACTAATGTAGAATTTGGGGTACGTTTCACTTGCCTATGTTATTTCTCAATAGAACAAATATTAATTCAAGTTCCAAAAACACAATTTAATTTTATTATTTCATGTTTTCATTTTTTAAATAAAAAAAATGTGTTGTTTAAGAAAAAGTGAAAGTCTACTAATATGTAGAATGATAACGCTAATGATATACAGTAGGAATGACTGATTATGTACACTACTGACGTACAGTACAGTAGTTGACAATTCCCTTTTCATTTTCATCAACACCAGATTTAATTAAATCATTTAATAAATTATACATTTAAAAATAATCTGTAAATAGTAATCATACTGTATATGGTATGTAACATAGTTAACAGTCAAATAATATACTGTACTCAGTCACAATGAGATTTAAAATATCTATTATAAAATATTTTTTAAAAACTGTGTTTAAAATATATGCCACAACGCTATCCATCTGGCACTGGGACAAATCATTTTTGAGTTAGAGGACAGAGTTCTGTTAGTAACTTTTGCAAACATTAATTAATTTAAATATTTCAATTATTTAAGTCATAATCAGTTTAAAAGATAATTTAGTAGTATTTAGACTGATACAAAAAATTATTTGTTAACTTTAATGGTTTTTATTTATTTTGCAGGGGGGGAAATGGTCAGCAATTTTCAAGCTAAGTAAAGCATATGATGCTTATTGATGTGTGCGATATTATAACATGCTTTGCGCATTGCATTCACACAATAAAAAAAATCATGGGACATGTCATAATTATGACTTAATATCTCATAATTATGACTTAATATCTCATAATTATGACTTAATATCTCATAATTATGACATCCTGATCTCATAATTATAACTTACTAACTCATAATTATGACTTACTATCTCATAATTCTGAGATAAGGGGAGGCAGTTTGTGGCAGGGGGCATTTTAGCTCGTGACACCGGAAACGAAAGTTACTGCATCCTTTTGCTCGGAAGCGAGGAACCAGAATTTTAAGCAGGTGCCAGATAGTTCTCTGAGATACCACAAAGCCAGCTTGGATGCATTTCAAATGCATGCTTTTGTATCTATGAAGCGCTCCATATTGGTTTTGTTACGTGGGGCGGTTATGGAGAGCCGCACCACAATGTGTTATGTTGTGTATAAGAGGCCTAACGCAGGGCTTTAGAGGGGGTCAGTGAAATAGGAGTTGTTGTGAGAGTGCTTATGATACACACGGGAAGACCTTTCCGTTCTGGAGATAGCGGGGGGGATTATTAATTAGGAACTTAAAAGGAAGCAAAATTAATACTGAAACTCAAAATGACCGGAGCTCCGCCGTCTACGCGAGAACAGACGGGTCTCGGGAAACTAAAAATAAACTTTAGATCCTCTCGTAGCGTTCGCCCTTACCGAGGATTTATAAGAGAGAGAGGGGGGTTTGTGTCTTTTTGTACTTTCATACTGTATTTAACGTGAGTGCGCACACTTGACTGATGCGTGCCGCGCGCTCCCTCTTTCTCTCTCGCCGGCATCAAAGTCTGGCGCTTTGCCTCTGTCTCTGAACAGCATACTTTGTCTGCCTTTCTTTTCTACAGATCTGCCCATTCAGACTATTGCAAAGTATTTATGCGTGGTTCTGCCCCTCGTAAGACCCGCATCGTTACAGGTTTAGCTGCTCCTGAAGGAAGAGCCACTTTGAGAAGGATAGAATGTGCTTTCCTCCTGAACAGTCCTAAGCACTTTAGATACCTGCGCAGTGTTGACATACTAATGATAATAGCATCCAAATTACTCAATGACATTAATATCGCCCAGTGTCTCAATCCAAGAAAGAAATAAAAGATAATTAAATTTGGCAATATTTGCTCCATTGTCCCTGTCTTCTCAGAACCCTAATAATTATATGTAATAATAAGTCATAATTATGAGATACTAAGTCATAATTATGAGTTAGTAAGTCATAATTATGAGATCAGGATGTCATAATTATGAGATAGTAAGTCATAATTATGAGATAAGGATGTCATAATTATGAGTTAGTAAGTCATAATTATGAGATAAGGATGTCATAATTATGAGTTAGTAAGTCATAATTATGAGATCAGGATGTCATAATTATGAGATATTAAGTCATAATTATGACATGTCCCGTGATTTTTTTTTTTTTATTGTGTGAATGCAATGCGCTTCCGTACAAATGTGATATTATCGAGGAAAATATTTAAAATAAATGGACTTATCACCAATATTGCAATATACAAAGCCACCCAAGAAATGTATACACACTTAAGGAAAAGAACAATTAAATTTATTGCTTAACCCAAGAGATTAACCCTGGTGCTTGGTGAGACAAGCAAGTTCTGGAGGATCAGAAAGAATGTGGTGTGGTGCGTAGTGTGATTAAAGCTGAGATATATATGTGTGCTGGGCCCACCCAGCTTTGGGTTTTAGCATCAGGGTTTTAAATTTGATGTGAGCAGCTGCAGGGAGTAAAAAAGTGGGGTGGTGTACGGTAAGAGAATCTGGGAAGGTTGAAAACAAGATGTTCATCTCCATTCTGGATCCGCTGCAGAGGACAAATGGTGGACAGAGGCAGACCTGACAGGAGCGAGTTTCAGTAGTCCAGTCTTGAAATAACAAGGGACTGAACAAGCACCTGCGTAGACTGTGAAGAAAGAAATGGGCAAATTCTTCCAATGTTAGAAAGGAGAAATCAAGAGCAAGTAAGGTTAGCAACATGTGGGGAAAATGACAGATGATTGTCTAGAGTTACCCCAAGATTGCAGGCAGTGGCTGAAGGGATATAAATCACCAGGAATGATCAGCAGTTCGGGTTTACTCATATTGAGCTTCAGCTGATGAGCTGCCATCTAGGATGTGATGTCTACCAGACATGCTGAGATCCAGGCAGAAACCCGGGAGGGAGGAAAGGAAAGAATAAGTTGCGTATCATCTGCATAGCAATGGTATGAAAAGTCGTGTGCGAATATGACCTTAACGAGTGACCAGGTGTAGAGGGAAAACAGGAGAGGAGCAAGTACTGAGCCCTGTGGAACACCAGTAGAGAGTCTGCATGGGGCAGATGTGGATCCCCCTCCGTCATCTCATACAACCTGTCTTCTAGGTAGGAAGTAAACCACTGCCATGCCGTGCCATAGACTCCAAGTCTTGCAAGAACAGACAAGAGAATCCCATGGTTTACTGTGTCAAATGCAGCTGAGAGGTCCAGGAGGATGAGGACAGATGACAGCACAGCCGATCTAGCAGCATAGAGCCTGACACACATACTGTAGGAGGGACAGGACATAGCTGTTTCCTTTATATTGTTTCCTTGAAATAAAACTATCATTTGAAAACTGTATCTCCTTAGCTTACCTTTGTGTAGTATTATAATTAGTTTAATGATCTGAAGCTTTTAAGTGTGGCAAATATGCAAAAAAAATGTAAAGAAATCAGAAAAGGGCAAATACTTTTTCACGGAACTCTGCGTATATATACAAAGAGTGGACATGAGCAACAATAATCAATTGATATCAAAGTACGGGTTTACAATAACTGTTGACTGCATAGTTGCTGAGGTCATGTCATGCCACAACACAAGTTAGCCCCGCTACTGCAAAGAATGGATGATTAATGAATGTTTATACACTGTACTGTATTAATCATACTGTGGTGATTTTTTTTATTTCTCTGTTTTCTCACCCCCCCCCCCCCCATGATATTTCCAGCCTGTGCTTTAGCTCCTCCTACGTCCAAAAAATTATTGTTCTGCCTGGTCCCTTTCCCTGAAAAGCAGCTAAGGAAGCACATTAAGTTTCTGCTGAAGTAGTAGGGTCAGAAAGATTTGTCAGTGTTTTCATTTCAATTGCAGTTTGACTTAGAGGCAAAATTACAAACTGCTACAAAATGCAAAATGAAAAAGCTGGTCTTGTGCTATTAAATCCTTAAAGGTTCCATGTTTTATTGTTTCTTTAACAAGTTAAGATGGGTCTCAGAGCCCCCCCACCTCCCTTCAATTGCATTATTGCTGCAGTTGAAATTCCCCTCAGACAATGTGTTTTCTCATACCTAAAAGTACATTTGTTTCACTCCCCTTCCAAATATGCTATTTCAACCACACCCGACTACAGAACACCAGAGCTGAGTAACAAGCCTGAGGGAGGGTATCATCGTTCATGAGGTCACATTAGGTGACAATCTGGATTATTTAAATGCTGCAAATACAGAAATGGGGTGGGGGGACAAAACGCAGTGATAATTTTTTTTTTATGCTATATGTTTATATACACACATATTGGAATGTCTAATATACCTAAAAAGTGAATTTTGCATAAGAGGCCCCTATTAATGATGCACAGAAACAAACATGATGCTCCAAAACTGGTAACAATAAGCTTTAAAGTAAAAAGAATTTGGCTTCTTTTTTTTTAAGTAAATGAAGTACCAACAGAAGAGAAACAAGGACCGTGTGTACAGTACAGTATGTAATATTGAAGAGGGGAATTTGTTTGGGGTAAGAGGTGATATTGGACAAACATCTGTTAGCAGTCGTTTCAGATTTGTTTGTAATACTGTATGTTCATTTGAATTTCCCTTTGGGGGGGTGTTCGAGGGGGTTGAGACAATAATGAAATAAAATTATTAAAAAGAGAGAAAGAAGACTGGAAGAAGGGAGGGAGAGAAGAATGATTTATAGCACAAGACAGAAGTCTGAGGAATGGTGTGATTGGTGAAGAGAGCCAGAACTCTGCAGCTTTGGATTAGTTAAGCCATTTTGATCTGCCTGCTGTTCCTAGATCAGGCATGAACCAGCGGTTTTACTCCAACAGCCTTATCCATGAAGAGTACTGGCACATACTCGTACCCAGCAGCACTCTTTAACACTCGGGTGCTTTGTACCACCAGGCTCTTTCCTGATCTCACTTTATCTCTCTTTTTGTTTCCTTCCAATACTCTCACTCTGTGATTTTCATCTTCTGTCTCTTTTATTGTGTCACCATTTTGCTTCTACTTTCTTATTGTTTACTCTCAGTTTCTTTCATTTTTCTCATTCTTCACACACACACACACACACACACACACACACACACACACACACACACACACACCTGCAAGCTACAGCACATTTGCACTTTTTAGATGAAGTGCTTTATGCAATACATGATCATCTCTAGAAAAGTTCTGATTTTTTTTTTTGTGTAAAATGTGTGTGTACATGAATGATGCACTTGGCTCTGGTAAAAGCACACTCAGGCCAGGTGGGTTGTGGGGTTTGAAGTTGCATGATTGGTGGTTACCATGGTCACCTTGGAACCCATTTAGTGTTCCTCAGCAACTACTTTATCCTGTCTTTGAGTTGCCATGTTGCTGGTGTGTGTGTGTGTGTGTGTGTGTGTGTGTGTGTGTGTGTGTGTGTGTGTGTGTGTGTGTGTGTGTGTGTGTGTGTGTGTGTGTGTGTTGACCTCCCTATCAGTAAATAAATGTATTTTTTAAAATAATTTGATTCTAAACTAATTGTGCCTAGTTCCAATGTTTAACAAATTGTTCTCTTAAAGCCATAAAGCTATAAGATGTATAATAAAAGAAAGGGATAAATATTTCTGATTGACTCTATCTCTAGCATGTACAGTATATAATGAAAGCGAATGAGGCTAGAGACAAGTGCATTCACTCATATGTTTGTTTGGGCAAATTCAACAGTTTCTGTGGGCAGGCGCATAACAGGGCAATCTATAAAGTCAAAATGATTAAGTGCAAACAAAAAATGCAAAGATATTCACCATATCAGACAGAGATCATGATTTTGATTCCCGGGTGAGGTGACAGCCATCTGTAACTGGGAGTATAGACAGCAGATTGGCTGTGCTCTCTCGGGTGGGAGGGATGGAATACCTGAACTCTCACATCAGTCATAGTAGCCAATCATGGGAGTCTGTGAGCTCATGCAAGCAGATGGGCAGTTAGTGCTTTCCTTAAAGTGTGTTATGCCATCCCCAACGTTGCAACATTTCTGATGTGTTCAGCTGGAAGCATATGAAAATCTTCACCCTCTCTGGTTGGTAACTGTCACTTAATGGGTGTGCACTAACAAAGAAATAGTGAGAATTGGCTACAACTAAATTAGGAAAAAAAAACCAAGCATGAAAAAAAAATGGAAAAATATAGCAATAGAAGGACATATCATAAGAGTTTACATCAATTTAATTGATTATATAATTTAAAAATTATAAATTTAGTTGATCGATTCAGTTAATTGAATTGATTAACACGTTGTAAATTTAAAAATAGTAAATGGCATAGGTCAACAAATTGTTAAAAAAAAATGCTTGCATTTTGCAAAAACAAAAAAAAAAAAAACTTTTTATGGGCCATTGGTGCAACAATACCACCTATGGGTCACATCAACAGCACAAAGTACACCAAAATCTAATGTGTATTTATTTAAATACTTTTTAATGCCTAAAATATAAAAATATATTGTGACTTGGGACAAGTAATCATTAGTGGTATTAAATTGAATGGAATCAAACCAATCGCAATAAATAAATATATAAATAAGGTAATGAAATGGACAGTCTATTTATGATTCACAGCTCCATTTAGGGAGTAACCGAAGAGGTTAACGCAACAGATTAACAGACCTGTGACAGATCATGGAATAAAACAAACAGGAGCTGTTTATTATTACGGTAACCATGATTCAAAAGGAGGGATGCGTACAAGTAAAGCACAGTAAAATTATCACGTTTGTCTAACGCTGAGCTTGTCCTTAGCGTGATTATATGTGAACATGTCAGCATCTTACTGGTGCTAATTTAGAGATGCAGACACAAACATGCCTTTGTGAAATTTAGATGTAAAACATATGCACATGACTTCAGTGTCTGTAGACTGTTTGAACACTGCACATTTCCTTATACAATTTATTGCTTTAAACCTTGACTATATCAGTAAGCTGTTTGCTTTGTAGTTTATCAGATTATCAGGTTGTGATAATCTCTGACAGGCCCAACCAAAAGCAGTATAATTCCCTGGTCTTTCTCATCTAAACCAGATCCACATTTGCAGTCAAATGCAGTTCTTGATTACTTTCAGAATGTGTTTTTGATCTGTGTTGCTCTCAGTGTGTCTCCGCATGATCTGCCGCTGTTTTGTCGATCCCATGGACTTCCCCTGTACTCTGTTCTTTTAGCTCTCTCTTTGCCTTGATTGGTGTTGTTATTGCCCATTGTACAAGCCGCCTCATAGCTACCTAGATTCACAATGTACCTGTGTTTATTACGAACAATGCTTTATGTGTCTCTGGGGTACTAGAGCCTGGTGTGTTTTGGGCAGCTGGCATTTCTGTTATTAGGCTTGTAGCTCATGTGGTGTGGCAGCTACGGGTAGTAAAATGCACACAATCAGCAAAATCATGCTGAAATGTGCATGGCTACTGCGTTTTGGTGGATCCCACTGACCTTTTTATATCTCTTGTTTGTAATTGCCATTATTTTATTTTCTCATAATTTTTAATGTAAGAGACAGCTGCTTTAATAATAAAGTTTATTATTAGTTAATATATTTATGTACAGAGTATTTTAATAACCTCATCAGAGACTGTGTTTGGGACTGGGGACGAGCAGCAACATCTCTACTGTATATCTTGACCTAATAGGTGTAAGATTGGTCTCGACTCAATGTAAAAGGGCAAACATAAAGGAGCAACGCACTTCAGTTTGCTGACTCACTCACTGCCCTGCTACTACTGTACACCTGACCCATGTCCTCTTCCCAGGCTTTTTCCTTTAACCTAAATGTACCATGGGAAAAGGAGGTACACAGTTAGTCTGACCACATTTTTTTCTGGCTCATGGCGAAGCCCTTTTTAATGCATCCAAAGAAATATGCCTAAACTATGGTGTGGTATCCATTCTGGAGGGGATCAGACGATCTTTAAAGCACATTAGCCATAGTCTAGGACTCGGCAAGGCTAGGCGCGATCACTAATCTGCCACAACATATAAAGTTTTTGTTTTGCTGGGTTCCTGCCAATCACAACGCCCAGTCGCTTATTTTCCACTGGATTGAGGGTTGGCGTTTTTCCGCTTGGCTGAACTAGCGCCTGGATAGTATTGCGGGCCGCTCTTTTAATCAGTGAGGTAAAGGAGCAATCACTTACATCAGTTGTTTCGGCTAGGGTTGGGCAAGCCCAGCTTGCTGCTTATTTACACAGGTTTCTGGGACTGGCGAGGTTTATTTTAGCAGGCTGAGTGAAAAATGCTGTAGTCAGCATGGAGGAAACTAGGAAAGAGCCCTCATCCCACAGCCATGGAGTGCAAGTGAGTGAGAGTGTGTCTGTGAATGAGAGACGCAGTAATAGACACTGTGTCAAAATAGACAGAAACGAGGTCTGGGAGGAAGTTACAGAGCAGAGACAAGAAGGGGTGTAGAGAAATACAGTATATAAAGACTACACAATCTGCTAGAAACAAGAACAAAGAGATTGAGAGAGTGTCTGTGGACTAGAGTGTGTGTGTGTGTGTGTGTGTGTGTGTGTGTGTGTGTGTGTGTGTGTGTGTGTGTGTGTGTGTGTGTGTGTGTGTGTGTGTGTGTGTGAGAGAGCGAGAAAGAGAGAGAGAGATGGATAGGTGGGTTGTGACTAAATGGACTGATGACAGATATGTTTCCATTCGGCAAAGGCGTGCCATGCTTAAAAGAGCCCTCGGATGACTGAATGTGATAGTATTCACGGAAGAGATTTTAGAAATGCTAGGCAACTAAGCTTGCATATGCGTGTAATCACACACTTGTGTGTCAGTTTTTAAGAACATACGCTATTCATCAAGACCATTTCCAAATTAAACTGTAGAGATCAGGTTATAAGAGAGAATAAGTCGATATTTGATAGCATTTCCTCATAATATACTGTAGATTGCAAAAACAGAGCTTTAGATGATGGAAAGAACTCGAGCAGTTATTTTCTTTGTGTAGCTGAATTAGATTATATACAGTATACTGTTTATTAATGGCAACATGGTCTCAAGCTAATTTGCAAACATTTTTTATCAGGTTATTTAAAAAGTTGATGTTATTCTTAGGGATGTTCATGTCTTTTCTTACATTATCATCTGTATTTTTCACACCCAGTTCCACTAACATTACATGAGCCACTTGACCAGCGCACAATCCACTCTAGTCATTCCACGTCTCTCACTCATCCGATCTCTATCACACACCAGTTTCCTGTTTTAATAATTTCTTAGTGTATTCAAGCACTCTTTCTCATGTTCACATATGCATAGAATTGTTTTCGCTACTGATCTGAGTTCTAAGAGGTTTTCTTTTGGTTGTTCTCTGGTTTTAAACCTTTTAGGTCCAATTTTCCTTATTTTTCCATCCTATTCTTGCTTTTTTACTGTTTTTGACTACCTTTCTGTCTTTCTAAAGAGTTTGACTCACAGCTATCTACCGTATGATTCTTGTATGATTTACAGTCACATCTACCTTGGGCTTATTAATTTATTTTGCACAAGATTACAATTTATCTACAATATATGTGCACATTCAACTTACATTTTTACTTTAGACTTACTTACGCAATGCACTTATTATGCCTTGCTCTTTGGATTCCTTTGCCATCTCTCTTTTTCTCTCTGGTTGAAATATTAGTGTATGACAGAAGTACACAAGCATGCTTAACTCCCACATAAAATCTCAGGGAGACACATAATGCATTTATTCATCAAGTGCATTCAATCACAATCCGACCGGCAAACCCCTGGAAGAAAAAAAAAACCTTACCTTGTGCATCAGCCAATCAATATCAGCTGCCTATCATCTTGCAATCTCTCTCTCTCTCTCTCTCCCGCTTAATTTTTATTTTTTGTTCTGGGGAGGTAATAGTTTGCGCCTTTTTGAGGTTTCTACTCGTGTACATGTGTTTGTTTGTTTGCTTGTTTGTACAGTATGTTTGTGTGTGTGGGTGGTTTTAATCCATGTGTGATGTTTTCTTTGATACCAACTTCTGATGGTCTGACCTCAGTGATATAGTAGCCTGTGGGTATGCAGTCACTCAGACATACTGTACTGTAGGAATTGAACGTGTGTGTGGTGTGTGATGCACAGAGAGAGGGGATATGGAAAATCATGGCAAACACGGAATCTGGCATTTTAGTAAAAATCTCTCAGCTGGTGCATTAGATGGCAGTTGAAGGCTCGTGGGATACATAAATACATGGATCAATAGGGGCTGCATTAACCCCAAATGTCAATCTAACAAGCGCCCTGCTTTAAAAAAAAAAAAAAAAAGCAAAAAAAAGCCATCACCATAATGAAACTATTATGTGTTGCAGTTTTCTCTAATGTTGCTAATGGCAAACGGACCGCAAAGGGCAGAACTGCATTAGAATCCCTTCAAACCTGCTGCTAATTGGTCCATGCTTGCAGTTGCATATTAGTCAATTTAACACCCACTGTTTCAATCCACTGGTGGTCTGCTTCTGTAGTAATAATGTCCCGGGTAATTTATGGATGTCATGATGGTGAAGACTGGATTCATTAAATCTTATGAAATATTGGCTCTTACCAATGAAATTGCAATCAAGTTTTATACTGCTTTTAAAAATAGACAATGTCACAATCTAGATGGTCAAAGCTCTAAATTTTAACTACTTATGATTGGTGATGATGCAGTGAAGGACACTTGATATGGAAAACTAGCATAAGTCTAACTGTGAAGGCCTTCTCATGCAAATTATGTCGAATTGCAACAACGACTAAAAGCGAGTATATGTATGTCGCACAAACTGCTCAGCCCTAACATTACAACACAAAACATTATGCCCAGTATAGTGTGTAGGTTCCTTTGTGCCACCAGAGTTGCTCTGGCCCCTTAAGGCCTGGATCTGTAGGGCCTCTGGGTTGTGCTGCTTTGTCTAGCACCATGATGTTGGCAGAGGAACCTTTGCGGTAAAGCCTCCATGGGTCTGACTTTTTTTTGTCTGGTGCGTCCCATGGGTGCACAATCATGTGGGATCTTTTTTTATTTTTATTTATTTTTTTGATCTAGTGCTACATCACCAATCCACTATTATTTTTATTAACAGTGTAAAGTTTTTCATAATTATGATTGAGTTTTTTTTAATGCCCATTAGCCTGTTTCATTTATTGCTTGAATTGCATAGGTTTGTTCCAAACCTCAATAATAATAATAAAAAAAAAACATGCTTGCCTTTAAATAAAGCCAACATGGGTCTGAGTTCTTTTCTTGGAAGGTTCAGGAATAAAATAAAATCTCTAGGGCTTACATAAATACCTCTAATATCATTGTACCTAATTCAATAATGAGCCTAACATAGTTGGATTACAGTATATTTGTAAAATAAATATGTAACAAAGAGATCCATGAAATTACATTTAAAGGGGCTAACTAGCTGTAATAGGTTTGAGACCTCCTGTGCTACTGTACGTATACAGTATGGCTGTGTGATGGAGATTTTGAGTCTATCAGTGTATAGCGGTGCCAGTTTACATGAGTCTGCCTTGTTAGATGTTTGGCAGTTAGCCAGTGTAATTAGACCATGTTGCTTCAGTGTGTTTAGCTCTGCGTTTGAACACATGTATGAACATATCATTTACATGCCACGGTCAATGCTGCTGATCCATTTTGGAATGGTCTCCTTGACAGTTCAATGTATAATGCTTGATTGGTATATGATACAACAATTCTGTTCTCACTTCTGCTCAAAACCGGCAAAAAAGATTCTGGCATTTAATTAGTATTATCTTTAAAATTGTATTCTATTGAATGCCTTCTCTATCACCTCACACCATTTCTAGCCATTTTCCTCCTTTTATTAATCCAGTAATTGGCTCAACCCATGTGAAAGTCATGCTCTTTTCCTGGGTGATTAAATGATGAGAAAAAGAAGACGTGCTGAGGATGACCTCTTGGTTTACTTGTGGTTGGTGCCAGTTACCTGCTGGGGCATTGATGTAGAATTTGCCATCTTAAATAAAGAGCATAGGGTATACACATGATGGTGTGTGGGAGAAAAGTCAAGAACTTCTCAGAGATCTAGGCTAACACTGGGTCTGCAGGAGTCCTGCATTTTCTTTCTTTTTTTCAAGCCCATTTTCCTTTCACTGTCCTGTCTGTTTGATTCTCTCTGGCCCTCGCTTGTAGGATCAGAGGCAGCTTTTCACTTCTGTCTCAGTGGGGGACTGAGATAGTCCGAAAGCTTAGGCACAGTGAGATATTAAGACTGCTAACTGCATTGTGTGCGTGTGTGTGTGTGCGCGTGCGTGCATGCATGTGAGAGAATTCTACATCTTTGTGCATGTGTGACATCCAACCCAGCACGGTGCTAATCTTCTCTTATTGAAAGCATCTTTTGCGGAGTCCTTCTCTCCCAAGCCAGTAGATGTTTACTCTTTTAGGCTAAAAAACACCCCCATTGTGTCACGATCGTGTCCATTTGTGTTTTGCTGTGTACACATTGTGTCTGTGTCCTTTGTTTGCCCCCTAATGGCTGGATGCAATACTGCAGCAAGCAGGATTATTTTTAGTCATCCCATTCATATTCACGTACACATACTGTACATTATTGACCTCGAAGATTTCCATGTCACTTGAAATACAAAACAAATTAAGGCAAATAGCATACATATAACAAAAGGTGGATATAACTGCTAGAGTAGCATTACAAGTGCATAACAATAAAAATAAATACACAGGACTGTCTTTGACTATGAGTCACTCATGCATAGAGGTTACCATGTGTGCACCATATGTACTGTATATACATTGTGTGTATTTTAGGCTGTATTCATGGACCAACTGATTACAGTACATCTGGTCTCATTCCTTATGTCCTGGATTAGGATCCTGTCCTAGATTCTGAACTCATGATTAAGTGTTATGACCAGCTACAAAAAAGGGGAGGAGAGTGAAAGAAAAATCACACTACACTATTACATTTGGTGGATCTACAACAATATATAGTGAGGTCCAAATGAATAGTTTGCTCATTTAATTTAATGAAACAATTGTGATTTACTGTATGTACAGTATATACTAGATCACTTTTTTGCTTAAATGAAGCATCTGCTCAGGCTGGCATGGATTTCCCAAGTTTGTCCATAACCTCATGATCTATTTTTAGATCAAATCCACTGGAATGTCATCCTAAAATGGGAAAAAAAATTTCTTTTGTACAAAGCAGTTACTGTCACCATGACAAACCTGGTTAGTTTAAAAAAAAAACATTAAAAAGGAAATAAAATAAAATAAAAATCAAGATTCAACACTATTTTCAGGCCCCTAATTAAAACTAACATATTTTCATGTACACATTTTCAGTCTCTAGGAAAAAAAAAAAACGTTTGGAGAAAACCAAAAGAAGCATTTCTCTTTCCCCAAAGCACAGCTGACCTCTGAGCAAGAGGAGCATCCTTCCATTTAGTTTTGAGTTGAACCATGAAAATGGACACATGTGCAACATTTCAGCATATAAACTATTCATGCCGAGTTTGTTGCAAAGCTCCTATTTCTATGCTTGTATGCTCCAATATAGGAAATAGGGATGGGGGGGGGGGGGTGTAATGGAAAGAGGAGAAAAAAATGCATGGACATGCCAGGAGTAAACAGACAAGAACAGACTTTTTAATGATAAAAGTGTGCACCAAAATTCATTAACATTATTAGAACTTTTATTTGTTTTCTTCCTTCCTGCCTGGAATATACCGTATTCATCTTTTAGCATACCTAGAAATGACTATTCTAAAGATATTTCTGATTTTGAAGATTCCTGATTGTTGGTAGGAAACTTAAAATACTTTTTTTTCCTACAGTACCTACTGTATTAAAGAATTTAAGTTCAGTTTAAAGAAAAAGTTAGAACATTAAATTGTGACCTGGTCAACCTGGTTATTCTGAAAGATTGATCTCATTAGTACTGTTAGTACTCTGTTAAGAACACTTCTCTTTGTTTGCCTAAATGAGTTGCTGCTCTTAAAGCTGCTAAAAGAAAGTTAACAAAGTATTAATAAGAGATTAATAGCTAAAACTTGCTTATTCAATAATGTAGCAGTTGCATGTTTTTTTACTCCTTTTATTTTTCTATAGAGGAAGAAAGAAAGTGAGAAAAGTTTCTATATAAATGTATTCATTTATGGTTTGTAAAAGCATGGGCTTGAGGTGAAGGCCATGTTTTTTCTTTCCCAGAAATGGAAATGGATTAGTCATTTTCATGTCACTGTGCCCCTTTTAAAAGCTTGGAGCAGCACTTTGTTTGCGATGGAGTAAATAACAGGGGGAAATAAAACTGAACTAAAAATACGATTAGGCAGATGAATAAGGAACATTTACAGAAATATGTAACTGTTGCCATTTTTGTGTTTTTAGCAATGATATTTTATTGAAAGGCACTCTGTTGAGTGAATAATAGATGGATTGTGAACATTTGGCCAGGAGGTTTTCTTTTATTTATGTTTGTGTGCATTTATTTGTTTTTACTGTAACAGCCTTCCACAATCCATAAACACCCTAAAACTGTTTTCAAATAAAAAATTAATAATAATAATAATAATAATAATAAGATTATGCATGCATTATATAAACCCTTACAGGCACTAGTGGGTAAGTATAGATATTAGTCAAAGTTTCTTGGAATTTCTGTTCCCAAATGTCATCTCCATTAAATCGCTTAAAAGTTTACATTTACACAGGCCCCCTTTACAAACTTGTTGGCTTTTGGTTTTATTAGGTGTTGCATTGAACTTTCCCCTTCCTTGCTAAGAGTTTGTGTTAATCTAAACCAGCATGACTGACTCAGTGCATTATTGTTATTATTATTTATTTATTTTTATTCCTTTTTTCCTCGACTAAATGTCTTGTGGCCAATCTGAGCTATTAAATACTACAACATGGCACTGAGAATTCAGCTAAGGGTCAAGGTGTCGGGATTAATTCTGGGTGAGGCAGGAGGGAGGGGTAAAATAATTTCTCTTCCTTCCATAGGCTGCACCAGCTGCTGGCCTGTGATAATGTAGGCTAAAGGAAAAGAGATCTAAAAATCCTTGGCAGATGATATGTGACACATATATACACACACACACACACACACACACACATATACACATATACACATACAGTACAAAAGCCATGGACATGACTGACACTAGATTCCAGCCAAAAATAAATATAACACTCCTGCAATTGAGGATCACTATTCACAGACAAGCAATAGAGTAATAATTAACTCCAATGCCCATTCCTTTGATTAAAAAAAAAAACAACTTAGGGTCTGACAGCTTTAGGTCAGTCAGTGAAATTTAATAAAGACACCAGGAAATATACAGGAGGGGCATATGACAGCAGGAGGCAGATATAATGTGAGCGAAAGAGGAATTGGAGGTGAGAGGTCTTTTAAGGATAAATCCGCAGTGGGTGGCCACAGCTTTTAGTAACGCAAAGCAGCAATGTGACAGGACAGCCTGAAGTGGAAAAAGAGGTGGGCATTGCATCAATCAGCATCAGCTTCACCCTCATCCTTATGCCCTCTCCATGAACCCTAATAAGATTGTCGCTCACTCGATGAGAGATTGGTTTGCAGGATTTCATACCAATTGCTATTGCTTTTTATTTATTTATTTATTTATCTGTTTTCTCTCTTTTTTACTAATGTCAAATGGTCTTTGAGAGTGAACATAAGGACAGATTATCCTTGGATCAACATGCTTGATGAAACACTGCTGATGTCTTAACCCTGCTTGTTCCGTGAGGGACATAATGACATTTAAACATTTCAAGTGCATTCAGAGTTTCCTAATAC
Source organism: Channallabes apus (assembly GCA_030522415.1). NCBI lineage: Eukaryota > Metazoa > Chordata > Actinopteri > Siluriformes > Clariidae > Channallabes > Channallabes apus. The sequence continues at coordinate 18,946,754 of CM060109.1, forward strand.
AAAAAGCAAACTTTGACAGTTTGTTTTTAGTTTTGGCTGTACAGTGATTAATTTTTAGAGTGTTGTTAGGTGATATTTGTGAATTGAGAGTAATGATGAATGTATACAGTATGATGATGATTGTGTATGTATTTTCAAAAAATAATCAGCTGTAAATGTATATACAGTTCATAGATTAAAAAAACTGTTTAAATGTGGTTTATTTAATCATTCCAATCGATTTTGATGATAAAATGTATAATTAAATTATGTTGTTCAAATTAAGTTTCAGAGCCCAAATTCTTGGATAGCCGCATAACTGTATATGAATTACATTTGCTGCTTTATTACAGTATATGTTACGTAAAGGTCATGGCTCATTAATTTGCAGGAAAATATTGTAATAAATTATTAATATATGTGAATAAAAGCAGCACTGATTGATATATTTAATTTTTTTTAATGTTTAAAACAACACTTAAAATACTGTACATGGTTCATGGTGGTGTGTGTGTGTTTGAGATAGTGGAAGAGACAGAAAAAGAGAGAGAGAGATGATAGTGTCACAAGCTTAAACTGATCACTTCATACATAATAATAATAATAATAATAATAATAACTATTATTATTATTATTGCTGTTGTTGTAGTTATTGTTGTTGATGCCTACAAAAAATAACTATGTTGACACCGATGATAAAACTGAAGCAGTCTATTAGCTCTGTGTTTATTTTCACTGAGTCTTGTCTTAAACTGTAGAACCACTTCTTCTAAATAGCTTCTCATTTGAAATTTCAGCAGCTTCTTAAATGTCTGCCTTTTCCACCATTTTTGCTTTCATTCTACAAGACACAATAAACGAATGCCACTGGACCTCAAAGCGATTTATTGTCTCAGTCATACAATATACCATATTAGCCTAGCTATGACATACCATCAGTCATCAGCGTGCACTTCAGCATGCAGGATCATAATTCCGGGACTGTTTGCCTGGACTACACGTGGTTTATTGTCCTAGTGATATTATACCTTTTAATCAGGAAGAGTTTACACATGTTTAATGACCTCCAACCACATCCACAATATGAAAAATAATCTGGCAAACCACATATGAGCCATATGAATAATCTAAACTGGTGCTGTGAATCAGCATGTGACTCATCAAGTGTCCCTTAACCGACAGCAGAAACCAGCTTCTGGTAGTTTTTGAAATTAAGCTTTCATGCATCATTTGTCGGATGAGAACAATAATAATAATAATTTACATATTATTGTATTGCTGAATATGATATAGTTGTTGAAACTTTTTCTGTGCTCAGCAAAGTACTCTTTGCTTAACTAAACTCTTATTCTTACTACTTTTGCCATTACTACTACTACTACTACTACTACTACTACTACTAATAATAATAATAATGTTGGTCTTTTGGCTGCTCCCGTTGAGGGGTCACCACAGCGGACCATGCAATCTGCAAACAACTTTGGTAAATGTTTTACGCCACATGCCCTTTCTAACTCAACCCTCACATTAAATTGAGCTTGGGCCGGGCAGCTCATACAGTGGCTGGGGTTTGGGCATTGAGTGGGAATTGAACCCAAGCATGGTAGGCGTAATTATTATTAGTAGTACTAGTAGCAGTAGTTGCTGTTTATTATTATTATTATTATTATTATTATTATTATTATTATTATTATTAGTGATAGTATTGTAAGTAGTATTTAATTTTTCCCCCTTTCATTATTTTATTTTGTATTAATCATTATTCTAATTGTATATGTAAAGTTAGTACACCGTTTAATCCAGACAGCCATGTTACACACCCTTTTCTATCTAATTCAGTGCACCAGTAACTGATTGACCCAACACACCCACACACACACATAATTGAAAGCCACAGACAGTGTGGTAGTGATTGAATGAAATTGTGAAGACTGAAATGGATTTCCACCCCATCCAGGGTGTCTAACGTTAGAGCCCCGAGCCTTCCATGACCCTGTACAGGATAAGTAGTGAGGAGAGTAAGTGAGAGTGATTGTGAGATTTAAAAAAAAAATAGCAGGCATATTTTTATCTAACAATCAAAATATTGTCTTTTGTTTATATTAGTTGTCAGAATATTGTCATTGTGTGCAGACTTGTCACTCTTATCAGGTCATCTGTGCCAAACAAGAGCTACAGACCCTGTACAAAAAACAAACAGGTCTGTCCCCATGGGAACATCAACTGTGATACAATTGATTTACGCTGGTAACAATAAAAATAAATCGTGCACCACTTGATAAATTACTGACGTACACAAATCACCCAGTGAGAAATCCTGCCTCCATTGTCTCCGTCAGTGTTTGTGTTTATGATATAGAGATAATTTGGTTTTGATTAGGCTGCTGGGTCGTTCAATAAAGCGAGCTATGCATCAGTGACTAAACTAAATACATCTCAATCAGGATGGCTGCGTTATTTCAATAACAATCCTACTGGCCGCATAGGCTTATGTGAGGCCAGCTGCATTTCTTTTTCTACACACACACACACACACACACACACACACACACACACACACACACACACACACACACAGGCTTCATAACATATTGTTTCCATATTCCTTTTGCTAATATTGACCTTTTCAGTACAGAAAGCAGCAGTATGTACAGTAGGCATAGTAAATCACAATTAGCTTTATGCTATTGACCACTGTTACCAATGTCTGGTGTCCCTGATGTCTCTGTGTGGCTGACAATGAACCAAGATGTTGTGTTGATCTTATAAATTTAATCACAATATCACAGGCCAGTATTCACCCATGGCACCATGTCAAACATAAAAAATGTGTTTTAATAAATTGCAGAATGTAGTAGTATTTTTTTTTTATTTACATCCACACACAGACAAAAAAAATGACATCAACCCATAATATACAGTAGGTATCTGGACTGACCCTAACAGCCCTCTCAGATAGCCATGGGGTAAAAACAATGAAGAAGAAGGTTTTTGACAAGACAATGGTGTGTGGGTGTGTGTCTGTACAGTATACTAAACAAACAAGAGTGTGTATGCAGGGTCAGTGCTAGGTCAGACTGTGTGTGCATCAAATGATTTGTGCAGTGTGTTATGGTGCCCTCCTGTCATAAGAGGTAAAGACATACTGTATCATGGGCTGAGTGTGCCGTCTACTGTACGAAGTGTGTGTGTGTCGCTTATCTGGGTAAGAGATGGCACCAGGGTGCACCAGGGTAAACCATGGAAAAAATACAAGTTGGCAGAGGTGGTGTGATGCTTTGAGCAGTGTTCTGCTGGAAAACCTTGGGACCTGGAAAAAAACAAGTCTAATCCATGGAGTCTCGACTTCACAACTTACATGATTAAAAAATCTGCTACTGACGGCTTGATGCCAGATAATACTACAGAACACCTTGAGGGGTCTGCAAGGACTCATGTCTCCAAAATTTGACATGTAAAGGTCAAGCAGTCCTTAATCTTCTTCTTTTCCCTTCTCTACTGTGTGTGGTGGTTTGAGATCTCCTAAAAATATCTCACCACATGCCATGTGAGTGTGAAATTCTTTTTTTAAAGAGACGTTCTGTATTATGATGATGAAACCTTACATAGAACCCAAATAAAAGAAAGTTTTATTTCTATCTAGATGAATGGTTTGCAAAATGACAAAACAACAAAAAGTCACTCATCATGAAAGAGCGAGTAAAAAAAGTGTGTAACTTTTTAAATAAATTTTTTCATAGGTTTTTCATTATTTTTTATTGTTTTCAGCAGCATGGTAATTTTTATCTTATCTAAATCGCAAAGTTGTTAGTATTATTATTGTTGAAAATGCAAAAACGCGTTATGTGTAACTTATAAAAGTGTATTTTTAAAAAAAGTGCATTACGCCTTTAAATTACTGAGATTTAAAATATTCGAGTGAAAGTTTTCCAGCAATCAGATCCTGTTCTGTGTCAAAAAATCAAGATCTGGATTTGTGACTTCTTGTACTGGAGCAGCTCTTTCATCAATCGCAATCATGGAAAGGAGACATTTTAGAAAATATGAGTAATAGTGTAAGAGAAAAGTAAGCATTCAACAATTTTTTTTTTTTTTTAATATATCTCATGTCTTAAGGAACAGGCCGTGAGTGTGTGTGTGTGTGTGTATGCAAGCAGTTTCTGTGTCAGTGCTTGGCATGAAATCTTTCTATTTATCTTTGTAACAAAGTACCTAATTTAAACTCTAATTAGTTATACCAGTTAACTCTTAGCTTGTCTACTAACCTTCTTTAATATTTATACAAGTGTAGCAGAACATACAGACAATGGCTGATAATAATAATGTGCATATACAGTCTTTTAGAAAAATAATAATTTATTTATTTAGTCTTTTTATAGAGATTTCTTAAAATAAATATAGAAATGTGGCATCTTCTTAAATTTACACTGGGCTGCAAAAAACTCACCAATTTATTTGTAATAAATTAATTAAATCTATTTTTGGCTTAAAATAAGAAATATGCAGCATTATGCCAAAGTGTGAGCATAGAACAAGCAATACATTATTTTCCATTTAAATATTTGGCCTTAGTATTTTTTTTCTTGCATGCACACAATAATATTTTCATAAAAAATGGTTAAAATAGAGACAACATGATTTTGAAATATTAGAAAAACAAGATTTAAAAGCATCCAAATTGTTATATTTATAATCCATCAGTGAGCTGTTTTGCTACAGTTATAAGAATTAACATAAAAAATTCTTGTTCTAGTTTTTATTTATTTATTTTGTTATTTTTCATTTATTGTCATTTTATTTTTGTATTTAACATCTATGTTGGAACATATCAGAATAATCTACATAATTTCTTCTTGAGATCCCACAACTAATTATTATGATGATTATTATTATTATTATTATTATTATTATTATGATTATTAATAGTAATAATAATTATTATTAATTTATTATTTATTTATTAATATTATTTATTAACTACTACTATTAGTAGTAGTACTACTATAATAATAATAATAATAATACAAAATAAATAAATAATAATAATAATAATAATAATAATAATAATAATAATGTAAAGCAATAATAATGTAAAGCAACTCGAATATCTAAACGTTATTTACTTAAAATTACATTTGTATATTTTTTGTAAAATTCAGATTTTTTTTTGTGTGCTTGTATTCCAAGTTTTAAGAAATTAAAATCTAAATTAATTAAAAGCAAAATATATAAAATATTTCCAATAAAAAAAAACTATAGAAGCATGAATTATTGTAGAGCTGAACATAATGCCAAAATTAGCAATTATCACAAATAATCAATAATCAGTCATATTTAAAGCATTTACATGATGCACATATAATTGTTTGAACATGTTTATTCATCAGTCATTGAGCCCAATAACAATATAAATAATTTTAAACATAAAATTGTTATAGAATAGAATTAGTAATTTTTTTATTATGATAATGGCTGAACACAGACCAGCTTTGTTGTCCTGTCAAAGACACAGTTGGTGAGGGGACAGCACACACTGATGTGTGAGCGCTCAACTGCACTATTTCCACCTCAGGCACACGCTAGCCTGTGTCTCACCCCATTACATAAAGCATCTCACATCAACGTGCCCAAACACTGAAAGAGAGAGAGAGAGATATTGAGGGCAGCTTTGGAGTCATAATTAAGGTCCAACGTTGTACGTTGATCTCATACAACCAGGCTGACCTACATACAGATTGAACTTACAAAGAAACTCTCAATCTCTGTGTGTGTGTGTATGTGTGTGTGTGTGTGTGTGTGTGTGTGTGTGTGTGTCTGAGTTTAATGCTTAAGTATGTATGATACCGAAACGGGCCTGAACAGTAGCGTTAGTACAGTATGCAGTCTCTGAGGTTTAAACCTACTGTCCCGCAATCACGAAGGTATGGCGGTAATTTCTGGTGGCCATGATGATCATTTCTGCCCGGACTCGTGGGAATAAACCCAGCAATTCACCAAGATCGCTTTGCAATTACCTTGCCTTATAAAAAGAATGCATGATGGGGTTTTTTTTGACCCCACTGATTGAGAGGTTGAGTTATCTATCCTTTGACCCATACTTTTATTACTTTGTGTGTGTGTGTGTGTGTGTGTGTGTGTGTTGTGTGAGAATCTCTTGTTGAAAAAGAAAACCACAATTGAGCACAGTGATTTGAGGTAAATAAAATTCCTTTAATGGGTCAGGAGTGATATGAAAGTTGATTTCTGAGCATATATCTTAATTAGAGTTTATTACTTCCACATTGTCTGAGAGCACCATGTTCTTGACTGAACATGTGCATACAGTAATTGTAAAATTGCAATACACTAAAAAAGTGAACATTATTTGGATAAAAGTATTTGGGAATACTTGTTCAAGAATGTTTTTTTTTTTATCAGTATGTTTGTTATAAAGCTAAATTTATCATTTCAATACTTTTCATTAATTTTGCTCGTGTGCTCTGATATTCATTTAAAAACAAAACTACTGAAGCAAAAGGACTTGATGAAAATCTGAATAAAAAAAGGTTCATTAATGGGACAAGGTCCTATACTGTAAATCAGGCCATCACTCCACCATGTTCACTACGACCATTGAATCCCTATAAAGTTCAGATGAATGTCCGGCTTACAGCAGGGAAGACAGGTCAACCACTTGTAATGCGCCTGAACTCTTGAACTGAACTGAAGCAGCTCCATTGTTCAAACACTCAGCTCCTGAACCCCACTAGAAGATCCTTAGGTTTTCCTTGTTCTCGGTACCAAGGCTGCTGACCTTTCCTTGTGTTATATATTTCATACATTCATTCATTCATTCATTTTCTATACCGCTTAATTCTGTGTTCAGGGTCGCGGGGGACCTGGAGCCTATCCCAGGAGACTTCAGGCACTAGGCGGGGTACACCCTGGACAGGGTGCCAATCCTGTGCAGGGCACACACATACACACACTCACACACCCAATCACACACTACGGGCAATTTAGGAACGCCAATTAGCCTAACCTGCATATCTTTGGACTGTGGGAGGAAACCGGAGTACCCGGAGGAAACCCACCAAGCACGGGGAGAACATCAAACTCCATGCACACAGAGATGGGAATCGAGCCTGGCCGGGGAATCGAACCCAGACCCTGGAGGTGCAAGGCGACAGTGCTAACCACTACACCACCGTGCCGCCCATATTTCATACAGTTTATATAAAAGTATATGTTTGTAAGCTTAACATCCTATAGGAATAAATATCTATATAAATGAAAAATATCACATCCATGTGTGGATTTTTATTAGAAAGATCCATCAAAATTATTAAACATGGCATATTAATTAATATTCCATTCCACTAAAGTGCACATTCTGTACAAAGATATTGTTATCCATCATGTAAGAGCATCATTGTACCACAATCCAATCAGAATATGACGCATTCAGTTGCATCTTCATTTATCATCCAATCACAATTCATTCTCTAACCGGTGCTGGGATTGGGTCATTTTCTTCTTGTTTATGTGCGTCACTTGTGCTGCCCGTTGAATGACCTCACAAAGCATGCCCCCATTTAACACGAATAAACAAGTCATGCCTGAATTACCAACGAAAAAATGGTGGTTCCATACCTTTTTTTCTTGTGTATTTTTCAGAGTTCATCCATCAGCAAAAAGAAAATGCTGATTTTTGAGATCTCTGCTGCCATCTTGAAATGAAACCCCTTGCTGTTGGTGCAAAGTAGTTACTCTATTCAAACCACAGATATCTTGATTCCTTGGTGACCTGAATTTGTGACATCTGCTTAAATCTTTTGTTTCATGTTAAAAAAAAAATCCTTCTGCACAACCTGCAGCACATCTTAACATCTAACACCATCTGTCACATTTGCCTTCTTTAAAGATCGCTATTTGAGTCCTTTTCTCCTAAAAGTATGAATGAGTACGAGTATGAGTCATGAACGTGTGTGTGTGTGTGTGTGTGTGTGTGTGTGTAGGTGTGGGGCGGGGGGGAGGGGGTCTCTGGCTCATAATATCGGATTGCACAGCCGGTCCAGCCAAATGTGAATTTTATACTCCAGTGAGCACAGCCTCTAGCTTTCATTAGCTCACATTCTCCTCAGCAATGCAAACGTCATGTCGTTGTGTGTCTGCCCATACACCCTCCCTGCCCCCCCCCCACACACACACTTTCCCTCCCTACCATGAACGGACTGGAACGACTCTCATGGTCAACAGTAACTCGGGATCACCCTACGGTTCACCCGTGCTACTGCATCCTGTGTGGCGAGATTAAATTTGCTGCTAATGATTTTCCAAAATTCTCTGAAGATGCAGAAAATGTGGTAATTTACTGCATGTCTCTGCCAGCCATGTCACATTTAAACCTTTCATTTCTCACACCAGTTACTTTAACCTAATTTACAGCCTCAGAAAGTGTGCAGGCATTTCGCCAGTAAATAGCTAGAGCTCGAGTTACTAGCCCATGGTTGTTTACACTGGCATATAGTCGTGTTAAACACAAGAATTTTTTAAGCAGCTCATGATCACCGTTTCAGAGGTTTGGGTTATGATCAAACATTTCTAAGCCTGATTAAGAAGGGAAAAACTCCAGTCTTGACTAATCAACTCATTAAAAGCCCAAGGCCATAACTTTAAAGACATTACAAAGAGTGCTTTGTGAAGACTGAAAAGAGCTTACACTGGATTACTTGTGTACAGGGGTAAGCTTCTTCTTCTTTACATTCTTACTCGTGCTTTTAAACCATGCCGAGGTCTTACCCGACTACTGAATCCCAACAATGAGAACAAATTGAAAAGAGACATGGACATGTATGTAAACCATACACCTAATTTAAAAGAAAAAGAAAGTAAATCGGATGGCGGGATACGGGAATTGTTTCTGTCAGAGTCTCCCAAGAGAGAAGAAACTAAATGCTGGATCTGTCTCATACTATTAGAGCAGGCAGGACTTCTCAACCTAGCCTCCTTTCCTCTCTTTAAAATAAAATAACTTTTTTCAACCACAACCACTAACCTCTTCACTGTCCACTAATCATATTTGTAGTTGTCTTACAGCTACTGAGGGCAATGGTCTGATTTGCATTTTGCTAATAAAGCAGATCTGTCTTGAGTCCAAGGAGTAAACACCAGAATAAAATATGATGATCTTCCTTGTTTATTACTTAGTGCTAATGGCTACTTTATCTACAGTACCTCTATCTTTCTTACATCCGTGCTGTCTGATGCCCTGCTTCTCTGGTCACACAGGCAGACCATCTACTTCAATTTGACCTCTGGCTGTGCTCCGTTGAAAAGGCCAGTACATGAGGAAATATGCACCCGAAAAAAGGAAGGCCCATCTTTGTGCAGTTTCTCTCTTTCTGGTTCATTCAGAGTGCACCGTTCAGGGCATATGAACAGTACCAAAAATGGTTTCAGGTGACTTCGATCTGTCATTTCTGTCACTCTGCTTAAAGCAGAATGCATGTCACTGAAGCGATGCTGTGACATTCCTTACTGTCTGCATACCTCTGTCACTTCCTTTCTCACTGCTTTGGTGCTAAAAGCCTTTGACTAAAATGCTGCTTTAGAAAACAGACCTAATGATGACCCCATGGACTGAGAGACAGTCAGAGCAGAAGACAGAGAGCGAGAGGAAGTACTGTATGGGTGTTCGCAATTTAAAACTGCAAATCGGGTTTGTTTTGACATCGCATTGTGAAATCACTCAATGTTTCTCCTCGTGAAATATCCACTATTTATTTCATCAGTTTATCTCTAAATGATGTAACCTGTCATGTCAAGCCAAAGATTTAGTGTACATTTCACAAATGACAAGGAAAATATAGGGTGTAACAAATATTTATTTCTGTTTTAACACAACAATATAGTTCTTCCTGTGCACAAAACAGCTGATTTCACTAATTAGTTCTAAACTAGGATGAGTTGTGCTAATTAACTGAAAAGCTAATGAAAAACGACTATGTGACAATAATATGCAGCTTCTTGAGCAAAAACTTGGGTCATCTCCAAACTTAAAATTAATAGACAATAATTGGATGATGGTGAAAGCAGCAGTCAGGAATTCAAGAAACTGTCTTTTGTAGATGATGTTCAAAAAGAAATCGAGCAGCAGGTTTTGAAGGAGTGACACCAGAGTACTGCAGACATCTTTTGACTCTATGCCCAGCCAGGTTTTTGTAGAATAATAGACTTCATACTAAATAATAATAAATATATAGCAATTTCACTGCATAAAATCACAGTATTCTTATCATCCTTATAATTATTTTATAAATATAATAAATGATTGAATTTCAGTTGTCTCAATTCTTTTGGGCCACCACTGCAGAACAAAAACAAATGTAATCAATGTGGTCAAAAGGTGTTTATTTTTTATTATTATTATTATTATTATTATTATTATTATTATTTATAGCAGTTCATTAGTTGTGGCTGCAAGATAGCACAGGTTTGTTTTAGTGTTTGGTCTGATATGTTCTTGTTACTATAGTAACAACTTACACGGGGCCATGCCTGGCTGGCATGCCACATAATCTAAGGCAAATAATAATAATGTACATAAGAAATAATCTTGATATGAGGAGAGGGTTGTTTACACTAACTTATTAAATTTCTCAAGTTATTTTATTTGTGCTATTATTCAAACATCCATTCCTTCCATAATTTAACTTTCTTTTTTTGTGTATAAGTTTATAAGAAAAGCCCATTAAATCAAGAATATAAATGATCTACATTTTTGGAGTAAAGAAACACAATCTGCAAAGAACAAAAAGGGAAAAATTCTAAATGTTTATCAATTCAGTGAATATTCAGTGAATAATGAAAAAATAACTTTGTATCTATTTTGAAAATAATGATTGCAATTTTAATTTATCCTCATAATATTGTACACAGGATGAATAGCATTATTTCTTAAATGTGCACGTGTGGTTTTCTCTTTATCTTTACACCCATTTATTTTCATGCCACATTTCTCAAGAATGCTTCAGTACACCATTTTTCGCTATATCACTGATCAAATCGTGTATCTTTGTATCTGTGATTATGAATCTCAGCAGGTGGACTTCTCAGGGTCCCAGGGGGTCCTCGCACCACTTCCTCCTGTTGCCATCCACTTTAACACACTTACTTTCCCCCTCCTCTCTCAGGCACTTGTCCTTCACTGTTCCTTGCATCTGGAATACATGTGGGGTAGTAAGCCGTTCCAATTAAACAGGTTTTGTTATGGCATTGGCTAAGGCTACAAAAAAGGTGGACAGAGGGAGGACGTCAACAGCATCCCGCTGCTTGACATTTCACTCGGCATAATTTAGAGGCACTTTGTAAATAATTAAACCCCCTTCTGCCTTTTAAGAGCCACTACTAGTTGCTGTCATTCAGATGTCCCTGCAGTGGTTTTAATTTGTATTTACTTGAGTGTATTTATGCGTGTGTGTGTGTGTGTGTGTGTGTGTGTGTGTGTGTGTGAGAGAGAGAGAAATATTCTGCATGAGTTCTGGATGATATTGGTCAGTTTGAAATAACTATTTTTGCTTAAAGGTAAAAATGTTGGACTGTGAGTTTTTAAATTTTTCATCCAATGCTTTCATGAAACGAGTAATAACAATAGGGTAATAAAATGGTGTCAGAACTACATTTTCATCACTTTATTTTATTACATCATTTTTTCATCACTTTCTATAATTTATCCTCAACCCAGAAATGTCACCAAACCTGGGTAAGGTGTATAAAACATTAAGACGATTCACTACCACATGATCAAACAGTGAATCCATTTATATTAAAGTAAAAATATAATTCCGTACATTTTCCCTTTGATCAAGACATAAGACCAAGAATAAGTAACATCTGCCACATCTTATCTTGCTGTATCGGACCTGGCCATATTGAGCCATAATTAGTTTGAGCACTTCTGGGTGTGTGTTTGTACAGTAAACTAAGTTTATTGCCATTGGTGTAATGAGTGTTGGAGTGGTCCCCAATAAAATTTTTACCGTACACTTTGTAGATACAGAACAGTAAAACTTCCCATCCCAAGCCTTTTAGTTGAGCACTTGAAATTGGATTTGGCTTAGGGCCAGTCTATTTAGTAATAATATCAGTTCATGGGGCACACCTGAGATCAGTTACAGTCACCTTATATAACTTCATCTTCACCTTGATAAATAGTAATGAAGAAAGTGATTGCACAGCAGAACATTTTTTTTTGTCAATCTGATAAATCAACAAGGTCTCAGTTCTGGTCAAACAATTCTGTACTGCAACTCAATTTGAATGAAAATGTTAACCTGTGGAAAAGGTTATGGTTTCTTACACTGTAATGACTATGAAATAGAAAAATATTGCATTTCAATAAACCAATCCAATTTGCTACCAGAAGTTGTATTTGAAGAAAATTGTGTTGTATCTATTCATTTTATATTCTTACTTATATTTACTCAAACGTTTGGACACAAGTTTGAATTTATTTTCAAAATCCATCTGAAAGAATACTGGAATTTTTTTATTATTTTTTTTAATCTGTAAAATAACAAACAACAGGTAATTAAATAACAGCAACAATCATCAACAGGCAGTTATTGTTTTAAGACATGAAAGTCATCTGCTGCAGAGGAGAAGATCATTTAGAGTTACCAGCTTCAGAAATCACCAATTAACAACCAGCACCTCAGATTAGAGCTATCATAAAAGCTTTTCAGAACATAAATAGCAATATCAATTGTTCACAAGAGATTATTGCATATTTTGGACGGCTTGAGCATTGTTTTACAATGTAGAATGAAAGAAAATCAGGAAAGACAATGGAATAAGAAGGTATTATTATTATTATTATTATTATTATTACTATGTGCAATTTTGTCAAGGTTCCCTATGACATTGGATCAGTTTTAAACATAAAAATTCCTTCCCTATATATTTTCCCTCCTTTGTGTGCTGATATTTAACAGGCGTGCCTACAGTATACTCCTGCTTATTTATGCAAAGTATATACTCACCTAATCATATAGCAGCAGCATAATATACATAATAATAGAACAGTACAGATACAGGTTAAGGGCTTCAGTTGCTGGTCACTTCAGACATTAGAGCTGGGGGGGGGGTAATCTCAATGACTTTGTTGGTGCCATACAGATAAAAATAATCATTTCAGAAACTACTGATTTCTTGGGATTTTTATGTGCAACATCTGTGCAGTGGGAACTGACAGAAAGGCTGCAGGTTCTCAAATAACCAAGTTTTATCCTTTACTGATGACAATTAAAATTATATGTATGTTGTCAAATTCTATAAGTACTGTATAGTTTTATTACAGGCATCCATCCATCATCTTCTACTGTAAGTACAGTATACTCAATGGATGCTTGGTGTGGACACAGTTATGGGTGTCCCCATGTGTGCAACAGTGGCTCTTGAGAGAGTTGAATTGTAGGTCATTGTGTTGTCACAGTGAATTTGTCAAACAGCTTTCTGCCTGAGGGGTGCAGCACCAAGGGTTATCCAGAAACAGGAGAGAAAGGGCAGGTAGACGGTGCACAAGGCTTTGTAGATAGATGAATATGAGACGCAGAAAAAGAAAGAGTATGCATTGGGTGGAGGTGATGACAAAAGCATTTGCTAAAGTTTTATGGCGTGTTGAGCCCTCTGGAAGCTGACCCCTTAGAACTCTGGGTGTTGGGGTGGAAGAGACAGCTTCATATTATGACTCAGAATAGGCGCCACATCGAATCTTCTATTTGTGCTGAAACATCATATAGCAACAAACACTTTTTAAGAGCCATGGCGACCATGCATGTTAAAATTGTTAGTGCCATGAATGTGTGCGCATGTATAAATATTGATGATGATGGGTGGCACGACATTCTACAGATGACAGATGGGGAAAGGAGTTTGTCATGAAGGGCATTGTGAGGCTTAAACATGATGAAACAAAGCAGAAGTGACAGGTCCTGCAGTACTTGTTTAGTTTGTGTGCCCCTCTTCTTCAGTAATGTTTTTCATCAGCTGCTATTTTTTTATTACTTGTTTGCATCTCATGAGTTGCCCTGGCACAGGTTATTTAACAGATAAATCACCACCTCGGAACAGAGTCAGATATGATTCAGCTGGAGGCGGTAGAGCAGACCTGTTCACCATAGGAGACGTTTAGGGGAAGGAAGAAAGAAAAAAAAAAAACACTTCCTCAGAATGTTCTTGAAAAGTAGGACAAGACTCTTTTTCTCTCATCACTTCTATGTAAGATAAACAGAAGACACAATTTTTTGTACTGTGATTTTTAGTTGACTAAATGTCTTGCCTGGGGAGAGTAAACACATTTGGATGCAGGTAAAGGTTTTGTAGATCTTATTTACAAAATGACAATGGTGGATAAGTATACTACAGGGACAGATCAGAACAAGTAATTGCCACAGGCGACATAGCACTGTCCTTGACAAGCTTTGTTCCTGCAACTAACTTTTATCTCTACTCCAGAGTCAATAATTAGTTATCCTGACAGACATACAAGTGGTGTTTTCCCTCCTCAGGCAAATGTGTATCAATGGTGGCTTTATCTCAGTAATGCCATGCCGCCTGCTAGGCATGTCCTGGGTTTGCATGCAAGATTTCATTCCCCACTGCATTAAAGTAGCATGCTGCCTTTTCAGCACATGAGTGAACAACATCCCCTTCTATTTAAAGAAGTAGTTCATCAACAATTTTTTTACCTACCCTAAATGTATTTGGGCAGCCAAGACTGCTCTGTTGTGTCTATATTTTTTTGTCATTTAATTCCCAGATTTTAAAATAATTGCTTCAGATGAAATTTTAAGATTTGTAATCTCCAAACCTTTCTGTAATGCTTGTGTGTTTTTTTAATGAGATGTTAAATCTGAAGCCAATCGATCACAAGTTATCTTAAACACTCGTTAACCCCTAAAAGCAATTGTGCTTAAATTAATATTTAAGTACGCATATTGATTATACAATATACCAAATCTGTAAAACATCATACTCATTCATGATTCTTCCCCCATATGTTGCCACAAAGTATTACCCCGACTTTGACCCCACTGAACACCTTTGAATTGGAACAATGCTGTTGGGTAGGAATGGAAAAATCCCCAGAGCCATGCTGGAAAAAACAAGGGGAAAGAATTCCAAGAAAAGTGAAGGTTATATACTGTAACAGTAACTAAATCTGTTATGGGAAGTTTAACAGGCATAAATCAGTGTAAGATGACTACAAACGTTTGGCCATATAATAATATATTATTGTATTATTATAATATAATAAAATTTTATATATATATATATATATATATATATATATATATATATATATATATATATATATATATATATACTGTCTTATAATATAATATAATATAATATTATGAGGCGCCATATAGGGCTTAAATCAAACTTCACTCATGCACACACATATGAAACACTTGCATACACATATATAAAACACTCACACATACATATATACTACTAACTGCTCACACAACTACATATGAAAAGCGCACTCACACACACATACATACTCTCCGCGCACTCACATACAGTACATACATACATACTTTCCGCGCACATACATACATACTTTCCGCCAGTGGTGGTTCTACACTGAATTACTGTCCGGGCAAGACATTTCGCTGGAGTGTGAAAAAATTTTACTAGAAAATGTATTCATATTTTTATTATAATTATTATCGAGGACATCATATATATAGGACACAATAATTTACATTTTAATTTAATTAAGAAACCCTTATTAGACCCTTATATAGAAAGTATTATATAGGCTTGTAATCTGTAAAAATAAATAAATAATACGTTATATATTTAATGGTATCAGTTTTTGTTTCAATAAATATTCTATATTTAATTTTCACAGCAGCAGCGACAGGTATCCGAGGTGCTTATGTCACCACGGTAACGCAAGCAGGAAGTGACGTTGCATGGTGTTCTGAATGGTGGAATTTTGTAGAGTGAAGTTCCCTTATCAGACATTTTCTGAGTAGGGTGTAGGGAGTAGTAATTTCAATGTATATTAACTTCATTCTCCCTGATTAGTAGTAGCGTTTCTTAAATAGACCGTTAATGGACAGTTTAGAAGACAACGAGTGATTTATTTATCACCACAAAAGTGGGTGGTATGGAGGGTCGGAACAATGTTTGAATTTCCGATTCAGAGTCCCGTGGGATTCCGATGAGTTAGTTATTGTTAATATCAGCGAAGGCGAGGAAACACATTTCACAAAATAGTAATTGTTTCTGTTGTATGATCCGACATATTAGCCACAGATTCCGTGCTTCAATTTTCTTTTTGCAAATAATCACCTGCGTTTTCTGCCGCTGCAATATTGATGTGGGCAGTTCTGAATACGCCTTGTGATTGAGCAGTGATGATCATTATACTGTCCTACTCTGTCTTCTAAACTGTCCAACAGCAGGCTGTTTACAAACCAGTACTACCATTCAGGGAGGATGAAGCGAAAAGTCTGTCTACACTGAAATGCCTTCCGGTTACACTGAAATGACTTCCTTTTACACTGAAACGCCTTCCAGTTACACAGAGAATCTCATAGGTGAATGTGCGTTAAGAGTTTGTATATATGTGCATGCGCGGAGAGTATGTACTGTATGTGTGTGTGAGTGCGCATTTCATATGTAGTTGTGAGAGCAGTTAGTTGTATATATGTATGTGTGAGTGTTTCATATATGTGTGTGCATGAGTGAAGTTTGATTTAAGCCCTATATGGCGCCACATATAATATAATATGATATGATATGATATGATATGATATGATATGTGGTTTGGTGACTTAGAGGTTAGCCCTGTTGCCTTGCACCTCCAGGATTTGTGTTCTGTAGTTTACATACAGTATTCTCCCTACAACCCTGTACAGGAGAAGCAGTATAGAAGATGAATTAATAAATATAATATAATAGCACAGTGTGCAATATTTTGGAGGTGGTGTTACAATACATGTGGTGTTGTACTAAAACTAATTATTATTATTATTATTATTTTTTTTTTTATTATTATTATTATTATTGCTAATAGATAGGTAGATGAATAGATTGATAGATAGATATATAATAATAATATATTCATTCATTCATCTCACGAAAACAAAAAATTATTAAATAAATCCTGTTATACAAAACTGTATATTGTATACGAACATATTTTCTTCACAATCAGGTACTGTAGTTATTTATAAGCATGTAAAATTTATTGAATAATATATCATATTTTTTAGCTAACACAGGCTTTCAAAAACATTGTATGACAAATATACTGTGAACTTCATCAGCTTTCTAGTGCAATTCTTCCTTCAAATGCTTGGAGACTGAAAGAGTAGGTTACCCTTGAAAGAGTGAAATTAAAATCTCAATGTCATATAATTTGGGATAGAATCATACCAAATTAACACGATCAAGATGGCAGCCTAACTGTGTTGAGATGTACGGTTATGGTAAGGTCAGATTTGTTGTTTGTAATGCTATGTCATAAACCGAATTGCATGCCTATGTAACATAACTGAAGAACCGGATGAAGTACAAGTCAAGTGTGTGGGTAGATATTAAATAAATAAATAAATAAATAAATAAATAAAATGGGGTGGAAAAGACTTCCATAAAAATCATGTAACTCAGCATTGAGTTAACAGCAGCAGTTTTCACATTTAATTACCATTCAGTACAAAGCCCAGTCTGTTCAGGTGGAGTAAATTAGTTGACAAGCATGCACTGCTAATTACAGACAACATTACACTCAATATTGGGGCAAATTAAGAAGCAAGTCAATACATGTTTGAAAATGAAAGGTAGCATCTCTGCCTAAAAGCTAAAGAAGTAGAAATGATGCTCATTTTTATGGGTATAAGTGGACTAAAAAAAATGTATAAGTGGACTAAACCTCATTTTTGTTTAAATTATTGCTGTAATGCTTTGTACAGGATAGTGTTTCCCTTTTATTACTGGCCCAGTAAAAATGTTTCCACATACAGTATAATGGAAAAAAAATTGTGTTTGGTCTTGATGTACAATTTGACTTGACAATAAAGCTACCTTGAAATTTATTAAAAAAAATTCTAATTCTTAGTTCTCTAACAGTACCCAGGAAATGTGACCTATATGAGATGAATTATGTCAACTTAATGTTAAGCTCAATAACACAGTAATATTAAAAGTCTATTTCGGCTGTCAGTAAAATGACTTTCACCTATGAAATGACTGAGGATTAGTGAAAGGATGGGCTAAAAGCCAACTGCTTTTAATTCCAACCATAAACCAAATAAACAATTGCGCATAGCTCCAGGCTATATTTGACTACTTAATCAAAGTCCTTTCATTGCAACTTCACACAAGTTGTTTTCTTCTTGATCGGTCCTTACTCCGAGTGAATACGGAATGAATAAGTAGTCACATTTCCCCAGCCTTACAGATCATAGTTTCCATTTTCCATCTATACTGTAGGTGGTTCCAAGAAAAACATTCTGTGAACAGATCTTTTTATTGTACACATAATATTGCTGAAGAGTTTGGAACTGAATGTACAGCCACAGACATGCTCAAATCCCTGCTTCTATTTCAGTGTCACGTATTATAGAGTCATTATGACTTTAAATTTTGTACATAAAAACTGTCAAAATTGAAGCAATCAACTAAGTAGTTAAGTTTAGACTAAATAGACATATTAAAGAAAGTGATAAGAGTGAATTCTTATGAACCAATATAATCCTTGTATAGATTGTATTGGTCCATAAGAATTCACTCTTCTCACTGCCTTCAATATGTGTATTTAGTGCAATACTGTATGTGTAATATGTACAATAGCGACTGAATGTGTGGGGATGAATTAAATAATCGTCCATAATACTGTTTGACCGTAATTGATTTCAATAACAAGCCTTCATCCAGGATGTAAGAGCCATATCGTATTTGTTATGAATTTGTTGTTGTGTTTATTTTATTTTATTTTATTTTATCTTATTCTATTCATTAGCTAAGCACTAAGCATTCTATTTGTCATTTAAGCATTCACTGTTATGTTTGTTAGTTAAGCATCCATTTTGACAATCGTAGGTTGGTCTGTGATGTCACTCCACTATTAAACGTATTTGTATGACTATCGTATGATAGAAAGTTCAGTTTAGATGCGGAAGTCTACGGGAACACAAGCTTTTGACCGTATTCCAAGATCTTAATTAGATACAGCAAATAGGTTGTTGTAAAAGTAAGAAACCGTAAGCTAACCGTAATCAGCTAGATATAACAAATGTGTTATTATAACCGTAAGGTAATCCTGAACCATATTGATACAGCAACTGGTGTTGTAACTACAGTGGATTTACTCAAGACGACTGTAAGTGTTGATTCTTTGATGCTGGGAAATAAAATACGAGAGACAAAGAACTAAATGGACTTCGTGTCGTAAGTAACGAACCTCAACCAAAGATACGTGTCAAAACTAGTGGAATAATATGTCCACATCTACACAGGATTAAAAAAAAAGAAGATTTAAACTAATGATTAGATTGTGTTTGTGAAAACTGAATAACAAATCTAACATGTTCACGGTAACTAAAGTATGTGGCAGTTTAGTTACTGCCAATAGCTTCTCAAAGGTTCAGGGAAATTTATTTGCAATTTGGGGCTCAAGAAAAATGTCTAGGCCATTTATGAGATGAGACCAATTGTGGTCAGTCCTTTTCTTTTTCCTTCCCATTTGCCGAAGCCAGAATGTAAATCCAATCAGCCATTTTGCTGTTATGATGGATGGAGAGTCAGTTGATAGCTTTAGATAAGTCTAGTGGCTGTTAAAAGCTTGTGGGATTGATTGGCTCTGTTGTGCAAGACTGAGAAGATTAAATTGAGATAATAGGATAGGGTCATTAAAACCCATGCAGGAGAAATGGAAGAAGGAAAAAAAAAAACAAGTTTGATTTAACGAGGCTTAGGCCTCTTGTGAATTGTGGTAATGGCTGCGATGTTGATCTTTCATTACCATATATTTATCCATTTGTTTATCTTCTTCGTGCATTGGGCTACTTGGCATTAATGTCATTTGAATTTAATCAGAGAACGCATTCTATATAATAGTTGTTGTGGTTTTAAAGTCAGTCACATGATATTCAAAACTAAACAATTAACATTTAGTTCCCCTCTTGCAATAAAAGTCTGCAAATTAATCTGAAGTTGATCAATTTAGCTTTCACGGCTAAATTACACTACATGGAAGATTACAGAGAACACAACAAATATGTATTAAGCTATCAAGCTTAATGATTCCTTTGAATTATGCCTCACTAGATTAGTGTTGATTATAAGGCAATGTGACATCTACACAATCTATATACCGTAGCTATTATACAGTACATCACATTACATTTTAACAATTTCAACTTTAATTTTGATATTGAGTTTAGTCATAACAGAACAGTAAAGTAATTGTGATTGTGCTTCCGTGACATTTTATGACATTTTTGTTTTCTGGCTTGACTTATTTGAACATTATAGATGTCAATGTTATACCATAGCTGCTTCTGCTACATTTGAATCACATAATATTCATAATAAAATCTGAATATTATACACATGTCAAAGTGTATTTTTATGCATCGTTTTATGCTTTGTGGACAGTGCACTGGACACACAACTGATATGCTAATCCAGGTTTGAGTGTCTTTTTGAGTTTTTTTTCCCCTCCAGTTTTAAATTATTCTCTAATGCTGAAAGACCCAGCCACATTTCATCTTCAATGCCCTTGCTGATGGAAGGAGGTTTTCACTCAAAATCTCATCACACATGGCCTCATACATTCTTTTCTTTACAAGGATCAGTTGTCCTGGTCCCTTTGCAGAACAGCCCCAAAGCATGATGTTTCCACCCCCATGCTTCCCAGTAGGTATGGTGTTCTTTGGAAGCATTCTTTCTCCTCCAAACACAAATTCTATTTTGTTTTCATCTGACCATATGACATTCTCCCAATCCTCTTCTGGATCATCCAAATGCTCTATAGCAAACTTCAGAGGGTCCTGGACATGTACTGGCTTAAGCAAGGGGACACGTCTGGCACTGCAGGATTTGAGTCCCTGGTGGTGCAGTGTGTTACTGTTGGTAGCCTTTGTTACTTTGGTCCCAGCTCTCTGCAGGTCATTCACTAGGTCCCCTACTGTATGTGGTTCTTGGATTTTTGCTCACAGTTCTTGTGATCTTTTTGACCCCACAGGGTGAGATCCTGCATGGAGCCCCAGATCGAGGGAGATTATCAGTGGTCTTGTATGTTTTCCATTTTCTAATAATTGTTCCCACAGTTGATTTCTTCACACCAAGCTGCTTACCTACTGCAGATTCAGTCTTCCCAGCCTGGTGCAGATCTACAATTTTGTTTCTGGTGTCCTTTGACAGCTCTTTGGTCTTGGACATAATGGAGTTTGGAGTGTGACTGTTTGAGGTTGTGGACAGGTGTCTTTTATACTGATAACAGATGCCATTAATACAGGTAACGAGTGGAGGATAGAGAAGTTAAACTTAAAGAAGTTGTTACAGGTCTGTGAGAACCAGAAATCTTGCTTGTAGGTGACCAAATACTTATTTTACAGAGAGATTTATCAATTAATTCATTAAAATCCTACAGTGTGATTTTCTGGATTTTTTTAAATTATATTGTCTTTCATAGTGAGGTATACCTATACCTACAGTACAGTCCTCTTTAATCTTTTTACTTGGGAGAACTTGCACAATAGATTGTTGACTAAATACTTTTTTGCCTCACTAAAGGTTTGAGATGGTAGCTGGTGTTAAAAATCATACAGAAAAAATTTTTAAATGATGGGCAACATACAAATTTTACAAATTGAATAAATACAGTAATTTGAAATGGTTTATATTTAAATAGTGTTCAGTAGTGCTAGTGCTTAATAATAACTCTATTGCACTACAATAAACAATAAATAGCTTGTTTTTATTTTACAATTTACATTTTATAGACCTAATAAATAAATAAAATCGAACATAAATAATCATAAAGTTTTATTAAGTGGTAAACATTAATTAAAAATTAATTGTGCAGGCAATAATAAAATCACATATTACTGAGAGAAAAAGAAACAGTGAAGTCTTGTTGAAAATTCAGTAACTGCTCAGCATGAGAGGCAAGAATGAAGGTGGAATGAGAATAGATGAGTCCATGTAGACAGCTCTCTGATTTCTCTGTTTGAAGTTAAAAAGAAATGTCAAAGACTGAGAATTACTGTAGGGATTTGTAACATAAAAGGAAGCTTACTTGAGATTTTGTTTTTAAAGGAGACATACAGTCTCAATTTTGCATAGGTTAATATGATTCTTTAGGGTCCTAATGAAAAGTTTGTAATATACTTTAATTAAAAATTCTCAATTGTTGTGTAAAAAAAACATTACTTTTACCTGGTAAAAAGTAGCTCTGTTCTCAGCAACCTGTTTCAGTACATGCTCCTTTAAATGTTAATGACCTCTACTGAACCCGCCCCCCAGTTCTGTGGGGCGTGTCTTCACAATACAACTGGGGTATAGCTTTGACAACAGTTAAAAATATTTAAAAAACAGTTAAAAATAATTTTACATGATGTTAGAATTATTTTATATATAAAGGAGTTATTTCTACTCTCTTGCTCTCTTCCTCATAGATCTGATATTAACATGTTAAATCTTCCCTGCTGCTATCTTCCTGTCTCCTCTTGCATCTGTTCATTCACGCTCACCTTCCCATACTCTGTCTCTCTCTCTCCCTCTCTCTCTCCCCCTCTGTCTCATTCCACCTATCTTCCTCTCCTTTGATTCAAATTCAAATTTTATTTGTCACATACACATGTGAAATGCTTATACGACAGCCAGTGACCTTAAAAATAAAATAAAAGCATATATGTAAGGAAAAAATATCAATAAAAAGAAATACTAAAGAAAATAAATTTAACTAGTAAAATAGTTGTACAAATATACAATGTACAAATGAGGGCATAATAAAAATCTTACAAAATATAGGGGATGTATATATATATATACATATATATATATATATATATATATATATATATATATATACATCCCCTATATTTTGTAAGATTTTTATTATGCACTCATATATATAGTTATATATATAGTTATATAGTTATATATGTATATAAAATTTTACATGTGAATCTGGTTGTAAGTGCCATATCGTACTTGTTATGAATTTGTTGTTGTGTTTATTTTATTTCATTTTATTTGTTATTTCATTTATTCTACCTTGTTCTATTCAATAGTAAAGCATTAAGGATTAAGTTTGTTGCATAAGCCATAAGCTTTATATTTCTGTTATGCATCCATTTTGACACTCGTAAGTTGGTCTGTGATGTCATTCTACTATTACATGCATTTGTGTGACTGTCATATGATAGAGAGTTCAGTATAGATGTGGAAGGCTACGGAAACACAAGCTTTTGACCGTCAGCTAAGGAGAGCTCCCGGTAAGCTAAGAATGTGAGATACAGCAACTAGGTTGTTGTAACCGTAAGCTCCCGTAAGTGGATATATACAGCAAGATTGTTGTTATATCCGTAAGCTAAGACTGTAATTTACAAGATACAGCAAACAGGTTGTTGTAAAAGTCAGAGATTTGCAAGATGCAGCAACTGGTGTCTGTAATCACAGTGGATTTACTCGACGACTGTATGAAGTGTTGATTCTTTGATGCTGACAAAATAAACTACAAGAGACAAAGAGATTGGACTTCTGTCATGTGAGTGAAACTTTAAACCAAAGCTACGCGTCAAAACTGGTGAAATAATATGACCGCATCTACACTGGTTGTAAAACTTTTTTGACTTCCCAGACCGGGAATCGAACTCGAGTTGCTGCGCTGAGAGCGCCTTATCCTAACCACTAGACCACATAGGATTAATGGCTACCATCTTGGAAATGCCGGCTATTCAACCCGTGACCTTATACACGCGAAGCATTGTTTTTTCGGGATCTCACCATGACATTTACAATGATTAATTTGTAGTAACATATGTCTATAGCACAGGCGTTTAGTCAAACATATTTATACCGATCTTTTGCTGTTAATAAACAGAGACCTTTCTGACAGACAACGTTTGTGTGTGTGTGACTGAGTCATATAGATGCCGGGAATAGGACATCATACACGCGAAGCATTGTGTGTGTGTGTGTGTTTGACTGAGTCTCTCCTTATGTCAGAAAAGCTTACCGAAGCATAGCGCACTCGCCTCGTTACTAAACGAACTTTAGAAAAACTTTATAAATATGTAGTGCAAAAAAAGCATGTACCTTAAGCAGGAATCGAACCTGGGTCTCCCACATGAAAGCGCTGAATCCTAACCATTAAACCACCACAATACTGCAACAAACAGCACACCACACTCATGTAGGCGCCATTTTGCTCCAGTGTAGAAAAACAATGGCCGACGGCTCTTTTTTCACTCGGGGCGGGTCTTTGCTAAAACACCAGTGTCAATCAACTGTAGTAGGAGCGGCCTCTGTCGGTGTGACTTCACACCTACAGGCTTTTGAAAACGGCCTGATTTCAGAAGGGGTATCTTATATTATTAAATTAAAAGAAAATCGCTGGGCGGCTCTTTA
The DNA here is from genome assembly GCA_030522415.1 of Channallabes apus. Classification (NCBI taxonomy): domain Eukaryota; kingdom Metazoa; phylum Chordata; class Actinopteri; order Siluriformes; family Clariidae; genus Channallabes; species Channallabes apus. Next base: position 18,971,375 of record CM060109.1, read on the forward strand.
TCATTGTAGAGTGGTTGTGTACACACTCTCCTAACACACAATGCAGTCCAAACAGCTTGAAAAAGTCCATGTAGCACCGTAGGTTCCCTTTAAGAAAAATATATACACCATAGTCTCATTTTCATTTCAAACAGATCTCATAGTTGTCATAGTTGTCATTTTTCAGAACTTATTTTTAATTTTCTTTTCCTCTCAGCATGACCACAAAAGTTTTACAGCACAACTTGACCGGTCACATTAAACATTAGAGGTCATCCTTCCCTCCGGCTTTTAAAGATTTGATCATAATAAGAGATTGTTCTTGATACACCTTGATTTATCTTGCTTAACAGATTTAATTTCTCTCAGTGTGCAGCCTCTCTCTCTCTCTCTCTCTCTCTCTCTCTCTCTCATGTGTACACACACACACACACACACACACACACACCTACAATTCGTTGACCTTGTACTTTATAATCTTGATGCAGTGTGCAAACAAATGGTTTTCTAGCTTTAGATTACTTCATTACAAGTGTTTGTCTGTCTCAGGTCAACACCACTCTGATGGATCTGGAGAGTCAATACTGAAGCGGGACTCTGGCAATTGTCATTACATATCACCTAGCAATATCAAACACTGACGGAATAAAGATGTTTTTTACTATTTTCATGTCCAGTTATTATAGGCATAAACAAATAGAAAGTTTGGAATGATAGTTTACAATAATTGAATAAATAATTACTAATTGTTTACAGTTTATGTAATGATTATAAATCAACTTGAAAATGAAAATGGACAGACGTGTGGATTTTTTTTTTCCGTAGCAAAGTTATTTCCCCAGAATTCTAATCATTAAAATGCTTAGAATTAGTAAATCAATATTTACTAATTACTGGTAGATTACCCCTGATTCTGAACAAAGCTGGATACATATCAGTTAGAGGCTATTAAATTGTACACATCAAAGCAAATTAAGATCGGACTCTATTTGTCACATATACATTACAGCACAGTTAAATTGTGTTTGTGTTTATCCCAGCTTGTTGGGAAGCTGGGAACAGAGCAGAGGATCAGTCATCATACAGCTTCCCTGGAGCAGACAGGGTTACTGGCTTTGATTGATGGCCCAACTGCAGCAACTTAGTATTTGGTTCAAACCACTGCCCTTCTGATTAGTAACTTGGATCCTTCACATGCTATGCTACCACTTTTTTTTTTGTAATTCTAAAGGGGTAAAAATGTATTTTGCAATTACAGCACATTAAAGGCAAAAACAAGTGTACGTACTAATTCCGATGATCCTCTTCCTTCAAACATATAATTTAAACTTTAAATTTTAAAGGGAATATCTTGATAATATCTTAAAAGTTATCCAAACTTTGTACAGCATATGGTTTCCCACACAAGACACATTAAACTAATTAGAAAACAGTTAAACAGATGCACCGATTCTCAATCAATACAAACTGTAATTGATGTACACTTATTACTCATAACATTAAAACTGCCTAATATTGCTTAGAGCCCCCTTGCTCCCAACAAACCTTCGAGACATGGACCTGTGAAGGTTAGTTGGGGTATCTGGCACCAAGACATTAGCAGCAGATATGGTATTTTTAGTCCTGCACAGGATGAGGTGGGGTCCCATGAATCAGACTTGTTTTTTCAACACATCCCAAAGATACAATGTTGACTTGAGATCTAGCGATGTCTTCCCTCAGGTAGGTGAAGCACACACACCCGTCTATAAGTAAACCTGACTCATCAGACAAGGCCATCTTTTTGCTGCTATTTCTGCAGTGGACTCAGATCAGTACAGTATGGGTAGTCTGACTGGTTTGCAGCTATACAGGTCAACATACAGCAAGGTGATGCACTGTGTGTACCTATCAATTACAGTCAGCATTAACCTTTTCAAAAAATTTTACTTCAGTAATTCTTCTCTGGAATTGGACTAGATGGGCTAGATCTGCTCCCCATGCACATCCATAGTACCAGTGCCCCTGTCGCCCATCACCAGTTGTCCTTCCTTGGAGCGCTTTTGGTAGGTACTAATCATTATATACCTGGGAACATCCCAGACAACCAGTTATTTTGAAGAAACTCTGAACCAGTCATCTACCCATTACAAGTTGGCCCTTGTCTTCTACTTACAATGTACAGTATTAACTTCAAGAAATTACTGCTCCTTTAATGTCTTCCATCCAATGGCAGGTGCCTTTGTAACAAGATAATCAATGTTATTAATTTAACTTCAATTTTAATCATGTGTTTGAAAGGTGTATATTTCATGCTGTTACTATCAATTGTAACATCTGAGAATATTTTAAAGAAAACAATCTCTTTACACACTGTGGAAGTGATCATAACCTCATCTCTTCCTTTAAATGCATCTCACAGAGATAAAACATCTTAAGACATCCTAGTTAGGGACAACAGACATGCATCTTTATTGATTCCACTACGGCCCTTAATGATACCTAATCCTTCCTATCTCTCTGTAGTCACGGCAGAATAATCCCGCTTAAAAAAAATAGAATCCCCTTGATTAGTGGTGAACTAATGAGAAGAAAGTGAGCCAGCAGCTTTTGCCAGATTTGGGCATTTCTCAATGTCAACTGACACATTAAGTGTAGATGTTGCAGAGTTCAGGACAAAGACAACGAGAAATTGGGGGAACAGGGAAACTCAATTGCTGGCAAGGTGACGGGAGACATCTGGAGAAATTAATGAGGTCACGTCGGCACAGGGGTTGACAATATTTCTTGCAGCAGCTGGAGGAAAGCCGTCACTGGCCACATCTCCAAGTGCATGACACTTACCTAATTAACTCATGGCTGCTTTGAGCCTGCCCTTGAAAATGGCGATACTGACCACTCCCAATCTGGTTTGGGCTTTGTTAGCGGAAATGTCATTTTAATGTGTCCTTTATGGCACGAATGCATGCCTGCTGCTTATACATATCTCTATGAGGGTCAGATTATGACAGATTGTTGATTTTATCTTAAGGCGGATGTCTGCTTGAGGAATGGCAAAGGGGGGAAAAGTGAGTTTGGTATGAGTTAATGAAACATGAGTAACAGACAATGAGCTATACACCGTAACCATGCCTGCATCCTTGGATATGTACAGTCATGTTCAAAAGTTAGTACCCACTTTTTAAATTCAGTCACTTTTTTAGAACATAATAACCCCCCCCCCCCCCAAATAAATAAATAAATAAATGATGTGAACCATACTAAGTACACAGGATTTAAGGAGGTGGCAGAAAGGTGCTGCTAATCTTTGATAGCTGCTAATCCTTGATTATTTGATCATCAGCAGGTATGCAGACCTCTATAAAAGCAAAAGTTTGGGCAGTTTTCTGGTCTGGAGCATTGAGGTGTGACAGTTATATATTAGCTAATCAGAGTTTGTAGTGTCATAAATTACATTACAATACCACTTTCTTACATGATTAGACAGTTGTTAACATCTGACACAGTAAAAGACAAGAGCAAATATTTAAACCATCACAGGAAGCTATAGTATTTATTAACCAGTTAAATCATGTGGGAATTGGCTTATTGTTTACACACATTTAGTCAGAAGTACAATATTATTCTCATTTTTCCAGTTTGCATACATTTTTAACTCATCTTTCTTTGACAGAAATTGTAAAAAAAAAAATAATAATAAATAAAGAGCCACTATAGACATGATGTCTATAGTGGCTCTTTATTTATTATAAAGAGCATTTTATAATCAGCATTCATGAATACAGCTCCGTACACATGTGCATAAAGCCTGGGTCACTTAGGAAGTGAGCTGTCACCAACAGTGACTGATCACTTCTTCCAACTTTTCTGACTTTAATCCATATCCTCAGCCAAAATCTTCCATGACCACAACTTTGGCCCTCATGTGGGTAGCCTATTAAACACCCCAGCTATGACACTTTTCATCTGTTATTCTCATCCACCCAAGAGGCAAAAGTACACATACAATATATAAACTGTTACATTTTCATTTCACATTGTTTTGCTCCAACTCACATGGTGGTTTCCCTTCGAACTTTTAGAACAGTTAAAACATATGGATACTTTGGTGGGGAATAATATTTTAAATAATCTAAAGTATTTTGTATTTTATTATTTTTTTTATATATAATTAAAAACCAGTAGTAAGAAGCGGAATTATGAACACAGCTAGATATAATACAATTACACTGCTATCCTTTGTCGCATTTCTTATCCACACAACAGTTAGAAAAGTAATGCGAAATGTAGTTAAACATAAGCCATATGTGATGCAACAAAGCCATATGTGATGCAAGGATGAGCAAATGATTGCCTCCTCCTTGAGTTGGAAGATCACCTCAAACATTATTGGCCATGAAAACCTTCCTTTATGGTGCAACCACTTCGTTGGCTAGAGTGAAAGGCAACTTTATAATCAAATGTCCTGAGCCCAAGTCACCAGATCAAGCCAAAACAATAGACCTGGACATATATACAGTACATGATATAGCTACAGAACTGCTACAGAAATGGTTGAAGGGAAAAGCTACAATACACTTAAGGGATTAATAATTCTTCTAAAAAGAGCAGAAGAATTTCCAACAATCTCAAGATAGTCAGAATATATTTGTGCAAACATGCCTATTTGAGCTGAAATTTCAATGATTCGTTTTTTGAGCTCTCCTACATTAACGGCTAGGGCAGTGTGTCATTCTCAGTGGAGCAACTTTTTAAGCAAAACATGGTGACAAAGTCTTCGGACGAGTAAAGTGTTGAAGTGAATTCCGCTATGTTATCTATCTATATCATTAGAAAGATGTATTAAAATGTCCTAAACAGAGCATATACTGTAGGTGAAGTGACATCCTCAGCACTACCCAAAAGCAGAAGTATGTCCTTTGTGAAGACAGAGAGGAAAGGTACATCCTCCTCAACATGGCAGGAAGTGCTTATATCAGTCACCAGCCTTCACCAAAAGTACAGTATACTGTAGTGTCAGTAGAAAGTTTGAATATCTGGGATTGGTTGCATTGCATCATCAGGTCATAAATATTTATTAGGCTTGAGACACAAAACATTTTTTTATATTTCTTTTATTATGCAATCATTCCATTATTCTTTTCAGTCTTACAGCAAACAAATAATTCTTTTGTTAGTTTGAAGAACTGAAATAAACAAAAACTACAGAGCAGCTTCCCCTTGTGTTATTTCAACTGTAAGCTATTAGCAATCTGCCAAACTCTTCAGTGGAGTGCTGTCGCATTGTAAGGGCAAAATACTGTTCTTTATTATAGATAAGAAACTCTCAGTATTCTGAGAGAATGCTTTTTCTCTGTGTAGAGTTTTGCACTCTATTAACAATAAGACTCATTTAGTCTGAAGTTTTTTTTGTTTAGGGTGAAATCACTTGGATTTACCACAGAAGCAACAGTCAGTCACAGAACTGCTTTACTGTTCTCCATTTCTCATATTTCAAAGCAGGTGGTAACTAAACTGCCTTTTGCTTGGAAAAGGACACACATTGCCATGGTACTTTTACCCAACTGGCTAAAACCTGGGGTGCTAAAGCTGATACAAGAAAGGACCCTGAACTGATGCATCAGGCCATTATTGAGCATGCACCTTCTGTATTACCAGCAAATTGAATACCCTTTCTCTAAGAGTGCAGTGCCGGGTTATCAAAACTCAGCCTTCCATGATTCAGGTAAGAAACCTATAAGTGATACCCCTTAAACTGCATAATTCAGAATGATTGTCACAAATTCAATGAGTTGGACTCACATCACTGCTCACATCACTTGACTTTGCTATTGCCACTGAGACAGTAAACATTGAAAAACATTCAAGTTTCAAAAAATCAAATTTTCCCTTCCTTTCTTCAGCTACTATTGCTGTAATTAGAAATAAACATTTGCAGCATTAATGTGGGTGCAGCAGTGCAACAAGGCGGTGTGTCATTTAAACAATGGCACATTTTTTTGTCCTATTTTAGACAAAAGATTTTTGCACTGGCAAAGATTACTGGCTGGCAGCCCCTCCTTCCCTTTGTGTAAATCTAGTGACAAAGTGTTATCTCCTTTCCTTTAATTAACACTTTTAATTTTTACTATACTTACTTTATACCAGTGACTAAGTTATTAATAACAACTAAGAACATATGAACGTAAGTTCAAGTTAGTGCGCCATAATGCATTGTACATTATACAATTAATTGATTAACCCATCATTTCATAAGGTTATTACTGTACACATAAATATCATCCACAACAACAAACAAGAAAAAAAGTATATTATATATGGTTTGTTTCATAAGTTATACCAAACAGTTATTTCTACATAGTTTGAAAATTACTGCTTCAGGTTTGTGTTATGACCATGTTAGGTCCATGGCACATTGTATAAAACCATATTCATCTTCATAAAACTTCATAAGTTCATCTTGTGGTCATTTTGTGCTTACAACATTTATGATGTGAGTGCAGCAGGTTATTGGCACATCTATGTTTAACCAAATTTAGTATAAATACTAGATCCAATTCCTAACACCATCACTGCGTGCTGAAAAGCTCTGTGTGTGTCATAGTATTTATACTAACCTGCTTGACGCAGTGGCAATGTAGTAAGCATGTGATAAGCACCTGGTAAGATCATGAGGCGATCTGACATAGTAATAAAATGGTTCAATCCCATTGGATGTGGTGAGCACATGATCAAATGTCTGATAGAAAATTAACGACAACATGATGCATGCATTGAGCATCTAACAGGGATGTAGCTAAGAAGTAGTATGAGCTTGACAAATGCATATTTTTCTATTTTGACCCCGTTCCCACTGCATTCTTCCATATTTTTAGGATGGAGTGGGAACTTTATGGTCTTTGTCAAGACGCGACAGGGGTATAAACAAATTAGTGCCTGCTGCCATTACTGTAGGCCGGGATATTCAACTTTATTGCCAGGGCCTGGGAGCAGGACATTTCCCTACAATGTTATTATCATTATGTACTGTATGTATGCTTGACACAATGCACCACATTCTCATTTCTTAAACATATTTGTTATTTTAAATATAAACAGGCTGCATCTTAAGTAAACTTAAGCATGTGTCTTATTTAGAACATAACTATGCTGTATCACATTATCATCTTCACATACGGAGGATCGAAGATATAACGAGATAGATATTCCAAAAGAATTAAGATTTTGCAGCATACTGTATGCAGCAGAGGGGGGTGCGGTGGTGTAGTGGTTAGCACTGTCGCCTTGCACCTCCAGGGTCTGGGTTCGATTCCCCGGCCAGGCTCGATTCCCGTCTGTGTGTGCATGGAGTTTGCATGTTCTCCCCGTGCTTGGTGGGTTTCCTCCGGGTACTCCGGTTTCCTCCCACAGTCCAAAGATATGCAGGTTAGGCTAATTGGCGTTCCTAAATTGCCTGTAGTGTGTGATTGGGTGTGTGTGTATGTGTATGTGTGTGTGCCCTGCGATGGATTCCATATTGCATATTCCATATTGCTACCCACCGTAATGGAGACCAGCACGCAGTATTTATTGCAGAATCGATTGCAAAAAATGTCTAGTAATATTTAGATAACGGTCAGGGGCAGAGTAGAAATATTTGGCGGACTGGGGAGCGTTAGTTGAACAGGCTAACTATACTGTAGGCGTAGTTTCTTGAGTAATGCATTTAGCCAATTTAATGCATTTTAATTTAACAACTCTGTACAATGGCTATGCAATACTGCAGCAACTTGCTCAGGCCAGATTAATATGAGTAAATGCATACTTTTACAGACCCACCAGGATTATAACTCACTAGGTAACCGTTTTATCCTGGTCTGAGTTGCAGATGATTCAGAGCCTATCCCAGAAAGACTACTGTAGGCATGAGTCTGGAATACATGCTGGACAGGACAACAATCTGTACACACACAGTCACACCAAGAAGCAATTTATTTTAGTCAATCCTCCTACTGGCATGTTTAGGAGGTTGGAAGAAACCAGAGAACCGTGTGGAAATCCACATGGGAATAGGGATAACAAGCACAAAAGCTCTGGGATAGGCTCTGGATCAACTTTAACTCAGACCAGGACAAAGAGGTTACTGAAGCTGCATAAACAAATGAGTGTTTTGTAAGATCCAAAATTAAAAACTCTCTGAACAGGCCTCAGTGTTAATTAGCCCCTCAAGTCATTCCGTCTTCAATATTCACAGCCCCATTTTTCCTCATGCATTTAGATCTCTGCATTAATCTGATCTTTAAAATTAAAACATGCACACACACACGCACACACACTTTTTTTTATGCTTTAGGGTAAATTATGTGCTTGTTGATACACAAACCTACACAATGATGGACAGAGCTGCATAGATGAAAAGATCACGGACAAACACAAACACACTTAGATTGCACCCTTTACATAGTTTAAAGTAAATCTAATAGCAAAGTAAATTGTCCGTGGAGAAAAAATCAATTTAGAAAATTGCTAGAATTCTTGCAGGCCAGTTTCATAGTCATTAATAGATCAGAGGGAGCTAGAGAGAAAAAGGAGGGTGAAACTAAAGGACAGAGACAGTGAGGTAATTTACAGTACATACGATATATAAGGAGTTGTGTTTAATGTTCCTCCTTGGCAGCTCTTAACTTTTGATGTTCATACATACTAGCTGTGTAAGGCCTAAGGCAGGAAAATGTTTACTTTGAGCATTTTTAATAGACGATGGATCGTAATTATTGAACAACATTTATCTATCTTTTTGTCTGCCTGTCTTTGTATTCACAAAAATTGACACAACGTTCTTAATGTTTTGACAAGCCCTACATTAGATTAGATTAAGTTAGATAAGATTGAATTGGATAGACACTAAGATTGTATTGATCTTAGGGGAACATCCAGTACAGAATGGACAGAATCACAATAAACGTGTAAGTGTCAACCTTGGAGAGCAAACAGACAAAGGAGGGATAGAACACATGGCAAAAAACTTAATGCAGCAGGGATATCATCAGATAAATAAAATAAATTTAATAAATAAATAAATAACATAATTTGAGATTAAAAGAATAATTTTTATTCCACTACAGTCATTCCCATGAACATTCAACGAGTAGAACACCTGATCCTTGAAAATCAATCAATAACTTATGGTCGACTCTCATAACTATGTCCTGTTTATCTGCAAATATATATATACTGTATGATATTTTCATCCAGATGTGTTAATCAACTTAGATCATGGAATTTGCTCAAAGCTAGCAAAATGTGACAGACAGGTGTTTCTTATTGTGTCAACTCAGAATGTCTACTCTTGGTTTCCGCCTTGGGTTTCCTCTGTGAAGACTACATTTGTTGTTAAAAAGGATAAACTAACATGAGGAACTGGGCGCTGTCTATAGGACTATAGCAAGCATTTTTAAGCTAAAATAAGGAAAAGTCAATCAGAGCCATTATTTTAAAAATAGGCATAGGTAATAACATTTAATGATACCAGCTCACCAAAAGTCACATTTTTCCTATTTGTCATATTTGATTCAAACATGAACAACCTACCCCTAAAAGCAAGATCAGAACAAGTACTGTGTTGTCTGGAGCGCTATCAAAGAGGTCAGGTTTTGGGCTTCATCCCTTAGTGACAGCAAAGTTTAGTTTTAATTTTACAGCATACAAAGGCATTTTATAGAACTGCTTGGTTTCAACTTTCTGAAGAAGCTCTAAACTGTTGTAAAATGACTGCCCGGAAAAGTCAGGGCTGATAACCACAATAGGGAAAATAGACTAATTCCATATTAATTCTTATGGGTTAGAAATGACATGTCTAACAAACTCATAAAGGTATAATAATCAGGACCCATATTCACAAAGCTTCGCACAATTATCCTAGAGAGCTCCTATCTTAGGCTAAAAAGTTCTAGCTGGGAGTCTTAGACTAAAACTGATTTAGAAAACTTCTATGAGCAACGCTGAGTAAGGAAAATACAGAAACCTTTATCTTAGTGAGGAGGCAGGGTTGACCCCGTTGCTAGGGATGATGCAGCAATACAAGGACTGTGATTGGTTGATAAAAAATAACCTCTGACCTCTGTAAAGGTCTTGAAATGCACTCTTTGTAGCCAAATTGTTGAAAATGTGTGTACTTTTGAAGCAACCAATTTCCACACAGTAGTTTTTACATTTATTTACCATGCTGATTTTATTACTTGTGACCACCTTTCTACCAATTTACATGATTGTAGGACAGTCTGTTTAAGGTGCACTTTTGGATAGTATGTAGCCAATAATCTTCTGGAAGGAAGTAAAACAACAAAAAAACCAAATTGTTCAGAAGAGCAGTGTTTACTTTTAGCTTTATGTTTAGTGTTTGAAGAATATTTCTTCTTTCCACCATGTTGTCCTTTGCTTAAAAGTCCTCCTCTCTACACTTAACAATTTTTACCATAGGAGCTGTTTTAGGACTAAGATGTTTCATGAAACATTTTTATTTTTACTAAGATTTAATCCTAAATGTAAGGGGCAATTCTAAGAAAATGTTATAATTCTTAGAATTTCATCACTAGGACCAACTTTTAAGCTTAAGAAGCTTTGTGAATATGGGCCCAGGTGTTCCTGTTTTTTTTCGGCATATAGTGTATGGTAATGCATATTTTCCTTGATATTCAACCACCTTCCTGTAAAATGCCAAATGTTTCTAATCTGTCAAAATGTGAGGGGATCTCGCACAGCTTATATGCCTAACTAGACTAGTCAATGCATAGGATTTTGATTTAGACCTGGGCTATGCCTGGGCAATTCCATAATGTTGCTCTTCATCATTTAAAGCCATGCCTATACTAACTTGGATTTGTACTTAGAGTTGTTGTTGTGTTGGAAAGTATACTTCCAATTAAAGTACTATAAATACAGGTTTTGTTCCTAAATGTATTTGTATTTGAAGCTTTCGATGATTCCCTCTACCTTGATTAGAGTCACAGTCCTGGCTGAAAACAAGCATCACTGAAGGATGCTTTACAGCGGGTTCTTTGTTCTTAAGCACATTTATTTTTGCAACAAAAGTATTAAAAGAATAATATCTAACATCTCCACATTGATGTTAGAACACATTTTGCTAAATGATTTGGGGTGATTTATGTATGTGGACTTGGATGTACTTATACTTGCCAGATGTTCTTCAGCTTCTTTAATCTCTCTGCAGTTTTCGACTTAGAGGAATGCCCTGTTCTCCTTAATGTTACTGAGGTGACCTACTGTACTTTCCTCTTTTGTTCACAATAACCTTTAAGTTGTTGATGTTTTTATTATCATCTTTTTTTTTTACCCCTCTCCTATCTTTTTAACAATCACACTTTATAGGCTTGTTTTTTCAACTATGAAACATATCAGAAAAATGTGATTGGTTAATTCTGAGCACAGTTACAGTACTTGCCCCCATTTATAGTATAACACTATTATTGTAGTTTATCCTTTCAATCCCAAATCAATTCAATTCAATTCAGTTTTATTTGTATAGCGCTTTTAACAATTGACATTGTCTCAAAACAGCGTTACACAATCAAAAGAATTATTTAAGTTTGTATGGAATGTGAATGTGTATGAATCAAAATGTTCAGATATTCCCTGGTGAGCAAGCCCGAGGGCGACAGTGGCAAGGAAAAACTCCCTGAGATGGTAATAGGAAGAAACCTTGAGAGGAACCAGACTCGACAGGGAACCCATCCTCATCTGGGTGAAACAGATAGCAGGAAATGATCTGCATTTATACAGTGTTAGGTTAGCTATAATAGTTGATGTTAATTGATGTTATAATAGTTGATGTAAAATGGAGTCCAGTAGTTATTCGAGACTCAGATAGACTTGTAGAAAGTTCCAGTCCTGAACTATCGAATTGTCAAGTCCTCAGAGAAACAGCTGACAACACCAGTCGAGGCCAGAACCATCTTCTAAGTAGATAGAATCATCCCCAGACACCAGGCGCATCCTAAAGAGACACACGGGGCATCCATGCGATGAGACCTCCAACCAGAAACCGGGCGCCAGGATGGATCAGACAGGTCCGGAGGGCAGAGGGAGTCTGGATCACTGGCAGCTCAGGAACCACATGTGTAGCTCGACAGAGAGAGAGAAAGAGTGACAGGGGGAGAGAGGAAAGAGAAAGAGGGGGAGGAAGAGAAGAGGAGGAGAGATTGCAATTAGGTATGGTCACAGTCACAATGTCTAATGTGAATGTATATTTACTGTAGAGTGCAAGCAGGGACTCCGGCAGGACTAACTATGACAGCATAACTAAAAGGGAGAGCCAGAAGGAAACACAAACATGAGGGCTCCCTGAGATGTAAAGCAAACAATCACCTCACCATCAAGAAACCTGAGTGATCAAATGAGACTGAGGAAGACAGCATCTAAACATACCAGTTCACCATAATACTCTACGTCCATGAGTCCCCCAGATCTGCTCCTTTACCTTATGGCAAATCTATTTATAAAAATGCTTGGCTAAATAAATAGGTTTTGAGCCTAGACTTAAACACTGAGACTGTGTCTGAGTCCCGAACACTATTTGGAAGACTATTCCATAATTTTGGGGCTTTGTAAGAAAAAGCTCTGCCCCAGCTGTAGTTTTCATAATACGCGGTACTGATAAGCAGCCTGCATCCTTTGACCGAAGTAGGCGTAGGCGGAGTAGGCGGATCGTAAGACACTAGCAGTTCACTCAGATACTGCGGGGCGAGACCATTTAATGCCTTATATGTCAAGAGTAGTATTTTAAAATCAATGCGAAATTTCACAGGGAGCCAATGCAGTGAAGATAGGATAGAGGTGATGTGCTCATATCTTCTGGTTCTAGTGAGGACTCTCGCTGCTGCATTCTGGACTAGCTGAAGCTTGTTTATGCACCTAACTGAACAACCAGACAGTAAGGCATTACAATAGTCCAACCTAGAAGTGATAAAAGCATGAACTAGTTTTTCTGCATCGTTTAGCGACAATATATTTCTTATTTTGGCGATATTTCTGTGGTGAAAGAATGTTATCCTGGTGATATTATCTACATGAGCTTCAAATGAAAGGCTGGAATCTATAATCACGCCGAGGTCTTTTACTGTTGCACTTGACGGAACAGAAAGGCCATCTAAAGTTACGGTGTGATCTAAGATTTTACTTCTAGCTGTATGCGGTCCTATGACTAGAACTTCTGTCTTATCCGGATTAAGCAGAAGGAGGTTAATTAGCATCCAATTTCTTATGTCCTGCACACATTGCTCAACTTTAGTAAGATGGTTTTTCTCATCAGGTTTTGTTGAGACGTATAGCTGTGTGTCGTCAGCATAACAATGAAAACTAATACCATGCTTACGGATTATGTTGCCCAGAGGAAGCATGTAAAGGGAAAAAAGCAGTGGGCCTAAAACTGAACCCTGCGGAACGCCAAACTCCACTAGAGAACATGCAGAATAATCACCATTTAAGTCTACATACTGATAACGATCGGTCAAATAGGATCTGAGCCAGGAGAGGGCTGTACCCTTAATTCCTACTACATTTTCTAATCTGTGAAGAAGAATAGCATGATCAATAGTGTCAAAAGCTGCACTGAGGTCGAGTAATACAAGCATAGTTACACAACCCTGATCAGAGGCCAATAGGAGGTCATTTACTACTTTAACGAGTGCTGTTTCTGTGCTGTGATGAGGCCTAAATCCTGACTGATACAGTTCATGTATGCCATTTCTATGTAGATATGAGCATAGCTGCTCCGCTACTATCTTTTCCAGAATCTTAGAGATAAAGGGGAGGTTTGATATTGGCCTATAATTGGACAGCTGACAGGGGTCGAGGTCAGGTTTCTTAATTATTGGTTTAATAACTGCTAATTTAAAAGATTTTGGAACATAACCAATGCTGAGTGAGGAATTAATTATTCTCAACAGCGGTTCTGTTATTACTGGTACTATCTGTTTAAGAAAATGTGTCGGTATAGGATCTAATATACAGGTTGATGAATTTGCAGAAGAGATGAGTGAAATTAGTTCATTCTCTTCAAGAGGAGTAAAGTATTCTAGGTTTGAATCTGACATGGCTAGGTTAACATCTGTATCAATTACATTGTTTGGTTTCAAAGCCTCAATTTTATGCCTGATATTTACAATTTTATTATTAAAAAAGTTCATGAAGTCCTCACTATTGCATGATGTTGTTGTGGAGATTTCAGTAGTGGTCTTATTTCTGGTTAATTTGGCTACGATATTAAATAAAAATCTAGGATTATTTTTATTTTCTTCTATAAGAGTGGAGAGATACGTTGATCTAGCTACACTAAGTTCAGGATGCTCTCTTTCCATGCTATTTGAAATACCAACAATTTAGTTTGACGCCATTTACGCTCTAATTTCCGAGCAGTCTGTTTTAAAGTGCGCGTGTGATCGTTATACCAGGGAGCGAGTTTCTTATCTCTAATAATTTTTCTTTTAGCTGGAGCTACATTATCTAAGGTATAACGAAGTGTCGACTCTAAATATTCAGTCGCCTGATCAAGTTCTGTGGGGTCAGACAGTGGCCTAATCGAAGTTGGTAAGTCTGGGAGATTACTGATAAAACTCTGTGTGGTAGTTGATGTGAATGTACGTTTAATACGGTAGCGCGGTGCTGTGCGTACATTATCACTGTGACACACTTGAATGGAGACAAGATAGTGATCTGAGATAATTTCAGACAGTGGAATTGTGAATACATTTCTTATAATTAATCCGAAGATTATTACTAAATGTAAAATGTGACCTGCTTTATGAGTATGTCCTACTACACACTGATTTACGCCTACGGAGTCCAGTATGGATATAAATGCTGTTCTCAGAGGGTCTTCTGGATTCTCAAAATGAATGTTAAAATCTCCAGCAATTAACACTTTGTCTCCAGAAACGACCAGGTCTGAGATGAAATCCGCAAATTCACTAAGAAATTCAGAATACGGCCCTGGAGGTCTGTAAATTATAATTAGTGGAATCGACTGAGCTGATTTAATATACTTAAATAGACTTATTTATTTATTGGTATGATTGTGTATGTGACCAACAAAATTTGAATTTGTTACTATAGAGAATTTCAAATGAGTTAAATTTGTGTCCGTGTTTTTGTACGATAGACAGATTATCATTATGAATAACTGCGACGCCTCCTCCTCTACCAGTTAACCGAGGCTGGTGTATGTAGCTGTATCCAGGAGGACTAGCTTCATTTAGAGCTACATACTCATCCTGTTTAACCCATGTTTCAGTTAAACAGAGTATATTAAACGCCTGATCTGTGATAATTTCATTAACAATAACTGCTTTTGATGCGAGAGATCTAATATTTAACAGTCCTATCTTCAGATCAGAGGTGCCGGCTGCGCATTCAGTATGATCTGAATTTGTGGTCTTTATGTTAATTAAATTATTGAAACAGACTTTCTGAGTCTTTCTACATTTTTGCTTAGATCGGGGAACAGACACAGTCTCAATAAGGTGAACCCTGAGTGATGACTCTATGCAGCTAGCAGACGGTTGGTTTAGCCTGTCTGTCTGCTCCCTGGCCTGGGCTCTGGATTGTCACCGATTAACTAGACCTCTACTGAGACTATGAGCTATACTACAGGAAATGAGAGCAGCACCTTCCCGAGTGGGATGGACACTGTCCCGCCCTAACAGGCCAGCTTTGCCCTCAAAGGTCTTCCAATTATCTATGTAGCCCACATTATTTTTGGAGCACCACCTGGACATCCAGCGGTTCAGCGACCATAACCTGCTGTAAGCTATGTCGCCACGTCTCATTGGTATGGGACCAGAGCATATTACTTCATCGGCCATCGCCTTCGCTAATTTAAACACCTCTGTAAAGTTACTCTTACTAACCTCTGACTGACGAAGGCGTATATCGTTAGCTCCAGCATGTACCACTATCTTAGAGAACCTGTGCTGTCCTAGAGCCCTAAGATTACCTGCTATGTCCGGTGCTCTGGCTCCCGGGATACACCTAACCACTGCCGCTGGCGCCCCTAAAGGTCTAGCTAATGTCATGTGCCTCAGTATAGAGTCTCCTATAACCAGAGGTCTTTCAGGTTTCTCAGCGGGTGCATCACTGAGGAGAGCAAACCTGTTGGACACGTGAGGCGCAGAGGAGGTGTGCTCCGGTGGGCTAGCCTTAGCGTTAGCTTTGGCTGAACGAGTATGCCGCCGAGTCGCACCCACTCGCCCCGCTGTGAGGGCTCTAATGCCGGAGTCGGGGGCTGATTATCTCTGCCTGTGGCACCCAGACTGTCCGCTACAGGAATAACGCTGCTCTCACACTGTCTAACCCTCTCTAAAGTCTGGATGCGCTCCTCTAACGCTGATATCTTCTCCGTCAGAGTGCTCACTAACACACACCTATCACAAGTAAAGTTATCACTAATGACGGAGGAAGAATGTCTAAACATCCTGCACTCTACACACTGAACAAGCTGAACGGTAGACATTATAACGTACCTCTGTGTTGGAGTTTTAGTTGTTTGGAGATGAATTCCGTTTGTTGTTCTTAGACGAGGAAACTCGCGCATTGCGAAACTTTCGCGCCAACGATGAGAAATCAGAGAACTTGAAAACAATGTAAGAAACTGTGAATATGTACAATGTTGTGTACTGCTACTAGTTAAACTTTGGTCATTTGAGCAGGATTTTATTGTTACTGAACATAATTTCTTGATAAGTTAATTCAATGAATGAATGAGTTACTATTTTTAACCATTATGTAAATGCTGATTAGTTTTTAAAACCTCAGCACATATATCCAAATTAATGCAACATGTTCTTTTCTTAGCTTCCAACAGAGTTAATAATTATTTTAATTTATTTATCTTATTTCATTTAGGGAAAATGTTTCTTGGGTAACAAAATAGTAAGCTTGTAAATAATATGTACCAATTGGGCTTTATTTGATAGACCATTTTTCTTAATTCAGATGTTTTCTGCTCGAATGTATGCTATAGGTATAATTTTGACATTGGCTAACAAATATCTCAGCACTACCAATTTTAGAAATATATTTACTTGAAAATCTAGACCACTTAAGTGCCAAGTTTCCAAGCCATCTTGAGAGGTGCTTGTGTGTTTTCAAATCTCTCCTTGTCAGCTTGTTTCTTTGCCCTTGTGCTACACTGACAGCTCAGTGAAATTTATCAAAGCTTCCTGAGGAACGTGTGAAATGACTTCAAATCAGCGTGACATGTTATTTGTTACTTTGACATTTTGAGCTATGGCAAGGATATTAAATTTATCTGCCATGTACTTTACACATCCATGGGAGCTATTTATGGATTTAGCACCACATCTATGATCATAACTATTATTCGCAATTTTGTGGTCACACTTAATTAAAGAGATGTCTGATTTGGACAGTTATACAATACAATTGTGCTTTTACAAGAAAAGTTTAGACTGAATTTGTTTTTTGCTTATTTATGCAATTTAATTAGTAATTACTTGATCATAATTAATTACTTAATGATAGACTAAAAACAGGACATAGTAAGGATACTGTGTATAGCACTGTATGTGTATTGCTAGAATTACTTCTTACACAGATTTCACTGCTTGTAATGGTTTGAGCTTGATCGGCTTACTTGGATGTGATCCAAATTTGGACATGTCTCTTTTATTCTCTGGCAACAATATTTTTAGAGCTGCCACTAGAAGCCCTTTAATTAAGAAGAGCAAAATCACATGTTGTTCTGTAGACATTAGAATATTACTTCAAGCATAATTCTTTTTTTTTTTTTTTGCACAAAAATACATGCATATACTGTATAAGACTGCTAACTGATAAATGCAATTTTAATAATCATAAGAAATGAAAGGTCTGCTCTGATGGCACACTGTACAAAGACTTGTTTTACAGAGTATTAACATGATGGCTTAACTGAGGCTGAACTGAACTGTTGAGATATTGGAGTAATTTAAGGATAGTGTTTGTAATGCTTTAAAAAAAAATAGAACACCATATGTCGTTTATCAAGTTGTTTTCTGGCTTTGAGGAATCAAGTGGAATAGAACAATTTTTTAAAAGACTATTAATTTTTCCATATTCAGAGACAGGTTACACACATTGTTTACCTGTTGTGATGCCCAAGGTGGGATTTTAATTAGTGTCAAGACCATTGTCTTTAAGCACTAGCTTTTAATTAAAAAAAAGGGAATGAAGATAAAACGTAGTGTGCAGAAGCAGATATTTTCAAATGCTGTCAAATATAACTTTATATAAAAAGACAGCGAGACTTACTCACTCACTTATTCTCTATACTGTTTATCCTAGGGGCTTGGAGCCTATTTCATGGGACTCAGGGCACTAGACACAAGTACTTTGTACGTGGGGTTCCAGTCAATCACAAGGTACAGTATAAGCATGCATGCATGCACACTTACTTACAGTACACACTACAGAAAATTTGAAAAATCATTTAGCTTAATCTGCATGTCTTTGGGCTCTGGGAGGTCTTTTGGATCAAGCAGGGGAGAAAATGCAAACTCTGTGCACACACAGACCCGAGGGGGGAATGAAACCCATGATCCTGGAGGTGCAAGAACAATGCATTAAAAATAATACATTAAATGCCAATGATGTTATATGAATGACAAGGTGACAGCCATGCATTTAAAATCTATTACAGTGGAACCTTGGATTACGAGCACAATTCATTCTGGAAGTGGGCTTGTATTCCAAAAGACTCGTAAACCAAAGCAAATTGTCCCATAAGAAATAATCAAAACTCTAATTATTTGTTTCACAGCCCCAAAATAAATACATAAAAATAAATCCCAACAGATAAGTGTTTCCATTTATGCGCGCAGGCACTGTGTGTGTGTGTGTGTGTGTGTGTGTGTGTGTGTGTGCGTGTCTGTGCATGTCTGTGCGTGTCTGTGTGTGTGTGTGCATGTGTGTGTGCATGTCTGTGTGCATGTCTGTGTGTGTGCGTGTGTGTGTTTGTGGGAAGCTAAAGTAAAAGGAGATTCTTACTTTCAGTCCCCTCCTGTCTCCCCCTTCTCATCTTACACAGTAAACCATTCTCTTCTCTTATTTGAATTTCACACAAAAACACACACACTTTTGCCCATATGTGTGTGTGTGGGGGGGGGGGTGATTGGCCTGGTGTCAAATTACGCACGCGCAAACACATAACGACAGGATGAATCAGAGAGGGAGAAAATTTATGTTTAACTTCTCTAATGAGACTTTCTTTTGCTTTACACGCATGCACACACGTGTGTTATAAGAAACATACATGCGCACTGTACACACATGCTTATAACCACAAAAAAATTATGTTTTACGCACACACATGTGGTCACAGTGTTATAGTAAACCGTACACGTGTGAACAGATGTTGATTATACCAGTGAGAGACGCACACTAAGACCCAGCAGGGGAGACAATTACCCACAATTCCGCAGCGCAAGAGTGAGAAAAAACATTGGCTCAGTTGTGATCACGTGTTGCTCGGCGTCAAAACAAGAAGTGCATCCGTGATACATGATACTCTGTACTCGTAAACCAAGATTTGCTTGTTTTTCAAGTCAAAATGTATTAAAGAAATATTTGCTCGTCTTGTGGAACACTCGCAAACCACATTACTCGCAATCCGAGGTTATATTGTTCCCCTGTTTTATTTGATTTATTTTCTGTATGAATTGAATCACTATAATCACTTTTTACACAATTAGGTTTAAACAGTTAGGTTTAATCTAACTACTGCTTTTGCTGTCATTATTTGGCACATAACAAATAGAGTAGCACTTTAATAATAATCCACACATTATTTTGCATTTAATTTCTTTAGATTATGTGCTTAAAATTAATTGCACACAAATTGTAATTTGTGTTGGGGGAATTTATTATATTGCATTAAAATCTGCTCTTTTGAGTTGTTGATATAACTTTCGTTAATTAGTTTCCTTCTATAAAGCAAATGTCCTCATGGTTAAATAAGTAATCGGACCACTCTCTCATTAGCTATATTTACCAATCATTTTGAATAAGTGCTTTTTATAATTAGGTTATCACCATAAGAATGTTTCTCCATACGATGCTGCCTCTACTCTCTTTGTCAACAAAAAGCAAGCACTGGTTATTATTTAATTGTCATGTTTACATAATTATTATTAGCTTTTATACTTATAATAAAGTGTTCCCTTCCCAGCATGGCCCAGTGTCATAAAAGACCAGTAGGTAACTGATTTCTGATTTGGAACATTATGTCTCCATAAAATTACTGTACAGTATATTACAAAATGTAAGAGCATCTAAAGAGCCATATATGTTTATTTTAATTTTTTATTTTTTTATGCAGTCCTGAGGAATACCTCTCCAGGATTCCTGAGGGATGTCCTTGACTCTCATTTTTGGCAAGTTTTTGGCTCTCATTTTACGTCCACTCCCTGTACCTGACCAGTTTCAAATTCACATTTTTATTTGTCATATACACAACCATACACTGCGCAATGTGCAGTGAAATGCTTACGTGACTGTCAGTGACCAAAAAAATAAAAATAAGTAGGGAAATCAAATCCATGCTAAAATAAAATTGCAAAAAAAAACTTTAATCTTGCAAATAGAAGAATAAAATGTATGGAAAATAAGAATAGTATATAAAAATTAAATACAAAGCCAATCAAATAAACAAGTGTAAGTTCTAATAAAAAGTATAAATATGTATAGATGTGTGTTTATGTAATGTTATAATGAACAATATACAACGTCTGGCAAAAAAAAAAAAAAACTTTTTTTTTGGACTGTCTCTTGCTTTGATTACAGCTATGGCATTGTTTTGATAAGCTTAGGCAAAAACGTTTATTTCATTCAAGTTTAGACTGCTATGTAAGGCCTTCTCCAGAACATCCAAAATATTCTCGATGAGTCTAGACTCTTTTGAACCACTCTTTCACAATTTAAGCGTGCTATCAGAGAAGAAAAAAAATAACGATAGGAAAAACTGTTCATCCACTGCATTCAGGTCATCAGCTGCCCTAAATGTTGGGGCACATGACATTGCTGAACCTAGACCTGACCAAAAGAAGCTATCCTGGATCATAACACATGCCCCCACAACAGGCACTTGAAATGATGGGTGCCTCATATCATCCAGTTTCCTTTTTTTTCCTGATGTGTCTATCACTCTGGACTGGAGTAAATCTGGACTAATTAGACCACATGACCTTTTCCCAATGCTTCACAATCTATTCTTTATGCTCCCTAGCAAATTTAAATGTTTTTTTTTTCCAATTAGCCTCATTGTTAAGTGGGTTTACACAGTCTACCCATCAGTTTAGTCCTAAGGAGCATTTCCATACACACAATGAGAAGAGAACTCAGGGGTAAATTCTCTTCTCATTGTGTGTATGGAAATGCTCCTACTTTAGGATGTTTTTGCCATGGCCACATGTTGTTTAAGAAATTGGAATCTACTCACTGCATCAATTATGGTTAAATAACTTTTTCTATATTTTATTCTTATTCCATTCCCTAATTAATTTCTTATTGATAATTTAGAGGCAGCACTGTGGTGTAGTGGTTAGGACTGTCGACTTGCACGTCCAGGGTCCGGGTTCAATTCTCGGCCAGACTCGATTCCCGTCTCTGTGTGCATGGAGTTTGCATGTTCTCCCCGGTTTCCTCCAGGTACTCCGGTTTACTCAAACAGTCCAAAGATATGCAGGTTAGGTTAATTGGCGTTCCCAAATTGCCCGTAGTGTGTGAATGGACGTCTGAGTGTGTGCATATCTGTGCCCTGCGATAGATTGGCACCCTGTCCAGGGTGTACCCTGCCTCGTGCCCTAAGTCCCCGTGACCCTGAATACAGGATAAAGCGGTATAGAAGATGAGTGAGTGATAATTTAAATTTTTAAGTCACGAGCGGTCATATAAGCATTTCACTCCAAATCGTACTTTGTATGAGACAAATAAAATTTGAATTTTGAATTTGAACCATAAAAATTACTGCAGTAATAATCCAATAGAAAAGACTTCTATTAACATTAAATCCAGGTGGTGATTTTATTTTTCTTTTGGCCGGGCATTATAATTGGGATTGTCCATGTGCAAAAAACATAGATGTCAAGAAGTGAGCAGTGCAAACTGGATGTGCATTAACAGCTGAGGAAGTTGTGTTGAAAGGGATTAAACTTGTGATATGTGAATATGGGATGAGAGTCTGGGGTGTTGTCTGTTACTTAAGCATCTTTATTCACTTTAAAGCCTGTCACAGTAAAACATTTGTTCCCATTGATTTAATCTAATCCACAAAATGTTATTTAATATGAAGAAATGAGGGGCAGAGCTCAAGATTTTTAAACAGTGTTGTATATTTAGGAAAATGCAATTTGTTCCTTTGCCCAGAGCTCCTCAAAGTAGCAAGTCGAGTTTAAAAATACACTTAACTAATGCTATGAGCTGATTTGGTTGAAGTTTCTATTTCAGATTAAACTTTATAATTATCATATAAGAACTGCCCTTTGGCAAGCCCACTTTCTCCAGTCACATAACCCCATTCAGTCTAACCCAATCTCAATACAGACAATACACCCATTTAACATCTAATTAGCATTATTAGAATGTTAATTCAAATCTTTAAAATTACATTTTTGAATAATATATTTTTACATTTACATGTAGTGTGTAATTTTATGTTATTATTTCTCTAATCTTTTTCACATTCACACTTTTTTTTTTTTTTTTTCGTTTGAGTATTTAATTAAACTTATTTTACTCAGGGAGGGCTATTCTGGTTTAAACTATTAGGGCAAAGCATGACTGGCACTTAGGAAGACATTACTGAAAATATACTAATTTTAGAAATTGTTTTTATATCTTTAGTATCCAAGGACCTGATTATTTAAATTTTTTAAAACGTTTTCTTTTTCCACCTTTGATGGAAATGGACAAATTCATAAGGGATGCTATGATTGGCAAATGACATATGGGACTAAAATATTTCCAGATGAGGCCTGACTATAAAGCAAAAGTGTGAGTTTAACACTGATTTGTCCATGAGTAGCACCAATTACTGACCTTGAACTCATTTTGGGATTGGCCAGTGACCAGTAATTTCAGACCCGACTTTCCTTTTCCTTCTGTTTGGACTGAATCGGAGTGAGGATTAAAATAATGAATTAAGTAGAGAAGCCTGCGTGAAGCCAATCTAATTGCCTTTGCTGTGCAGGTTAAAGCTTTTCTAAACCTTGACAGGGTTATTATCTTCATAGATTGCTTGTTGGCTATTACGGTGCTAGTCACAATTTGGCAAAAGCAATGTGATAATTGTCTGAAATGTACAAGAGAGTGTAAGAGATGAGGGAATTTATTATGATAGATGATGAACACAACCTGTGTGTAAATGTGTTTGCAATTGTGTTCATCTTTGCTTGGTTTGATGATAAATTAGCTAATAATACAGGTAAATGCCATTATGAGAATGACAAATGTACTGTACTGTAAGTATGGACCTGTTGACATGTCCTGGGATTTGATTTGTGTTAAATAATTATGTGAGTCAGAATAATAAAAAGAAAAATGTTTTTGTGGATGTGTGTCCACCGTCAAGGGAGTAGGTTTGTATACATGTATGTCAGTCTCTAAATAATTATTCACACAGATAGCACACCACTGTATGTTATCTTCAACGCAACTGTGTTATTGAGTGCTCTTTTACATGTCTACTTTTATAAAGAGCTGTTTTGTCTCTATTTATGATCATAGCCTTCTTGAGCACATACAAAAAAAATCACACCAGTAACACTCTTCCTGTCACTTCTCTGTGTGTGCGTCTGTGTGAAGGTGTGTGTACTGTACAGTGCAGTAGGTGTGTGGGTGTGTGTGTGTTTGCTGGGAGTGTGTCTTGTATATTTTTTTTTTCACCTCTTACCTTTTTTAATTCTCTTTACTGTTATTTTACAGTATTTGTATTTTGCCATTTGTGCTGCATAAAAGAGCATAAGAATTGTATTTTTTATATTTATATATTTTATGTTTTTATTTTTCCAGACATGCAGCAGACAAAGTGACAGTAGGAACAAGAGAATACAGTAAACCACAAGCCAAATAACTACTGTAAGTGCAAAACAGAATATTAACATACCTTTACAATATGACTGCCAAGCCAAGTATTTCACAGCATCCTTTCTTCCATGAATGACCAAAAACCCTGAGTAATTCTTCTATGAGTACTAGGATTATGGGATTATTCTATAAACTTTTGTAAGTAATATTCACTAGAGCACTAGGTTGCTTTCTCAAAGTTTAAAAAAAGAAATCCATCAGCTGAGAAAAAAAGACTATCCAACTACTTCCTTCCCCCACTTTATCCTTTATCCTATTTATGGTGTAAGTGTGCTCCCTAGTGTCTCTTCTGTTGAGGGGCAGGAGAATGATGTACAGCAGAACACACTCAAATGAAATGTCATCAAATGTTCATTAGCAATGTGCAAAAACATTTACTACCACTTAAATGTTAAATAGGTGCTGTTCATAATAGAATGACTACTACTACTACTACTAATAATAATAATAATGCAATCTCTCTCTCTCTCTCTCTCTCTCTCTCTCTCCCAGTCTTGCATTCATCAGCTGTTTGGCATGACTTTAGGAACATTAATGCCTTTCACCCTCTTAAGCTTACACAGCTGCAACCATCATAAAAAAGTGTCCGCTGATCTTGATCAGGATTTGACAGCTGTCTAGGTTGTATTTACTCCCCATTTTTTATTGCATACATGCTCTTGCAATTTGTCTAACATTCATGTTACTCATCTTCTACAGGCCTATCGTGTTCGCAAATTAATCTTCTGACATATCTTTTCTCAGCTTAACCTTGCTCTCTCTCTCTCACGCACACACGCACGCATGCACAGATTATTTATTTTTAATAAAAACTATTACCTCCTCTCCTCTAGTTACAGCCTTACTAACCTAATTTAATTTTGAACTTTATACACGTTTACATTTTTCCTGGAACCACATACACAACCAGGAATGGGGATTTTTTTCTTCTTCTTCTTCTTCTTTTTTTTTTAAAGTAGTTTCAATTGAAAGTTTAAGGGATATAATTGAAAGAGTGTCAGGAGAGAAGCAAACCAATTTAGATTCTATTCATTTTGTTGAGAGAATTCTCATGAAAGATTTATGCAGATGTACTGTACAGTAAGGACACTTTGCTGGACACAAATGATATAAATAATTTCCTTAGTTTCTCCTTAACAGTGTCCAACTTTTTTTTTGTCATTTAGTTTTTAGGATTTGTCTCTTTATGCTTAGTTGTGATTCAACCAAGTACATAATGTAAGAAATTTTCCATATCATTTACTGTGTTGTTTGTTCTTTGTTAACTTAATATGCATTATGTGTTAGGGCTTCTCAACAGTATTTAAGCCCAAACTCAAGTACACATGCACGCGCACACACACACACTCACATATGCCTAAGAGCATGAGCGATTATGCGATGCATCATTCTTCCTTTGCTCTGCAAGACAGCAAAGGAGAGAGGGCCATGGAGGTTAGTGCCTCCCTCTTTTCATGGGAGAGGGCAAATTTGATTGCCAATTACTCCCAGATTGGATGTGCCAATATGCCTTGTTTGAAGTTGATTGCTTTCCTGTGGTCACTTTCGGAGGCCAGAGGTGTTTGAACTCTAACGACTTGAACGCGACCCTATGACCTTGAGGACATTTGTCATATATTCAGTCTTTCTCAGATAACAGATGCCGCATCCTGGCCGACCTACAGCCACCCACCTTCGCACACAAACACACACACTCACACGCACAGCCACTCACAGCTGTTTTCAGAGTTAATTTAATAGATAATTTAATAGACTTCCATACTGATGGTGTAGTAATATGATCTAGCCCAAGCCCTTGAGATGAGGCCTAATGTAATCCTCGGATTGACAGAGATAACAAAAGTGTGTAAAAGGGGCATATTGGATTATGTAGAGTCAGTAATGTGTGTGTGTGTGTGTGTGTGTGTGTGTGTGTGTGTGTGTGTGCTGAAAGACGAACAGAAGTGCTCCATTAATTAATGAAATCTGAGGCTTCAATCTGGTGAGGCACACATGTGAAATAAGAAAAACGACAGCTGACAGGAAGTAGACATTCCCTCCCCAGTCTTGCATGCTTTGTGTGAGACAGAAATAAAGAACAGGAATTATAGGGAAAAAAGCTTGAGTCTTTTAGTCTTTGACTTTTAATGGTAGAAGTGCTGTTTAGTGGAATACTGAAGCCTACACTCCGGATGTATCTACTACATTTTCATTATTACTGTACCCTGAGAGGTGTTGAAAAGTTCCTAGCTAGAAATATGTTCAATCTCATGTGTTATATACAGTATATATATATATATATATATATATATAGTCAGGCATGTCTGTCTGCTTGCTTGAACTGCTAATTTGCCCGTGACTGACAGATTTCGCAGTGGTCTAGATTACAGCCTGAGGATTGTTTAGCCTTTTACTTGGAATATGTCCTTCTGTAAAGCATGAATATAGAACATAGTTAACATTCGAAGGAGCTTTGGTTGAAGAAAACAGCCTTGTTTTTCAATGTCTGAGATGACTCTGGCCATGGCAGAATGATGATGGTAATTATGTGAGGCAATTTAAAGGCTGGATCAGTCCAACATGCTCTCCTGGTGCTGATAGATGACCCAGAACAAAGCTGCTGATTACTGTCTTACATTTATTTCTCTCTCTCTCTCTCTCTCTCTCTCTCTCTCTCTCATATAACTCACTCAATGATTCTTTCATTATGCACAAGTTTTCCATTTTTTTCTTTGTTTGTTTACAGCCCTGATCAAGGCTTAAATTCTATCCATGAGAAATCAATGGCCTTAAGAAACACTAGCTAGAAGCTAACCAGCAGTCTTTTTTTCAGTTTTCCATACAGCATTTAACAGAGATTTGAAAAAGAACTGGGGCCGGTTTCTCGATAACGCCCACTATTCGCGCGCCAAGAATACTCTTAAGATATATCTTACGTTAAATGATACCTTTTACTAAGTGTATTTCTCGAACTGTCTCTTAGGAGTCTTCTTAAGTCGCTGCCTCTTACGTCCGACGTTACAAGGCGCTGTCTACAGTGAAGGTCCTGAATTAGCCGACATCGGTTGCTCAGGAATCGATTTTTGACGGCACTTTCTATGCAAATTAAACATTGCACTAAATTCTTTTTCTTATCAATAACATGCCATAATAGACAAATATATAAATTAAATCACCAAACTGTCACTAATATTTTCATGTAAGCTGTGGCGGTGAAACGAACCGGGTATCCAATCATACTTGAAGGACAAACAGCTGATAACATTCAGAAACAATGTGAAGTATGTCAGTTGTTGGGGTTATATAGCGCACTTATGGAATGAATACGATGAGTTGACAGAGTAGAGGTTTAATACCCCTATCTCACCTACGCGGTTTCGCGCAGGGGCCGTAAGTGCTTTAAAAAACATGTTTAAAATGCGGAAGATCGCGGACCTTGCAGATCTTTTTGGACCGTTGGGCGCCGGTCACTCGAGGCGGATCACGGTGCCTAATATCCCTCTCTCACATGTCCGGTTTGACTCATCTCCGTGAGCTGCTGCGATTGCCCGCAAGTTCCTTTAACATTCCGCAAAGTTCTGCAAGGTCTGCAAATTTCCGCAAGGACCAGCAAAAAATTAAACGTTTAATTTTTCACACGGAAAGATGGAAACGTAATCACAGCGCAAAAACTCGGGGTGAATCATGATGAACCCTACTTACGGCCACTGCGCGAGACCGCGCAGGTGAGATAGGGGTATAACACCGCATCTCACAGTGAGTCAAACCGCATAAGTGAATAGGGGTATTACGCATTACAATCACCCAGAAAAATTAATGGATGCGGGGTTTGAATCTCCCAAGGTTATTTTCTCATTTAACTAAATAAAATTTCATAAAAATAAAACGTGTCAAAAGAAAAGCCCATAACGTTATGGATAATGGCTAATGATCAATGAAACGTATTTTAAACAAAACGCAGCGAGCAGCTGGACATCGGGACGTAGAGCGTACAGTACGTATGACGCATTGGCCTGGCACGCGAAGGTCTGAGCAGGTCAAGAAGCTCCATAATCTGTTGCCTTGGAAGGCAAAATTTTGTATTAATTTTTTTTTTAATAACAACCATGGGGAAAAAAGTCACTCTATTAGTTCTGATATCAAATAAACAAATAATTCTTAAACAGGTCTACAGTATATTCCATCATTAATATGACTTTGATAACGTGCCATAATGTGTTTGCATGCACCGCTGGTTTATAAAGACTGCTGCTCAGTGGCGGCGACTAGCGTCTTGAGCTGAAACTACGCTAAGAATCAGTTAAGGTTGGTCCAGAACAACCTTACGAACGTGTGACTTACCAAAGAGATACTTAGCGTAAGAACGTTTCGGGAAATGCGCCATAACGTTAACCCTCTCAAGGCAGGCGTTGCTGATTTGCAACAGTTAAAACTAACTACCTAAAGAATGTAACAAAGTGCTTTTCAGTGGCAGAACAACAACAAAAACAATATGGGATCCAAATCCAATATCTCAAATCCTCAAAACTTAATTTGAGCCTGAAAGGGTTAAAGGGTTAAGGTACAACTTAAGAACTACTTAGCGATAAGAAGCTTTCGAGAAACCGGGCCCTGAACCTTCCATGTTAAGAAACATGTGGCAGCTTTATGACTCTGAGTGAAGCGTGTCTGTAATTGTCATACACACTCAATCTGCGCCCGGCACTAGGACCCGGAAGTAAGGCGGGCGCCAAACCAGGAAGTATAAAAGAGGTAAACAAACGTTGGCTTACCGCTCAGTCATTGAGTTCGGCCCATGTCGGTTCAGGTTGACGTTCATCAAACCGTGAGTACTCACTATCCTTTGGTTGTTGCTTCCTATTGTTGTGTGTGTATTTTAGGACGCGGGTTAAATTTGTGTTTTTCCCTTGCTCCGTTTTCGGGAGAGTCCTTAGAATAAATCGCGTGGTTATCCTGCCTGCTCGCTGTTACTCCGCGTTTGGGTTTACCATCCACGCTACAATGGGCTAACCGCTAAGCTACGTCTTCTGGTCACCGAGGTTAGTTCATGACAGAATGACTGAGCCCCTGACGGTGAACCCAGCGGATCACGTGCGCCTCTGCGGCGTGGTGGATCGGCATACCGTGCTGGTTAATAGACTAACCGAGGAGGTCGCTACTCTTCGCCGGAGCGTCCAAGACATCGCGGCCTTGTGCCGCGAGGTTGCGGATCTCAGGCGGGAGAACGCGGATCTTCGGGCGGCTGTTGCTAGCGCGGCTAACCGGCCTCCTGTCGTGGCGGCCGCGGCACCGCATCCCCCTTCCCCCCCCTCTTCTGACATCTTTATATCATTACCAGAGAAATGGAATGGCACGGACGGGAGGTGCAGTGTGTTTTTGACGGCGCTCGACCTGGTGTTTGAGTTCAATCCCATCAAGTACTCCACCGATCGGATACGCATTGCTCTCCTCGTTTCGTTGCTCACAGGGCAGGCAGCTGAGTGGGCCACGGCAGTTCTCCAAGCAGACACAGACACCGCCCACTCATACAATGAGTTTACACATCAACTCCGGCTCACTTTTGAACACCCTGCGGGCGAGGTGGAGACCAACACCAAACTTTACCACCTGCGGCAGGGAAGATCGTCTGTAAGTCGCTACACCGCCGAGTTCCGCACTCTCGCCGTTCAGACCACCTGGGGCGACGCAGCGCTCCGGACCTCCTACTATGAGGGACTGACTTCGGAGATTAAGGACGAATTAGCCGGGCGAGAGCTTCCTGCCACGCTGGAGGGAGTGATCCAACTCGCCCTTCGGATCGACCAACGCCTCCTCTCTCGTCCGAAGCCGGCCCCTAGGACCCTGCCGCCAACACCCACTTTCACCCCCACCACTTCACGTCCACCGAAGTCAGCTACCTACACTACCCAGGGACATGTTGGTTCTCCACCTACTGCCGTGGTTTACACCGGAGCCGGGGAACCCATGCAATTAGGGCGCGCATCCCTGACCGCAGAAGAACGAGAACGACGCTTTAAAAAAGGACTTTGTGCTTATTGTGGGTCGGCAGAGCACCACAGAGCCATCTGCCCACGTCGCCAGGGAAACGCCCAGGCCCGGTGAGCGTTGGGAGCCGCTCACCGGGCCATCTCCACCTCTCTGCTACCACACCTAGCGTCTCTCGTCTCACGGTCCAGGTACACCTCCAGATTGGCCACAAACGGGTCAGAAGTACCGCATTCATCGACTCCGGGGCTGCAGGTAACTTCATTGACTCATCTTATGCCAAAAGTCTGGAGGTGGAATTTGAAGCGTTATCCCA
This sequence comes from Channallabes apus, assembly GCA_030522415.1. Taxonomy (NCBI): domain Eukaryota; kingdom Metazoa; phylum Chordata; class Actinopteri; order Siluriformes; family Clariidae; genus Channallabes; species Channallabes apus. The sequence continues at coordinate 19,001,745 of CM060109.1, forward strand.
GCCTGTTAAAATTACATCAGTCGATGGTCGGCCTCTCTCCTCCAGCCCCATTACCACCCAGACTCAACCCATCACCCTCATCATTGGTCAGCATCACGAATCAATCCAGTTTCACCTCACCTCCGTCTCATCACCACCTATCATACTTGGACACCCGTGGCTTCTCCAGCACGATCCGCTTATTTCCTGGAACCAAAACAGGATCTTACAGTGGGGTCCGACCTGTTCAGAACTCTGCCTACGGGCTTCGGCTGGGACGTGCTCTAGGGAGTCCGAGGCCCCCGACGTCGACACCAACGCCATTCCCGCCGCCTATCAGGACCTGGCTGAAGCATTTTGTAAGCGACGGGCGACTCACCTACCGCCTCACCGCCCCTACGACCTGGCGATTGACCTTCAGCCGGGTTCCACTCCTCCCCGCGGCCATCTCTACTCCCTCTCCACCTCCGAGACTCAGGCGATGGAGGAATATGTATCTTCGGCCCTACGTAACGGCACCATCCGACCATCCTCATCGCCTGCCGCCGCGGGGTTCTTCTTCGTGAAGAAAAAAGGCGGTGACCTACGCCCATGTGTCGACTATCGGGGGCTCAACAACATAACCATTAAGAACCGACATCCGTTGCCGCTTACCAACTCTGCCCTGGACGCCCTCTCTGGTGCCACCATTTTCACTAAGTTGGACCTCCGGAGTGCCTACAACTTGGTGCGTATCAGAGAGGGCGATGAGTGGAAAACGGCCTTCATCACCCCCACAGGACACTACGAAAGCCTGGTAATACCTTTTGGACTTTGCAACGCACCAGCAGCTTTCCAACAGTTCATTAATGATGTCTTCAGAGATATGCTCGGCAGATGGGTATTCGTCTATCTAGACGACATACTCATCTACTCACACAGCCTCACCGAACACATTCAACACGTCAGAGCGGTATTAAAGAGATTAGTCGCCCACCAACTGTACTGTAAGTTGGAAAAGTGTGCTTTTCACGAGCACTCCACCACGTTCCTGGGTTTTGTTATCTCGCCCCAGGGTGTGGCCATGGACCCGCAGAAGCTAGAGGCTGTGCGTCATTGGCCCCTACCCAAGACCCTCAAGCAGCTTCAACGGTTTCTCGGGTTTGCGAACTTCTACCGTCGCTTTATCCGGGGCTACAGTACAGTTGCGGCCCCCTTAACCGCCCTGACCCGACTCTCGCCCCATCACTTCCAGCTCAACCCTACGGCCATATCCGCTTTCCATGAACTCTGCCACCGATTTACCACCGCCCCCATTCTCCTTCATCCGGATGCAGATCAACCGTTCGTTGTGGAGGTGGACGCCTCGGATGTGGGCGCCGGGGCGGTCCTCTCACAACGAGGTCCAGATCAGAAGCTGCACCCATGCAGTTTCTTTTCCAAAAAATTTGATTCCACTCAGCAGCGATACGGGGTAGGGGACCGCGAGCTGCTGGCCATAAAGTGGGCATTGGAAGAATGGCGACACTGGCTCCAGGGCGCCAGAGAACCATTCCTCATCTGGACCGATCATCAGAACCTCATCACCATCCGCAACATTAAGCAGCTGAACCCTCGACAGGCGCGGTGGGCATTGTTCTTCGAGCAATATAATTTCCATCTGTCCTACCGCCCGGGGTCCAAGAACATCAAAGCTGACGCCCTCTCGCGACAACATGAAGAGGACAGCCCCCGGGCGGACCCCGCGCCTGTCCTGCCATCATCAAAAATCATCGCCCCACTCCGTTGGGAACTGGAGACCAGGGTTCGCCAGGCACAGACTGCGGAGGACGAACCGGCAGGTGTGCCGCCTGGACGACTCTATGTTCCAGAGACCCTTCGAACGGAGGTCATCCAGTGGGGTCACTCAACTCCCATCTCCGGACATCCAGGCACCCAACGCACCCTCCAGTTCATCCGCCGTGCCTTCTGGTGGCCTTCCATGGCCAAGGACGTCAATGAGTTCGTTCAGGCGTGCCCAGTGTGCGCCCGGGCCAAGGACACAAACCAACCAACACCCGGGGAACTCCAACCGCTCCCAGTTCCCCGAAGACCCTGGACGCACATTGCCGTTGATTTCATCACGGGCCTGCCGGCTTCAGAAGATAAGGACACCATTTTAACCATTGTGGATCGTTTCTCCAAAGCTGTGCACCTGGTGGCCCTTTCCGGACTCCCGTCAGCTAAACAGACAGCCGAGCTGATATTAGAGCACGTAGTCCGACTGCATGGGTTCCCCAAGGACATCGTCTCGGACAGGGGGCCCCAGTTCACTGCCCGGTTCTGGAAAGCCTTCTGCCGTCTGATCAACTCCACTTGTAGTCTCTCATCTGGCTACCACCCTCAGACCAATGGTCAGACGGAGCGGACCAACCAACAACTGGAGCGCTACTTGAGGTGTTTCGTGGCAGATCGTCAGCGCTCCTGGGCCCGCCACCTCACTTGGGCGGAGCTTTCCCACAACCTTCACGTCTCCACCGCCACCAAGCTAAGCCCATTTGAGGTGTGCCATGGTTTCCAACCTCCGATGTTCGAACACCAAGAACCGGAGGTTGATGTACCCTCGGCCCAACAGTTGGTCCGCAGGTGTCGACGGATATGGCGCCTCGCCAACGCAGCCATCCAACGAGCTAACACCCGCTACGCCATCCAACATCGCCGTCGACACCCACCGGGACGATTGTACCACGTAGGTGACAAAGTCTGGCTGTCTACAAGAAACCTGCACCTCCGCACAGAATCCAGAAAACTCTCCCCCAGATTCGTCGGACCATATCGCATCACTCATTGCATCAACCCTGTCACCTACCGGCTCCAGCTGCCTGCGGCACTCCGGATCCATCCAGTATTCCATATCTCTCAACTCAAACCATTCATCACATCACCCATGATTCCACCCACCCCCCCAGCTCCTCCTCCCCGGACCATCGACGGCGGTCTCGCCTACACCGTACGCCGAATCCTCGACTCGCGCCCTCGGGGCAGAGGTACACAGTACCTTGTTGACTGGGAGGGCTACGGCCCCGAGGAGCGGTCTTGGATCCCGGCCCGGTTCATTCTCGACCCCGAACTGATTCGAGACTACCGTCGCCGGGTATCCTCCACCCCAGGACCGTCAGGATCCAGTCCTGGACAGGGGGGTACTGTCATACACACTCAATCTGCGCCCGGCACTAGGACCCGGAAGTAAGGCGGGCGCCAAACCAGGAAGTATAAAAGAGGTAAACAAACGTTGGCTTACCGCTCAGTCATTGAGTTCGGCCCATGTCGGTTCAGGTTGACGTTCATCAAACCGTGAGTACTCACTATCCTTTGGTTGTTGCTTCCTATCGTTGTGTGTGTATTTTAGGACGCGGGTTAAATTTGTGTTTTTCCCTTGCTCCGTTTTCGGGAGAGTCCTTAGAATAAATCGCGTGGTTATCCTGCCTGCTCGCTGTTACTCCGCGTTTGGGTTTACCATCCACGCTACAATGGGCTAACCGCTAAGCTACGTCTTCTGGTCACCGAGGTTAGTTCATGACAGTAATACAGATTTAGTTGGCAATCATCTTCACAAACTCACTTGCTGGATTAGGATTCATGGACAAAACATTTTGGAGGTATTATTTCAACAATCATCTACAGGGACTTCATAAAATTGTGTTGGAGGGCTGTTAGTGAATACAAAGGTCAACCACTCATCAGGATGACAGGTTAGAAACACATATCTGTATCAGCTACCTGTGTACTGTAGGTGCTTAAAAAAAGGTCAGGTGAAGTTTATCAGTTATGCACTAATAAAAAAAGGCAACTAAAACATAAAGGCAAAGATCTTGACCTTTTGGATGCAATTATTGCACCAAATAACTTTAAAGTGGAGTTGGTATTATTATTATTATTATTATTATTATTATTATTATTATTATTATTCACTGATTTCCTTATATGATGTCTATAATTCTAGAAAAACTGTGATCTCACTGATAATTTGGCTGAAATAGTAAGGTCAATTCATCACCGTCATCATTATTATTATTGTCATACATTATTCATGGCTTTTTCTTAAACTGTTCCACTAATTATAGAATAACTGAATAATGTGGCTGAAATAATAAAATAAATTTATCATCATGTGATGTCTGAAGTCATAACAGTGCCAATAGATGTATTTTCATATACACAGCCAAACAATCATGTCTCATTTTGAATATCATTCAGTGAATCAGAATGCCGGAAAATGGAAATGTTAGTTAGTTTCATTTCTATCATAACAGAGAGGCGAACCAGATGGTGATGAATTTTCATTTATGAAGAACAAATTCACAGTACAAGGAAGGGGACGTTAAGTAACCGGGATGTCACTGTGGAGTGAGGGTTATTTACACAGGTAAACATTAGCAAATTAATTATCAGAGAAGTGATGAAGTGCTAATCTGCTATTCTCTTGCGTGGTATCACATGGAACGAAATGGGTGTCATAAGTATGATGTTGTCAAATGAATATATATATATATGGTGGTGTGTGTGTGTGTGTGTGTATATATATATATATTCATTTGACAACATCATACTTATGACACCCATTTCGTATATATATATTTGCCCCCTTCCTGATTTCTTATTCTTTTGCATGTTTGTCACACTTAAATGTATCTGCTCACCGTTAACTATTAGTCAAAGATAACATAATTGAACACTAAATGCAGTTTTTTCCCAGGAGTGGCCGGCCGACCAAAATTACCCCAAGAGCGCAGAGACAACTCATCCAAGAGGCCACAAAAGACCCCAGGACAACATCTAAAGAACTGCAGGCCTCACTTGCCTCAATTAAGGTCAGTGTTCACGACTCCACCATAAGAAAGAGACTGGGCAAAAATGGCCTGCATGGCAAATTTCCAAGGCGCAAACCACTTTTAAGCAAAAAGAATATTAAGGCTTGTCTCAATTTTGCTAAAAAAAAAACATCTCAATGATTGCCAAGACTTTTGGGAAAATACCTTGTGGACCGACGAGATAAAAGTTGAACTTTTTGGAAGGTGCGTGTCCCGTTACATCTGGCCGTAACACAGCATTTCAGAAAAAGAACATCATACCAACAGTAAAATATGGTGGTGGTAGTGTGATGGTCTGGGGTTGTTTTGCTGCTTCAGGACCTGGAAGGCTTGCTGTGATAGATGGAACCATGAATTCTACTGTCTACCAAAAAATGTCCGGCCATCTGTTCGTCAACTCAAGCTGAAGCGATCTTGGGTGCTGCAGCAGGACAATGACCCAAAACACACCAGCAAATCCACCTCTGAATGGCTGAAGAAAAACAAAATGAAGACTTTGGAGTGGCCTAGTCAAAGTCCTGACCTGAATCCTATTGAGATGTTGTGGCATGACCTTAAAAAGGCGGTTCATGCTAGAAAACCCTCAAATAAAGCTGAATCACAACAATTCTGCAAAGATGAGTGGGCCAAAATTCCTCCAGAGCGCTGTAAAAGACTCGTTGCAAGTTATCGCAAACGCTTGATTGCAGTTATTGCTGCTAAGGGTGGCCCAACCAATTATTAGGTTCAGGGGGCAATTACTTTTTCACACAGGGCCATGTATGTTTGGATTTTTTTTTTCTCTCCCTAAATAATAAAACCCCTTAAAAACTGCATTTTGTGTTTACTTGTGTTATCTTTGACTAATAGTTAAATGTGTTTGATGATCAGAAACATTTTGTGTGACAAACATGCAAAAGAATAAGAAATCAGGAGGGGGTGCCAATAATTTTTCACACCACATACAGGTCCTTATCAAAAAATTAGCATATTGTGATAAAGTTCATTACTTTCTGTAATGTACTGATAAACATTAGACTTTCATATATTTTAGATTCATTACACACAACTGAAGTAGTTCAAGCCTTTTATTGTTTTAATATTGATGATTGTGGCATACAGCTCATGAAAACCCAAAATCCCTATCTCAAAAAATTAGCATATTTCATCCGACCAATAAAAGAAAAGTGTTTTGAATACAAATAAAGTCAACCTTCAAATAATTATGTTCAGTTATGCACTCAATACTTGGTCGGGAATCCTTTTGCAGATTCTTGTGTCTTGTGTCTCTCAACTTTCTCTTCACAATATCCCACAGATTCTCTATGGGGTTCAGGTCAGGAGAGTTGGCAGGCCAATTGAGCACAGTAATACCATGGTCAGTAAACCATTTACCAGTGGTTTTGGCACTGTGAGCAGGTGCCAGGTCGTGCTGAAAAATGAAATCTTCATCACCATAAAGCTTTTCAGCAGATGGAAGCATGAAGTGCTCCAAAATCTCCTGATAGCTAGCTGCATTGACCCTGCCCTTGATAAAACACAGTGGACCAACACCAGCAGCTGACATGGCACCCCAGACCATCATTGACAGTGGGTACTTGACACTGGACTTCAGGCATTTTGGCATTTCCCTCTCCTCAGTCTTCCTACAGACTCTGGAACCTTGATTTCCGAATGACATGCAAAATTTGCAACCTGTAGCCCATTTCCTGCGCACGCCTGTACATGGTGGCTCTGGATGTTTCTACTCCAGACTCAGTCCACTGCTTCCGCAGGTCCCCCAAGGTCTGGAATCGGTCCTTCTCCACAATCTTCCTCAGGGCCCGGTCACCTCTTCTCGTTGTGCAGCTGCCACACTTTTTCCTTCCCACAGACTTCCCACTGAGGTGCCTTGATACAGCACTCTGGGAACAGCCTATTCGTTCAGAAATTTCTTTCTGTGTCTTGCCCTCTTGCTTGAGAGTGTCAATGATGGCCTTCTGGACAGCAGTCAGGTCGGCAGTCTTACCCATGATTGCGGTTTTGAGTAATGAACCAGGCTGGGAGTTTTTAAAAGCCTCAGGAATCTTTTGCAAGTGTTTAGAGTTAATTAGTTGATTCAGATGATTAGGTTAATAGCTCATTTAGAGAACCTTTTCATGATATGCTAATTTTTTGAGATAGGGATTTTGGGTTTTCATGAGCTGTATGCCACAATCATCAATATTAAAACAATAAAAGGCTTGAACTACGTCAGTTGTGTGTAATGAATCTAAAATATATGAAAGTCTAATGTTTATCAGTACATTACAGAAAATAATGAACTTTATCACAATATGCTAATTTTTTTTAGAAGGACCTGTATATTCAATTGACAACATCATACTTATGACACCCATTTCGTTCCATGTGATACCACGCAAGAGAACGGTGGTATGTATATATACATACTACCGTTCAAAAGTTTTAGATCACTTTGTAACTCCATGATCGTTCCTGATTTTTCTTTCTTTCTACATTGCAAAGGAATGCTGACGGCGTCCAAAAAATGCATTAATCTCCTTTGAACAGTTGATATTGAGAGGTGTCTGCTACTTAGGCTCTGTAAAGACTTCATAACTTCGACTTCGGCGGCATACTCGTTCAGCCAAAGCTAACGCTAAGGCTAGCCCACCGGAGCACACCTCCTCTGCGCGTCACGTGTCCAACAGGTTTGCTCTCCTCAGTGATGCACCCGCTGAGAAACCTGAAAGAGCTCTGGTTATAGGAGACTCTATACTGAGGCACGTGACATTAGCTAGACCTTTAGGGGCGCCAGCGGCAGTGGTTAGGTGTATCCCGGGAGCCAGAGCACCGGACATAGCAGGTAATCTTAGGGCTCTAGGACAGCACAGGTTCTCTAAGATAGTGGTACATGCTGGAGCTAATGATATACGCCTTCGTCAGTCAGAGGTTAGTAAGAGTAACTTTACAGAGGTGTTTAAATTAGCGAAGGCGATGTCCGATGAAGTAATATGCTCTGGTCCCATCCCAATGAGACGTGGCGACATAGCTTACAGCAGGTTATGGTCGCTGAACCGCTGGATGTCCAGGTGGTGCTCCAAAAATAATGTGGGCTACATAGATAATTGGAAGACCTTTGAGGGCAAAGCTGGCCTGTTAGGGCGGGACGGTGTCCATCCCACTCGGGAAGGTGCTGCTCTCATTTCCTGTAGTATAGCTCATAGTCTCAGTAGAGGTCTCGTTAATCGGTGACAATCCAGAGCCCAGGCCAGGGAGCAGACAGACAGGCTAAACCAACCGTCTGCTAGCTGCATAGAGTCGTCACTCAGGGTTCACCTTCTTGAGACTGTGTCTGTTCCCCGATCTAAGCAAAAATGTAGAAAGACTCAGAAAGTCTGTTTCAATAATTTAATTAACATAAAGACCACAAACTCAGATCATACTGAATGCGCAGCCGGCACCTCTGATCTGAAGATAGGATTGTTAAATATTAGATCTCTCGCATCAAAAGCAGTTATAGTTAATGAAATTATCACAGATCAGGCGTTTGATATACTCTGTTTAACTGAAACGTGGGTTAAACAGGATGAGTATGTAGCTCTAAATGAAGCTAGTCCTCCTGGATACAGCTACATACACCAGCCTCGGTTAACTGGTAGAGGAGGAGGCGTCGCAGCTATTCATAATGATAATCTGTCTATCGTACAAAAACACCGACACAAATTTAACTCATTTGAAATTCTCTATAGTAACATAAGTCTATTTAAGTATATTAAATCAGCTCAGTCGATTCCACTAATTATAATTTACAGACCTCCAGGGCCGTATTCTGAATTTCTTAGTGAATTTGCGGATTTCATCTCAGACCTGGTCGTTTCTGTAGACAAAGTGTTAATTGCTGGAGATTTTAACATTCATTTTGAGAATCCAGAAGACCCTCTGAGAACAGCATTTATATCCATACTGGACTCCGTAGGCGTAAATCAGTGTGTAGTAGGACCCACTCATAAAGCAGGTCACACTTTAGATTTAGTAATATTCTTCGGATTAAGTATAAGAAATGTATTCACAATTCCACTGTCTGAAATTATCTCAGATCACGATCTTGTCTCCATTCAAGTATGTCACAGTGATAACGTACGCACAGCACCGCGCTACCGTATTAAACGTACATTCACATCAACTACCACACAGAGTTTTATCAGTAATCTCCCACAGTTACCAACTTCGATTAGGCCACCGTCTGACCCCACAGAACTTGATCAGGCGACTGAATATTTAGAGTCGACACTTCGTTGTACCTTAGATAATGTAGCTCCAGCTAAAAGAAAAATTATTAGAGATAAGAAACTCGCTCCCTGGTATAACGATCACACGCGCACTTTAAAACAGACTGCTCGGAAATTAGAGCGTAAATGGCGTCAAACTAAATTATTGGTATTTCAAATAGCATGGAAAGAGAGCATCCTGAACTATAGGAAAGCTCTTAGTGTAGCTAGATCAACGTATCTCTCCACTCTTATAGAAGAAAATAAAAATAATCCTAGATTTTTATTTAATACCGTAGCCAAATTAACCAGAAATAAGACCACTACAGAAATCTCCACAACAACATCATGCAATAGTGAGGACTTCATGAACTTTTTTAATAATAAAATTGTAAATATTAGGCATAAAATTGAGACTTTGCAACCAAACAATGTGATTGATACAGATGTTAACCTAGCCATGTCAGATTCAAACCTAGAAGACTTTACTCCTCTTGAAGAGAATGAACTACAGTAATTTCACTCATCTCTTCTGCAAATTCATCAACCTGTATATTAGATTCTATACCGACACATTTTCTTAAACAGATAGTACCAGTAATAACAGAACCGCTGTTGAGAATAATTAATTCCTCACTCAGCATTGGTTATGTTCCAAAATCTTTTAAAGTAGCAGTTATTAAACCAATAATTAAGAAACCTGACCTCGACCCCTGTCAGCTGTCCAATTACAGGCCAATATCAAACCTCCCCTTTATCTCTAAGATTCTGGAAAAGATAGTAGCGGAGCAGCTATGCTCATATCTACATAGAAATGACATACATGAACTGTATCAGTCAGGATTTAGGCCTCATCACAGCACAGAAACAGCACTCGTTAAAGTAGTAAATGACCTCCTATTGGCCTCTGATCAGGGTTGTGTAACTATGCTTGTATTACTCGACCTCAGTGCAGCTTTTGACACTATTGATCATGCTATTCTTCTTCACAGATTAGAAAATGTAGTAGGAATTAAGGGTACAGCCCCTCTCCTGGCTCAGATCCTATTTGACCGATCGTTATCAGTATGTAGACTTAAATGGTGATTATTCTGCATGTTCTCTAGTGGAGTTTGGCGTTCCGCAGGGTTCAGTTTTAGGCCCACTGCTTTTTTCCCTTTACATGCTTCCTCTGGGCAACATAATCCGTAAGCATGGTATTAGTTTTCATTGTTATGCTGACGACACACAGCTATACGTCTCAACAAAACCTGATGAGAAAAACCATCTTACTAAAGTTGAGCAATGTGTGCAGGACATAAGAAATTGGATGCTAATTAACTTCCTTCTGCTTAATCCGGATAAGACAGAAGTTCTAGTCATAGGACCGCATACAGCTAGAAGTAAAATCTTAGATCACACCGTAACTTTAGATGGCCTTTCTGTTCCGTCAAGTGCAACAGTAAAAGACCTCGGCGTGATTATAGATTCCAGCCTTTCATTTGAAGCTCATGTAGATAATATCACCAGGATAGCATTCTTTCACCTCAGAAATATCGCCAAAATAAGAAATATATTGTCGCTAAACGATGCAGAAAAACTAGTTCATGCTTTTATCACTTCTAGGTTGGACTATTGTAATGCCTTACTGTCTGGTTGTTCAGTTAGGTGCATAAACAAGCTTCAGCTAGTCCAGAATGCAGCAGCGAGAGTCCTCACTAGAACCAGAAGATATGAGCACATCACCCCTATCCTATCTTCACTGCATTGGCTCCCTGTGAAATTTCGCATTGATTTTAAAATACTACTCTTGACATATAAAGCATTAAATGGTCTCGCCCCGCAGTATCTGAGCGAACTGTTAGTGTCTTACGATCCGCCACGCCTACTTCGGTCAAAGGATGCAGGCTGCTTATCAGTACCGCGTATTATGAAAACTACAGCTGGGGGCAGAGCTTTTTATTACAAAGCCCCAAAATTATGGAATAGTCTTCCAAATAGTGTTCGGGACTCAGACACAGTCTCAGTGTTTAAGTCTAGGCTAAAAACCTATTTATTTAGCCAAGCATTTTTATAAATAGATTTGCCATAAGGTAAAGGAGCAGATCTGGGGGACTCATGGACGTAGAGTATTATGGTGAACTGGTATGTTTTAGATGCTGTCTTCCTCAGTCTCATTTGATCACTCAGGTTTGTTGACGGTGAGGTTATTGTTTGCTTTACATCTCAGGGAGCCCTCATGTTTGTGTTTCCTTCTGGCTCTCCCTTTAGTTATGCTGTCATAGTTAGTCCTGCCGGAGTCCCTGCTTGCACTCTACAGTAAATATACATTCACATTAGACATTGTGACTGTGACCATACCTAATTGCAATCTCTCCTCCTCTTCTCTTCCTCCCCCTCTTTCTCTTTCCTCTCTCCCCCTGTCTCCCCCTTTCACTCTTTCTTTCTCTCTCTCTGTCGAGCTACACATGTGGTTCCTGAGCTGCCAGTGATCCAGACTCCCTCTGCCCTCCGGACCTGTCTGGTCCATCCTGGTGCCCGATTTCTGGTTGGAGGTCTCATCGCATGGATGCCCCGTGTGTCTCTTTAGGATGTGCCTGGTGTCTGGGGATGATTCTATCTACTTAGAAGATGGTTCTGGCCTCGACTGGTGTTGTCAGCTGTTTCTCTGAGGACTTGACAATTCGATAGTTCAGGACTGGAACTTTCTACAAGTCTATCTGAGTCTCGAATAATTACTGGACTCCATTTTACATCAACTATTATAACATCAATTAACATCAACTATTATAGCTGAACCTAACACTTAGCAGGAAATGATCTGCATTTATACTGTGTTATCTGTTTCACCCAGATGAGGATGGGTTCCCTGTCGAGTCTGGTTCCTCTCAAGGTTTCTTCCTATTACCATCTCAGGGAGTTTTTCCTTGCCACTGTCGCCCTCGGGCTTGCTCACCAGGGACTATCTGAACATTTTGATTCATACACATTCACATTCCATACAAACTTAAATAATTCTTTTGATTGTGTAAAGCTGTTTTGAGACAATGTCAATTGTTAAAAGCGCTATACAAATAAAACTGAATTGAATTGAATTGAATAACGCCGCTAATCTGAGGTGCTGTTAATTGGTCATTTTTCCGGGTGATAACTAAATGAACTTCTCGGCTGGGCGCAGAGGTATGTTTTGGTCTCGCCCTCCTGGGATGGCCTACATGAGAGCCAGTTTCATTATGGTGCTTGACGGATTTTGCAAATGCACTTGACAATACTGTTCTTGCAAGAACTATTACAGAAAGGCTGACCTCTGTGTCTTAAAATAACAACTAACTGTTGTTTTGTTGTTGTTACGTAATTACATATATACTGTATATATATACACACACACACACACCAACACACATACTGTATCATAGCAATATATATTATATACAATAAAACAAATTAACCTGCACTTTATCTTTGAAAAGAATCGTGAGTTAGACGTAGCTCCTGGTCATCCTTTCCTGAGTCAGTCCTCATGAGAGCCAGTTTCATCATACCATTTGATGGCATTGGCAACTGCACATGCGGACAGATTCAATGTTCTTGAGATTTTTTTTATTTGACTGACCTTCATTTCTTAAAATAATGATGGACTGTCTAAAGCACATTGGGAGGCGAAGAAATTTCACAAATTCACTCTTTACAAGGCACACCTGTGAATTATAAGCCATTCTAGGTAAGTCCCTTGAATTTACATGAAAGGCGGTCATGAGTGTGCCAGGCTGTCATCAAAACTAAATGTAGCTAATTTTAACAATCCAAAATATAAAGCACATTCTGCATTGTTTACCCCTTCTATTTACTACATAATTTCAAGCATATTCTATTATAGTTTGGATATATTCAGTATTAATATACTGCATAACGTGGTAAATAATAATAAAAAAATTAATAAAGCAAAACCACTGAAGAAGGTGTGTCCAAACTTTCATAAAAATCTCAGTATATAGTGAATCAGGCTAGAAGCTTGAATTGTCCTATTGACAAAAAACTGAGAGACTGCGTCAGCCCATTCATAACCTGTGCATGAGAAAGACTGCTTACATGTTTACAACTGCCGACATGGTTTATTAGAGCAGTGCTAGTGTCTCCTATGCATTTGCCATCACCATGCCTGGGTTCTCTGCTTAAGGAGCTCATTTATTACATGTAAATGAGTTGTTGTTAAGGGTACTTCATGTACAGGGTTGCCAAAAAGACACCTGGGATGGAGGAAAAGAAGTCTGCCAATAAAATTTCACTTGGAGGAAAGAAAACTGCATGTTAAGTTGAAACTATAAGGTTGCATCAAAGCAAAGAAAACCACTTGGTGTAATGAACAAGTAATGCAAATTTAGAAAATTGAAAAGTCTTGAGCCACCCCTTATTTCTTCATATTCTGTTTTTAAAGATCCAGACATTTTTGTATGTAGTCTTGAGAAATAGTTTTCCAATTTTTCTTTTTTGTTTGTTTGCCCGTAGTGTGTGTACGTGTGTGCCCTGCGAAGGATTGGCACCCTGTCCAGGGTGTACCATGCCTTGTGCCCTAAGCCTCCTGGGATAGGCTCCAGGTCCCCGCGACCCTAAATACAGGATAAAGTGGTATAGAAGATGACTGAGAGTGAGTGAGTAATTTAATGTGAATTTAATAAGAAATGAGCAATGGCTCAAGGCTGTAGCACGTTACTGTATTATACAGTATGAATGAACGCTCATAATAAATTAAGATATGGTAATAAATTGTCCCAGAAAATGATTAGTTTACCAACCATTCATTGCAATAAAAGACAGAGAAAAGCAATTACGTGATTAAATGACTAAACTCTGGTTCCGGGGTAAGCCAAATGATGATTGTCAACACCTATTGTATTCTGTCTGCCCAATGTGTTATTGGTGCTACAATGAGCTCAGTTTAATGAAGAAAAAGAAGAAGGAAAACCAGACAAGGATTTTGGTTGAAAGTTTACAGCAGAATCATAAATTCAGTATCATTGCTCTGGGCATTTTTGTAAATTGCTAACAAGCTGCTGTGGACAGAGTTCAATCATAGTAGGTTGTTTTGAGTCAGAGTGAGGGCATGTTTTGGGACTAGAGCTTTAGGAAGACCTCAGGATTCCTTGAGAATTGCAGAGATTCTCAATAAATCTCTCTCTCTCTCTCTCTCTCTGTCTCTGATCTTTATAGCCAGCTAAACCATTTTTTTAGTGAACAAGTTTCAAATACTGACAATTTTGTTGGCCCTGTACTTTCTCTCTCTTCTCTGTTAACCAGTAAATTCAAGCCAACAGTAATCAATTTGGGAATATGAAAAACTGCAGTTAGTGCTTCCCAACAAGAGTGTTCAGTAGCCATGGAATGAGCAGCAGTTCAAAATAAAGATGTGGTTCAAAAAAGATGTGGCTTGTCTGTATCTCGTAGGAAGCATGTGTTAGCTTTCAGATTTCCAGGGTGATAGCTGTTGTGCTGTAAGTGAAAATTAGCTAGTGGGTAGGTATTGGCAGTGATAAAGGTGGAAAAGACTATGGAAACAAGCTAGTTGGTGAGACTTGGCAGTAATAAAGAAAAAAAAATGTGGTGAACTTAAATAATAAACATTAAGAAAAGCAACTCTCACTCACTGATCATCTATACTGCTTTATCCTCAGGGGTCCCAGGAGTGCGCAAGGCAAGGTACAACAAGGATAGGGTGCCAATCCATTGAAGGGCACATAAATATGCATGCACTCTCATTTGGGAATACTACGTAATTAGCCTAATCTGCCACGGAGGAAACCAGTGTACCCGGAAGAAACCGACCAAGCATGGAGAGAACATGCAAACTCCTTTCAGATCAGAGGTGGGAACCGAACCCAGAACCTGGAGGTGCACGGCTACATTGCTAACCACTTAGCCACGGTGCCACTGGAAAAGCAAATCCAATACCTTAATTCTTGCAATAGTGTTGGACATGTAAATGAATTTACTTTAATTCAACAAACAAAGCTAAACAAGATGCTTCCAAGCATAGAACAATTTTTATATTAGGTGAGATGGTTTAGACTATGAAAAAGTATAAAAATTGTGCATATCCGCTTAACACTTATTGTATGCTATAATGTCATAATGGTATTACTACGGATTCATTCAGATGGTCAAATTAACTGGAAAATGCCCATCCCATGCATTTCCTTATTTCACAGCAGTGTTACTAAGTATCTGATTAAGCAATGCTTGTCAAGCTTTTTATTTTCTTTGATTAAATAATTAGTTTCCAATTGAAGATGAACAGAAGGTTTCCTCACACTTTTCCATTCACTTGCACAAAGTACTAAAACATTTAATTAATTCTACCTTTTATCTCTGTTAAAACATTGATAAGTTTTGTTGAATGTCAAAGCAAATTTATTATTCACTCTGCTGTCTTCAGAATTTTGTATTGCAGTAGTTACCCTTTGTTATTATTCCCTTGTATTTCAGATGATTTAAATTAGTCTTTCATTCCCATAAGAGCTACTTTGTAATAATGCAAGCCCTCTAAAACCTAAAATTAAAAGTGGAATGGAAAATCATTTATATTGCTCTCTAAAACAGGTTAGTATTTACCACCTTTATAAAATGAGTCATCTTTGATAAGCATTGTCAAAGCATTTGTATTTTAAACTACCACATATAATTCTGTTGTCCATATCTTGTAGAATATATACAACATATTATAGCAACATATGTATTTGATTCTATTTTATTTAAATGATTAGTGTACTTGTAAATTGGTATTTTAACAAAATACCTTCACGGATATGAAGAAATTTAGATCCCTGTTGCACAAACCACAGGTGAAAAGGGAAGGAAAATCTCCCAAACATGCACAAAGAAGAATAGGAATCAGACTTGGGAATTTGGGAAGCCAAATTATTCTAGGATACACCAAATAATAGGATTCTGAATTATTGTACTTGTGTACAAGGTGATGTACAGGTCTACAGGGTGAAGCAAAGAATGAAAGAGTGTTTTGGGCAATATTTCTAATTTATGTGTTTATACTATAAGAACATTGCTGGTTAATTATTTTCCAGTGGCTAAGTTAGAAGTGTCCATTGGGCTACAGCATATGCCCCTGCTGAATTTGGGTGGATGGAAGTGCCAGCTGCAGCTCAGGTCCTATAAATCATTTGTTACCATGTGCCAGTGGCAATCACTGTAGAACAGCAGAATCCTGCATTATTCCTTTGCCTAATTTTGACAAATGACTCTCAAATTATAAGGGGAATATAATGGAAGTTTGTGTAAACTGTTTTACTTTTTTAATCCACATATGTGTTTTTCCTTCCCTCATCCTTTGCCACAATTTTGAGGCATCCGTTTGTCAAGTTATCTGGGAATTTGCACATCAGCTTCTGTGACTGTGAGGTGATGCATACTGTAATGTCTTCTCGATTGTGTCATAGTTGGTCCTTGTCGAATGACTTCAGCGCCATCATTCCACTTATTTTAGCTTTACACCGTCTCCTTCTTTTCTTTTTTTTCCCTTTACTTGTTAAATTTTCCCAACCCACTTTTCCCCCCTCTCTCTCGCGCAAATAATTATGAGCAGGATTTCAGCAGATTTAGTTTTCTTTAGATCAGTGGTATGCTATGCAAAACAAGAGCTTGCATGTGGTTATGAATTCAAGGTGGCTGGCCTACTGACAAATACAGTGGTGTGAAAAACTATTTGCCCCCCTCCTGATTTCTGATTCTTTTGCATGTTTGTCACACAAAATGTTTCTGATCATCAAACACATTGAACTATTAGTCAAAGATAACACAAGTAAACACAAAATGCAGTTTTTAAATGAGGGGTTTTATTATTTAGGGAGAAAAAAAATCCAAACCTACATGGCCCTGTGTGAAAAAGTAATTGCCCCCTGAACCTAATAACTGGTTGGGCCACCCTTAGCAGCAATAACTGCAATCAAGCATTTGCGATAACTTGCAACGAGTCTTTTACAGCACTCTGGAGGAATTTTGGCCCACTCATCTTTGCAGAATTGTTGTAATTCAGCTTTATTTGAGGGTTTTCTAGCATGAACCGCCTTTTTAAGGTCATGCCACAACATCTCAATAGGATTCAGGTCAGGACTTTGACTAGGCCACTCCAAAGTCTTCATTTTGTTTTTCTTCAGCCATTCAGAGGTGGATTTGCTGGTGTGTTTTGGGTCATTGTCCTGCTGCAGCACCCAAGATCGCTTCAGCTTGAGTTGACGAACAGATGGCCGGACATTCTCCTTCAGGATTTTTTGGTAGACAGTAGAATTCATGGTTCCATTTATCACAGCAAGCCTTCCAGGTCCTGAAGCAGCAAAACAACCCCAGACCATCACACTACCACCACCATATTTTACTGTTGGTATGATGTTCTTTTTCTGAAATGCTGTGTTAATTTTACGCCAGATGTAACGGGACACGCACCTTCCAAAAAGTAAAACTTTTGTCTTGTCGGTCCACAAGATATTTTCCCAAAAGTCTTGGCAATCATTGAGATGTTTTTTAGCAAAATTGAGACGAGCCTTAATGTTCTTTTTGCTTAAAAGTGGTTTGCGCCTTGGAAATCTGCCATGCAGGCCATTTTTGCCCAGTCTCTTTCTTATGGTGGAGTCGTGAACACTGACCTTAATTGAGGCAAGTGAGGCCTGCAGTTCTTTAGATGTTGTCCTGGGGTCCTTTGTGGCCTCTCGGATGAGTTGTCTCTGCGCTCTTGAGGTAATTTTGGTCGGCCGGCCACTCCTGGGAAGGTTCACCACTGTTCCATGTTTTTGCCATTGGTGGATAATGGCTCTCACTGTGGTTCGCTGGAGTCCCAAAGCTTTAGAAATGGCTTTATAACCTTTACCAGACTGATAGATCTCAATTACTTTTGTTCTCATTTGTTCCTGAATTTCTTTGGATCTTGACATGATGTCTAGCTTTTGAGGTGCTTTTGGTCTACTTCTCTGTGTCAGGTAGCTCCTATTTAAGTGATATCTTGATTGAAACAGGTGTGGCAGTAATCAGGCCTGGGGGTGACTACAGAAATTGATCTCAGGTGTGATAAACCAAAGTTAAGTTATTTTTTAACAAGGGGGGCAATCACTTTTTCACACAGGGCCATGTAGATTTTGAGTTTTTTTTCTCCTTTAATAACGTAAACCTTCATTTAAAAACTGCATTTTGTGTTCAATTATGTTATCTTTGACTAATAGTTAACGGTTTTTGATGAGCAGAAACATTTAAGTGTGACAAACATGCAAAAGAATAAGAAATCAGGAAGGGGGCAAATAGTTTTTCACGCCACTGTAAATAAAATGAAAAGCAGGCACTCCCAGCCCAGCTAACACATTTGGATTTTTATGTTTAATGTTATCTCTTAGTTGAGTTCCTCAACTTCCAGAAAATCTCACCTGGATGACTGAGAATCTTAACAGACATGTTTACATGTTTAATGTTACTAAATACCTGGATCAGGATCAAAGGTTCAAATAGAACAAGCTTCAAATATTGTACTGGGCATACATACAGTATGTACTTGTTGTACATGAACATTGATTTATTGTACACATGTACAGTGAAATCTTGGATTGTGAGTAACGCGCTTTGTGAGTGTTCCGCAAGACGAGCAAAAATTTGTAAGAAATTTTGACTTGGAAAATAATCAAGTCTTGGTTTACGAGTACCGAGTATCATGTATTACGCATGCGCTTCAAGTTTTGACGCTGAGCGCCACATGATCACAACTGAGCTAACAGCTTTTCTCTCTTTTGGGCTGCGAAAAATTGTGGGTAATCGTTTCCCCTGCTGGGTCTTAGTGCGTGTCTCTTACTGGTATAATCAACATCCGTGCACGCGTGTACTGTTAACTATAACATTGTGACCGTGTGTGTGTAAAACGAAAATACGGAAATACCACCCCGCTCCCGGAACGAATTATGCTCGTAATTCAAGGTTACACTGTACCTATAAATACTTACTTTGTGGCTAGACTGCATAGACATAACATAAAACCTTCAAAAGAAAAATACTGTTAATTAATCTGTCCTAGCTTACAAGAAGTTATTTAAGCTTAGAGTAACTGATGCAGTGAGTACCTTCTCATTACTTAAACACCAATGTGGGGGCAGTGTTATGATCTAGTTGTTTCTTTTGGTTAAGTCTAGGTTCAGCAGTAATGTATGCCGAAAACATTAAGTCAACTGATCTCCTGAATATACCTTATGACCTTTTATTTCATCAATAGATTTATATTCAATAAAATGTACTTGAAATCGGTGAGTAGAGTAGAGGATTGAAATTATGTGATCATGTCGGAAAGTATTGGTAAAGAGACAAGCAGCTGCATTTTGTATTAACTGAAGAGGAGATAGAGAGGACTAAAACAAACATAAGATGCATTACAGTAATACAAACTAAATCTGATAAAGCATGTATTGCCATTTCACTGCGTGATAGAACAGGCTTCACTTTAGCAGGCAAGTTAGATAAAGCTTGCTTTAACTACAGAGTTAATCTGTTTATCAAATTTCAGGCTGCTGTTGAATATAAGCCCCAGATTTCTAACCACTGGTGTTATGTATGGAGTAAGATCCCCAAGGTCTAGGTTAAGACTTCATCACATGGCTGTGGTTCCAAACAAAATGGTCTCAGTTTTACTTTCATTCTGATGGAGAACCTTTTTTGAAAGCCAGTTTTTGATGGATTTTAAACAAAAGAGTGGCATGGAATAAAACACACCTCTTGCATACATTTTTTTTACTGATCATGCACATAGAGTTACAATTGCAAACACAACTATACCTGAATTAGAAAGCATATGTTGTGTCCATTGCCAGTCCTTATCAACCTTGTTTATTGGTATTGTTGTATCTAGAGGTTCTGATCCTGTTCCATTTCCTTATTTTTGCTCTTGCTTAGATGTGTTCATGTTGTTTACTGCTCAGCTGTCATTTGGTTTTCATTTTTTATTCTGGCACCTGTGTTTGATTTTTCTCCCAAGTTTATTAAAGTTTTGTAAAGCTGTACTTGCATCCTCTTGTTCATCTAACTTTTCTCTTTTGTTTACATCCTGCTTGATCTTCATAGCATTTCATTGGTTCATTATTTGTATAATGGGGAAGGTTGAAAGTAATTGTGCGAGGGAAAGCACATGTAGGATTGTTCATGTGTTAACCTTATGCAGATCTATATGCAGTAACACATCAGCAAAAAATAGTTACTTTAACGAGCTGGATAAAAACACTGAAGTGTTTATTAGTTAAGGAGGAGGAGGGGGGAGGTGTGTGTGTGTATGTGTGTGTGTGGGGGGGTATGAGGGGCTTCAGTAAGTTATAGTTTGGCTTCAGGGATGAACTAATGCTCATATACGAGTGTTATATCGCTTAACTTATTTGTTTGAGAAGCGCATTAAGTAAATTCTCAGTTAATTTAGTTCAGACGATAATACAGACAGACCTGGTTAACACTAACACTGTTCACTGGTTAACATTAGCACAGGCAGTTTATTTACATTGCAGAATTCCCAAAACAGTATTTTACACACTCTGTGGTAAATAGGTTTATTAATATATTTTATTTTTATTAGAAGTAGATGTTCTGTGAAGTTTATTTATCTTTGTCTTCACTAAATTCTCTTGTCTTTAAGCAGAGCTCCGCTGTGGAGGATTGGGGGGTCAGATGGCTGACGGCTGGACTTTTGGAGCTACAGGACTGGAGGAGCCTGAACAAGCTGTTGAGGGAGCTGTAGGAGGGATGACGTCACAGTCCGACAGCTTTAGAATGATGTTTGATCAGGTCTACTGTATATTCTGAACATAGAACTGCAAAATGTCCGATACAGTACTTTGGGGGAAACAAAGACTTAAACTGTTCCAGAAAAATGGGACACAACTTTGTTTTAAATAGTCAAAGAGTTGGGCTGAAAATCATCATAATAATTATTGGTCATAGAAACAAATGAAACCAGTTAAACACTTGATTATATGTATTTGTGTTTGTGATTATGTGACCCATAATAATTTTTTCTCAGTATAAATAAATGTTTTGGGTTTTAAGAACTCCAAAAGAGCAACGACAAACTTGGTATTCTCCATTGAGTTTTATCACCTTCCACTCCTGAGTATGACATGGTGTTAATTGCTCTGTGTGTGTGTGTGTGTGTGTGTGTGTGTGTGTGTGTGTGTGTGTGTGTGTGTGTGTTTTTGGCGGGGGATGGGTGTGTGTGTGTGTGTGTGTGTGTGTGTGTGTGTGTGTGTGTGTGTGTGTGTGTGTGTGTGTGTGTGTTTTTGCGGGGGGATGGGTGTGCATGTTAAAGCCAACGGAGAAATGCAGGAGAGAGCGCGCGCGTATATATATATACACACACCTCTCCATTCATCCATCATTGATTAAACCTATGAACACGGCTGTTCAGCAGTTCTAAACACAAGCACAGGGTCTGTTTTTGTCCTTAACTAAAATACTTCAATAAGTTATTCAGCAAAATAAATTAATTATTAAGGTAATAAGCGATATTTAAACAAAACCAGTAAGTTAAGTAAGTGTTCCACACATTAAAGTACTGTGTATAACCAAGTGCCCTAGAAGAAGAAGAATATTCAATTATTGTCACATGTACTTTTTACAGCACAGCGAAATTTCTTCTTCGCATATCCCAATTAGGAAACTGGGGTCAGAGCGCAGGGTCAGCCAGCTTACAGCACCCCTGGAGCAGATAGGGTTAAGGGCCTTGCTCAAGGGCTCAACAGTGGCAACTTGCCGATGCTGGGGTTCAAACCCCCGACCTTCCGATCAGTAACCCAGTAACCCACAGCCTTAACCGATTGAGCCACCACTGCCCTCCGCAAACACAGTTACAGTTTACAGGACAAACAAACAGAGTGTGTGCGCTGGGGGGATTGGAAGGTGAGTGAGAATACTCATTTACAAGACAAAAGACGGTCAGAGGCAGGGCCGTTCTAGACCGGGGGGGAGGGGCGCAGTCAGAAATTTGAAAGGGGCATCATGTTCGAGCACTGTTTTTCCTTGGGCTTACTGTATAGTAACAGTATTGTCCTTGCTGAATTGTGTTGAGGCACGCAAACCCCCTGACCACAATAAGGTGGCAATCCCTCAGGGGGGAAAATAAAAAAATAAAAATTAAAGAAATAAAATATCCTTACTCCAGATTTTATCAATCAATGACATAACATTTATCTAAGCTGGATGGTCAAATTCTCAAAAACGTTTAACCTAAAGTAAGACTTAACACACTATAACTAAAATATTTACAAAACTGAAAGGTTGTCTTATGAATAATAAAAAATACAAACTAAATTAAAACAGATGGGCTATTGAACAGATCATAATATGTTTTATGTTTTCTGATTATAAATGATAGATGGGTTGATTTTAGAAAGGCTAAATGAAATAGCTAGTTTTGGTCATGTCAGTCCAGTAACTATATGTAAAAGTAATTATAATATGAATTAATTAAGGGCAGGACCTAACCTAATGTTAATAATTTACACCATGATAATATTAGTATTCATGTTTTTTGTATATATTTTTAAATGTTCAAATGAACGTTTCAGAGTATATAATTTGTCGTGTCATCTGTGATTGAGACCCATGAGTTAAATTGAAATAATTTTTATACAGTGGTTACACAATCGGAATAACCATACCGCCGTTTAAAGGCAACAGCGGCCAAAATAAATCAGTTGCATTTCAAAGTCATTCATAAAATGGCCGCCAGGTGGCACAAAGTGACATCGCAGTAAATGCTACAGTGATGGTAATTTCCACAACAAACATGAAAAATCTGAACCAGAGCTATTGATGTGTACTGTACAATAATGAGTAAAAAAAAAATTATAGTAGATTTATTAACTGAAATAAATGACCATATTTTTCAAGAGAATTTTCAAGCCCCACTCATCAAACAAAATTATTACGAAATCGGCCAAGTTTGCTATTTATTTAAATATAAATTTCTAAACCAATAAGATCAAATAACACCAAGTTATTATTATAACAGGCTTACTTCGTCAATTATCAAAGAAGTACACGTGCTTTCAAAGAAGTCGAGTGGCTTATTAACATCTCTGGTGTGCATTGACTCTAAGTGGCCGCTTGGTGTAGCGGTTAGAACGCTCGACCAGAGATCTACAAAGCGCCGGTTCGAATCCCGAGTGATGATGTTTTAAAATTGTTTTATTTTAAAACTAAATAAAATGTTTTAAGTGCGCTTAATAGTGCCTAACAGACTGTTCACAAAGCTGAGAGATCTAGGACTTAACAAACGCTTGTGTGCCTGGGTGTTGGACTTCCTCTCGGACAGATCTCAAGCGGTGAGAGTGGGCAAGTGCTTCTCCAGCAGCATCACCATCAACACAGGTGCTCCACAGGGATGTGTTCTCTCTCCACTGCTATACTCTCTCTACACTTCAGACTGTGTGGCCATGTTCGACTCCAACACCATCGTTAAGTTTGCTGACGATACGGTGGTGCTGGGCTTCATCTCCAACAACGATGAGTCGGCCTACATAGATGAAGTGGAGAACCTGGCACTATGGTGTGAAGAAAACTGCCTCCGACTGAACGTCAGTAAGACGAAGGAGCTGGTGGTGGACTTCAGAAGGGGACAACTGGACCACAAACCCCTCATCATCAATGGAGCTCCAGTGGAGAGAGTGAGCAGCTTCAAGTACTTGGGCGTCCACATCTCCGAGGATCTGACTTGGACTGAGCATATCTGTGCTCAGACGAAAAGGGCAAAGCAGCGTCTGTACCACCTGAGGCAGTTGAGGAAGTTTGGGGTTTCCCCTGCTGTCCTTAAGGCTTTCTACTCGGGTGCTGTTGAGAGCATCCTAACACAGAACATTTCATCCTGGTTTGGGAATAGCTGTGTACAGGACAGGAAAGCCCTCCAGAGAGTGATCCGGGCAGCTGAACGCTGCTGCAGGTCAACTCTCCCCTCCATGCAGGACATCTACACCAGGAGATGTAAAACCAGGGCAGCTCGTATCATTAAGGACTTGTCGCACCCCAATAACGGACTGTTCAAACTTCTGCATTCAGGCAGAAGGTTCCGGGTCATTATGGCCAAAACGGAGAGACTCAGGAGGAGTTTTTATCCACAGGCGATTAGACTCCTCAACCATGATGGGCCACTCTCCCGTTCATAAGACTGGTAACAGTTCACCCACACACTGCTGTGCTGACATTCCACACTGCACACTGCACTTTAGTCTGGACTGTAAGCATCACTTGCACTAACATCTTTATCCTGCTCAGATACACATTTTATTATTATGTTTACATTTGCACCCTTTTTTTTTAAATTTCTATTTCTATTTATAGATTATTTCTTTTGTTTCTTGTTATTTGCACAAAGTAGGAGCGGTTCAGGATACATTTCACTGCGTGTTGTACTTGTATAACTATGCATGTGACAAAGAATCTTGAATCTTGAATCTTGAAGATAGAGTCTTATAAAGGCTATGTAGACTTATATAGTTTTATTATATATTTTTTGCACATTAATCTGAGTTCCTCATCTGTTAGATCTGATTAGTTTGTTTTTTTTTGCCGGCCTTGCGCGGCAGCGTGCGGGAAGCTGTGAAAATGCCCTTCATTACCTGTAGGGGGATGTCGTGTTTCAGTCTGAAGTATTGAGTGTCTACTGAAGCCGAAAATGTGTCCAAATTAAACCGCGCATGCGTGTTTGGAGACGCTGTGCCCGCGCTGTGTATCAGTCGGTTGGGAATCATCATGGAGTTACTACACGGCATGGCTGGAGCTGGAGTTTGTCGTGTTCGAGGTAAGTTTACCTTTCTGTTTTGGATGTGATTCTCGCTTTCATGACTTCCAATTAATGTTCATCTTAATCTCAGGACTTACAATTAGCATTATTTCAGTTTTTAATAGTGTGGAGATTCACAAAACACCGTTTTCGTGTAAAAACCTGAACCTACGGAGCCCCCCAGGGGTCCTGTAGTAAATAAATAAATAAATAACGAACCGAGCACGCGGATTAATACACCGAGATGTGTGTTTCTTACCCCCACACCTCGTGAAAACGGCGTGTTCAGATAAAGGCTCGCCAGTGAGATGCCATTTCTGAACAAACTGAGTTAAAGCATTAAATGGTAAAAGAGCACTAGCAATAAACGTTTTTTTTATTAATAAGTTACAAGTTAAATTTCAACTGTAAAGAACCTGTACATATGTTCATACAGTATTGACAGCAGCTCTAATTTGTCTAAATCGCATTGCAGACAATAAAAATAAGTCGAGTCATCCTGTGACCCTGCATGCTTAATCTTTCCACACATGATTCTTGCTTCTCACTTTTTCCTTAATCCCTCACTGTTCTATCTATCTTGTATTTTTCTAACGGTGTCAGAAACTGTGTGTTAGTAGCACTGCTTGACATGCTTGATGCCTTCCTCTTTTGTAATTTGCTTTGGATAAAGGCAAAACTTACAAAAGATGAAGAAATGCCTAAATGTAGTTGTACGAATAAAAGATTATGTAATGATACAATGTAAATATTTTCACAGAAACAAAGCGTAAAGATGAGACATGAATCTGAAGAGGATTTCTTTGATGATTTCCTGGTAAAGCATTTTTTTCTTATTAATTATACAATTTATTAATACCTTGAATATAGTGTTTGTTGCATTGGACAGAAGCATATAAATGCAAATGAATATATAAATCTGAGTAATTATTGAACGAATTTTCATGTTTGGACTAACCCTTTAAATACAAACTCAGCATTCATCATAGGATTTCCTGACACTGTAAAGGTGCAGAGTAATCTATGGAGTGTAGCCATCTCATGCCATGTTTTACAATGTTTTATTGATGCAAGATTATTGCTAAAGCAATTTAACCCAAGTTTATGAAGTATATGAAGTGATGGTCATTTTTTATTATCAATTATTTTTATTATAATTTTTTTCTCTGTGAAATGATGTCAGCACAGGTTGAAGCAATTCAGATTTTTTTTTTGTTTCTCAAAATAAATTATTTATTTTCTTGTAAATTTTATGCAGGGGGACAGACGAAATGATGCCAGTATGCACCTTCTTAAAATCCTTGTCGTCCGTGCTGTTGAAGGGGAAGTACCAGTTGGTGTATCCATAATCCTTGAAGGAGAGGAAATTTTGCAAGAATGTGGCAATAGCTCCGAGCACTGCGCTACACATTTGAGCTATTTTCAGAAAGTGCTTCTAGAACTTGATGGGATTAAGCTATCACCAAAAGTGCAAGCTTTAAAGATGAAGATATCATCTTAAAACATTTGATTTGGCTTGACTACAAGTCTTTACATGTTGTGTTTACATGTTCAGCTTAAAATGTTTTAATGTGTTATGGTTTCAATGGCATACTTTTAAGTGCACTAGTCCAGAGTGCTAATTTGAATGTTGCAACTTCACTGCTTCAGAGGGCTATTAAGTTTTAACGTTTATTCTACAGTTTGTTTAATGTATTTTCTGCTGTATTTTATTTCTAAATGAATGCTGTATTTTATTTATTTATTATTATTATTATTATTTTACACAATTTTGTTTAAAACGAGTATTTCAGGCCGTGGTGCCGTGCAGTTGTTTCTATGGATGCAAAATTTAGCTGAATGCACTTTTATTAAAAGGACAACCTGTATCTAGACTGTGAATGTCACAAATATTTGGTAATGTTGGTGAATAAACTGTTTAATTATATTTTAAACATAATTAAATTATATTTTATTGCTCGAGTGAGCAGCCATGTTGAAAATTTCGCTTAGCCCTTCGTTTGAAGTGAGGTCCCGAAAAATCTTCGTTTGGAGGGCTGTCTGCTTCTTCCCCCCTACCCCTACACCTCCAACCAAAAGAGAAATGAGACACCCCTACCCCTTCACGTGAACGCGCCAAGTGGAAGGGGGAAGGGGTAGAATTGGGATTCAGCCTTAATATTGGAGCAATAAAATTTACTTAAAATCTATGTGTCCAAATTGTTACGAGGATTTTATCAAGTAAATCTTACAAGTTCTTTTTTTCAGTGCATGGTGAACACGATGATTTAATAATTTAATTAAACACGAATATATATATATATATATATATATATATATATATATATATATATATATATTTATTGTGTGTGTGTGTGTGTGTGTGTGTGACCAGTGCAACGGCCATTGTCACTCGTCGTAGTTTTTAGAGCCCTAAAAAAGCATTCGCTAGTAAGTAAGTAAATAAAAGACAAATGAATAAATAGTTTTAAATTATATATATATATATATATATATATATATATATATATATATATATATATATATATATATATATAAAAATGGAAATATGTATAAAGGAAATATAATTAATATTTTCATGTTTAATTACAAAAAAAAAACATTTTAATGGTTATTTATTTGTTGCAGACATTTACACTATTTTTGTATTTTTTTGTATATTTACACTATTAAGTTCTCCTTCAACGTGTCATAGCCGATAACTGCCCCTTTGATCTGCTGGGTACGGCGGGGTGTCGACTGCTGATCAGTGTGTAAAGTACGCTACTTTACACTGATCAGCAATCGACGCCCCTCCATACCCAGCAGATCAAAGGGGCACACTCATAAACTCTCCGTGTGCACACACATAAACTCTCCGTGCACACACACACACACACACACACACACACGATTTATAGATAAAATGCATACATAAACACACCACCCACCAGGAAAACAACAAACACAAATATATAGACTACAGTACTCGCTTTTCCAACACGCTAGCGCGCTCCGATGTGAGCCGATTTATTCAAGTCATAATTAGAGAATATAGAGAGATAAATAACAGAGAAAGCATAATAAAATGTCTATACAGTAAATAAAATGAAAAGTATCAAATCCAACTATTAAGTCTGATTTTATTGCTATCATTAACCATTTGTTATATATTTATTTATTTTATATTATTTTATTTTATATTACATTATTTTTTATATATTATATTTACACAATGCTTGCTCTGAAGGACTTTATCTAAAAGCCAGACTGACCAAGTTTCTAATTCACTGCTGAAGTAGTTAAATATGCTTATACTGTAGATACGTATAGGTTACATTTTAAAAGTACAATCGCAAGTAAATTACAAACTGAATGTAATGTAAGATATAAATAAACCAGTATTAGACACAGATATACGATATGGTAGTATATACAATGAAAAAGCTATTTACACGAGTGCTCAAATGTAAAGCAAACGCAATTATTAATTTATTGTGTATATTTAACTTCATTCAGCCATTTAAGTTATATGACGAATAACGTTCCTAACCCACTATTATTTTAATCTTAAATAAAGTTGGCCTAATACAATATTGTTTGCAATGCTGAAGCAAACATGATTTTGTTTTAGTCTATTCGCTGAATACAACGTGACCCACATCACCTCTTGGTGAAGACCCACAGAAACCGTTACTGTAATCCCCCTTCTCACCTATCCTTGGTGTGAAGTTATCAAACCGGTTTCGCTGATGGGGTAATTCTGCTTCAAGCACTTTCCGATGCTGTTGCTAGGAAATTCCACCCCACAGCCCACAACAACAAGCAAATAAGAGACATAATTAACGAACTTCTTAGAAAGAAAAGATTGAGTTTTCTCTTTTCTAAAAAAAATAATAATTAATGAATACTCTTGCTTTTGTAAAGATTTTGAGTGACAATTTTCCATATACAGTACTGCCTGCTTTATTATATATTTAATAAAACTTTATTGCAACTAAATTGTGTGTGTGCCTTATTGAATATTTAATAATGCTTCCGGGAACATTGTTGTCCATACGTTTTACAGTATGTACAGTATATTGAAAACAGTGAAACATAAAACACAAACCGAAAGGACAAATTAAGGAATGTACGAAACATTAACACCTTTACCGTGTTCAAATAAATACTGTAGAGTTACTGCATTATGTTTCAAGACATCCTTAATTAAAAAAATAAAAATAAAAAATAATTCCCTAATTATATGTCCACAAATACTTTGACAACATACACTTATCAACTTATCCACATAAACTTATCAACACAAACTCTCCGTGCACGCACACGCAATCTCTAAAAAATTTATATTAATAACATACATATACAAATAAACAAAAATATAAACGTCTATATTGAAGTTTACGGTGAACGCAGAGTCGGCTAAGCACACGTGATGACGCGCGCGCCCTCACCTCTGTTACAGCTGCCTACAGTATTTGGCCAAAAGAATTATAATAATTGAACGATATGCCAGGTCCTGGAAAGAGACATCAACAGTCCGGCACTGAGAAACGAAAGAACCGAAAGAAAAAAAAAAGCCTAAGATGAAGCCCGTGCATCAATTCCAGAAATAAAACTTTACTTTATTCTGTCGACGTTAATAATGTAATAACGTAACGTTAATGTAAAATAACGTAAATTTCATTTAACAGCAGGGGGGACAATAAATATATATTTTTATAAATTTATTGCATTGTTTATGTTGTTTACAGTCAAGCCATCAACATACAATAAAGTGTAAACATGAGATCTAAACTAAAAACTGTGCTCCCTGTGCTGGTGCTGGCAATATCATCTCTTTGTTCTGCTGTGTCCGGCTCCCTCCCTGGTTCTGAATCTGCCCCTTCCTCTACTCTCACAGAACAGACTCCTGAAGCAGAAAAAAATGCAGGAAATGATGTTTTCTAACATGCGTTAGATAGTTTTTTTTATCACTCTATACACAATACTTTGCTATTTTTATAGATGTTGAGCATCGTGAGCAAGCCCGAGATCATATTAACGTTAATTATCACCAGCCGGCATGAATAGGCCGGCTCACGAGTAACGTGAGTTTAACGCACACCAATCGATTCGACTATGGTTAATCGCTCACTCCGTAGGCTCCCTGAATGGCGGGAAAGGGATGGAGCCGCGCATTCGTGCCGGCTGGAAAAAAAAAACTAAACAGATCTAACAGATGAGGACTCAGATTAATGTGCAAAAAATATATAATAAAACTATATAAGTCTACATAGCCTTTATAAGACTCTACCTTAAGCGCACTTAAAACATTTTATTTAGTTTTAAAATAAAACAATTTTAAAACATCGTCACTCGGGATTCGAACCGGCGCTTTGTAGATCTCTGGTCGAGCGTTCTAATCGCTACACCAAGCGGCCACTTAGAGACAATGCACACCAGAGACGTTAATAAGCCACTCGACTTCTTTGAAAGCAAGTGTACATCTTTGATAAGTGACGAAGTAAGCCTGTTATAGTAATAACTTGGTGTTATTTGATCTTATTGGTTTAGAAATTCATATTTAAATAAAACCCTACACACTTCTTTTCTAATTACACGTGATAAAGGCTCACTGTTAATATTTATTGTGTTTAAATTTGATCTTAATAAGATTTGATTTAATTTGAATTCTACATTTGTACTGTAATTATAGTACTGTGATTATGAATTCGATCAACTACAGTGTTTCACTTGATGTTATCGGCTACTACGTGTATTATTTAATGGGACGCGTCTCATTAATGAGGCAGAGAATGAACTAAGGCATGAGGCGTCAGTCTGTAGTTATATAGCGCCACTCAGTGGTAAAAGCCAGCAAATGCACATGCCGTAATGCGGCGGCGACGTTAAATACGACGCTCCGATTTTGTAACCACTGTAGGTAGTAAGCCAGGTTTCAGTAACCTTGGACAAATCACAATGTAAGCCCTCTCTCGCGCACGCGCTCTCACGCTATCTCTCGCACTCACACACATACTGTACACACACTGTACACACACAGACACACACAAATAACACATGAAATCGCGTAAAACCAAATGAAACTAGGGTTAAAAATATGAGTAGTAAAAATACAGTAGTATCCTGTAGGTGATTCCTGTTCTGTGATAACAGGCACTAACACTCTAGAACTGTTTAGTTCTGTTAGTTTTGTTTTCAAGTGTGAATGTTTATGGGGATTAAATCTGTCTCTGCTGCTGCATCTATTCACCGTTGTGATAAGTGATTTATGCCCCATCAGATCTTTGATGTAGGACATTATGCTGGTTAAATGACTAAAGAAATACTGATCCATATGGGCAGATATTTATTCCAGGTTGCATGCGGCATTAATTGCCTTTCTTATGCCACTTGTTGACTATCAGTGAAAAAAAAAAAATCAGCGAAAACATCATCAAAAATATAACGAAAGCAATCCCAAGCAGACATTACATTTTGAGCTTTATTTTGCAACAAAATATTATCTATCAGTATATTAAATGGAACTAGGTAAAATACACCTTAATGTAAAATACTGTACATAGCCCGCATTTTTATTCCATACCTACAATGATCGGTATAGACAAATTACAGCCGCTACTGTGTCTTTAAGGATCATTTCAGGATGTCTTAAAAAATATTTCACTAACTAGTTTTATTAATTCATTATTAAATAATAAATAGCATAATCATCATGGGTTGTGTATTGAGTGATTTAACAAATCTGTTTTATTAATCGATAAACGATTAATCGTTTGTTGTTGTTGTTTTTTACCACGTCATCTATTTATGAAACTATGTTGACAATACAAGAACTTTCTATATATTAAAGATACGGTATTGGGTTTCCTGGACACTGCAGTTAACTGTGCCAGTCAATGCTCCATCTGGCGGAATTATACAGTATTGCAACCATCTTTTTAGAAAGTGCATGGGGGCGTTTATGGGGCGGGGCATTGTTAACCTCTGTTATCGCGGGGGATCACATTCCGTGCACGAAGCGTGCATTAACCCTTCATGGTCCTGTCATGGGTCTATCATGCTCCAAGCGGCTGTTTGATGTGGCTCCCACTGTACGTTAGGCATTGAGTAGAAGATTCTCTGTCCCTCTGCACCGAGGCAGTGAAGCAGTACAGCTCTGCATCTTGCGTCCGGCCAAGAGTCGCCCATTGCGTCAATCACTCGTACGTAATTTTCAAAGATCCGCGACCATGTGCTGAACGGCATCGTATGTTCGCCGGGGCAAGGCAGAAAAAAACTCGGAAAAGGCACGTTAGCAACAGCCATCTTTGCGACTAAAGCAGCATAAGGAAAAAAAAATTTATCCTCGTTGCCAATTTGTGGTATTTAGCAGTATAATAAATGAACAGACAAGACAGTAGTAGCAAACACTTATCCTTTTTACTTAACTTCAACTCGCGCTTGTGTACAACGTCACAATCCACCACACACCAGTGCCGAATTCTCTTTTCAAAATAGTAGTCACAATGCAATGGTATTCATGAACACAACAAAAGGCAATACTTTTCTGTGGACAAAGCATTTAACACCCATTTAGGATTTAACCCTGAAACAGTTATCTATTATTAGTTAACATTACCTGTGCATCATTTTATGAAATGTAAAACACACAACATATTCCATAGCATCGCATTATTTTCAAAAGAGGCACTGAATTAGCTAACACTTCTAATAACAAAGCCTACCAAATCCAAAAGGAAGTCTGAAGTAATCAAGTTCTGATATCCAATCAAACTTCTACAAATGGATATCCTTAATACTATATCTTCTTTATCCATTTTCACACACTCGTTTTTCTTTTGAATAATTTACCCACAAAATAATACATACGTATGAAAATAATTAACAGAACAGAAACTAGCAATTGCTTTATTATATCCTTTACATGTGTGACAAAGCATCAAGTAATCATCAAGTAAAATCTTTATAATTTTTACATTTATTTACTTTTAACTCTGAAATGCACCTCGAACATAATTCATTCATTCATTTTCTGTACCGCTTAATCCTGTGTTCAGGGTCGCGGGGGACCTGGAGCCTATCCCAGGAGACTTCGGGCACTAGGCGGGGTACACCCTGGACAGGGTGCCAATCCATCGCAGGGCACATACACATACACACACTCACACTACGGGCAATTTAGGATCGCCAATTAGCCTAACCTGGATATCTTTGGACTGTGGGAGGAAACCGGAGTACCCAGAGGAAACCCACCAAGCACGGGGAGAACATGCAAACTCCATGCACACAGAGACGGGAATCGAGCCTGGCCGGGGAATCGAACCCAGACCCTGGAGGTGCAAGGCGACAGTGCTAACCACTACACCACCGTGCCGCTCGAACATAATTATCAATGAAAATACATAGTATCCTAATGTTGGTTACTCATACTTTTGCCATTGAACAAAAGTATCTTATGAGGAACACATACAGTATATGAACAGTGTAAGAGCCCTATCGTACTTGTTATGAATTTGTTGTTGGGTTTATTTGTTTTATTGCATGTTATTTTACCTTTCAAGATTCAAGATTCTTTATTTGTCACATGCATAGTTATACAAGTACAACACGCAGTGAAATGTATCCTGAACCGCTCCTACTTTGTGCAAATAACAAGAAACAAAAGAAATAATCTATAAATAGAAATTGAAATTGGGGAAAAAAAAAGGTGCAAATGTAAACATAATAATAAAGTGTGTATATGAGCAGGATATAATGTTAGTGCAAGTGATGCTTACAGTCCAGACTAAAGTGCAGTGTGCAGTGTGGAATGTCAGCACAGCAGTGTGTGGGTGAACTGGTACAGTCTTATGAATGGGAGAGTGGCCCATCATGGTTGAGGAGTCTAATCGCCTGTGGATAAAAACTCCTCCTGAGTCTCTCCGTTTTGGCCATAATGACCCGGAACCTTCTGCCTGAATGGAGAAGTTTGAACAGTCCGTTATTGGGGTGCGACAAGTCCTTAATGATTCGAGCTGCCCTGGTTTTACATCTCCTGGTGTAGATGTCCTGCATGGAGGGGAGAGTTAACCTGCAGCAGCGTTCAGCTGTTCGGATCACTCTCTGGAGGGCTTTCCTGTCCTGTACACAGCTATTCCCAAACCAGGATGAAATGTTCTGTGTGAGGATGCTCTCAACAGCACCCGAGTAGAAAGCCTTAAGGACAGCAGGGGAAACCCCAAACTTCCTCAACTGCCTCAGGTGGTACAGACGCTGCTTTGCCCTTTTTGTCTGAGCACAGATATGCTCAGTCCAGGTCAGATACTCGGAGATGTGGACGCCCAAGTACTTGAAACTGCTCACTCTCTCCACTGGAGCTCCATTGATGATGAGGGGTTTGTGGTCCAGTTGTCCCCTTCTGAAGTCCACCACCAGCTCCTTCGTCTTACTGACGTTCAGTCGGAGGCAGTTTTCTTCACACCATAGTGCCAGGTTCTCCACTTCATCTATGTAGGCCGACTCATCGTTGTTGGAGATGAAGCCCAGCACCACCGTGGACAATGGTGGATCTCTTGAAACACGCCGGGACCACAGACTTCGCCAGGGACTCATTAAAGATACAGGTGAACACACCTGACAGCTAGTCAGCGCAGCAGGCGCCCAGAGATGCCATCTGGACCCGCCGCTTTCCTGGTGTTCACCCTCCTCAGCGCCTTGCGAACGTTGTGCTCTGCGATGCTGATGACGCAATCCTCGCTGATGACGTCATCATTCTCAGTCACCAGGCTGCTAGCATTAGCCACCTGGCTAACCTCGAACCGGGCGAAGAATGCGTTCAGCTCGTTGGCGAATGCAAAGTCGGCGACGATCGTCGTGGTGTCTTTGGCAACCTTGTGCAGAATCCGTGCCACATGCGGCGTGTCACCCTGATGGAAGTGTGATTCACTTCGCTGTCGGAACCGTCCCTTAGCTTCCCTCACCGCTCGCCTGACGCCATAAGAAGCTGCTTTGTATGCGCTCATATCGCCGCTGATGAGTGCGGCATTATATGCAGCATCGCGGATCGATCAGTCTACCCAAGGCTTCTGGTTTGAACCTCACTGTCAGGACAACTTCATTTACGAGCGTGCTAACGAAGCTAACTGCTACATCCGCAAACTCGTTGATGTCTACTGCGCAGGCTCGGAACATGTCCCAATCTACGTCATCGAGCGTGTCCTGTAGCGTAGCTTCTGATTGGGCAGACCAGCGTTGCACCTCCCTCATGACCGGAGCTTCACGACGAAAGCTTTGTTGATATTCCGGTATGAGGAAAATGGCGTTGTGGTCTGATTTCCCGAATGCTGGATGTGAAACAGCTTTGTAGCCCCGCTTGTATGGTGTGTAGCAGTGGTCCAGAATGTTGAGTCCCCTCGTCGGACATGTAATATGTTGATGAAAGTTTGGCATAACCTGTCTGAGGTTCGCTTTATTATCCCTCTGAGGTCCGAGGTGATTTTGGGGCCCTTGAGATGTTTGGACATGCTCTGATATTTGTGCTTTTTTCTACTTATAATATATTATTGACCAACCTGTATTTTTCTTGTAATCAGTACAAACTGTTCTACAATAATACATGACCAAAATGAATGTATGTGTTTGCATTTTTTAGGAAAAAAATATTATGCGTGGTTAGTAAGTTTAGTGAAAAAAAAGTAGCTGAAATAAGGCCATGAAACTCATGCAGACAATTTGTTCACAAGACATTGTTTCACAAGGGCTGGTGGACTAGTGTTTTTGCTTCAAAATGATGTGAAAATGATCTTGTTTACTTGCTCACAGAAAACAATATAGTGATTAACACTTTTTAAGTCACTTTTTGAGTGTAAAGGGTCTATGCGAGAAGGCGTGATCTATCATTACTAATGCAGTGATTCACACCTGAGAAGACAAAGGCCTGAATACTGATCTGCATAATGAGCCATCAGACAGGTATGTGACTGAGAGAGGAGAGTTACAAGAAAGAATCTGAGGATAAAATAAGTTTATATATTTTCAGTGTTTAGGTTATTTGAGAATGTATTTGACACACACAAAAAAATCTTGAGATTCATTTGTGAGTTCAGTTAAACAGTTTATTAGGAACAATCAAAGTTGACTTTTTAGCAGCATTACTGCAGTCACTATAACAGAAAATATAACTAACAATAATATATATATAAAAAAACATGTATTATAATATAGAAAACAACAACAGCTCTTTGTAATTACCAGAACAAATGACTTTACCAATACTGTACTACATTTTTTCTACAATACACTACAGTTTACTATGATGAATATACAGTATTGTATTATATATTTATTTATTATATTTATATATATTATATATATATTTACTTATATATTAACTCGAAACTGAACGACACTCACGTGACTTTCTTTTGCACGGCGCCGGTGATGCAGCCACAGTTATGGAAGTATAACAGTGCCAAAAATCCTCAAAGCAAAACAGCATACTGAATCACATGAACTGAAAAAAAAACTTGTCACAAAAAAGCAGTTTGAATTTTTCTTTGAAATTTGATCTGAATGAAAAAATTCTTACAGCATTTACACTGCTTGAAATTTTACACACTGCAATTTATTGTGGTTGTACAGTATATTTCAACTGAAAATATAATGCAAGCATTTAAAATTCAATGCAAAAATATTCACCTTACTAAATTGCTGTTCAAAAATATATTCAATTGTTAAAAATACAATCTTCATTATTTTTCAGCCTCATAAATTCAGGTTGAAAAAATTCGGCTATTAAATTTCAGGTTGGAAAAATTCAGGTATCAAAATTCAATTTGACAAAATGCGAGTCTTCAAATTCAAGTCGACAAATTCAAGTAAAAAAAATTCAGGTCTTCACATCCGGGATATCACAGGAAGAGCAGTGGATTGCCGATTTCTGGGGTCCATGTCAGTGCACTTTAAAGTGTGTTCCCTGCTCCCTGTGCAGTTTACTTCGCGGGGAACGACTTGCCGATCGGAACGCGGCACTTGTACTGTAACTAACTGGCAGCAGGAGAAACGGCTCTGAGTAAGATTGAGCAGGAATTACGTGCTGTGAAGAGAATGGACCAAGGGGTAAGTAAAATTAGTTTTATTAATTAACAGGGCAGTACGAGTTATTTTAGTGGACTGTTTATTTTATTTTTGTCTTGTTTTCTGCACAGTGATAGTCACTTAGCGAAGTTACCTTCTTTTTTGAGACTAATGTCAGATAAGTATCGATAGCATGCATAGCGTTTAGCTCTAGTCTTTACTGTCAGGCCCGGTTACTGACTGCAGACACCAGTGTAGCCTTACACAGGTAACGTTACTAGTGGTATTGTGTAGTTGTCATTAAGCCCCTGGATGTTTGTTAGTAACTCTCTGCATGAATGGCCGTGTTCTTGTAAGTAATGCTGCAACGCTGTAAGGTCATGTACAGTTCATCTCAATCAATTAAACTATCGTGAAAAGTTATTTCATTTTCAGAATTTTCTTAAAAATGTGAAAATATCATATTTTAGATTCATTATAAATGAAGTCAAATATTTCAAACTTTTTTGATGATTATAGCTTACAAAATTCAGTATCTAAAAAAAAAGCCTAGTATCAGTAAAAAAAAAAAAAAAAGGTTTACAATACAGTCCAAATTCTGACAATTATGTTCATTTATGCAAGTAATACTTAATTGCAGGTCCTATAGCTCGAATAACTGCCCAGTGCGGCATGGCATGGAGGCGATCAGTCTGTGGCACTGCAGAGGCGTTACTGAAGATCAGGACTGGTTTGATAGCAGCCTTCAGTTTGTCTGTATTGTTGGGTCGGGTGTTTCTCATCATCTTTCTGTTGACAGGACAAAAAAGGTTATCTGTGAGGTTTAGGTGAGAAAAAAAGGCATCTGCTTGTCTGCGGACGAAAGCACAAAGTGCTCTATAATCTGCTGATGGACGTTGTGTTAACTTTGGACTTGATAAAACAAAGTAAACCAGCACCAGCAGATGACATCAAATTTCAAACCATCACCAACTGTGGAAATTCTGTGCCTCTGCACTCTTCCTCCAGACTCTGGGACCTTGATTTCCAGATGAAATTCAAAACTACTTTAATCTGAAAACTAGACTTTGGATCACTGAGTAACAGTCCAGTTCTTTTTCTTCATTGTCTCTGGTTCAGGAGTGGTTTGATATTAGGAATGAAACAGTTGTAGCCCATTTCCTGAAGATGTCTGTGCATGTTGGCTCTTGATGCACTGACTCCTGCTTGATTCCACTCCTTGTGAAGCTCTTTCAAGTTCTCGAATCAGCTTTGCTTGACAATCTTCCTTTTTCTACCACACTTTTCCCTTCCGGTCAACTTTTCGTGAATATGCTTCAGTACAGCACTTTGTGAAGAACCGTTCAGTGTTGATCTTCTGTGGTTCATTCCCCTTGTGGAGATTGTCAATGATTGTTTTAGATAACTTTTAAGTCAGCAGTCTTCCCCATGATTGTGATTGTGTGGACTAGACTGAGCAATACAATGTATCTATACTATATGAATAATAATTTACTCAAACTCGAAATTAAATATTCCAATATTTTTACATACTAGGTTTTTATTTTAATGAGCTACAAGATGTAATCATCAAAATAAAATCCCCTCCAAATCTTGAAATATTTCACTATATGTAATTAATCTATAATAGCACATCAAAGTTGGTATTACAGATTTGTTTCTAAACGGCTTGTTTGATTGAATAAACTGAATAACTGACTGTGTTTATAGTCAGGTAACGAGGAAGTTTTGAGGTCAGCCAGGAATCTTTTGTCCCTCTTGAACAGTGTCCAAGGAGGTTCTGGTGGGCCTAGCCAGAACAGTAGCAGGTATTACTTTCACACACAACATTTGTAATGTGGTATGATAATATATAGTGCTGTGCTGTGGCCTCGCGCTTCCATAGATGAGAGTTTGAATTCTCTCTCGGGAATCTAATTGTACATTCTGTAAACAATGTTTTGTTTCTCTTTTTATAATACAGTTACAGACAACACAGTCGAGGAGGACATACACCAAGGACATCTGTTCAGACAGAAATGACCAGGTTTAGCCCATTCTATTTTTGTAGAATGCAATAGAATAAAATGGGTAGACGGTTTATTTTTAATAAAAAAATACATTGCTAGCCAATTTTTAGTAAAATATAATTCTCTTCCAATAGATCCTTCCCAGGACTTTTTGCAAACCGCAGGGGAAAACGCCGTTTTTCTGGTGCATGTCCTGTTCCCACCAAACCAAAGCCCTTTCAGGTGGTGTTTCACCTTCTTCCAGCACAGAGTGATAGGACTCCAAATGACCAAGACCAGCTGCTTCATGCTCAAGCTGGATTAGGACATCGAACTGGAAATTTGGATGAAAACATGACTCATGAAGAGGTATGTGGTGTTTGACAAATTGAATATGTTCAAAGATTTGTCTCTAGCTAATTGGTTAATTGTCAAGCACAGCAGTGGTAGCATTTGTGCTGTCATGTTGATAATTTCATAATTGTGTTTTGTTTTTCCTTTCAAAAGGTATGTGATGTGCTCACTGAATTGTACCCAAAGTTGAAGGATGTAACAGGTGGATGGTTACTTTACAGAGCAGGTGGTAAGTATTGAAAGCAGGTTATTGCTTCATTCATTTTTGCATGTGTAATGTAGATGCATATAGTGTGTAATATCTTGATAAATGCATTTTTTCACTTGAAGGTGGTTGGGGAAGCAGAAAGCTCTTAGTGGTAGCTCCAGCAGACTGTGGTTACACAGGGCGAATTGTAAAATCTGCAAGAGCAAAGGACAATTCTGTTATATATGTCGCTCCACTCCAGGAGGAGCTTGACACAAGTCCATTGCCACCGACATCTGAGGTTTTTCAGAATATGCCAAAGGCAATATGTAAGAAGTGCAACTTGCCGTATCCTCTTCAAGTCCTTCCTGACCACATTAAATCATGCTCTGTTGCTGTGGTGGACAACCATGAAGCAGAACCAGAGAACAATGAACAGGTAATCTTGCTTTGAATGTAATCTTACATCTTACATTTTTCATGTGTGAACTACTGTTGCTATACATTTGCCTGCAATTTATTACAAAAACTTGCTGTATTTGTTTATAACCATATTGTTTCTTTTTGCGTTTTCATGAATATATTCTCAACAGCTGGTAATAGTTAAAGACTGGTGCGCAATTTGTACCTGTAAAAAATTTGTATCTGTGTCCATTCCATATTTTTGTAATAATGTGTTATACCCCATAGGCTTGCTGTCCTATATGTCAAGAGCAAATGGCCCGCAATGTCTTGGAAATTCATGCTAGTGTATGTGGGGAAAGGTATACAAGACTGATACTATAAAGTCTGTTATGTGTAATTCAGTAATTCTACAGTGTCTGATGTGTTGTGTTTTTCTTATTCTTATACTGTAGAACATTTGACGATATAGCAGACAACATAACTGAAGTGTCATGTGTGGATAATGGTAAATAAAATTTGTTGTTAAACTTAACTAATTTTTACTTTTGGGTGACATTTGAGTACATTTCATCATTCACTGCCACTCTAAGAAAATCTGTGCTTATTTGCCCATCTAGACTGGAAGATGCACCCTGATCCAAAAGTGGCTGTGGTCTTGTATACACAGGAAATTCTTCGACTGCATGAGACTGGAAAGCCTATTTTGATGTGCATGGACCTCAGATCAGGTGTTGAAATGCAAGAGAGAGACATTATCAGCTTCTACAAGCAACAAAATGTGGATTGGGCATGTCCCTTTAGATGCCAGTTGGAAGGTATAATACAGAAGTAGGAGAAGATGAAAATTAGTTTAGTGAAATTTGAAGCACTGCTGCAGCATTGTGTCCTTTTCTGTGTTCTTCAGGGGATACAGCAATTGGTGATGGCGTCACACGGCACTTTTTTTCTACTGTTCTTCACAAATTGAAGTATGGCTTCAATTTAAACTTGGGTATGCATGCAACATAACTGCTCAAACCTGCGGTGTTATTAAATTAAATCTTTCCTGTTATCAAGTATGTCACACAAGTTTAAAGTTTCCCCCCCCCCCCCCCCCCATATTTTGTCTTGAGCAGGGAACACAGGAGTTACCTGCCTTTTTGAGGGGCAGCCAGACCACCTTGTGCCTTCATCTTCACATTTTCTGATCGAAAGTTACCTCTTCCTGGTAGCAGGAAGAATGCTTGGCCATTCCTTTCTTCATGGTGGACCATGCCTTGCAGGGCTCAGCAGAGCTTTTGTTCATGTTCTGTTTGGTGGCTCACATGATACTACCACTATACTTTTGGAGGACTGCCCTGATATTGATTTGAGAGAAAGAATCAACCTGGTATGTGTATACAGTACAGTATACTGTGGGTACCTTGTTAATGTTTAAAAAAATATTCTTCTGTCTTTAGGTTGTTTTGTACTGATTTTATTTATTTGTTTGAGTTAGCTTAAGGGGTCGGATACACTGGATGAGAACCAGCACAATAAAGTTTTGGAACTTCGTTTGTCTTGGTATTTTCCTGGTCCAACTGAAGAGAACAGATGTTGGCTCTATGAACGTCTGCTTTCACATGCGGTAATGTAATTTCTTTGTTGTGATGTATCCTAACCATGTTGAGTGTTTTATGTTAGGATTTCTTGTCAGTTTAAAAAGTAATTGTTTGCTTTGCGACAATAAACTGTGGTAAAAGCACTATACAGTGAAACCATGGTCTGCGAGTGTTTTGCAAGACGAGCAAAAAATTTGGAAGATCTTTTAACTTGATAAACGAGCGAGGTCTTGAAATATGGGTACTGTAGTACGTATATTCTTTGTCTGCTGAGTGTCACGAGATCATCTCTCGCTGCAGAATTGTGTTTAATCGTCTCCCATGCTCGGTCTCGGTGCTCGTATAGTCAACATCAGTGTACTGTTTACTATAACATTGTGACCGTGTGCACGCATGTAAAGCATTTTGTGGCCAAGTGTAGTGACTGTTCTTTAGTAACTGTACTGCAACAATGGCCCTCATGAAGAAAATGTTATTTTTACTTTATATTTTGTATTAATAATCTTTTATGAATATTTTTGCGCTGTGGAAGGAATCATCAGAGTTTCCATTATTTCTTATGGGGGGAATTTGCTTTGATATACTAGTGTTTTAACATTTAAAAATTAAAAATTTAATTGAATTACATTGCATCTTTAAACTTTCTAGCTTCTACATTTCTACATTGTAGGTTCTCAGGAGAAGAACACGCCAAATGAAGCAAATCAGACAAGGACTTAAGGAGACATTGCTTTGGCCACTTCTGACTCAAAGGAATGATGTCATGTTCTTTCCAGTGGAATCAGAGGACGCTTGTTCTGCAGAGGTAATGATTGATTTTTATACATTAAATTTTAGATTATATTAGGCCGTTTAGCACATAATTAATGTTGAATACAACGCAAGTTTTTGCATATTTGCCATACTTAAATGATTCAGATTCTCAAACAAATTCGAATATTAAACAAAGAAACCAAATACAAAATGCAGTTTTTAAGTTATACCTGGCCCCATGTGAAATTAATTGATTAAAATTTCAGCTGAGTTAAATTTCCCCTGCTGCACCCAGGACTGAGTTCTGGCAAACCTGTTGAATAATTTTTTTTTTTTTTCAAGAAATCACTTAAATAGAACCAGTCTGACAAAGTGCAGCATGATGAACATGCTCAAAAAGCAACGCATCATGCCATGATCAAAAGAAATTCAATAACAGATGAGAAACAATATAATTGATGTACCAGTTTGGAAAGATCCCCACCCCCCTCTTACTTTTTCACAACACTGGTTATTCAGTCACTGTTTGCCAACAGTCTCCTAATCATAGTCACTGTAACTGTTGCTGCTGTAGATGCTGCTTTCTCAGATATCCTGGCCTGCTGCTGCTGATGATGATGATGAGGAATACCCAGCTGAAACAATCCAGTGTATCATTGGGTACTTGAAGCAGTTCATTAATACAGGTGTGTGTTTATAGACATTTCGACACCTGCGAAGTACCTCCAACTCTATACAGCCTGCTTTGTCGTTACACACGTTTACGGTAAATGATGTTTTATAAGTAATGACACATAATTGTTCATCTTTAGTTAGCTATGCATGTTTTCAGTGACATGTATTTTAAAATAAAAATTGTGCAATTTGCAGTGTCCAAGAGCACAAATTATGTTGCTGTCATAAATGACAATATAACTTTTAAAAATATATATATTACATTTCAGCATCCAGCAAAGAGCGAAAGGACTTGCTGAAGTTCTGGGTTGGATGGGAGATTGTGAAAGAAAACCTGTCTGTGGAAGTTGTTAGAGGTGATCTCCCAAGATCCTCTACCTGCTTCTGTGTACTCCGTTTGCCAGGCCACTACAAAGATTATCACTCCTTCAAAATGGACCTAATTATGTGCATTGGGACATGCAAGTATGGATTTGGGCTTGTCTAACTTAAGCCTTAATCACTCAGCTGTGGCAACTGTATGCGATTCCTTTATTACAGCAGTTACCTTATTGGTGTTAATGACATTACTGGTAAAGTTGCATTTAAGCTATATCACTATGTTTTTTTTATTTTTTTTTATAGAGTTAAGCACTAGTAGTTGTAGTCAGTTCAATTTAATAACATATGATGCAGTGTTTGCCAAAATGGCCTGTTCGATGCTTCTACTGCACCCACCACACAATAAGATGCTTGTTCTTCAGTTCCTATGGAATGTTTATGGTCAAATTGAAACCGCTTCCAGTTGTGATATCGTTTTATTATGGCAAAATAAATGTACATTTTGAACTTTTTGAACTATCATTGTCAACAATATTCTCTCTCAGTTATTTTGTTCCATCGATATACACAGCATTTGTAACTGAATATCAGTTCAGTCCAAACAAAAGTTAGGAATACTTTCAAGACCGAACACTAAAAGTTCTTTCCAGCAGGTGCTTGTCATGGTTAAAACATTAATGTCAAGTTATAAATAAATGTGATTACTCCACAAGAATAGACTGGCAAAAATGAAGCGCTGCTATATAGATGTCCCAGCCAAATGTCTGTGAAGTTGCTTTGGGGTCGACAGCTTCCCTAAGTGCTGCCATGTGTCCATCAGTCAAGGGGCATTCAGTTGTCGGAATAACGATGCTGGTGTGTTCATCTGCTGAGAGGCCACTACTCTCCCAATCAATATGTGGTACGCTTAGTCCCTAAAAGACAAATATTGGCTCACTTAACATAACACAAAGGCCTACCTACTGTATGGCTCTCAATGCAACAGACATTAATTTACATTCTTATTTATTGCTCATCATTTAAAAGAATAA
The DNA here is from genome assembly GCA_030522415.1 of Channallabes apus. NCBI lineage: Eukaryota > Metazoa > Chordata > Actinopteri > Siluriformes > Clariidae > Channallabes > Channallabes apus. The sequence continues at coordinate 19,045,887 of CM060109.1, forward strand.
AGCCTGATACCACCACACATGTAGTTGATTACTGCTAGCAAAAGTGGGCCACATACCTCCATGATGGGTTCTGGTACAGGATGATAGACACTTTCCATTGCCCACAACTGGTTAGGCGTCATACTGGCCTCTGTGCGAATTGGGTGATTGTCCCAGGTGCCACGGAACAGGTTGAGGTCATTTTGAAGCCGTGGAAGAAACACATAATGACAACAAAATAGGTGGGTTGGTTCTGAAATGTCAAGGTAGCCATATTCCTCTAAAGAGTGCAGGACATCGTAATAGACATTTGTTATAGATGCCCAGACATCACGCCACAACCTCTCAATCCTAAAAGAAATTAAGCATACAATATAAGAGAAGTCAAAATAATTTTTGAAGCAGAAACATCAGTAAATGTGAAAACATGGTTCTGAACGTATAATCTATATCAGCACACCGTTGATTATGGACACTCTTTCCTGAAATAAAGCTGCCCCTGTCTGTCCCACGGATTGTGAACATCAGTCGAGCAACATCCACATTTTCAACGCCCTGGTCACCTCTTACCCTGAAAATGTAAAAACATTATGCAGATTTAGGGTGACATGCATTTTAGTAAATTTTATTCATCATATTTTGATTAAGCTTCCTTGTCCTAGAATTAACCACTCTCCTGACCCAAGTCCCCTGAATGCATTTTAGAATTTATATACCAAATTAGGGCAAAACCAGTTTGGGTTTAAATTTAAGTAAACCACAAGTTTAAGGTAACGTACACAGTAAAATTACTGGACTTTGATTGATTAATAGTATGTTTTCCTGAATGGGTGCCTTACTATATAAATAAAAAAAAAAGTATAAGCAATATAATGGCCTATAATTGTTATCTAATGTCTAAACGCTCACATTTTATTACTTACCGAATCAACTTATGATTGGTGTCGATGTGCATAATTGCCCTTGGCCCAGAGACTGAGTATGTCCTTCGAACTACACAGCCAAGCCTTGTCAAACGTGATATGACTCCCTCTGTGTCAACTCTGTGCATTGAAGCTCTGACCCGGTCAAACTGCACCCGGTGTCCTTGTGCCTTTAATGCTGCCCTTATCATTCTGTATCCACAGTGAGGCATGCTTTGCTTCAGAGCTGTTACAGAAGCATCCAACTCCCCATCTGTGAGTCTGCTATATAGAGCTCGAACTGAGAGATTATTATCCACCATTCGTCTGAACAAGGTCAGTCTACTGATCCCTAGCATGTTAGCAATAGTGGGAACTGATAAATCCATCTCCAGTAGATTCTTGATATGATCAGGTGAGACTTCAACACGTGGACACCCACTTGCCCCTTGTTCCTGCTGAATGATGACCATGGGGGTCTCCCTCCTGGGCATGTTCTGATGAATTAATGTGAGAAGTTCTGCTGTTCCAACTAAAATACTAGGTGGGATGGTCACCAACTCAGAACCCGAACTCAGAAAAACCCACTCTTGTATGCAAATGAATTCCAGGTAGTCCATGTCTATGGGAATTTGCCCAACAGCATGCTCCATGCGAGAACGGAACCGCCCTAAAACATGTCCCAAAAGCAAGTGCTGTAGGGACATTAATTAATGCAAAAATTGTAAATTAATTTGAACCCTGTTTTCAAATTTACTGATGTTTCTGCTGCAAAAATTATTTTGACATTGACCTCTTATTTTGTATGGTTCATTCCTTGAACTGCTTTACACTTTATGAAGTGAGTAAACTACATGAGTAAGTATTTAATTTACTAACTATACCAACTGTACATGACCTTACAGCGTTGCAGCATTACTTACAAGAACACGGCCATTCATGCAGAGAGTTACTAACAAACATCCAGGGGCTTAATGACAACTACACAATACCACTAGTAACGTTACCTGTGTAAGGCTACACTGGTGTCTGCAGTCAGTAACCGGGCCTGACAGTAAAGACTAGAGCTAAACGCTATGCATGCTATCGATACTTATCTGACATTAGTCTCAAAAAAGAAGGTAACTTCGCTAAGTGACTATCACTGTGCAGAAAACAAGACAAAAATAAAATAAACAGTCCACTAAAATAACTTGTACTGCCCTGTTAATTAATAAAACTAATTTTACTTACCCCTTGGTCCATTCTCTTCACAGCACGTAATTCCTGCTCAATCTTACTCAGAGCCGTTTCTCCTGCTGCCAGTTCCGATCGGCAAGTCGTTCCCCGCGAAGTAAACTGCACAGGGAGCAGGGAGCACACTGACATGGACCCCAGAAATCGGCAATCCACTGCTCTTCCTGTGATATCCCGAATGTGAAGACCTGAATTTTTTCTACCTGAATTTGTCGACTTGAATTTGAAGACTCGCATTTTGTCAACCTGAATTTTGATACCTGAATTTTTCCAACCTGAAATTTAATAGCCGAATTTTTTCAACCTGAATTTATGAGGCTGAAAAATAATGAAGATTGTATTTTTAACAATTGAATATATTTTTGAACAGCAATTTAGTAAGGTGAATATTTTTGCATTGAATTTTAAATGCTTGCATTATATTTTCAGTTGAAATATACTGTACAACCACAATAAATTGCAGTGTGTAAAATTTCAAGCAGTGTAAATGCTGTAAGAATTTTTTCATTCAGATCAAATTTCAAAGCAGAAAAATTCAAACTGCTTTTTTATGACAAGTCTTTTTTTCAGTTCATGTGATTCAGTATGCTGTTTCGCTTTGAGGATTTTTGGCACTGTTATACTTCCATACACAGTCCTAAACAAAAAAGAAAATTGAAACTTGAAGAATGGACGCGCATACAATCATTCACAAACAACAGCTGGTGAACAATTTGAACATTTGAAACACGGTCTAAACAATACAAAACACGTGTGTGTGTATATATATATATATATATATATATATATATATATATATATATATATATATATATATAAATAAATCAAACTTTAGACAGATCGTAATCAGATTTTATTGCGGGCTTGTAAGTAACGTGCATATTTCATATTTTAACCAATTTTACTCTTGCTGGTATTTAGTATTTTCCAAATGTACATATAAAATATAGAGCAATGATGGTGAGAATAAAAGACTTACTCGTCAGGAATTACATCCTCCGTTGAGTCCAGACGTTGTTCAAAATAAAGCCGTTCCTCGTCTGAGTCTTGCTCTTCCTCTGATGAGAAAGTAAATTCTTCATCGCTGTCCAGAGCCATCTGAAGCGCTTCTTCACCCGTGTAGCGTGACATCATTCAAACGCTCAGAAACAGTAAGTAAGTCTATGATGAAGCTTGTTTTATGCCATGGGGGCGTGTAGATGATTACCTGCCTCACCTCAGGTCATTTCCATATGAACAGCGCGCGCGCAGGGAGGCGGGAGCGCATTAGCTGTAATGAGCCGATACAGGAGAATCTGTACCACTCCTTACTTTCATACGGATTACATAAAAACAGATTATTTGTTTTCACTGTGACTTGCATCATTTAAAAGTAGACCCTTTAAGCTTTCTATAGATATATTTCTCATGTCTGTGTGTGCAGTATTCGCGGAGTTTCAGTTCATTTTAGTGACGTGTTTCAAAAAGATTTTCTGAGACTGAGAAGGCTGAAAGCGCACTCGGTTTAATTTATTTATTTTATTAATGCACAAAGTTTTATTTTTAACATGTGTGCATACAAATAAAAGTAGACACTTTACAGATTCGATTAATATATAGATCTTGTCTGTACGATCAAAACTGAAAGTGTAATTTAAGTTCTTAATGGCATCATCAGGGGAAAACACCTCAAAACGCATATATGCGTTCGCGGACCTCAGAGGGTTAAAGTCACCTGCTACAATGTGCGCTGCGTCCGGGTGTTTGTTTTGGAACTCACTCAGCACATCATGTAGTTCAGACAGAGCAGTGCCTGTGTCCGCGTGGGGTGGGATGTAGACCACCGTGGCAATGACCGAGGTGAACTCGCGAGGCAGGTAGAAAGGACGACACTTAACACTCAGATATTCCAAATGAGGCGAGCAGCTACTGGAGAGAATGGAAACACTCCTCGCATCGCACCACTTCTTGTTGACCATGAAGCACACACCTCCACCTTTAGCTTTGTTAGACTCTGCCGTCCTGTCCATGCGGAACATAGAGAATGAGTCCGATGGGGTTATGACTTGGTCCGGCACAATGGGGGTCAGCCATGTTTCTGTAAAGCACAGAAGATTACAATCCCTGATATCTCGCTGGAAAGTAACTCTGGCTCTGAGGTCATCAAGCTTATTCTCCAGTGACTGTACATTAGCCAGCAGGATAGTCGGCAGAGGGGTGCGATGAGCTTGTTCTCTCATTCTGTTACGGACGCCGGCGCGTTTCCCTCGACGCTTCTTTGTTCTTCGCCGCGGGTTAGCGTCCCGTCCATTGTTGTTGTCGTCTGAGCAGCGTAGTATCTCAGAGGGCCACGACGGGTCAGGCTTAAAGGTGGTATAAGTAAGCGCCGAAATCTGAATTCCTATATCCAGCAGTGTTCTACTGTCATAGGTCACTAAACCTGAAGTACTCTTAGCGAATGAAAGTAAAATAAAGAAAGAAAGAAGGAAAAGAACGCACAGTTTGTACGGAGCGATCAGGAAGGCGTCTGGCCGCGCCATCATGACATGCAACCTTATTGTATTCATTAGTAAAGCATTAAGCATTAAGTTTATTACATAAGCCATAAGCTTTAAATTTGTTAATTAAGCATCCATTTTGACAATCGTAAGTTGGTCTGTGATGTCATTCCACTATGACATGTATTTGTTTGACTATTGCATGATAGAAAGTTTCAGTTTAGATGCGGAAGGCTACGGAAACACAAGCTTTTGACCGTAAGCTAACTGTAATCAGATACAGTAGGTGGACAACCAGAATGCTCATTACCGTCGCGCTCCCCGCCGTGGAAACGCGGCAGCGGCCAAAATAAACCAGTAGCATTTCAAAATAATTCGTGAAATGACCGCCAGGTGGCGCAAATTGACATTTTCCATCGTCTTGGTTTTTAAATATATTTAGAGCTTAAGTCATAATAAAGTCATAACAATATGTTGTAGCGAAGAAATACTACAATTATGATAATTTACACATCCAAGTACTGTGTCCAATAAACATGAAAAACTATAAATATAAAAACATTACTTTGAACATTACTTTAAAACATTGGTTTTATTTTGTTTAGACAGACTCTGTTTTTATCTGTTTAGTGTTATTATTAAAGAAAACAGCACAAACAACAGCACTAGGGCTTTTTAAATTTTTTTATTTCAACAATACTTACAGTTGTTAGAGTTTAAGACATCAAGATTTAAATATAGAAATAACTAAAACAAATAGCAAAAGAGCAAACTTCCAGAATAAATAATAAAAAATAAAAAAAATCAATAAAAAAGATGTATGCAGTATAATCGGGGCCTCTCATTACATTATTCGCTCGCACTTCGTCTGGCACTGAACCAAAATATATTGTCTTACATTTGTGAATAAAATATCTTTTTTTTTCAGAGATTTATTTGTGCAAAATAATATTTATGCAATATAATTACAGGCTCTGGATTCGTTTTTCGTTTGCAGTATAAACCAAAATACATCTTACGATTTTTGAGAGATTTGTGGTAAAATAAAAAAATAAGTTTTCTTCAGACATTTGTCTGTACAAAATAATATTTATGCAATATAATCACAGGCTCTTGAGTCGTTATTCGTTTGCAATATAAACGAAAATACATTAACCATATAATATAAACCAGAATATTCATTCATTCATTCATTCATTTTCTATACCGCTTAATCCTGTGTTCAGGGTCGCGGGGGACCTGGAGCCTATCCCAGGAGACTTCGGGCACTATACGGGGTACAACCTGGACAGGGTGCCAATCCATCTCAGGACACACACACTCACACACTATGGGCAATTTAGGAACGCCAATTAGCCTAACCTGCATATCTTTGGACTGTGGGAGGAAACCGGAGCACCCGGAGGAAACCCACCAAGCACGGGGAGAACATGCAAACTCCATGCACACAGAGACGGGAATCGAGCCTGGCCGGGGAATCGAACCCAGACCCTGGAGGTGCAAGGCGACAGTGCTAACCACTACACCACCGCGCCGCCAAACCAGAATATAAACCAAAATATTTAATTTGTTGTATTAAATATTTATGCCGTCTCATAAAGGATCCAGAGATTTCGTTGTACTAAATAATATTTTTGCTGTATAATCATCTTAATTCATTAACCGTAGATTTTTTCTGCGATTCCGTTGTACTGAATTTTTTTTTAGATTAGATTCAACTTTATTGTCATTACACATGTACAAGTACAAGGCAACGAAATGCAGTTTAGGTCTAACCAGAAGTGCAATTAGCAGAAAGTGCAGGATAAAGGTATACATTTAGAAAAAAAGGGATATGTGCAGGGAGAAGCTATGGGTAGCTATTAAAGAAAGATATTATGTGAGTATAATATACAGATTACTAGTAACTATAGTTATAAATTTACAATGGATGAACCGTATGTACAGTTGCTATTAACTGTAGGCAGGAATTTGCAAATAGATATTAACATAATGAACAGGATACTATATGATCATAGTATACAGATTGCAAGTGACTATAATTATAAATTTACAGTGTATGAACAATATATACAAGTTACTGTTACTGGGAATTTTCAAATAGATATGGGCATAATGTACAAGTTGCTATTTTCTATAGACAGGAATTTACATATGATATGAACATAATGTACATATGAACATAATGTACAGGAATTTATCAATAGACATGTGTGAATGTATATTCAACCAGAAGTTTACAAATATGTTGTGCATGGATATTTGTGTTTTCAAAATAGGTGTGTACATTGTAGTGCAGTCCATATTAAATAGTGTAAAGTGTAAATAGAGTAATGGGAAGTGTATAGGGGTGTGTGAGGGGTGAGCAGGTGTCAGTGGGGGGCAGAGTTCAATAAGGAGATAGCTCTGGGAAAGAAGCTATTCCTCAGTCTGCTAGTTCTTGACCTGGGAAACCTGAAGCGCCGACCAGAAGGCATAAGAGAAAACAGTTTGTGGGCGGGGTGGGAGTAATCCTTAAGAATACTGCGTGCTCGACGCACACAGTGCTTCCTTTGAATGTCCTCGATGACTGGAAGTGGAGTCCCTATAATACGCTGGGCAGTTTTCACCACCCGCTGCAGTGCCTTGCGCTCAGCAACAGAGCAGCTTCCATACCAAACTGTGACACAGTTGGTTAGAATGCTTTCTATTGTGCAGCGATAGAAGTTCACCAGAGTAGATGATGACAGCTGGTTCTTCTTAAGTGTTCTTAAGAAGAATAGGCGCTGGTGAGCCTTCTTGACCAGGCTAGAGGTGTTGGTGGACCAGGATAGGTTCTCTGAAATGTGGGTCCCCAGGAACTTGAAGGATGGGACAGGTTCAACAACCATTCCGTTGATGTGAACGGGTTCATGTGAAGCTCTTCCTCCTTTTCTAAAATCTACGATGAGCTCCTTGGTCTTCTTGGTGTTAAGGAGCAGATTATTCAGTAGTTTAGAGTAGCGTAGAGTAGAGTAGAGTAGCTTCCTGTTTTCGTATTGTTGCCGCGAAAGTTTCGCAACGCGCGAGTTTCCTCAACTAAACAACTAAAACTCCGACTCAGAGTACGTTATCATGTCTACCGTTCAGCTTGTTCAGTGTGTAGAGTGCAGGATGTGTAGACATTCTTCCTCCGTCATTAGTGATAATTTTATTTGTGATAGGTGTGTGTTAGTGAGCACTCTGACGGAGAAGATATCAGCATTAGAGGAGCGCATCCAGACTTTAGAGAGTGTTAGACAGTGTGAGAGCAGCGTTATTCCTGTAGCGGACAGTCTGGGTGCCACAGGCGGAGATAAACAGCCCCCGACTCCGGCATTAGAGCCCTCACAGCGGGGCGAGTGGGTGACGACTCGGCGGCATACTCGTTCAGCCAAAGCTAACGCTAAGGCTAGCCCACCGGAGCACACCTCCTCTGCGCGTCACGTGTCCAACAGGTTTGCTCTCCTCAGTGCTGCACCCGCTGAGAAACCTGAAAGAGCTCTGGTTATAGGAGACTCTATACTGAGGCACGTGACATTAGCTAGACCTTTAGGGGCGCCAGCGGCAGTGGTTAGGTGTATCCCGGGAGCCAGAGCACCGGACATAGCAGGTAATCTTAGGGCTCTAGGACAGCATAGGTTCTCTAAGATAGTGGTACATGCTGGAGCTAACGATATACGCCTTCGTCAGTCAGAGGTTAGTAAGAGTAACTTTACAGAGGTGTTTAAATTAGCGAAGGCGATGTCCGATGAAGTAGTATGCTCTGGTCCCATCCCAATGAGACGTGGCGACATATCTTACAGCAGGTTATGGTCGCTGAACCGCTGGATGTCCAGGTGGTGCTCCAAAAATAATGTGGGCTACATAGATAATTGGAAGACCTTTGAGGGCAAAGCTGGCCTGTTAGGGCGGGACGGTGTCCATCCCACTCGGGAAGGTGCTGCTCTCATTTCCTGCAGTATAGCTCATAGTCTCAGTAGAGGTCTAGTTAATCGGTGACAATCCAGAGCCCGGGCCAGGGAGCAGACAGACAGGCTAAACCAACCGTCTGCTAGCTGCATAGAGTCGTCACTCAGGGTTCACCATATTGAGACTGTGTCTGTTCCCCGATCTAAGCAAAAATGTAGAAAGACCCAGAAAGTCTGTTTCAATAATCTAATTAACATAAAGTCCACAAACTCCGATCATACTGAATGCGCAGCCGGCACCTCTGATCTGAAGCTAGGATTGTTAAATATTAGATCTCTCACATCAAAAGCGGTTATTGTTAATGAAATTATCACAGATCAGGCGTTTGATATACTCTGTTTAACTGAAACATGGGTTAAACAGGACGAGTATGTAGCTCTAAATGAAGCTAGTCCTCCTGGATACAGCTACATACACCAGCCTCGATTAACTGGTAGAGGAGGAGGCGTCGCAGTTATTCATAATGATAATCTGTCTATCGTACAAAAACACCGACACAAATTTAACTCATTTGAAATTCTCTATAGTAACATAAGTGTATTTAAGTATATTAAATCAGCTCAGTCGATTCCACTAATTATAATTTACAGACCTCCAGGGCCGTATTCTGAATTTCTTAGTGAATTTGCAGATTTCATCTCAGACCTGGTCATTTCTGTAGACAAAGTGTTAATTGCTGGAGATTTTAACATTCATTTTGAGAATCCAGAAGACCCTCTGAGAACAGCATTTATATCCATACTGGACTCCGTAGGTGTAAATCAGTGTGTAGTAGGACCCACTCATAAAGCTGGTCACACTTTAGATTTAGTAATATTCTTCGGTTTAATTATAAGAAATGTATTCACAATTCCACTGTCTGAAATTATCTCAGATCACTATCTTGTCTCCATTCAAGTGTGTCACAGTGATAATGTACGCACAGTACCGCGCTACCGTATTAAACGTACATTCACATCAACTACCACACAGAGTTTTATCAGTAATCTCCCAGAGTTACCAACTTCGATTAGGCCACCGTCTGACCCCACAGAACTCGATCAGGCGACTGAATATTTAGAGTCGACACTTCGTTGTACCTTAGATAATGTAGCTCCAGCTAAAAGAAAAATTATTAGAGATAAGAAACTCGCTCCCTGGTATAACGATCACACGCGCACTTTAAAACAGACTGCTCGGAAATTAGAGCGTAAATGGCGTCAAACTAAATTGTTGGTATTTCAAATAGCATGGAAAGAGAGCATCCTGAACTATAGGAAAGCTCTTAGTGTAGCTAGATCAACGTATCTCTCCACTCTTATAGAAGAAAATAAAAATAATCCTAGATTTTTATTTAATACCGTAGCCAAATTAACCAGAAATAAGACCACTACAGAAATCTCCACAACAACATCATGCAATAGTGAGGACTTCATGAACTTTTTTAATAATAAAATTGTAAATATCAGGCATAAAATTGAGGCTTTGAAACCAAACAATGTAATTGATACTGATGTTAACCTAGCCATGTCAGATTCAAACCTAGAATACTTTACTCCTCTTGAAGAGAATGAACTAATTTCACTCATCTCTTCTGCAAATTCATCAACCTGTATATTAGATCCTATACCGACACATTTTCTTAAACAGATAGTACCAGTAATAACAGAACCGATGTTGAGAATAATTAATTCCTCACTCAGCATTGGTTATGTTCCAAAATCTTTTAAAGTAGCAGTTATTAAACCAATAATTAAGAAACCTGACCTTGACCCCTGTCAGCTGTCCAATTACAGGCCAATATCAAACCTCCCCTTTATCTCTAAGATTCTGGAAAAGATAGTAGCGGAGCAGCTATGCTCATATCTACATAGAAATCGCATACATGAACTGTATCAGTCAGGATTTAGGCCTCATCACAGCACAGAAACAGCACTCATTAAAGTAGTAAATGACCTCCTATTGGCCTCTGATCAGGGTTGTGTAACTATGCTTGTATTACTCGACCTCAGTGCAGCGTTTGATACCATTGATCATGCTATTCTTCTTCACAGATTAGAAAATTTAGTAGGAATTAAGGGTACAGCCCTCTCCTGGCTCAGATCCTATTTGACCGATCGTTATCAGTATGTAGACTTAAATGGTGATTATTCTGCATGTTCTCTAGTGGAGTTTGGTGTTCCGCAGGGTTCAGTTTTAGGCCCACTGCTTTTTTCCCTTTACATGCTTCCTCTGGGCAACATAATCCGTAAGCATGGTATTAGTTTTCATTGTTATGCTGATGACACACAGCTATACGTCTCAACAAAACCTGATGAGAAAAACCATCTTACTAAAGTTGAGCAATGTGTTCAGGACATAAGAAATTGGATGCTAATTAACTTCCTTCTGCTTAATCCGGATAAGACAGAAGTTCTAGTCATAGGACCGCATACAGCTAGAAGTAAAATCTTAGATCACACCGTAACTTTAGATGGCCTTTCCGTTCCGCCAAGTGCAACAGTAAAAGACCTCGGCGTGATTATAGATTCCAGCCTTTCATTTGAAGCTCATGTAGATAATATCACCAGGATAGCATTCTTTCACCTTAGAAATATCGCCAAAATAAGAAATATATTGTCGCTAAATGATGCAGAAAAACTAGTTCATGCTTTTATCACTTCTAGGTTGGACTATTGTAATGCCTTACTGTCTGGTTGTTCAGTTAGGTGCATAAACAAGCTTCAGCTAGTCCAAAATGCAGCAGCGAGAGTCCTCACTAGAACCAGAAGATATGAGCACATCACCCCTATCCTATCTTCACTGCATTGGCTCCCTGTGAAATTTCGCATTGATTTTAAAATACTACTCTTGACATATAAGGCATTAAATGGTCTCGCGCCGCAGTATCTGAGCGAACTGCTAGTGTCTTACGATCCGCCACGCCTACTTCGGTCAAAGGATGCAGGCTGCTTATCAGTACCGCGTATTATGAAAACTACAGCTGGGGGCAGAGCTTTTTCTTACAAAGCCCCAAAATTATGGAATAGTCTTCCAAATAGTGTTCGGGACTCAGACACAGTCTCAGTGTTTAAGTCTAGGCTAAAAACCTATTTATTTAACCAAGCATTTTATAAATAGATTTGCCATAAGGTAAAGGAGCAGATCTGGGGGACTCATGGACGTAGAGTATTATGGTGAACTGGTATGTTTAGATGCTGTCTTCCTCAGTCTCATTTGATCACTCAGGTTTGTTGACGGTGAGGTGATTGTTTGCTTTACATCTCAGGGAGCCCTCATGTTTGTGTTTCCTTCTGGCTCTCCCTTTTAGTTATGCTGTCATAATTAGTCCTGCCGGAGTCCCTGCTTGCACTCTACAGTAAATATACATTCACGTTAGACATTGTGACTGTGACCATACCTAATTGCAATCTCTCCTCCTCTTCTCTTCCTCCCCCTCTTTCTCTTTCCTCTCTCCCCCTGTCTCCCCCTTTCACTCTTTCTCTCTCTCTCTCTGTCGAGCTACACATGTGGTTCCTGAGCTGCCAGTGATCCAGACTCCCTCTGCCCTTCGGACCTGTCTGATCCATCCTGGTGCCCGGTTTCTGGTTGGAGGTCTCATCGCATGGATGCCCCGTGTGTCTCTTTAGGATGCGTCTGGTGTCTGGGGATGATTCTCTATACTTAGAAGATGGTTCTGGCCTCGACTGGTGTGGTCAGCTGTTTCTCTGAGGACTTGACAATTCGATAGTTCAGGACTGGAACTTTCTACAAGTCTATCTGAGTCTCGAATAACTACTGGACTCCATTTTACATCAAGTATTATAACATCAATTAACATCAACTATTATAGCTGAACCTAACACTTAACACTATATAAATGCAGATCATTTCCTGCTATCTGTTTCACCCAGATGAGGATGGGTTCCCTGTCGAGTCTGGTTCCTCTCAAGGTTTCTTCCTATTACCGTCTCAGGGAGTTTTTCCTTGCCACTGTCGCCCTCGGGCTTGCTCGCCAGGGAATATCTGAACATTTTGATTCATACACATTCACATTCCATACAAACTTAAATAATTCTTTTGATTGTGTAAAGCTGTTTTGAGACAATGTCAATTGTTAAAAGCGCTATACAAATAAAATTGAATTGAATTGAATTGAATTATTGTCCGTGCACCAAGTGGCCAGGTGCTTGATCTCCTCCCTGTAGGCAGACTCATCGTTGTTGCTGATGAGGCCGATCACCGTAGTATCGTCTGCAAACTTGATGATGTTGTTGGATCCATACACCGGTCTGCAGTCGTGGGTGAAGAGGGAGTAAAGGAAGGGGCTTAGCACACAACCCTGTGGTACACCAGTGTTGAGTGTGACGGTAGTGGAGCAGATGTGGCCTGACCTGACATGCTGGGGTCTGTTGGTCAAAAAGTCCGTAATCCAATTACAAAGTGAGATGTTAATATCCAGCTCTCTAAGTTTGGTGATTAACTTAGAGGGTAGAACAGTATTAAAAGCTGAGCTAAAGTCAACAAACAGTAGTCGTGCATAGGTGTTTGCATTGTCCAAGTGTGTGAGTACAGAGTGCAGCGCTATGGAGACTGCATCATCTGTGCTCCTGTTGGCACGGTAAGCAAACTGGTGTGGATCTAGTGAGGGTTGGAAAGAGTCTTTTAGATGTGTCAGGACCAATCGCTCAAAGCACTTCATAATAATGGGTGTGAGTGCTACGGGGCGGTAGTCATTCAGGCACGTCGGGCTGGAGTGTTTCGGCACTGGCACAATTGAGGTAGATTTAAAGCACGCTGGTACAGCTGCTTGGGCAAGGGACATGTTAAAAATGTCTGTGAATACCCCAGCGAGCTGCTCCGCACATGCCCTCAGTACGCGCCCAGGGATACCGTCTGGTCCAGCAGCCTTGTGCACGTTGATCTGGCTCAGTACGGTGTAGACGTCAGATGAGGTTAGTGTGATGGGTGGGTGGTCGGGTGAGGAGGTGATCTTGGTGATATTATCTTTATTGTCTTTCTCAAAGCGAGCATAAAAGTCATTAAGCTCATTCAGAAAGAAGACATCAGTGGCTTGGGGGGTTGAGTTACTTGGTTTGTAGTTGCTGATGGCCTGGATGCCCTGCCACATGCGCCGAGGGTCAGAGTGTAAAAAGTGCTCCTCTAGCTTTAGTTTGTAGCAGTATTTGGCCTTTTTGATGCCCCTTTTCAGATTAGCCCTGGAAGTGCTGTAGGCTTGTGCATCACCTGATCTGAAGGCAGTGTAGCGTGCCTTCAGTAGGAGACGCACCTCCTTGTTCATCCATGGCTTCTGATTTGGGTATGTGGTGATCTGCTTCTGGGTTGTGACATTGTCTATGGTGGTGTTGATATAATCCAGAACAGAGGAAGTGTAGCTGTCTATGTTCGTGTGAGAGCCACAGGTGGCCTGAGTAGCAAACATACTCCAGTCTGTGTGTAGAAACCTGTCCTGGAGTGTGAAGTCTACCCCCGCTGGCCACACTTTGATGGTCTTCACTGATGGCTGCACACGGTTGATGAGGGGTGAGTACTTAGGGGTAAGGAACAAAGAAAGGTGGTCTGATTGTCCCAAGTGGGGGAGGGGGTCCACATTATAGGCTTCAGCCATGTTTGTGTATACATGGTCTAAAGTTTTGTTTCCTCTGGTGTGACAGAAAATGTTCTGGTGAAATTTAGGGAGTACTGTCTTTAAATTGGAGTGGTTGAAGTCCCCCGCAACGATAAAAGCAGCCTCCGGGTGAACAGTTTGTTGTTTGCTGATGGCCGCATGAAGTTCGTTCATAGCAAGTTTGGCATCAGCATCGGGAGGAATGTAAGCGGCAGTTATAATGGTGGAGGTGAACTCCCGTGGCAGATAAAACGGTCTACACTTAACCATGAGAAACTCTAGGTTAGCTGAGCAGTGTCTCCCAATAATAACAGAGTTCGTACACCAAGCATTATTAACATAAATGCACAATCCTCCGCCTCTGGTCTTACCGGAGCCATCCACCGTTCTGTCTGCCCGGAATGTGTGGTGCTCAGCTAGAGCAATAGCATTGTCCGAAATATCGCTGTTCAGCCATGTTTCAGTGAAAATCATAACGTTGCAGTTCCAAAGTCTTTTATTGTGGTTGATGCGGAGTTGAATCTCGTCCATTTTGTTCATCAACGACCGCACATTGGCGAGGAAAATGCTGGGTAAAGAGAGCCGATGTGGTGTTAGCCTTAGCTTAGCTCTTATTCCTCCGCGCTTCCCCCGTCTTTGTTTACGGTCTCGACGCCGCCTTCGAGCACTTCCGCCCGGCCGGATAGCATGCACAGCCTCGGATGTTCTGACGATCTCAGGAACGAGTCGAAGATTGTTGATAAAACTGTCGGGAATGTACAAACCAATATCCAAAAGCTCCTGTCGGGTGTACGATGTAAAAGCACTGCTGTTCTGCACGAACAGACCCGAGAAGAGCAAATAAAATACCGCAAAACTGCAGAAACTGGAGAGACACTGAGCCTCGCGATGTGTACGCGCCGCCATCTTGGTCTTATATGATGTTTGATGGATATGAATGATGTTTATGCAGTATAATCAAGCTCTCTTATTTGGTTATTTGTTCGCATTTGGCTTGCACTTGCTGCATTGCACACTACTGAGCATCCAAGCGTGGCAACGCATGCTTGGTTTAAGTTGGATTGACGCACATACTGTAAATGAATGTGAATCGTAGGGCATTATATTCCTGCCACAATTCTCACAGCTGCACAGTATGTATTGAAATAATAACAATAGTGTTTTTCTTTACTGAATAGAAATATAATTGCGCAACTGTTAAGCATTAGCCCGTACTTGATAATCTATTGTTCGTTCTATCAGGGTTTAATTGCCCTAATATCAACACCAATCGAGCAACGCTGAAGGAGTTCGTCAGGCGTGAGGCTAGGCCCCGGAACAAAGATGAGCTTCTTCAGGCCATTGTGACTTTCTGGAAGGATGGCTTGATCAAAACTGCGTGCAGTAAATATATTGATCATCTGCAGAAGGTTTTGCTGGCTGTGGTACAGCGCAGCGGGGATGCTACTGGGTTGTAAAATTGTAGTTTGTTAAAATGGTTTCATTATTTATTAAAGAAAATCATGCATACCAGCCTATTGCATTTCATTCTTATACTAACAAAAAAACACAATTGCTGCTGTATAACATCTAACGCGAATTTTATGGTCATTTGGTCATTTATGGTGTTCATTTAATTTTTTTTACTTTTGTCTTTGATGTTAACTACACAAAGCAGTGTATTCCCACCTGCATCTCCAGCATACTGTTTGATTGATGGACATGAGTCCACATCTGTTACATTTTTGGTGACAACAGTTTTTCAGCACACATATTTTTACTGTGTAGTCGACCGCGCGCGCACAACCTCTCTCAGGCGCAGAGGCAGAGAGTACGCCGTTTTAACGGGGGTGGGGATAAGAAAACAGCAGTGAAACTGACTGGCCATTTTAATAATTCATTGATACGTTGATGTCTTTGGTTTCGGCTGTGAGTGGATGCGCTGTAGTAATCCACATTTTATACAAATTACATAAGCTGATTTTCCCCTCATTAGTTTGTATAATAGTCATGATATACTAACATATTTTTGCTGTGTAGTGCGCGCCTGCGCAATCTCTCACGGGCGAGCCTCCACACAGCAGACCAAATCGTCATTAGCACGTCCCTCCCCCAAACAGCGCCGCAGCGAGCATTTACTTACATCTAAACTGAGTCATTTACATAAATCACTGATCACATTTAAACAATTTATTCATACAGATTTACCTGTTTTACAGGTTTGTTACTGAATTTACTCCGATAAAGAGCCATATAAGAACTGTGGCAGCAGGCACACCTAAAAATAAATGCAGGATTATTTTTTTTAATAGTTTTATATAAATAAAAATGCTTTTACTGTATAAATGTGGGCTACTGTTATCTACTTCAAATATTTGTTAAAACAGCCAGGAAACTCACTCTGACCATTTTAATAATTCATTGATAAATTAGTGATTCCTTTGGTTTCGGCTGTGCTGATGGTGATCATGTCATCTCGTCGTCTCCGCAGCAGGGAGCGCGCCTATAATTCACTTTTCATACGAATTACATAATCTAATATTTTTTTTCATTAGTTTATATTAAAGCAGATATTTCTCTTTCTATAAGTATATATTTTTCACGTCTGTTAGGCGAGTATACACGGAGTTTGGGTTAATTTTCTGACGCGCTCAAGTTCACCAACATTTCACCAAAATTCGCGCTCAAGTTCACCAAAATCAATACAGAACCCCGTTTACTTTATTTATTTAACAAAATCATGAAGGTTTTTCGTCATTGTGAGTGCACCTAAATAAAAGTAGACTCTTTTAAAAGCTACAAATTTAAAGAACAAAAAATATAAGATGACACAAGACCCTACACGTGCAGCTTTTCTAATTACACATAATAAAAAGGCTCAGTGTGTTAACGTTTATTCATTCATTCATTCATCTTCTATACCGCTTTATCCTTCTATTCAGGGTCGCGGGGGACCTGGAGCCTATCCCAGGAGACTTCGGGCACTAGGCGGGGTACACCCTGGACAGGGTGCCAATCCATCGCAGGGCACACACACACACACACACACACACACACACTACGGGCAATTTTAGGAACGCCAATTAGCCTAACCTGCATATCTTTGGACTGTGGGAGGAAACCGGAGTACCCGGAGGAAACCCACCAAGCACGGGGAGAACATGCAAACTCCATGCACACAGAGACGGGAATCGAGCCTGGCCGGGGAATCGAACCCAGACCCTGGAGGTGCAAGGCGACAGTGCTAACCACTACACCACCGTGCCGCCGACGTGTTAACGTTTACGTTACTTAAATTCGATCCTAATAAAACTGAATTTAATTTTAATTATAAATTTGTACTGTAATGTTCCTACTGTGATTATGAATTTGTTTAATTACAATGTTTCACTTTATTTTATCTGCAACGACGTGCAGCTGTGGACAACCTGCGCCTCATTAAGCCTGGAGAGAATGAACTGATGCCTGAGGCTTCAGTCTATAGTTATATAGCGCCACTCAGCGGTAAAAGCCAGCAAACACACAAACCCAAATGCTGACGCCATACGCCGCGACGGTAGAAGTCACATACTGCTTGTGCACCCACTGTATATACAACAAGTGTGTTGTTATATGTGTAAGCTAATCGTAATCCAAGAAATTTATAAGATCCAGCAACTGGTGTTGTAATCACAGTGGATTTACTCAAGACGACTGTATGAAGTGTTGATTCTTTGATGCTGACAAAATAAACTACAAGAGACAAAGAGATCATCGGACTTCTGTTGTGTGAGTGAAACTTCAAATTAAAGATACGCATCAAAACTAGTGGAATAATATAGGTGCTTCTCAAAAAATTAGCATATTGTGATGAAGTTCATTATTTTCTTTAATGTACTGATAAACATTAGACTTTCATATATTTTAGATTTATTACACACAAACTGAAGTACCCCTCCTTGAACCAACACCTTATTGTGGTGGAGAGGTTTGCGTGTCCCAATGATCCTGGGAGCTATGTTGTCGGCGGCTTTATTCCCCCAGGCAGGGTCACCCATGGCAAACTGGTCCTAGGTGAGGGAACAGACAAAGAGTGGTTCAAAAGACCTCTTATGATGAGTAAAAACCTTGGAAAACGTTTTCCCTCGCCTGGATGTGGGTCACCGGGGCCTCCCTCTGGAGCCAGACCTGGAGGTGGGGCCCAATGGCGAGCGCTTGGTGGTCGGGCCTGCACCCATGGGGCCCGGCCGGGCACAGCCCGAAGAGGCAATGTGGGTCCCCCTTTCCATGGGCTCACCACCTGTAGGAGGGGCCAAAGAGGTCGGGTGCAGTGTGAGCTGGGCGGTGGCCGAAGACAGGGCCCTTGGCGGTCTGATCCTCGGCTGCAGAAGCTGGCTCTAGGGACGTGGAATGTCACCTCTCTGGCGGGGAAGGAGCCTGAGCTAGTGCGTGAGGTTGAGAAGTTCCGGCTAGATATAGTTGAACTCACCTCGATGCACAGCTTGGACTCTGGAACCAGTCTTCTTGAGAGGGGCTGGACTCTCTTCTACTCTGGAGTTGCCACCGGTGAGAGGCGATGAGCAGGTGTGGGCATACTTATTGCCTATACATTGGGGTTCACCGCAGTGGACGAGAGGGTGGCCTCCCTCCGCCTTCGGGTGGGGGGACGGATCCTTACTGTTGTTTGTGCTTATGCGCCGAACAGCAGTTTGGAGTACCCGCCCTTTTTGGGGTCTCTGGAGGGGGCGCTAGAGAACGTCCCTCCTGGGGACTCCATCGTTCTGTTGGGGGACTTCAATGCCCACGTGGGCAATGACAGTGAGACCTGGAAGGGCGTGATTGGAATGAACGGCCCCCCCGATCTGAACCAGAGCGGTGTTTTGTTATTGGACTTCTGTGCTCGTCACGGATTGTCCATAACGAACACCATGTTCAGGCATAAGGGTGTCCATATGTGCACCTGGCACCAGAACACCCTAGGCCGCAGTTCGATGATCGACTTTGTGGTTGTGTCGTCGGACTTGCGGCCACATGTCTTGGACATTGGGGTGAAGAGAGGGGCGGAGCTGTCAACTGATCACCACCTGGTGGTGAGTTGGCTTCGTTGGCGGGGTAGGATGCCGGTCAGGCCTGGTAGACCCAAACGTATTGTGAGGGTCTGCTGGGAACATCTGGCAGAGTCCCGTCCCCTGTCAGGACGAGCTTCAACTCCCACCTCCGGCAAAGCTTCAACCACGTCCTGGGGGTGGTGGGGGACATTGAGTCCGAATGGACTATGTTCCGCGCCTTCATTGTCGAGGCGGCCGACCGGAGCTGTGGCCGTAAGGTGGTCGGTGCCTGTCGTGGTGGCAACCCAAGAACCCATTGGTGGACACCGGCGGTGAGGGATGCCATCAAGCTGAAGGAGTCTTACCGGGCCTTTTTGGCTGGTGGCACTCCGGAGGCAGCTGATAGGTACCGGCAGGCCAAGCGGAATGCCGGCTTCGGTGGTTGCTGAGGCAAAAACCCGGGCGTGGGAGGAGTTTGGGGAGGCCATGGAGAATGACTTCCAGATGTCTTCGAAGAGATTCTGGTCCACCATCCGGCGTCTCAGGAGGGGAAAGCAGTGCACGGTCAACACAGTGTATAGTAGGGATGATGCGCTGCTGATCTCGACTCGGAACATTGTGGGTCGGTGGGGGGAGTACTTCGAAGACCTCCTTAATTCCACCAACATGCCTTCCGATGAGGATGCAGAGTCTGGGGACATAGAGGTGGACTCTTCCATCTCTGGGGCCGAGGTCGCCGAGGTGATCAAAAGGCTCCGTGATGGCGGGGCCCCGGGGGTGGATGAGATCCACCCGGAGTTCCTCGAGGCTCTGGATGTTGTAGGGCTGTCATGGTTGACACGTCTCTGCAACATTGCATGGACATCGGGGACAGTGCCTCTAGACTGGCAAACCGGGGTGGTGGTTCCCCTCTTCAAGAAGGGGGACCAGAGAGTGTGTTCCAACTACAGAGGGATCACACTCCACAGCCTCCCCGGGAAAGTCTATTCAGGGGTCCTGGAAAGGAGGGTCCGTCGGATAGTCGAACCTCGGACTCAGGAGGAGCAGTGTGGTTTTCGTCCAGGTTGCAGAACAGTGGACCAACTCTACACCCTTAGCAGGGTCCTGGAGGGGGCATGGGAGTTTACCCAACCAGTCTACATGTGCTTTGTGGACTTGGAGAAGGCATTCTACCGTGTCCCTCAGGGAGTCCTGTCGGGGGTACTCCGGGAGTATGGGATATCGGATTCCCTGTTAAGTGCTGTCCGGTCCCTGTACAACCGGTGTCGGAGCTTGGTCCGCATTGCCGGTAGTAAGTCGGACCTGTTTCCGGTGAGAGTTGGACTCCGACAGGGCTGCCCTTTGTCACCGATCCTGTTCATACAGTGGGAGCCACGTCAAACAGCCACCTGGAGCATGATGGATCCATGGCAGGATCATGAAGGGTTAATGCAAGCTTCGTGCATGGATGTGATCCCCCGCGATGACGCAGTTAACAATGCCCCGCCCCATAAACGCCCCCATGCACTTTCTAAATAGATGGTTGCAATGCCGTATAATTCCGCCAGATGGAGCATTGACTGGCACAGTTAACTGCAGTGTCCAGGAAGCCCAATACCGTATCTTTAATATATAGACAGTTCTTGTATTGTCAACATAGTTTCATAAATAGATGACGTGGTAAAAAACAACAACAAACCGATTAATAAAACAGATTTGTTAAATCACTCAATACACAACCCATGATGATTATGCTATTTATTATTTAATAATGACTTAATAAAACTAGTCAGTGAAATATTTTTTTAAGACATCCTGAAATGATCCTTAAAGACACGGCAGCGGCTGTAATTTGTCTATACCGATCATCATAGGTACGGAATAAAAACGCAGGCTATGTACAGTATTTTATATCACGTTGTATTTTACCTAGTTCCATTTAATATACTGATAGATAATATTTTGCTGCAAAGTAAAGCTCAAAATGTAACGTCTGCTTGGGATTGTTTTCGTTATATTTTTGATGATGTTTTTGCTGATTTTTTTTTTTTCACTGATAGTCAACAAGTGGCATAAGAAAGGCAATTAATGGCGCATGCAACCTGGAATAAATATCTGCCCATATGGATCAGTATTTCTTTTGTCATTTAATCATGCATAATGCTCCCCCGTCAAAAAATCTGATGGGGCATTAATCACTTATCACAACTGTGAATGGATGCTGCAGCAGAGACAGATTAAATCCCTATAAACACTTGGAAACAATAGTAAAAAAGTTCCAGAGGGTTAGCGCCTGTTATACTAATGTATTTTTACTGATTTTTTACTGCTTATATTTCGTTTGGTTTTACGCAATTTCATGTGTTGTGTGTGTGCGTGTGTGTGTGTGTGTGTATGTGCACGAGAGAGAGGATACTCTGACAAGAGCAACTTCCATGTGGCTCCCGTGGCGCAATCGGTTAGCGCGTGATACTTATAAAGCAGTCCAGGTGAAGCAATGCCGAGTTCGAGCCTCACCTAAAGCACCCAAAGCATTTTACTGCATATCGTGCTATGTATGTGACAAATAAAATTTTTATTTGAAAGTAAAGCTTTCTGCTGTAACTTCTGCTATGGTTTGTTTTCGTTATATTTTTTATGTTTTCACTGATAGTCAAATTGGCATAACAAATTGATTAATGGCGAATATTATCTGGAACTGTCCATACGGATCAGTATTTCTTTAGTCATTTAACCAGCATAATGTCCTACATCAAAGATCTGATGGGGCATAAATCACTTATCACAACTGTGAATAGATGCAGCAGCAGTGACAGATTTAATCCCCATAAACATTCACACTTGAAAACAATACTAACAGAACTAAACAGTTCTAGAGTGTTAGTGCCTGTTATCACAGCACAGGAATCACCTACAGGATACTACTGTATTTTTACTGCTCATATTTTTACCCTAGTTTCATTTGGTTTTACGCGATTTCATGTGTTATTTGTGTGTGTGTGTGTGTGTGTGTGTGTGTGTGTGTGTGTGTGTGTGTGTCTGTGAGTGAGTGCGAGAGATAGCGTGAGAGCGAGTGCGCGAGAGAGGGCTTACATGGTGATTTATCCAAGGTTACTAAAACCTGGCTTACTACCTAAAAACATTATTTAAATTTAACTCATGGGTCTCAATCACAGATGACACGACAAATTATATACTCTGAAACGTTCATTTGAACATTTAAAAATATATACAAAAACATAAATACTAATGTTATCATGGTGTAAATTATTAACATTAGGTTAGGTCCTGCCCCTTAATTAATTCATATTATAATTACTTTTACATATAGTTACTGGACTGACATGACCAAAACTAGCTATTTCATTTAGCCTTTCTAAAATCAACCCATCTATCATTTATAATCAGAAAACATAAAACATATTATGATCTGTTCAATAGCCCCTCTGCTTTAATTTAGTTTGTATTTTTTATTATTCATAAGACAACCTTTCAGTTTTGTAAATATTTTAGTTATAGTGTGTTAAGTCTTACTTTAGGTTAAACGTTTTTGAGAATTTGACCATCCAGCTTAGATAAATGTTATGTCATTGATTGATAAAATCTGGATTAAGGATATTTTATTTTATTAAATTTTTATTTTTTAGTGTCCCCCTGAGGGATTGCCACCTTATTGTGGTCAGGGGGTTTGCGTGCCTCAACACAATTCAGCAAGGACAATACTGTTACTATAAGCCCAGGGAAAAACAGTGTTCGAACATGATGCCCCCTTCAAATTTCTGACTGCGCCCCCCCCCCCCCATATGTTCTGGTCTAGAACGGCCCTGCCTCTGACCGTCTTTTGTCTTGTAAATGAGTATTCTCAGTCACCTTCCAATCCCCCCAGCGCACACACTTTGTTTGTACTGTAAACTGTAACTGTGTTTGCTAGGGCATTGGTTATACACAGTACTTTAATGTATGGAACACTTACTTAACTTACTGGTTTGGTTTAAATATCGCTTATTACCTTATTCAGCAAAATAAATTAATTATTAATGTATTGAAGTATTTTAGTTAAGGACAAAAACAGACCCTGCGCTTGTGTTTAGAACTGCTGAACAGCCTTGTTCATAGGTTTAATCAATGATGGATGAATGGAGAGGTGTGTGTGTGTGTGTGTGTGTGTGTGTGTGTGTGTGTGTGTGTGTGTGTGTGTGTGTGTGTGTATACGCGCGCGCAGGCTCTCCTGAATTTCTCCGTTGGCTTTAACACGCACACCCATCCCCCGCCAAAAACACAGACACAGAGCAATTAACACCATGTCATACTCAGTATTCTCCATTGAGGTTTCTCACCTTCCAGTCCTAAGTTTGTGTTTAACTGTTTTCATTTGTTTCTATCACCAATAATTATTATTATTATGATTTTCAGCCCAAGTCTTTGACTATTTAAAACAAAGTTGTGTCCCATTTTTTGCCCATTGAAGTTGTTGGTTCAACTAAACATTTTTTAAATACCCAAACAATCCCCCAAAATTAAAACACGCAAACATGACTTTACCAATTCAATTTATTCTTCCAAAACTAGTCAAAGTTAAAACAGTAATTTGTATAAAACAGGTGAATACATGTTGTCTTTTTGCTTAAAGTTCATTAAACTACCCGGATACACCAGCTGCTTATAAGTCTCTATCTATAGGTCTTTTATATTAAAATATAAATTTTTCAAATATCAAAACTATTAAACATGGAACAGTGGAAGTCTTTGTTTCCCCCAAAGTACTGTATCAGACATTTTGCAGTTCTATGTTCAGAATATACAGTAGACCTGACCAAACATCATTCTAAAGCTGTGGGACTGTGACGCCATCCCTCCTACAGCTCCCTCAACAGCTTGTTCAGGCTCCTCCAGTCCTGTAGCTCCAAAAGTCCAGCCATCAGCCGTCTGACCCCCCAATCCTCCACAGCGGAGCTCTGCTTAAAGACAACAGGAGAATTTAGTGAAGACAAAGACAAATAAACTTTACAGAACATATAGTTCTAATAAAAATAAAATATATTAATAAACCTATTTACCACAGAGTGTGTAAAATACTGTTTTGGGAATTCTGGAATGTAAATAATCTGCCTGTGCTAATGTTAACCAGTGAACAGTGCTAATCACAGACTGTCTGTATTATCGTCTGAATTAAATTAACCGGGAATTTACTTAATGCGCTTCTCATACAAATACGTTAAGCGATATAACACTCGTATATGAGCATTAGTTCATCCCTGAAGCCAAACTATAACTTACTGAAGCCCCTCATACCCCCCCCACACACACACACCTCCCCCCTCCTCCTCCTTAACTGATAAACACTTCAGAGTTTTTATCCAGCTCGTTAACTAAGCGCTCGCGCTACCGCGGAAAGTCACAGCCAAAGTGTATAAAATATAAACCCGGTTATGAGCGTTACTAGCTCCGGTACAGCTACCCTCAGTCTGTGTCCCTCATGAACTGCATCACATTATATTACAGTCACAGAAATAACCTGCAGATTAACTCTTAACCAAAGAATAAATAACCGCTGAATTTATCCAGACAACAGCCGATGAGATTCTCTCAGTATTTACAGAGAACACAAACACTCTTCATCGGGTAGTGCAGCTCTTGTAATAGGGACATTAATAGTATTGTCGAAGCTTGAGCTTGTTTTTGAGTTAAAGTGGAGTGACATTGTGAGTGTGTGACACTGACAGTAAGCTGTAATATTAACTCCAGACTTGGTAAACAGACCATTAAGTTATCTAAAGTCACATCTGACCGATGCTGGTGCTGCCAGTGATATTTAAAACGGCCAATAAAAAACTAAACTGGGAAATAAACTGTAACATACCCCAAACACATTTTATGAAATAAAACATCACTTACCACGAATAGTCCGTTAAGCCGCCATATTCATCTCTGTAGTTTGGCAGCGTCAGTTCGGCGGGGGTGGAGGCGGGTTGTTAAAATCACGTGATTGCAACTCACCACAGCTGGCTTGTTTTAACGTGTTCTTGAGAACGAAGCGCCATCTAGTGGTGGCACCAGGTCAATGAATAAATAGGGCTTGAATGGGCGTGTTTACTGTATAATCTTGACACGCCTTTCTGCCAGAAAAGGGAGGGGGGATTACGGCGTGCAAAGGGCATTCACACGTCAGCCACACGGTCTATTTAGCGTCGCTCCTACTGTAATTTTTATGGACAGAATTTATAGGCGCAGCCAGGGCGTTGAGGGGGTACAGTTTGGTGGGCTCAGGATTGGGTCACTGCTTTTTGCAGATAACGTTGTTCTGTTGGCCTCATCATCGTGCGACCTACAGCTCTCACTGGGTCCGTTCGCAGCCGAGTGTGAAGCGGCTGGGATGAGAATCAGCACCTCCAAATCTGAGGCCATGGTCCTCAGCCGGAAATGGGTGGAGTGCCCTCTCAGGATTGTGAGTGAGATCCTGCCCCAAATGGAGGAGTTTAAGTATCTCGGGGTCTTGTTCACGAGTGAGGGTAAAATGGAACGGGAGATCGACAGGCGGATCGGCGCAGCGTCTGCAGTGATGCGGGCTCTGTATCGGTCCGTCGTGGTGAAGAAGGAGCTGAGCCAAAAGGCAAAGCTCTCAATTTACCGGTCGATCTACGTTCCTACCCTCACCTATGGTCATGAGCTGTGGGTAATGACCGAAAGAACAAGATCGCGAATACAAGCGGCCGAAATGAGTTTCCTCCGCAGGGTGTCTGGGCTCACCCTTAGAGATAGATTGAGAAGCTCGGTCATCCGGGAGGGGCTCAGAGTAGAGCCGCTGCTCCTCCACATCGAGAGGAGCCAGATGAGGTGGCTTGGCATCTATTTAGGATGCCCCCTGGACGCCTCCCTTGTGAGGTGTTCTGAACACGCCCCACCAGAAAGAGACCCCGGGGAAGACCCAGGACACGCTGGAGGGACTCTTGGCTGGCCTGAGAACGCCTTGGGATCCCCCCGGAAGAACTAGAAGAAGTGGCCAGGGAGAGGGAAGTCGCTGCCCCAGCGACCCGACCTCGGGTAAGCGGAAGAAGATGGATGGATGGATGGATACTGAAGTAGTTCAAGCCTTTTATCATTTTAATATTGATGATTGTGGCATACAGCTCACGAAAACCCAAAATCCCTATCTCAAAAAATTTGCATATTTCATCCGACCAATAAAAGAAAAGTGTTTTTATTACAAAAAAAGTCAACCTTCAAATAATTATGTTCAGTTATGCACTCAATACTTGGTCGGGAATCCTTTTGCAGATTCTTGTGTCTCTCAACTTTCTCTTCACAATATCCCACAGATTCTCTATGGGTTTCAGGTCAGGAAAGTTGGCAGGCCAATTGAGCACAGTAATACCATGGTGAGTAAACCATTTACTAGTGGTTTTGTCACTGTGAGCAGGTGCCAGGTCGTGCTGAAAAATGAAATCTTCATCACCATAAAGTTTTTCAGCAGATGGAAGCATGAAGTGCTCCAAAATCTCCTGATAGCTAGCTGCATTGACCCTGCCCTTGATAAAACACAGTGGACCAACAACAGCAGCTGACATGGCACCCCAGACCATCACTGACTGTACCCACTTGACACTGGACTTCAGGCATTTTGGCATTCCCCTCTCCCCAGTCTTCCTTGATTTCCGAATGACATGCAAAATTTGCAAACTGTAGCCCATTTCCTGCACACGCCTGTACACGGTGGCTCTGGATGTTTCTACTCCAGACTCAGTCCACTGCTTCCGGAGGTCCCCCAAGGTCTGGAATTGGTCCTTCTCCACAATCTTCCTCAGGGCCCGGTCACCTCTTCTCGTTGTGCAGCGTTTTCTGCCACACTTTTTCCTTCCCACAGACTTCCCACTTAGGTGCCTTGATACAGCACTCTGGGAACAGCCTATTAATTCAGAAATTTCTTTCTGTGTCTTACCCTCTTACTTGAGGGTGTCAATGATGGCCTTCTGGGTATCATTGACACTGGTCAGGTCGGCAGTCTTACCCATGCTTGCGGTTTTGAGTAATGAACCAGGCTGGGAGTTTTTAAAAGCCTCAGGAATCTTTTGCAGGTGTTTAGAGTTAATTAGTTGATTCAGATGATTAGGTTAATAGCTCGTCTAGAGAACCTTTTCATGATATGCTAATTTTTGAGATAGGGATTTTGGGTTTTCATGAGCTGTATGCCACAATCATCAATATTAAAACAATAAAAGGCTTGAACTACTTCAGTTTGTGTGTAATGAATCTAAAATATATGAAAGTCTAATGTTTATCAATACATTACAGAAAATAATGAACATCACAATGTGCAAATTTTTTGAGAAGGACCTGTATTTACAAACAGTATGAAAGACAAATTTACAGTATGCTTAATTCAGAAGGATCTAAGTGTTTGTAGTAGCTTTGAAATTAAGAACATTTCACCTTTACACACAGTTATATTTATCAACATTTATTATTATTATTATTATTATTATTATTATTTTAATGACAGCATGCAAAACGTACACATTCCACAGGAGCTTGTTTTATTGACCATGAGCAGTGGGAGCTGTTGCAAACAAAATTAATATTAAGCGTTGAATAATCACTTGTACATGTAAATATCCATAAGAAATGCTGGAAAAGCATCGAGTGTAAGATCGGCCACGATCACTTGACTGCTGCTTAATTAGAAGATCAGGTAGATCTGTCCCAATCTCTTTAACTATTTTTCTTTCTTCGTCCAAACGCCTTGCGAAGGGGTATTTTAGCAAAGAAATTACAGAATTTTCTCTCATATTTAGCTGATTTCAACATCAATCAAAATGAACGTAATATAGTTTAGATTATTTCTTTATTTTTGTAAATAAATTATATATTAAGAATTACAGTGGAATATTGTAGCTAAATGACTTTATTTTATTATTAAAATAAATTATTATTATGTTAAATAATTACATGTTAAAGTAGCATTCTTCTCTGCCCTAACTTTAAAGGGGCGGCGCCCCAGTGCCACATGTTGCCGGCCGCCACTGATTCTGGTCTTTCCTCCTCTCTCTATATTGTTCTCTTTTTCCACTTGGTGTTAACATGCAAATCCTCTAAGATGCTTGGCTTTCTACCCTATCCAGCATAATCCCCCTATTCTCATTCTAGCCCTCATTTGGTGGCACTCACATAAAATGCAATGATTGATGATGTATCGATCATGAAGCTTGTTTCCTTCAGCTAGTTGCTGAGTCAACAGCAGTTGGATGCCTTATCTTTGCAAAACACCTTAACAAACAAACATTATTGTCCCCTATCTTTAAAAAAAAATATCTTGGAACTCAGCTGTTACATTTGCATACCATGTATTGTGTGTGCTTGTTGTCCATGTATTACAGTAAACCTGTAGGTATGTTACTGTAACAGTGTGTGTCATGCATGACAAAAAGAAGAAAGTGTTATTTTAAAAACTATGAAAGTTTTTGCTGTCAATTATCACCATAGCATTTTCAGTTTTTTATGTTGGTATGTATTGATATTTGTCTGTTGTTTTTGTTTGCTTGTTTGCTTTAATGTTTTTCCCCATTTTATAATTTTTGTCCTTTTTGCTTGTTGGTTGCGAATTTGTTGATTGGTGAGGTACAGTACGTATGTCCACCCGCTCACTATGGCTATAGTGTGACAGTTGATTTTATAATTATTGGCAGACAGTTTGTATAAAAAGTTCAAGTTGCATGAGTAGTGCAATATGTGTCAATGTGAATCTCCAGGCAGTGTTGCCCAGGGGCACTTTGCTTACACAGGCTCTGTTGGACATAGGCCTTCAGTAACACTACTGTATGTAATAACACTATAATAATATGACAATAATTTCAAGCTTTTTGTTGGTGGATTTTTGTTTGTTTGTTGGTTTTCCTTAGTTTTTATGGAAATCACCTCAGACCTACACTTCATTCTTTGCATTCTTCTTTTCATTTACAGGGGTCAAATACTTCAGTCTCAGTCCTGCCCACTGCATGTCCTCTTTATCCTTCACTGATCCATTTCTTTTGTCCTGCTTCTTTTTTCTTTTGTTTTGCCTCTGATCTGGTCTAAATGGTTGTGACATGGCTTGATTTGTGGTTACATGTATATTCAGCCCCTCCAACTATTTCCTGCCAGGAGCACTCTGTCTGCCTACGCATATCAGCAGGCCAATTGTTCACTTCCACTCAAAGGGGCCGATTTGTGTCTTTCCTGAGGTAAGCAAGGGATGATTTGCTCTGAGATAAGAGGCTAAAAGCTTGAGCTCCCAGTTGTGACTGTGCATTTAACATTTTCAGGATCCTGAGCCCATTAATAGCTGCACCATGACAGCAGAGGGAGCTTGTTCAGTATGTGTTGGAGAAGGACATTTCCCACAAGGGGGGGGGGGGGGGAAGGTGCCAGTGACATCCATTCTCTCTCTCTCTCTCTCTCTCTCTCCCTCCCCCCAATTTTATTCTCATTCTCACTGTAGATGTGAGATGCCCGACCACCATGGTAAAATGTCTTATTACAGTATGACCTGTCACTAGACTCCACTGACACCCATTCCCTTGTGCTCTCGCCCTGATTATGCCAGAAAAATACCACCGCTTCTCAACCAGCACTGTAGACATATATTTAGAAAAGAATGAAAAAATGGTAAAAAAAAAAAAAAAAAAAAAAGGTAGCAGAAAAAGATAGATCTGGACAGAGAGGAGTGGTGAGGGATAGGCAAATTAATAGAATTGTTCTCTAAGGAAGGACCATTAAGAGAAGCAATCCAAATATTATATGAAAAACAACCTCCTCTATCATTAGTGACCCTAGATATTTTCATATTTTCCTTTCAAAGAGCCAGACTTTTTTGTAATTTTAATCTTAGGGAATAGTTCTCCAAACTTCCTGAAGGCTTTTTTTAGCTCCCATATTTGCAAGATTTTTTGTTACTTAAGTGGCAAAGTGGCTTATGAATCTTAAAACAAACAAACATCTAACTTTAGGTTTAAATAAGTGAGAAACAAATGCTGTTGCAGGCTGATGATTAATATCCAAAGGGTGGTGAACAACGCCTAGCGCATCATTGATACCCCACTTCATGGCATTGAGGAAGTGTACAAGAAAAGGTGTCTGCATAGGGCCTGTAGGATCGTGAAGGACACCTCTCACCCTGCATATAAACTGTTTTCTCTCCTTCCCTCTGGAAAAAGGCTCAGATGCCTAAAAGACAAGAGCAGCAGGATGAGGAACAGTTGCTACCCCACAGTAGTTACCATATTGAACACTTCACCAACTCCTTACCCCCTGGTCGGTATCACCATCACTGATAACCCTCCCTGAACATCCCTATATAATATCTCTGTAAATATTTGTATAACGACCCTGAACACAGGATTAAGCGGTATAGAAAATGAATGAATGAATGAATGAATGTGCACATAGACAGTACACTAATATATGTATATATGCGTGTATAGATATACTCTCTGCATTTCCATCCAGCTGTTAAGTTATTCATATATATATTCATATTATTGCACATACTGTAAATTCAACTGTATATAATTTAGACATATCTGTATATTTACACTTATTAATTTAAATATATACATATATTCTTCTGTAAATCCAATTCATACATAGCCTTTATACAAGTATATACTTGTGTGTATATATACAAGAATATACTTGTGTATATATACAAGTATATAAGCGATGCCTTGTAACTATGTGCAATGACAATAAAGTTTAATCTAATCTAATATACTGGGTGGTTGAAACAGATGAAAAAAGAAATTATGTTGCTGTAGAGGTTGATACATAAACAACCATTTTTTTTTGTTACTTTAGGAACTTTGCAGCCTGTCACATTAAAACAAACGTAGTAAGTTATTATGAAAATGAAAGAGAACAGTAGCTGAACAATAGGCTTGCATCGGTCATCTAAAAAAAAAAAAAAAAAAACACACACACATAAGATTAATGGGCACATGAAATATATCGGGGTTTTTTTTTCATTTGCTTAGTTTGAAAAACTTTCTTTTATACAAAAATGACCACAGACAATGATATGAGGTGAGGAAATGTAAGAAAATCTAACTGAAGGCCTCAGAAATGGAGTTATACAGCCCAGTGCATATTGCAGATTGCAAATCAGTTCCTAGTTCCATATACTGTAAGTTTTAAAGTGTATGTTTACAAGATGGTGGTGAAAAGTAAATCTGTTCAAAGCTCACAGCTCCACCTAGTGAGAGCTGAGGCAAAGAGCATTAGTTAGTGTGAGAGTGGGATTTTAGGGCTAGGGTAAACATGCTGACGTAGATACATTCTGAGTTCTGCAGCTTGTGGTTTCTCCTGGAATAAATCATCTAATGGACAGGGACATAAACCAGGGCATAAGAAGTGCTGAGTCCACAGTGCTCTATGTGAACATCAGGGGGTATCTTTGTATCCTTGCCATACTGTGTTAAACCTGGATCAGGACATGTCAGAGCCTATTCATCGTTTCATCATCTTAAACTCCTTTTTTGGGTGAAGGATTTTTATTTTTATTTTTAACAGAAATCACCCCAGTTTTAAACTGCAATCTTTCCATCATTTATGTTATTCAATTCTCCTTAACTTTCATATGGGTCAAGTCTCATTCTCTGTTCTGCCCTTTGCCTTTTCTCTTTCTCATTCATCATTCTATTTCATTTGTCCAGCTTCTAGACACCATTTAATCACTGATTTGGTAATTATATGCATAGTATAATTCTTGCCTTTGGATAAGTATGTTCATTTGTTGATAATGTATACTGTATGTTGTGTAAAAAGTTATTTTCAAATCGTTCAGGTAAATGCATACTTTATACTGATGCTGCAAGACCCATGACCTCCACATGTCCTTGCTTCAGGTCCCAAAGGCAAAATAAGTGTCTGTGTGTGTGTGTGTGTGTGTGTGTGTGTCCTTGCCTGAATAACATGAGAACAAATCACATTCAGATACAAAAAGGAACCTGTCACTGTGTCACATAGGCGTCTTTGTACATACATCGTCAAATGACAAAAATAATAGAACACAAATGCTCTCTGAAATACCACAAGGACAGAACATGCTCAGTGTGCACTTCACACCTATGGCTGCTATGCTCCACTTCTGCAAAAGAGCAAAGTCAGGTAAAAATAACACTTGAGCAACTTGTAGCAGAGACTGAGGGTTGGGTCTTCACCTGCAGTACACAATGTTATTCCCATTGTGAATACACATTTTTGTTATCTCCTGTGACAAGCACACTTGCTTGGGCTAATAAGAGACTCAGTTGATAAAATTATTCATTGCTGTTCATTGAGCAATCAGAAAAAGTTCATGGAGAAAGTTTAAACCAGGTCATACAGTATGTATATCAAACATATGTAGCAAACAATTCCTCACACCACACACAATGATGATGCAACATCAATTTCCGTGTAGTTTTTTTCTAAATAGTTTGTTTAAATAAGGAAAATGTATATACATAAAATAAACTGATTTGTGTTTAGCAATGTCTTTGTGGAGTTTGTGTCTCCTCTCTGTGATTGGTGGGTTTCCTCTGGGTACTCTGATTTCCTCCTGTGTGTGGGCTTGTTCCCCGCGATTGGTTGGCATCTTACCTGGGGTGTCCTCTGCCTTGTTCCCTGAGTTGTGTGAGAGAGACTCCAGGCCCTCATGACCCTACATGGAATAAGCATATTTGCCTTGTTCGAAATCGGTACCACAACTCGAGCCTTTTCACATACTGTAGTCTCAGATTTTTTAAATTTATTTATTTTTTGCCACTGCAGGAAAAATCTGTATTTACAAACAAACTTTATTTAGGTGAGCCTTTGACCAAAACCAAACTGTCCAGTGAGAAACACTGGTCAACAATTACTTAATTTAAGTTTATAGTAAAAATTCCATTCAGCGTACGTATAGTTATCCAGTTAAGTATGGTTATACCAGATGTCTCATAATCCCTTGAATTCTCAATCATGCAAAAGACATAATACCCATATGCATTACCTTCAGCTCCTGGACACAGGACTGTACTGGGGATGTGACAATAACTCCCAGTAGCGTTCCTGTAATGTGCAGGTTTTGTTGATTGATTGTGTATATCAGTGGTTCTCAAACTTTTTCTGTCATTCCCCACTTAAGGGGGTGAGCGAATTTTCAAGCCCCACTTGTCAACAAAATATCGAAATCGGCCAAGTTTACTATTTATTGAAATATGTATTCCTAAACCAATATGATTGTAGTTTTTTTTGCACTGGCCAATTCTGTATGTAACTTTGAATGAAGCCATTTGTGCTTTGCTGTCCACTGATTGAGATTTTACCATGCGATTCTCCTGCTGTCTGTATTCTGCCAGCTTTCTTTCAAAGACGTCCAGTGGTTTATTAACGTGACTGGAGGGTGTTGTCTCTATGTGTCTTCCTAATTTGTTGGGTCTCATGCGGTCTGCTGCCAGCAGTTTAAGACACAAAACACACACGAGCCTCTCTTCTGCCCCCACCATCCCCACCATGAATCCAAGCTGAAGATAGGCTTCATTAGTGGTGGGTGATATAACCAAAATCTTCTATCACGGTAGAAGCAATTTTCTAACTTAATAATGATACACATCACAATATAGCAATTTGTATCTGAAAATGCATAAATAAAAATGAAAACACAAAGAAATTGTTTTACATAATGTAATTTTTTATGTAATTTTATTTAAACTGTGAATTGCTGAGGTTTGCCGCATTTTTTTTTTACATATTCGATTTGGATATCAGATGATAGAAAAGGTTTGACGTGTTTCCACCACTTGTTAAAACAGTGCACTTGCGTACCTTCCAAATCACGTTCATCTCATTCGTATCACTTTTCTTCTACCCGAACCAATTACACACCACAGACGATCTCCTAATTCTTGGTTTTGTCACATGTAAGCAAACTCACTGCTGCTGCAGCATCTTCTTCCATTGTCGAAGTGTATGTGAAGCCAAACACATCAAAAGTGGGACGAAACCGCGGCACCCGATTGAACCGAATATCTGCGCAAATACAGCGCAGCTCGACTATCTGGATAACGCAGTGATGATCTGGTTTATTTGCGCAGCCCGGTGGATCGCGCAGCGCCGCTCGAATCACAAACCTGCGCGACTCACTGTGTTTTATTTAAAAACAATTAATTTAAAATGTCAGGACTGTTTAATATTGTTTCCGCCTTGCCATGCCTGGATTGTACATGCGCATCCCAGCGGGGTAAAATGTATTTTGATGGTCGGCGCTGTTTATTTTTGTCAGAGTCGCGCAGCGCTGCCCAGTGGCTCGCGCAGGTTTGTGATTCGCGCAGCGCTGCTCAAGGTTGTCCGACGTTAAACCATTATTGTTCCACTATGGTTCCACTTTTTCTCTCGGCCCACAACTGATGTTATTTTAAATTTACTTGTATTAATGATCCATTTATTTGTGTGTGATTGTTTAGTTTTGAGCGTACGCTCTTCATTATCAATAAAGAAAAGCATGACTTAGAATAGGTACTTTCCTGTTTTTCCTCCCGTTCATTGCGCCCCACCTGTCATGTCTGTATTCCCCACTAGTGGGGCGCGCCCCACAGTTTGAGAACCACTGGTGTATATTCAATTCAATTTTTGAATTGTATATTCAATTGTACAGTGGTGTGAAAAACTATTTGCCCCCCTCCTGATTTCTTATTCTTTTGCATGTTTGTCACACAAAATGTTTCTGATCATCAAACACATTTAACTATTAGTCAAAGATAACACAAGTAAACACAAAATGCAGTTTTTAAATGAGGGGTTTTATTATTTAGGGAGAAAAAAAATCCAAACCTACATGGCCCTGTGTGAAAAAGTAATTGCCCCCTGAACCTAATAACTGGTTGGGCCACCCTTAGCAGCAATAACTGCAATCAAGCGTTTGCGATAACTTGCAATGAGTCTTTTACAGCACTCTGGAGGAATTTTGGCCCACTCATCTTTGCAGAATTGTTGTAATTCAGCTTTATTTGAGGGTTTTCTAGCATGAACTGCCTTTTTAAGGTCATGCCACAACATCTCAATAGGATTCAGGTCAGGACTTTGACTAGGCCACTCCAAAGTCTTCATTTTGTTTTTCTTCAGCCATTCAGAGGTGGATTTGCTGGTGTGTTTTGGGTCATTGTCCTCCTGCAGCACCCAAGATCGCTTCAGCTTGAGTTGACGAACAGATGGCCGGACATTCTCCTTCAGGATTTTTTGGTAGACAGTAGAATTCATGGTTCCATCTATCACAGCAAGCCTTCCAGGTCCTGAAGCAGCAAAACAACCCCAGACCATCACACTACCACCACCATATTTTACTGTTGGTATGATGTTCTTTTTCTGAAATGCTGTGTTACTTTTACACCAGATGTAACGGGACACGCACCTTCCAAAAAGTTCAACTTTTGTCTCGTCGGTCCACAAGGTATTTTCCCAAAAGTCTTGGCAATCATTGAGATGTTTTTTAGCAAAATTGAGACGAGCTTTAATGTTCTTTTTGCTTAAAAGTGGTTTGTCCCTTGGAAATCTGCCATGCAGGCCGTTTTTGCCCAGTCTCTTTCTTATGGTGGAGTCGTGAACACTGACCTTAATTGAGGCAAGTGAGGCCTGCAGTTCTTTAGATGTTGTCCTGGGGTCTTTTGTGGCCTCTCGGCTGAGTTGTCTCTGCGCTCTTGGGGTAATTTTGGTCGGCCGGCCACTCCTGGGAAGGTTCACCACCGTTCCATCTTTTTGCCATTTGTGGATAATGGCTCTCACTGAGGTTCGCTGGAGTCCCAAAGCTTTAGAAATGGTTTTATAACCTTTACCAGACTGATAGATCTCAATTACTTTTGTTCCTGAATTTCTTTGGATCTTGGCATGATGTCTAGCTTTTGAGGTGCTTTTGGTCTACTTCTCTGTGTCAGGTAGCTCCTATTTAAGTGATTTCTTGATTGAAACAGGTGTGGCAGTAATCAGGCCTGGGGGTGACTACAGAAATTGAACTCCGGTGTGATAAACCACAGTTAAGTTATTTTTTAACAAGGGGGGCAATCACTTTTTCACACAGGGCCATGTAGATTTGGAGTTTTTTTTCTCCCTTAATAACGTAAACCTTCATTTAAAAACTGCATTTTGTGTTCAATTATGTTATCTTTGACTAATAGTTAACGGTTTTTGATGAGCAGAAACATTTAAATGTGACAAACATGCAAAAGAATAAGAAATCAGGAAGGGGGCAAATAGTTTTTCACACCACTGTATATTGAATTGAATTTGTATACAGTTCATGCAGACAGCTGCATCTCTTCCACAGTTGGCACGAGTTACCCATCAGTTTTCAAGGATCGGGCATTCCACTTGCTGAATGTTCATGGGAATGACTGCAGTGGGTTCTGAGCAGTGGCGGCTGCTCTAAAACTACAAGGGAAGCTCCGCTTCCTCTACTATGTCAGAAAATAAATGCTCATACTGTATATGCACTGTCGTATTTATATTGGTTTTAATAAAAGTGCACTAGAACCAGTACTTCAGACTAGCTCCTTCAGAATCAGTTATTTATTGTAGATTGTTTGACACGATTTCCGTGCAGCACACTGCGTTAACCCCTCCTGAAGCCCAGCTTCACTGGAGCTCTACTGTATGGGCAAGCACAGAGGAGCTTTTATCACTGCAGAAAAGCTGGACGGTAATTGGATAAATGCACGAAAATCGTCACTTCTAGGAAAGCTCACCTGCTCTGGGAGTCAATGGAGCAGTGGGCGGGCCAGGACGCTGGGCTGCTGCATGATGATTGGAGGAGTTGTTTAAAGGGTGGAACCCCTTTTTTGATTGACAGCATGTCTTAAGTATACATCAGCTCTACAGAGATTCGAGTTCAGTCCCATGCGGATTTGCAGGTGAAGTGGTACGACGAACTGCTGCACTCTGTATTGTTTGCTGGTGATATAAACCATTTTTGTTTGTACAAATAATTTTTTAAATAATAAAAAAAAACATATAGCATTCTTGACTTTGCTCCTTGTTTCAGCATTGTAAATTTAGTTCATTCATATAATTAAAGTAGCTTGTGGAAGGGGGGAAACTAGCCAGCTAGCTTCCCCTGTTTCAAAAGCTAGCAGGTGCCACTGGTTCTGAGCCACCTTGGCTGGGATCATCATTCAGTAATGTACGTCTTCCTTTAAAATACTTGCACCAACCAAGTGTTTTACTGCAGCTGAAGAGAACTAAGAGTTTCATCGCTATACTGCACTTGAAGTCTTTTCATCACAAGTCCCCCAAAGTCACAAGGTTTGACTTGTGCGCTCGTCAACAGAATCCAGTCTTGGGGTGGGGCTGTGTTGGGCCACAATGATTTTTTTTGTTGTTTCTTCATTTATTTTCTGTTTGTTGTCTATTATTAGAGACAGCGCTGTCTTTAGATGCTGCATTCTTTTTGGCCACTTCTAGCATCACTCTATTTATTTATTTGTTTACACTTCAACATTGAAAAAAGGAGAGCAGGAAGGTGTAAAGTAAGGGATGCAACAGAAAGGTGTTCATTGCTGCAGGAAATGCAAGTGAGGCAATAAGAAAATATGTCTTCCATCATTGCTATGTACACTTTTGCTCTTTCTCCTGCCATATGGAGAAACAGCTGAGACATGTCTGTCTGTGATTGATTATTATCAAAAAGCATGTACTTATTCTGATAAAAAAAAAAAACATGTAAGTCCCTATCCAAGGTTTTAATTAATGTAGTAAACGTTGCTACATAGAAATTACAACTGGTTGAGGCGGCCAAGTACAGGTATGAACCAGATTCCGGTCAGAGAATCAGAAGAGTAGGAGAAGTCTAAGATTGAGACTTTATTTCTTCCATATATGCATCTACCTATGTCTCTAGTATGGATAATGGTCTACAAAGAACAAAGGGGAATACTTACAATTACTAATTATTGAATTAATTAACAGTAACATTACCACAATAAGCAGCACCATTTTATCTATCAGAATACCTTTGTCTTTCGGCTGTTCCCTTTCAGCGGTCGCCACAGCGAATCATCTGCCTCCCTATCCTCTGCATCTTCTTCTCTCACACCAACTAACTTCATGTCCTCTCTCACTGCATCCCTAAATCTCCTCTTTGGACTTCCTCTAGACCTCCTGCCTGGCAGTTCCAACCTCAGCATCCTTCTACCGATATATTCACCATCTCTCCTCTGAACATGTCCAAACCACCTTAATCTGGCCTCTCTGACTTTATCTCCAAAACATCTAACATGGGATGTCCCTCTGATGAACTCATTCTTGATCCTATCCATCCACTCCCAAAGAACCTCAACATCTTCAGCTCTGCTACCTCCAGCTCTGCCTCCTGTCTTTTCTTCAGTGCCACTGTCTCTAAGCCGTAGAGCATCGCTGGTCTCACCACTGTCCTGTACACCCTTCCTTTCATTCTCGCTGATACTCTTTTATCACACAACACACCCGGCACTTTTCTCCACCCATTCCAACCTGCCTGTACCCGCCTCTTCACCTTCTTTCCACACTCTCCGTTGCTCTGGACCGTTGACCCTAAGTACTTAAAATCCTGCACCTTCTTTACCTCTGCTCTCTGTATCCTCACCGTTCCTCTTGGGTTCCTCTCATTCACACACATGTATTTTCTTGCTGCGGCTAACCTTCATTCCTCTGCTTTCCAGAGCATACCTCCACCTCTCCAAATTTTCTTCCACCTGTTCCCTGCTCTCGCTACAAAGCACAATGTCATCTGCAAACATCATAGTCCATGGAGACTCCTGTCTAACCTCATCTGTCATGCTGTCCATCACCAGAGCAAACAAAAAGGGGCTTAGAGCCGATCCTTGATGCAGACCCACCTCCACTTTGAACTGTTGTGTCACACCTACAGCACATCTCACCACTGTCTTAGCACTCTCATACATGTCCTGCACCACTCTAACATACTTCTCTGCCACTCCAGACTTCCTCATACAACACCACAGCTCCTCTCTCTGCACTCTGTCGTACACTTTCTCTAAATCTATAAAGACACAATGCAACCCTTTATTACCTTCTCTGGACTTCTCCATCAGCATCCTCAAGGCAAATACTGCATCTGATGTACTCTTTCTAGGCATGAAGCCATATTGCTGCTCACAAATGCTCACTTCTGCCCTTAACCTAGCTTCCACTACTTTTTCCCACATCTTCATTGTATGGCTCATTAGCTTTATGCCTCTGTAATTGCCACAGTTCTGCACATCTCACTTGTTCTTAAAAATAGGCACCAATACACTTCTCCTCCATTCTTCTGGAATCCTTTCACTCTCCAAGATCTTGTTAAACAAACTAGTCAGAAACTCTACTGCCACCTCTCCTAAGCACTTCCATACCTTCACAGGTATGTCATCCGGACCAACAGCCTTTCCACTCTTCATCCTTTTCAACGCCCTTCTCACCTCACTTTTACTAATGTTTGCTACTTCCTGTTCCACAACAGTCGCCTCTTCTACTCTTTGTTCTCTTTCGTTTTCCTCATTCATCAGCTCTTTAAAGTATTCCTTCCATCTTCCCATCACCCTCCTGGCATCTGTCAGTACATTTCCATCTCTATCTTTAATCACTTTAACCTGCTGCACATCCTTCCGATCTCTATCTCTCTGCCTCGCCAACATGTACAGATCCACCTCACCCTCCTTACTGTCCAGCCTAGCATACAAGTCCTTATATGCTCTTTGTTTGGCCTTTGCCACCTCTACCTTCACCTTACGCTGCATCTCCCTGTACTCCTGTCTACTCTCTTCAGTCCTCTCAGAGTCCCACTTCTTCTTAACTAACCTAACCTGTATACACAGGAGTATACACTCGTAGACTTCCTCATTCCACCACCAAGTCTCCTTGTCCACTTTTGACTTACCTGATGATACACCAAGTACCCTCCTACCTGTCTCCCTGATCACATTGGATGCAGTTGACCAGTCAACTGAAAGCACCTCCTGACCACCCATAGCCTGGCTCACCTCCTCCCTAAATACTACACAACATTCTTCCTTTCTCAGCTTCCACCTCTTTGTCCTCTGCTCTGCTTTTGTCCTCTTCACTTTGCTCACCACTAGAGTTATTTTACATACCACCATCCTGTGTTGTCTGGCTACACTCTCCCCTACCAATACTTTGCAGTCACTGATCTCCTTCAGATTACAACGTCGACACAAGATGTAGTCCACCTGAGTACTTCTGCCTCCACTCTTATATGTCACCCTATGTTCCTGCCTCTTCTGAAAGTAAATATTTACTACTGCCATTTCCATCCTCTTTGCAAAGTCCACCACCATCTGTCCTTCTACATTCCTGTCCTGAAGACCAAACCTGCCCATCACATTTTCATCACCTCTGTTCCCTTCCCCAACATGTCCATTGAAGTCTGCACCAATCACCACTCTCTCACCTCTGGGGATGCTCTGCATCACTTCATCTAACTCACTCCAGAATTTCTCCTTCTCTTCTAACTCACATCCTACCTGTGGGGCATAACCACTAACAACATTGAACATCACTCCTTCAATATCCAGCTTTAGACTCATCAACCTGTCTGATACTCTTTTCACCTGTAGAACATTCCTAACAAATTCCTCTTTCAGGATAACTCCTACTCCATTTCTTTTCCCATCCACACCATGGTAAAACAATTTGAACCCAGATCCTAAGCTTCTAGCCTTGCTACCTTTCCACCTGGTCTCCTGGACACACAGTATATCCACCTTCCTTCTCTGCATCATATCAACCAACTTCTGCCTTCCCTGTCATGGTCCCAACATTCAAAGTCCGTACTTTCACTTCTAAACTCTTGCCTTTCCTCTTCTCTCTCTGCTTTCGAACATGCCTTCCTCCTCTCCGTCTTCGACCAACACCGGCACCCTGTAGGTCAACAGCACCGGTGGCGGTCGTTGTTAACCCGGGCCGCGACCGATCCGGTATGGAAATTATATTTCTGATTCGCATCATTGATTTGGCAAATGTTTTTACTTCGGATGCCCTTCCTGACACAACCATCTACATTTATCCAGACTTGGGACTGGCACAAGAAGACACTGGATTGCGCCCATGGTTGCATTGATCGTGGAATCTTACTGTTTTTAAAAATATTGATTGTTTCCTTCTCTCACTGAGGTGATTTCTTATCTCATCATAAGCATTTTCCATTGCTTTTTATTTAAACCCTGGTCTTATAAAATTCTTTCCACTTGATGCTTTCAGAGCTTATTTTTTCTTAAAACATGACTGCACATGAACACAATCTACTGTTAAATTCAGCACTGTGAAACTTTCTCCTTCTGATAATACTTGAATACTTGAAGACACTTTTAAAGAAAATAACAATGACTGTGTGGGAGTTTTTATTTTATTTTACCTACTGTCCTGAAGCTTCTTTTTTCATTTATTTATTTATTAACAGTACAGTCATTGCATGAAGCTGATAACGAAAAACGTTTTTCTTTTTTTTTTTTTTTTTTTTTGTCGTTGTTTTTTCATTTACAAGCATTTGTTGATTTTCTGCTTTCCCTGTTGAGATAAATCTGGGAATATGGTAAAAAAATAAATAAAAATAGCCTACGCTGGCAATATGCTGCTAACTACTGTATCATGAAAAAGGTTATGATATTTACATTGTATATGCCAATTATATTATTAGCATATTGTTCATGCGGTCATATTATTACACGTTTTGATGCGTATCTTTAGTTTTAATTTTCACTCACAACACGGAAGTCTGATGATCTCTTTGTCTCTCGTTTATTTTTCCAGCCTCAAAGATTCAACACTTTGTACAGTTGTCTTGAGTAAACCCATTGTAGTTACAACACAATCGCTGTATCTGTAGGTCACGTTTACAACAATATGTTTGCTGTATCTTTTAGCTTACGTTAGATTACATTAACTTACGGTAGCTTACGGTCAAAAGCTTGTGTCTCCACAATTCCGTATCAAGAACTGAACCTTTTTACATAGACATACACATAGACATGCAACTACTGTACGTGTAACAGTGGAATGACATCACAGACATTACACACAATACGGTTGTCATAAATGGATGCTTAAATAATAGCCTAATGCTAAATGAATAACTGATAAACTTTAAAGTACAATAAAATGCAATAAAATAAATAAAATAAAATAACTGCCCTGCGATGGATTGGCACCCTGTCCAGGGTGTACCCCGCCTAG
Organism: Channallabes apus; assembly: GCA_030522415.1. Lineage (NCBI taxonomy): Eukaryota > Metazoa > Chordata > Actinopteri > Siluriformes > Clariidae > Channallabes > Channallabes apus. Next base: position 19,088,224 of record CM060109.1, read on the forward strand.
TGCCCAAAGTCTCCTGGGATAGGCTCCAGGTCCCCCGCGACCCTGAACACGGGATTAAGCGGTATAGAATTTGAATGAATGAATGAAAATAAAATAACAAACAAATTCATAAATTTCAATATGGCTCTTACATTCCAGCCCCTAATTGACAGGCAGGAAGACTGATAATTACATTTTGTGTTTTTTTTTTGTAAGCCATAAATTTTAACTTTCTTAATCTTTTACCCTTTATCTCAGGTGTTCATATTTGCATACCAAATTTCATAACAGATTATGACACATTTAACAGTCCGTTTCACATACAGTATGACGCACAGCTTGTCAATGGGTCTTTCCAGAATGTTGGTCTTAGTTTTAACTAATACACGTCTCACAAGTCCTTTTTTGTCAGAGAACACCTTCGTGATTCGACCGACGACCCATGACTTTCTTGGAGAAGACTCATCAATTATTAAAACCACATCTCCAATCGAGAGATTCTTTCTCACTTGAAACCAATTTTTGACATTCCTGAAGCAAGGGCAAGTATTGACGCACCCATCGCTTCCAGAATAGGTTGGCAAGATACTGAATTTGCTTCCACCTGCGACGTGCAAAATTGTCTTCTTTCTTAAAAAGTCCAAGAGGCAAGTTTTCCATGTTTTTTCATCAGCAGTTGGTGGTTGGGTATCAATGGTTCTAGGTCTGTGGGATCGTCCGTAACAGTAGTGAGGGGTCTGTCATTCATTATTGCTTCAACTTTGCATAGGAATGTATGCAAGCTCTCATCGTTTAGTTTTTGTTCTTTCAGTACTGATCTCAAGATCTTTCTAACTGATCTGATCTGCCTTTCCAATACTCCACAGAAATGAGAACCAGAAGGTGGATTAAATGCCCACTGTATGCCCTTTTGCGTAAGGAAGCTTTCAATTTGTGACTGATTCCATCGCTGGATGGCCTCGCGCAGTTCAGTCTCAGTGCCTATAAAATTTGTTCCATTGTCACTTCTCATAATTGATAGTATACTCATACTCATAATATAGTCAACTCCCACATTAGTAAAGGGTGGGTGATCTGGTGTTATTCTATAATCTGGCAGCTCTGACATTTTTTGTTCACCTGTTCTTGCTCTAATCTTCCTACATATCACACACCTGGAGAGCAACTTTCTTATAAGTGAGTTAGCGGTTGGGATCCAATATTTATGTTGCAGTTCTGAAAGCATGTAGTTTCTACCACAATGTCCAATATTTTCATGAATGTCTCTTAAGATTAACGTTGTGACGTGTGAATCTTTAGGTATAATGACTGGGTGTTTAATGTGCTCAGGCATTGCAGACCTACCGAGGCGTCCTCCGACTCTCAGCAATCCATCCTGCAGTACTGGGACCAGTTTAGACAGACAAATGTTTCTTTTTACAGCTACATTGTTTTTTTGCAACGTGGAGATTTCTTCTTTGAATTTTTGGCTTTGGATAAACTTAATAACTGCGTTTTCTGCTCTTGTTAAGTCCTTAATTGTTAAAGACTTGTGATTTTCTGTCTTTGGGTTATCTAAGTGTGTTTAACCGTTTCTGTTTTCTGTTTGAGCATGTCTCTGATGCGAAGGATCCAGGCAATGGATCTTTTTAACTTGTGCCAGTCAGAGTGATAATTAATCAGTTTACTCACTGCGTCTGTGCTTTCTGTAGTACTCCCAATATTCACTGAAGCTGATAGCTTAATCTCCTTATGTTTTTTTTTTATCACTCTACTTCTTTGAGAAAGGAGGGACCATGGATCCAGTTGATGTTTTTCATGAACGTTTCACAGGGTACCCCCCTGGGCGCAGAATCAGCTGGCTTTTTTTTAGGTATTGACGTACCTCCATTGCTGTGGCTTGGTTAGCTCTCTTATGGTGGCAATTCTGTTGGCCACAAAGGTTTTAAAACGAAGTTTTTCTTTGTCAATATATCTCAAAACAGTCGTACTCTCAGTCCAAAACATAGAGTCCAGCAATTTCAGTTCTAGTTGTTCTTTCAACATTTTGTCATTTTTCACGGCGACCACTGCCGCAGTCAGCTACATGCGTGGAATAGTGGTCTGTTTCAGGGGTGCTACACGAGAGTTCCCCATCATGAATGCACAATGTGTGAGCCCATCGGTATTTACTAACCTGAGGTATGAGACAACTCCGTATCCCATTCCACTTGCATACGAGAAGTGATGAAGTTGTGCCTTAGGTGTAACTTCGAAGTCGGCTGGTTTTATGCATCTTGCTACGCTGAACTCGGACAGTTGGTGCAACTGCTGCAGCCAGAATTTCCATCTTTTTACAAACTGCTCGGGAATGTCGTCATCCCATGCGAGTTTTTAAAATTAAAATTTTAGCTGGCAGTATAACAGGTGCGAGGAAACCCAAGGGGTCGTAAATTGAACTAGTGATTGACAAGATTTCTCGTCTTGTCACAGGTCGTTCTTTTAAACTAATCTTAAACTTGAATATGTCTAAATTGATGCACCACAACACCCACAGAGCTCTCTCGATGGGTAGTGCATCTTTACTCAAATCTAAGTCTCTCATGTCTTTGATCATTTCGCTTTCGAGTATGGAAGTCAGTAGGACGCGACTGTTGCTTGCCCACTTGGTGAGGTTGAACCCTCCACTTGCGCAGAGGCTTGTGAGGTCGTTGTTTAAGGCGACTGCTTGATCATGACTTGAAACAGACTTCAAGCAGTCGTCGACGTAAAAGTTTTTGAGGACTGTGTTAACTGCTACAGCAGGTGTGTTGCTGCGGGTTTTCTTCTGCTGTCTTTCTAAGGGCAAAGTTAGCGACGCTAGGAGACTATTTTGCACCAAACAAGTGAACTACCATCTTATACTCAACTAGGTCTTGGTTCACGTCTCCGTTCGGCCACCATAGGAAGCGCAGCAGATCTGTGTCCTTTTCAGGAACTCTCACTTGATACTACATGGCTTCCATGTCTGCCATCATGGCAACCTTCTCTTGTCTAAAGCGTGTAAGCACGTGAATGAGTCAATTTGTTAAAGGGGACATACAGTCTCAATTTTGCATAGGTTAATATGATTCTTTAGGGTCCTAATGAAAAGTTTGTAATATACTTTAATTAAAAATTCTCAATTGTTGTGTAAAAAAAACATTACTTTTACCTGGTAAAAAGTAGCTCTGTTCTCAGCAACCTATTTCAGTACATGCTCTTTTAAATGTTAATGACCTCTACTGAACCCGCCCCCCAGTTCTGTGGGGCGTGTGTTCACAACAGTTAAAAATATTTTTAAAAAAGTAAAAAATTATTTTACATGATGTTAGAATAATTTTATATATAAAGGAGATATTTCTATTCTCTTGCTCGCTTCCTCATAGATCTGATATTAACATGTTAAATCTTCCCTGCTGCTATCTTCCTATCTCCTCTTGCATCTGTTCATTCACGCTCACCTTCCCATACTCTGTCTCTCTCTCTCCCCTTCTCTCCCTCTCTCTCTCCCCCTCTGTCTCCTTCCACCTATCTATCTTCCTCTCCTTTGATTCAAATTCTAATTTTATTTGTCACATACACAGTCATACACAGTATGATATGCAGTGAAATGCTTATACGACAGCCAGTGACCTTAAAAAGAAAATAAAAGCTTATACGTAAGGAATAAATATCAATAAAAAGAAATACTAAAGAAAATAAATTTAACTAGTAAAATAAACTGTACAAATGAGGGCATAATAAAAAATATTACAAAATATAGGGGAATCTTAGCTCGTTGCCAAACCTGTCGTATAGCAGTTTCTTTGCTCTTGCATAACCATCTTGCATGTGCATGCAGCTCATTACAAGGTCTTGGGGTTCCCCTGTGGTGTACAGTTCAAGATAGGACAGCTTATCGATGTCATTGTCAGTTTTGGATTTGACCAAGCGTTCAAAGGACAACATGAAGGAAGTGAACTTAAGCGGGTCTCCATGAAATGTAGGAATATTCTGCTAAGGTAAGGAGGATTGTATTTGGCTCTTTGCAAGAGTTTCTGTGATTTCTGTCTGATGTTGCATTTGACGATGTACTGTATCAAAGCCCTGTAGGTATTCATTGTCTTGGGTAGAACGTTCTCTTAAGGCACTTGTCATTTGTGGGTTTGCTCTTATGGGCACGCTTGAGTAGGCTGCCCAATAGGGTGTTGGCATTTGAGAATGTGCTGTATCGAAACCCTGACGTAAGTAATCATTGTCTTGGGTAGGACATTTTCTTGGGGTACTTGCCATCGTAGGTCTGACACTGAAGGGCACACTTAGATGGGCTGCCTCGAGACGTGGGGGCAGTTCGTGATATTCCGTCGACGCACTGTGCTCGTAAGATTCATTATATTCCGAGTTTGGACAGTGCAGGCTGCTCGGTTCGTTGACTGAGCTCTCTCTTACTGGCTGTCGTCAGCTGTCATATTCCGGGTTGGGGAAGTACGCGCTGCTCTAGTACGCGCTGCTCGATTCAATAACTGCACTCTCCATTGCAGGCTGTTGTCTTTCGCGATCTTGAGATTGAAGCACTCTTAATTTATCATCGTGCATCGCGAGCGCCGTTTTGATTTCCATCCTTTCCTTTTTTATCTTTAGTTGTGCCATTAGTGGTGCTTCCTCCATTTCTAGCTCAAGCCGTTCATCCAGGGTTGCTGCTTTGGCCAGCAGAGCTGCCCTGCTGACTTCTTCTTTGCAGCGAGATGAGGATGCTGCAGACGTCGAGGACCTTTTCGATGCTGCCAACGCTAAGCTTCCTTGTGGCTCAGCCGCCGCCACACGCTGTCCAGCGATCCACCTTTGCCATGAATGCTGTGCAGCGTTCCATTTCGGGTATAAAACAGGTGTCCTGATCATGGTCGAGTTCATCTTTATGCATGTACAATGACACCTCAACGTTGCTTATAGTAAATTCTCTTACTGTATCAGCTGTTTGTATTTCGAGCTGTACTTAGTTTCAACAGTAACTAGGTTGCATACATTGTTCATAAGCGTCTCTAATTCATTGGACATTACACTCAGTTGATCGAACTTGCCTTCTCTTGCTTCCAGAGTTTTGTTAAGCCTCTCTTGTCTGTTCGTATCAATGAGCGCCCTTTGGCTCTCGAGCTCGGTGCTGGCAGCGTTATCCTCGTTGTTTGACATGGTGAAGTTCAACAAACGGGCAAGTCCCTTTCGGTTTCAACAGTCACTTATCTTCACTTGAACAACGGAGTAAGCTTTTGACGTTATGTTCATGCGGCTATATTATTACACATGTTTTGACGCATAGTTTGAATTTTCACTCACAACACGGAAGCCCGATGATCTCTTTGTCTCTGGTTTATTTTTCAAGCATCAAAGATTCAACACTTTGTACAGTTGTCTTGAGTAAATACATTGTCGTTACAACAACACAATCGCTGTATCTGTATTGTTTACAACAATATGTTTGCTGTATCTTTTAGCTTACATTAGATTACATTAACTTACGGTAGCTTACGGTCAAAAGCTTGTATCTCCACAATTCTGTATCAAGAACTGAACCTTTTTACAGTGACATAGACATGCAATTACGTTTAACAGTGGAATGACATCACAGACATTACACACAATTCGGTTGTCATAAATGAATGCTTAAATAATAGCCTAATGCTAAATGAATAACTGATGAACTTTAAAGTACAATAAAATGCAATAAAATAAAATAACATAAACATAACAACAAATTCATAAAGTTCAATATGGCTCTTACACATATTATGGATGTGAAAAAAGTAAATCAGACTATTTAATTTGCATAACTTTTAATGTAATCTCTTCAGGTAAAAACAAACAAATCTTCATGTAATCATTGATATAATCATATAAGCATTCATATAGGCACAGGCATCCTGAAAATATATAGCACATTATCAGTTCAAATCAAAGTTCAAGTAGCAAGCATGACTTTACAATTCATATGACACAAAACAATTTGCTTACTTCATTTGCTTTGTTCAAAAACGCATATGGATTGCATATTTATGGAATAGGCAATTATCACACAAACAACAAGTGAAACAACAATCTTCAAAGACCAGTTTATGTTCATCCGAGGCAGGCAGGCAGAGTTAATGTAAAAAAAAAAAAAAAAAAAAAAAGATTTTAAGCTACTCATTTGGAAATGTCTTTCAGTTTTACTATTTAAATTGAATCTAATCCTTTTTTAGGTTATTTATTTTAAAAGAGATATCAAACAGAGGCATTTTATAAATTCGTTTATTAAATGAAATACTAATACATATAACTTTCCATGACAGCATTATCGATTTAACTATCATGAAAACTAATATAGGTTATTACAGCTTAAATGGACTAAAATATCTGGAAAAGATACAAAGTATATTAATATATGCAGCTCTACATCAATATTACATATTAATATGATACTATAGACCCAAACTGTATTTTGTCCTCTGCCTGTATTACTATAGACCCAAACTGTATTTTGTGTCATTGGTCACAGATGATGATTATATATTATATAAACAGACTATGTAATGTAATTATGATTCTCCCTCATGGAAAGCAACCGTTTTATATTTGTACCTGTATTAACAGACTCCTTTTCAAAAGTGGGATATCAATAATGTACAGTACTGTAAATTTTATTATTTTTAATGTGTTGCATCATCAGATTAATTTGAACTGAGGATTGGGTAAATTTAAATAACAGTTAGCCTTTAGAAAAAAAAATTGTCGTCCGGCTTTTTATATCTTGTGTGAGTTTTTTTGTTGTTATTATTATTATTCACTAATTTGTTGTTGATGTAAAAGAGTATTTGACCACGTAGTCATTAGCAAAATGTATAATGTGTGTTAAGGCATCCAGCATCAGGCAGCTTATATCCTCATTCACATGGGTCTCCTCATGCTAGTTCAAGACAGGGAAGATGCAGTTCACAGGCACACCCAGGGCATGACTGTATTTTCTCATCTGAGTATAGACACACCATACACATGATGTCATTAATTTGTTAATTTAAAAATTGTACTTGGAAATCTCAAAAGTACTTACGTTTTCTCTTATCTTTTTGCTTTTGTAGACGTTGCGCAAATTCTCCTTTGCCATTTGACATGCACGGTCTATTTTTGTCATGAAAACCACTTGAGGGATTCCTGTAGCATAGTCAGGCAACACAAAGATAAAACAACCATTTTATTGTAAATCTTAGCAATATGGTTTATTTTGACTGGGTACAGGGATTAAATTATTGGGTTGGTGATGAAGAAGTCATCCATGCATGAAAATAAAGCAGACATCACTATTTGCTAAACCCTGTATATGGGTCATATTGTGTAATTCCATGCTATTTTGCTGATCTTCTCAATGCATGCACTAATCTGATGAATAGCATTTACAGTATAATCATAAAAAAAGAGGCTGAAATAATAGCATATCAAATGTTATTAATATTGCAGCAATTTAATCAATCAATCTTTAAAATTTACTTTCAAAAAACCTTAAAAACAATAATGTATACTTTAGGTCTTGTGCTTCCCCTATAAGGTCGATTTCAAGTTTTGTTTATCATACTTTGAATAGTTCTACTCCACCTAATCTTATATAACAGTATTCATTCTTGGCCCCGACAATAACGTTACCTTTAGAGCGCCTCCTAATAAGTTAATGTAATACAAACAAATTTAATAATTTTAATAATAATAATAATAATAAAAATAATAATAATAATCTCATCCATACTGCTTGCTGTTTTTCTGATACTCTCCAATTTTTTGAGAAAAGCTTTTTCCATCATTGAAACCTTGTCAGCTGGTACAACATACACCAGGCAGCGCATCTTATCATTTAGGCTGGGAGTTTTACTGTAATAATGGTCCTTTTCAGGCAATGGAGTGTCTTGGTTGAACTGAAGTAAAGAAAATAATAGTGTTTGTGTGGTCATTTGAATGATATTACAGATATTCTTCTGCTCATTATCACAGACCTTTTATAATGATATTTGTTTAATACTAATTTACATATGGTGTGACTGGGATAACCAACCACAGAAATATGTTCACACTGAAGTTTAAGTGTTATCTTACCGTGTGCCCCTCTTTAATGTGACCTTTTAGGGCACTGATGACATCTTGAGTGCTCACCCCTTTTTCTTCTTCTGCACCCATTATATCATGAAAGATGAAGGGAAATGATTCTTCTTCATTTTCAAATCTGTAACTTTCAAACTGGAAGTAGTACAGAAATAGTGAATTATAATATTTACCTAGTTACTTGTGTCATGCATACAAAGTATAAAGAAGTCATAAGTCTGCATAATATAGACTCACACTATAGAGTGTGGCTCTTAGTAGATTCTGCAGCAGCCAGACAGTTTACAAATTGACGTCCTTCAAAAATGGATCTGATGGTGTTTATGATGCTGGACTTTCCTGCTCCAACTGGTCCATACACAAGGTAGTGGAGCTCTTTGACTTCATTACAAATCTTAAATGCCTTGAGATTCTTTAACATTAAATCTTTTTTGCTAAAAGAAAATGTACAATTCCATCAGCTTGTACAGTATATTGGTTTCTACGTATGCCAGTTATAACAATTCCAGTAATAACTAGCAATTCACTGTGCATGTGTCTTGTTAAAAATTAAAATTGATGGATAATAATACCTTACATGTGGATGAACTTACCTCCATTGCACTTCCCTCCAGTTCTCAATTTCTGTAAGAAATAAATGACAACTAAACACAATATAACTGAGTACTAGAATAGATATGGCACTACATTTCCCATTTATACGTATATATACACTACCATTCAAAACTCCATGATGGTTCCTGATTTTTATTTCTGTCTACTTTGTAAAGGAATGCTGCAGGCGTCCAAAAAATGCATTAATCTCCTTTGAACAGTTGATATTGAGATGTGTCTGCTACTTACGCTCTGTAAAGACTTCATAACGCCTCTAATCTGAGGTGCTGTTAATTGGTCATTTTTCAGGCTGATAACTCTAAATGAACTTCTCGTCTGCAGACGAAACCTCGTCTGAGGTTTTGCTCTCACCCTCCTGAGAGCTTCATTATGGTGCTTGATGGATTTTGCAAATGCACTTGAAAATACTGTTCTTGCAAGAACTATTACAGAAAGGCTGACCCCTGTTGTTGTTGTTACGTAATTACCTAATTCCATGTTATTTTTATAGTTTTGAAATCCACAGTATTGTTGTAGAATGTAGAAAATAAATCACTAAACAAAAACGAAAATAAATTTGCAAGTGACCCCAAACTTTTGAACGGTAGTGTGTGTATATATATTATATATAGGTGAAACCCAAAAAATTAGAATATCATGCAAAAGTTAATTTATTGCATTAATGCAACTAACTTAAAAGGTGAAACTAATATACTGTATTATATAGACTCATTACATGCAAAGCAAGATAGTTCAAGCCGTGATTTGTCATAATTGAGATGATTATGGCTTACAGCTTATGAAAACCCCAAATTCACAATCTCAAAAAAATTTGAATATTGTGAAAAGGTTCAGTATTCTAGGCTCAAAATGTACCACTCTAATCAGCTAATTAAGCAATAACACCTGCAAAGGTTTCCTGAGCCTTTAAATGGTCTCTCAGTCTGGTTCAGTACGAAGCGCAATCATGGGAAAGACTGCTGATCTGACAGTTGTGCAGAAAACCATCATTGACATCCTCCATAAGGAAGGAAAGCCTCAAAAGGTAATTGGAAGAAAAGTTGGATGTTCCCAAAGTGCTATATCAAAGCACATTAATAGAAAGTTATGTGGAAGAAAAAGGTGCACAAGCAGCAGGGATGACCGCAGCCTGGAGAGGATTGTCAGGAAAAGGCCATTCAAAAGTGTTGGGGACTTTCACAAAGAATGGACTGAAGCTGGAGTCAGAGCATCAAGAGCCACCACACACAGACAGATCCTGGACATTGGCTTCAAATGTTGTATTCCTCTTGTGAAGCCACTCCTGAACAACAAACAACGTCAGAAGCGTCTTACCTGGGCTAAAGAAAAAAAAGAACAGGTCTGTTGCTCAGTGGTTCAAAGTCCTCCTTTCAGATGAGAGCAAATTTTAAATCTCATTTGTAAACAAAGGACCCAGAGTCTGGAGGAAGAAAGGAGAGGCACACACTGAAAGATTCTTGAAGTCCAGTGGGAAGTTTCCACAGTCTATGTTGATTTGGGGAGCCTTGCTGGTGTTGGTCCACTATGCTTCATTAAGTCCAGGGTCAACGCAGCCATCTACCAGGAGATTTAGGAGGACTTCATGCTTCCTTCCACAAACAAGCTTTATGGGGATGCTGACTTCATTTTCCAGCAGGACTTGGCACCTGCCCACACTGCCAAAAGCACCAAAACCTGGTTCAATGACAGTGGGATTACTATGCTTGATTGGCCAGCAAACTCGCCTGACCTGAACCCCATAGAGAATCTATGTGGAATTGCCAAGAGAAAGATGAGGGACATGAGACCAAACAATGCAGAAAAGCTGAAGGCCGCTATTGAAGCATCCTGGTCTTCCATAACACCTCAGCAGTGGCACAGGCTGATAGCTTCCATGCCATACCGTATTGAGGTAGTAATTGCTGTAAAAGGGGCCCAAATCAAGTATTGAGTACATATGCATACTATACTTTTCAGAGGTCCAATATGTTCAATGTACAATCCTTGCTTTATTGATTACATGTAATGTTAAAAATTTCTGAGATTGTGGATTTGGGGTTTTCATGAGATGTAAGTCATAATCATCTCAATTATGACAAATCATGGCTTACTTGCTACGCATTTAATGAGTCTATCTCATATATTAGTTTCACCTCTTAAGTTGCATTACTGAAATAAATAAACTTTTGCACGATATTCAAATTTTTCGAGTTTCACCTGTATATATGTATTTTTTTAATTGATTTTCTCCCTAATTTAGTCATAGTCAATTTCCACCCTATCATCAGGGCGCTCCCCCATCAAGATCACAGCACCACCCAGGAAACAAACTAGCGATCTCATGATGATAGGCGAAGCACTTTACCACTACGCCATTCGGAGGCCCTAAATTTTATATTTAAAAATAAAAACATCTTTTACGTTTGTTTGTTTGTGCAGTTAGGAAAGGTTATTATTAGCATTTATGTGGTTAATTGATATTATTTCAAGTAAAGGATTATTGTTACTTGCCGACTCTGACAATGGCAGAGCATGAGGCTGAACCTGAACTGTTGCTCAGGGTTATGGTGTAATTTCCTTCATCACCTTCCTTGGCGCTTAAAATTTCCAAGACAAATCTTGTACCAATTTTCTTTACAGTGTACTTGCCATCTACACAAGCAAGTTTTTCAGATTCCTTCTTCCATGATGCAGTTACATCTTCTGTGTTTGCCTGACACTGAAGAATAATATTATCTCCACTTGTAACATGTTTGTCAGCCAAGACTGTAACAAATTCTGTTAGACAGATAGGAAAAAAATAAATATATTATATGGTCATTCATATCACGTTTAGGTAAATTGGAAATATCAACCCACTCTCCCAGTCTTCAATAAACAGGATTAACAGACTTAGTGTATATAGGCTTGAACTTTAATAACTGTTAAATTACATATGTTAATGTGTGAAATGAAGTGAAATGAAAAGCCTGTGCGTCTCTGTCTGCTGTTCTGACTGTGTACTGCTGCTTGTTTTCCTAAGAGTGCTCACTCTTCTTTCACTTTTGCTGCTGTGTCTGTATGCAGAGGGGGGAGGGGTTTTTATGAAATCAAAAGTAAAACATCTTGTTTTTAGAGATAGATAGACAGACAAACAGACACTTTGTTGATCCCAAACGAAATTCCAGATATGCAGCAGCAGTACACACAGTAACACAAAAACAGATTGTAGATGTGATTGCACACTGTATATTTTACATATAATCAGTATGCACAGCATAATGTGAGAACTGAGCAGAAGTTACTGGTGTAATGCCAAAAACAAAAAACTGCAAGATATACAGGTCCTTCTCAAAAAATTAGCATATTGTGATAAAGTTCATTATTTTCTGTAATGTACTGATAAACATTAGACTTTCATATATTTTAGATTCATTACACACAACTGAAGTAGTTCAAGCCTTTTATTGTTTTAATATTTATGATTGTGGCATACAGCTCATGAAAACCCAAAATCCCTATCTCAAAAAATTAGCATATTTCATCCGACCAATAAAAGAAAAGTGTTTTTAATACAAAAAAAGTCAACCTTCAAATAATTATGTTCAGTTATGCACTCAATACTTGGTCGGGAATCCTTTTGCAGATTCTTGTGTCTTGTGTCTCTCAACTTTCTCTTCACAATATCCCACAGATTCTCTATGGGGTTCAGGTCAGGAGAGTTGGCAGGCCAATTGAGCACAGTAATACCATGGTCAGTAAACCATTTACCAGTGGTTTTGGCACTGTGAGTAGTTGCCAGGTCGTGCTGAAAAATGAAATCTTCATCTCCATAAAGATTTTCAGCAGATGGAAGCATGAAGTGCTCCAAAATCTCCTGATAGCTAGCTGCATTGACCCTGCCCTTGATAAAACACAGTGGACCAACACCAGCAGCTGACATGGCACCCCAGACCATCAATGACTGTGGGTACTTGACACTGGACTTCAGGCATTTTGGCATTTCCCTCTCCTCAGTTTCCTACAGACTCTGGCACCTTGATTTCCGAATGACATGCAAAATTTGCAACCTGTAGCCCATTTCCTGCACACGCCTGTACACGGTGGCTCTGGATGTTTATACTCCAGACTCAGTCCACTGCTTCCGCAGGTCCTCCAAGGTCTGGAATCGGTCCTTCTCCACAATCTTCCTCAGGGCCCGGTCACCTCTTCTTGTTGTGCAGAGTTTTCTGCCTCATTTTTCCTTCCCACAGACTTCCCACTGAGGTGCCTTGATACAGCACTCTGGGAACAGCCTATTCGTTCAGAAATTTCTTTGTGTCTTACCCTCTTGCTTGAGGGTGTCAATGATGGCCTTCTGGACAGCAGTCAGGTCGGCAGTCTTACCCATTGCGGTTTTGAGTAATGAACCAGGCTGGGAGTTTTTAAAAGCCTCAGGAATCTTTTGCAGGTGTTTCGAGTTAATTAGTTGATTCATATGATTAGGTTAATAGCTCGTTTAGAGAACCTTTTCATGATATGCTAATTTTTTGAGATAGGGATTTTGGGTTTTCATGAGCTGTATGCCACAATCATCAATATTAAAACAATAAAAGGCTTGAACTACTTCAGTTGTGTGTAATGAATCTAAAATATATGAAAGTCTAATGTTTATCAGTACATTACAGAAAATAATGAACTTTATCACAATATGCTAATTTTTTGAGAAGGACCTGTATAAGATGCATATAAATAAAGCACAAAATGACAAGATAAAAAAAAGAGAGACTAATAGGTGAAATGAAGTCAATTGCAGAGCAAGCCTGATGTGTGCAATTTTACTTGTAGTTAAATGACAACAGTGCAAAAAGTATTAATTGCGCAAAAGCAGCATGAAAGTGACCAAAATTTTTTTTGTCTGTTTGTAATTTCAAAATATGCAAGAGTGAGAGTAACTGAGTAGACGATGACGATAACAGATGAGAGACTTTTACTGAGTTATAAGTTGGTATATAATTTATATCAGCTTAGCTGATGATTTTTAGAGTGTGTTGGAACTTTATTGATTCCTCTTTTGTTCCCAAATGAAATCTCCACACTCTGTCCTTGGAGGTGGAGTTAAAGAAGGTGGACAGATTTGGCAAAACTCTGTGTCTGTATTTTATTTTAAAGAGAAAAATATTAATTAAATTAACATATTTAAAAGTTCAAACTGTTACACATTCCGCAGTTTGGCTAGTTTCAGATCATTGAACTAGCCATTTTCTATTAAATCCTTTCCAGGTTATTGTTGATTGTTATTATCGCTTCTCCTTTCCTCATCTGATGGTGTAAATCACACCTACTGTTGAAGGTGCATCTAGAACCATTAAAATGAGTTGCTAGCCTAAAGCCTAGTGTCGTTTTAGGACACTTTCCGTTTGAGGATATTCATGAACTCTTGTTTTTACCGTTGTCATGCAGACATGTGTAGACATGTGACACATTTGTTTGCCATCAGAGTCTGACACAATATCTCCATTGTTTATGAGCCAATTTTGTTTAACGGCAGAAACTAATGACGCCAAACTTATAGTGTTATTAATATTGCTAACCAGATGTTTTGGATACTGACACATTCAAACACACTTGCTATTGTCAGGGTTGTCAGAATGTACTATGGTGGTCACTGCTATATTCCACAACCCTCTCCCAAACACAGATCCTGCAACCGACACAGCAGGTTTAGTACAAGAATCCAGTTGGAATTCTAGTTGGTGGGCTAAGTTTTAATACAAAGTAAATCTTGCATTGCAAAATATATAATCAGCATATGATATATCAGTATAAAAACTGCTGTCGTCTTAGAGTCGCTTGCATGAAAAGAGATAACTGAGATTGCCTAACAGTGTCAAAAAGTTGCCTGCACACTCTGCTATTTAGCAGACAAGGGAAGATGGCAAACACATTTGAATTTAAAAATAGTAAGGCAAATACTGTATGTGAAGCACTTAGAGTTGTCAGGAATCTCCTTCCTATGGTGTCTGTGTCGGGTGTGTGGCATGAACGCAGAGGCGAGCTGACGGTTCAGTAAGGGCTTTTATTTTAAAGAACAAACGTAACACAAACACCACTCTAAACTAAAATAACAACAACAAATGCTAGACGCCTGACTGAAGTTCAGTCAGGCAATTTATACAACTAAACATAATCAAATAATTAACTTCCCTCGGTTCAGGTGATCTTCTACGTCACCTGACCGAGGTGCAAACTGGGAAATGAAGTACCAACAAAACTACAACTCAAAAACATACCAAAAACAAACGGGCGTTCTGGCGCCATCTAGGGGTTAACCCTTACAAGAGTCCACTTGGGCTCTGTGTACATTATGTACAGTAACCTGACACTTAGTTTACAGTATGTACAGTAACCTGACACTTAGTTCATCATTGCTGTTGGTGGGTCTCATTTCAAAATAAAGTAAAAATAAAATAAAATACACACATACTATAAAAGAACTTGAATAGATGGAAAAGGTTTTCTTTTAACACACATTATCTGTGACTGTAAAAGCTTATTTTTCTTTGGTTCTTTGGTTTATTATTTTACTGTATGCTGGTCTGAAATGACAGCAGTAGAGTATGATAAAGATGTACATGTTTTCACAAAGTCCTTGCTGAACTCAAATTTGAAACATGGTATGACTCCTTCCAGAAAAAAATAATATAATAAAAATTAAATTTTGGTTTAAATCTGTTTTATTAAGGTATTCACTGAAATAATCCAAAAGATATTGTTACATACCAAGTTTTAGTTATAAACAAAAATAAACAAACTGAATAACATATGGCAAAGTAAAAATAAAAACATACATACACCACAAACCCTAGGGACTAAAATATCATGCCACACTGATGGTGCTGTAACAGGCAGTTGCCTGGTTACGCGCTCCTGGCCAGCAAGTTACCTCAAGTGTCGGATGCCTCTGAGGCCATCATCTCCAACCTGGTCAGCAACGCCGCCCTGTCAGGAAAATACAAACATCAAGTGCAAGAATTACTATTAGAATGGCCAACTGTCTGCACCGACCAAATTGGCCATACCAAGGTTTTAACTCATCATATATACACCACCAATGAGAGACCAGTCAGAAAAAAGGCTTACCCTTTACCTGTCCATAAACAACAGATTGTGGAGGATGAAGTCGCCAAGATGCTAAAGGCTGGCATCATCAGGCCATCTACCTCGCCATGGGCCGCTCCGGTCATGCTGGTGAGTAAAAAGGGGGGTGGGACCCGTTTCTGTGTGGACTTTAGGGCCCTTAACAGCAAAACACCACTGGACAGCTTCCCCATGCCCCAGGTCCACGAAATCCTGGAAGCGCTCTACGGAGCTACTATATTCAGCTCTTTGGATCTGCGCAGTGGTTATTGGCAAGTGGAAATGCACTCAGATAGCATCCCTAAGACCGCCTTCGTGACCAAGAACAATCAGTATGAGTTCCTCCGTCTTCCCTTTGGCCTAAAGAATGCAGGGGCAACCTTCCAGAGACTCATGACCTCCATTTTAGCTGAAGCAATTGGGAAATACTGTTCCGTCTACATAGACGACATCTACTCAAAGGATCCCAGTTCTCACCTTGACCATCTCCGACAGTTATTTTCTCTACTCGAAGCGGCTGGTCTCACACTCAATCTGAAAAAATTAAAATTCTGTCAGTCATCTCTCTCCTTTCTGGGACACGTGATATCAGCAGAAGGCATAAAGACAGAAGAAGCTAAAGTAGTGGCGATCCAAACTTAGCCCATTCCCTGCAACCTGAAGGAGCTACAGCGCTTCCTAGGGCTGTCTGGTTGGTACCACCGATTCATACCCCGCTTCACAGAGTGTGCCGCTCCTTTGCATGCCCTGAAAAAGAAAGGAGCCAAGTGGGTGTGGAGCCCCGGATGCCAGTTAGCCTTTGAAGATCTGAAAACTGCTCTGCAACACACGCCGATTTTAACGGCTCCAGACTTCGACCGCCCATTCAAGGTTCAGACAGATGCCAGCAACGTCGGCCTGGGTGCGGTACTCACCCAAGATCACGAAGATGGAGAGCATGTGATCGCCTACGCCTCCCGGCTGCTGCACGGAGCTGAAACCAGGTATTCTGCATCAGAAAAGGAATGTTTGGCAGTAGTGTGGGCGGTGGAGAAATGGCGTCAGTACCTGGAGGGAAAGGCTTTTACTATCATTACGGACCATGCTGCTTTGACCTGGGTTTTTAACCATCCAAACCCCTCCTCACGCCTTACACGATGGGTGCTTAGACTACAAGCGTTTGAATTTGTAGTCCAATACCGAAAGGGGCAATGCAATATCATTCCTGATTCCCTGTCACGACGTTGGGATGAGGAAACCATGAATGGCCCCCTGGCCGTGCACAGAGGCAATGATCTACAGTGGGGTCTGCCCTGTGATTGGGAGGAACTGGAGAAGGCCCAAAAGGCGGACGAGACACTTCAGACACTTTGGAAAGAGGCAAGGTTAACAACATCCTGATGTGGAAAAAATACATTATTGTACAGTATAATAAATCAGTTCCTGTATCGTCAGATCCCCAAACAGGCTGGGCGTAGTTTCCTTCAGCTGGTCATCTCAACATCGCTGCGTCCTCAGTACCTGCAGTACGCCCACGACAACCCTCTCAGTGGTCATCTAGGGCGGATGAAAACCCTACGGAGACTGCTGGAAGTCGCCTACTGGCCTGAGATACGCCGGGATGTCTGGGAACATTGTAAGAACTGCGCCACCAGTCAGAAGTAGAAACCTCGCATAAGTAAGCTGGCAGGGCTACTACAAAGCACACCCGTGGTGGAACCTGGTTTAATGTTGGGAGTGGATCTCATGGGTCCTTTTTCACGGTCATCCCGGCTCAATGAGCATCTGCTGGTAGTCGTAGATTACTGCAGCAAATGGGTCGAGATGTTTCCTATAAGAACAGCGAAGGCTCATAACAGCTGATAGGGGTCCGCAGTTCACCTCCCAGCTGCTCAACACCATCTGCCGACAATGGGGCGTTACGCAGAAGCTCACCACCGCATATCATCCCCAAACCAACATCACAGAACATACTAACCGGACATTAAAATTCATGATGGCAGCATTCATCAAGGACAACCACAAACAGTGGGACCAATGGCTTCCTGAGTTCCGGTTTGCCATCAACACAGCCTGGCACGAAAGCACTGATCATACTCCGGCTGAGATAGCACTGGGACGTAAACTGAAGGGACCACTGGAAAGAATGCTGCATCAAAACATTTCACCTGACCATCCGGCCTATTCCACCGTGGAGCGGCAACAAGCTCTGTTCCAGGCTGTCCAGAGCAATGTGGCCCGTGCCCAAGAAAGGCAGGCGAAGTACTATAACCTCAGACGACGGGCTGTCATATACCATGAGTGCGACCTTGTCTGGGTTCGTGCTTTTCCTCAGTCTTGGGCAGAGAATTCTTACATGGTCAAGCTAGCTCCGAAATGGAAGGGGCCTGCCAAGGTCATCAAAGTCCTCAGTAAGGTGAATTGCCGGGTGAAAATGGTTAATCAGACCGAGACGTTCACGGTCCATGTGGCCTACATGAAACCCTTCTATTGCAAAGTCACACCTTTTTCAGAGGGGGAGGGGGTGTAACAGGCAGTTGCCTGGTTACGCGCTCCCGGCCACCGGGGGCGCTGCGGCCGCTAATGAGGTAATTTTGATAAAAGAGAAAGAGAGGCCAGAGCTAGGCAACAGCAACTTTATCACAGCCTGAGCTAAATAGCTTATTGCTAAAGCTAAAAACAGATGCTACTGCCAATTAGCACTATGTTTGCGTGAACCCGAGTGCGGGATATCTCTGTCCGATACGCATGTGACTATGTTTGGGTTTGTGGTGTTTACTTATGGTTAAATGTTTAATTGTATAAAGCCCGCCGAGGCATATATATATATGTGTTTACTGTGCACTTACGGTGTTCCTCCTGCTGTGGTTATGCAGGAGGGTTTTTTGTTTTTTGTTGTTCTGTGTCTGTGTGTTGCCCGGGAGCTGGAGTGTGTTGGCTATCCCCCGGGATGGAACACGTCAGCGGCAGTGTGCGCGGGGTGCCGAGGGATCGGCTACTCCAGCGCAATCTTAAAGGGACGTCGCTCACAGCAAGGACATCGGACCCGGAGCGGGACGTCCCCTGGTTCTATTATTTTACTTTTATGGACCTTTTTGATTAAGAGAAAGGACTCTATCATTACGAGCATGGACTGAGTGAGTGTGTGATACGAGAGTGAATGGTGTTTTTGGTATAGCACAATATTAAATGTAAATGCACTTGGATTATATATTGTTGTCTCTGGTGGTCCTTATTCACCCCCTGATGTCTGTTAACGGCTAGCTATTATTTTAACATTAATAGTAACGCGTTTGATACAGTGCGGTCAACACCACTTGGTTACTTAGCCTGCATTTTCAAGATAAAGGTGAAGAGGAGACCAAATCTTGTCAAATTTGTCCAATTTCTTTACCATAAGGAATCTATTTTTTTCCAAATGTAGTACCTTAATCAATTCTTCCAATCATAATTTAGCTGATGGGGTTTCTGTCATTTTCCAAAACCTTAGGATAAGTTTCTTTGCTTCAATAGGACAACAGTTGTTTTTGAGATGGTTGGAGTGACCCGAATCCCAAATATCACTAGAAGTGGGTCAGGCTTTAAATCACTTTGTAAAATATCAGACAGAGTTTTAAATACCTCAGTCCAGAATGGGATTAATTTAGTACAAAGAACATAACTATGTAATGGAGTGGCTAACTCTATCAGACATTTGTCACAAAATGGGGAAGTATCTGGAAAAATCTTATGTAATTTTGTTTTAGTGGAGTCGATGGATAATCTTAAATTGAATGAGTCAATGCCTAGAGGTGACAGAGCATGTATGAATATTCTCTAATGCATCAGTCCATAATTCTAAACATATCTCCTCCCCAAATTCTTGCTCCCACTGCAATTTTAAACTCTCTGTAGAAAGTAATTTCTTTGATAGCAATGAGTTGTATAATAGTGATATCAGATGTCTGACCCCACCCCCAATCCCTAAGAGATCATCCAATCTAGCAGGGTTACCCTCATTAAAACAAGGTACAGTATATACTTTCTTATGTAGTCCCTGATTTGCAAATATCTAAAAAAAAAAAAAAAAAAAAGTTACTTGCATGCAGACCATATTGATCCTGCAACTGTCTAAAGGATGCAAACATGCCACCTATGAATAGGTTTCCAATATTCTGAGCACCTAACTCCTTCCACTGTGTAAAAGCGGAATCCATAATAAAAATGAAATTTTGTAACCCAAAAAAACATTCAGAAGATTTTTTACATTTCAATTTTATTTTTTATTGGGCGCACAGAATACCCTTTGCTTCCCTGCCTAATGAAGGAGCACACCAATGGGAGAGGCACCTTAGTACAGTATAACAATACTTCAGACTGCCCTTGTGTCAGCTAGAATGACCATTGAATTAACTTTTCAGAGACAGAAAGCATTGTCAGCATGTCAAGGAAAACCAGCTAGGCATACAGACTTACAGTATTTCAGGGTCAATAATGGAAATGGAAGAGGGTTAGGGAAGTCCTTATTATACTCCTTAATACACTGTAAAAAATTAGTAAATTTTACACTAAAAAACTGGCAGCTGTGGTTCCCAGAATTCTACCATCAAAAATACGGTAGCACCGTTATTGCACTGTGAAAAAAAAATAAACCGTAAATTTTCTGGTAAAAAAATGGCAGCTGTGGTTGGCAGAAGTTTACCATAATTTTTTTTTTTACAGATTTTAATTGTTTTTTATGGTTTGTAACTGTCTAATTAACATGTTTATGTTGTTATAAAAACAGTTTATTCCTGCCAAATTCCAGGGTTTACATTGGAACAAATACGGATTATAACCATGTTTTTTACAGTTCATAACTGTCTAATTTAAAGATTTTGTTGTAATAATAATGGTTTATTCCCATCTTTTTTACAGCTTAGTACTCACACACTCACCCATCGTCTATACAACTTTATCCTGTATATAGGGGGGACGAGTACGTTGAGGAAACCCACCAAGCACGGGGAGAAAATACAAACTCCATGCAAACAGAGATGGGAATCGAGCCTGGACTATTTGTTTTATTATGAATAACCACAGTGAATTCATTAGCAATTCTGTGAAAGCAAAATTTTATCACACTAGCTGGGAGCTAAAAGAGAGCAGTTAAATTGCATTCGGATTTTACTGTTAAGAAGCTTTTAAGAAGTACTTTTATACTAATTGATGAATACAAACCTAAATCAAATTATCAAAACCCATCAAAATTTATTCAAGACATG
Source organism: Channallabes apus (assembly GCA_030522415.1). Taxonomy (NCBI): domain Eukaryota; kingdom Metazoa; phylum Chordata; class Actinopteri; order Siluriformes; family Clariidae; genus Channallabes; species Channallabes apus. The sequence goes on from CM060109.1 coordinate 19,109,193, forward strand.
TCAGGGTGGACGTTTTTTTGGGCAGACAATCTAAGTATATAATTTTATAGAAGGACAACTTCTATAACTTTATTACAACTTTACACAAAAAATAATTTTATCTCACACATGTTAAAATTGTTTGTCCTCTGTCCTGCATTGTGCTTTTTAAGTGCACACTGCACTGGGGTGTTAAATGTATTTTGTAATGGGTTTGGCACAAGGGGGGCAACAACAAACACGGACGAGGTCTTACGGTAAAGGGGTAATTTTACCTAGTGTAGATGCAGTCATATTATTTCACCAGTTTTGACGCGTAGCTTTGGTTTGATCATTTACTCACAAGAACTGAAGTCCGATGATCTCTTTGTCTCTTGTAGTTTATTTGTCAGCATCAAAGAATCAACACTTCATACAGTCGTCTTGAGTAAATCCACTGTGATTACAGACACCAGTTGCTGCATCTTGCAAATCTCTGACTTTTACAACAACCTGTTTGCTGTATCTTGTAAATTACAGTCTTAGCTTATGAATATAACAACACTCTTGCTGTATATATCCACTTACGGGAGCTTACGGTTACAACAACCTAGTTGCTGTATTTCACATTCTTAGGTTACCGGGAGCTCTCCTTAGCTGACGGTCAAAAGCTTGTGTTTCCGTAGCCTTCCACATCTATACTGAACTCTCTATCATATGACAGTCACACAAATGCATGTAATAGTAGAATGACATCACAGACCAACTTACGAGTGTCAAAATGGATGCATAACTTAGAAATATAAAGCTTATGGCTTATGTAACAAACTTAATGCTTAATGCTTTACTAATGAATAGAACAAGGTAGAATAAATGAAATTAACAGCAAATAAAATAAAATAAAATAAACACAACAACAAATTCATAACAAGTGCGATATGGCACTTACACTTAGGGAAGGAAAGGGTTAAAGGAGGGAGGAAGGGAAAAGGGAAGGTGTGCACGTGCAGTTCTGGTGGGCAGTGCCCTGCTGGCATGGTGGTGGCGGGCAAAGTGGCGCGTGCTAGCGCCTGTCCTTGCCACAGTCATCAAAGGGCAGAATAACATTCACGAATTTGAAGTCCTTGGTTAATGTAAATTAGATGGCTATAAACCATAGAAAAAACTAATAATATCCGTGAAATATACAGTATAATGAGTGCAATCCCGTACAAACAATAGTGTTGCTACCGTATTTTTTACGGTAAATTTCTGGCAACCACAGCTGACAGTTTTTTACCGTACAATTTAGAAAAAAATATAAAAATCCGTAAAATATGCAGTATAATGAGTGCAGTTCCGTAAAACCAATAACGTTGCTGTCACACACACCAGTTCTGCGACCGGCACTAGGACCCGGAAGTAGTACGTTCGCAAAACAGGAAGCATAAAAGGAGACAAGATGGCGTTTCACATCACTCAGTCAATGAGTTTCTGGCCCATGTTGGTTCGGATCGTCCATCTGCCATTTCGTGAGTACTCACTCTACTTTCTGATTAGAGTGTGTGTTTATAGGACGCAGGTTAAATTTGTGTTTTTCCCTTGCTCCGCTTTTGTGAGAGTCTTTAGACGAAATTGCGTGGTTATCATGCCTACTCGCTCACTTCCGCGTTTGGGTTTACCATCCACGTTACAAAGGGCTAACCGCTAAGTGTGCTAACATTACGGTTACTGATCATTACGGTTATTTCGTGACAGAATGACTGAGCCACACGCTGTAAACCCAGCGCATCATGTGCATCTATGTGACGTGCTAGATCGGCACACCGAGCTAATCGTCAAGCTTAAACGGAGAGCTCGCTACCGAGCTTTGCACCGTGAAGTGGTGGAGCTTCGGCGGGAGAACGCGGAACTTCGCGAGGCTGTTGCTAGCGCAGCTAACCGGCCTCCCGCTGCGGCGGTCGCACTTCCCTCCGCCTCCAACCTCTGATGTTTTTCTTGCTTTACCAGATAAATGGGATGGCACGGACAGGAGATGCAGTGTTTTTCTAACTGCTTTAGATCTGGTGTTTGAGTTTAATGCCATCAAATACTCCACAGATTGATTGGCATTGCTCTCCTTGTATCATTACTATCAGGGCAGGCAGCTGAGTGGGCCACGGCAGTCCTCCGTTCTGATTCTGATACCGCCCATTCCAACAATGAATTCACCCGCCAATTAAAACTCACCTTCGAACATCCGGCGGGCGAGGTGGAGACCGTCTCAAAACTGTACCACCTGCGACAGGGTGGATCGTCCATGAGTCGCTACACCGCTGACTTCCGTACCCTTGCAGTTCAGACCTCCTGGGGAGATGCCGTGCTACAGACTTCATACTACGAGGGGCTGGCTTCTCGGATTAAAGACAAACTAACCGGGCGAGAGCTCCCCGCCACACTGGAGGGATTAATCCAGCTCGCCCTTCGTATTGACCAGCGCCTCCTCTCTCGCCCGAAGCCAGCTCCGAGAACCCTGCCGCCTCTTTTTCGTCAAGAAAAAACGCGGCGAACTTCACCCCTGTGTCGATTATCGGGGGCTCAACATCACCTCTCTGGTGCCATCCTTTTCACTAAGTTGGACCTTTGAAGCGCCTACAACTTGGTGTGCATCAGAGAAGGTGATGAGTGGAAGACGGCCTTCATTACCCCTACAGGACACTATGAGAGCTTAGTCATCCCGTTCGGCCTCTGCAACGCGCCCGCCGCCTTCCAACAATTCATCAACGATGTCCTTTGAGACATTTTAGGGCGGTGGGTGTTCGTCTACCTGGATGACATACTCATTTACTCACGCACAGCTGTGGAACACGCTCAACATGTCAGGGCGGTCCTCAAGAAATTTCTCGCCCATCAGCTGTATTGTAAGTTGGAGAAGTGCGCTTTTCACGAACCACGTTCCTGGGTTTTGTCATCTCGTCCCAGGGTGTGGCCATGGACCCGCAGAAACTTGACCCATGCGTCTTTGGCCCCTACCCAAGACCCTCAAACAGCTTCAACGATTTCTCGGGTTTTCGAACTTCTATTGTTGCTTTATCCGGGGCTACAGTACGGTTGCAGCACCTTTAACCACCCTGATCCGACCTTCATCTCACTTCACCCTTAACCCAGATGCTATTGCCGCTGTCCACGAACTTTGTCACCGATGCACCACCACACCCATCCTCCACCATCCAGATGCAAATGAACCGTTCGTTGTGGAGGTGGATGCCTCGGATATGGGTGTCGGGGCCATTCTCTCCCAATGAGGTTCAGACCAGAAACTACACCCATGTAGTTTCTTCTCCAAAAAATTTGATTCCATTCAGCAGCGATACGGGGTAGGGGACGGCGAACTGCTGGCCATAAAGTAGGCTTTGGAGGAATGGCATCACTGGCTCCAGGGTGCCTATGGTTCTTATGATAACCTTTCTACTATGAAAGGTTCTATGACTAGAACTTCTGTCTTATCTGGATTAAGCAGAAGGAAGTTAATTAGCATCCAATTTCTCATGTCCTGCACACATTGCTCAACTTGAGTAAGATGGTTTTTCTCATCAGGTTTTGCTGAGACGTATAACTGTGTGTCGTCAGCATAAAAATGAAAACTAATACCATGCTTACAGATTATCTTGCCCAGAGGAAGCATGTAAAGGGAAAACAGCAGTGGGCCTAAAACTGAACCCTGCGGAACGCCAAACTCCACTAGAGAACATGCAGAATAATCACCATTTAAGTCTACATACTGATAACGATCGGTCAAATAGGATCTGAGCCAGGAGAGGGCTGTACCGTTAATTCCTACTACATTTTCTAATCTGTGAAGAAGAATAGCATGATCAATGGTGTCAAAAGCTGCACTGAGGTCGAGTAATACAAGCATAGTTACACAACCCTGATCAGAGGCCAATAGGAGGTCATTTACTTTAACGAGTGCTGTTTCTGTGCTGTGATAAGGCCTAAATCCTGACTGATACAGTTCATGTATCACTGCCATTTCTATGTACTGTAGATCCTTCAGCAGAACAGTCGGTGCGGGCGCAGTGCAGGTATCATATGGCGCTTTTCCACTGCATAGTACAGCATGACACTGTTCAGTACAGCTCATTTTTGGGGGGTTTTCCACTGGGAACAGTACCTGGTCCTTTTTTAGTACCACCTCAGCCGAGGTTCCAAGCACGCCGAACCGTTACCAAAACGTGATGTGTAAACTCTGCTGATCACTGATTGGCCGGAGAAAATCGTCATTACTGCGTCACTGAACTTGTGACACGAGACACAACAGAACGAAGGATCGGATGCACCTTTTTGTATTAACCAAAATTTTTCTTTGGCTGCCATCAGCCTCTTTTGAAACAAACTCCTTCGTCTTGCTGTTAAAAACATCCACGTGCCGAGAATGAAGAACACTATTCCATCGATATGCTCCATAGTTGTGGCGCGTTTATGATGATGTCACGGCAGTAGAGGCGCCGCGACTATAACAACACGTGAATAATCCCGCCCACTCTAAAGCGGTACTAAACTGCAGTGGAAGCGCAAACCGAGCAGAACTGAGCCAAACCAAAGTGAGTTGTACTGAACCGTGCGGTCCCGGGGATCGAACCCGGATCTCCCGCATGAAAGGGCGAGGTCTTAACCACTGTACCACTCAGAAACAACATGCCCCTTCTTTGAAAGAAAGCTCTAGATAAGTGACTAAGTAAGCCTGTTATAATAATTGCACGTGTATAAATAAATGTAATGTAAATGTATAAAACATTTTTTGTTATTATGCTATAATTAAAATAAAAGAATTTTAAAACAGCATCACCCAGGATTCGAACCAGCACTCTTTTTTTCTCTGGGCACACACTCTACCACTGCGCCACTTGGAAGCTCTAACACTGCTATTGATTTTATTCTTTTCACTTGGCTCTGTTAAGACGCAGACGCAGGAGAACGTCCTGACAATGTTTTAATTTTATGGTCATTTATTTCAGTTAATAAAACTATAAATTTAAAGAACACAAGAAATAAGATGACACAAAACCCTACACACTTCTTTTCTAATTACATATGATAAAATCTAAAGGCTCACTGTGTTAACATTTATTGTGCTTAAATTTGATCCTAATAAGATTTGATTTAATTTGAATTTGACATTACTGTAATTTTAGTACTGTGATTATGAATTCAATTAACTACAGTGTTTCACTACGTGCAGTTCAAAAGGAGCGCGTCTCATTAATCCGGTAGAGAATGAACTAAGGCATGAGGCATCAGTCTATAGTTATATAGCGCCACTCAGTGGTAAAAGCCAGCAAACGCACAAACCCAAATGCTGTCGCCGAGCGCCGCGATGGTAAAACCAACGCTCCAATTAGGTGACCACTGTAGGTTCCAGTCGTGATGTTAACTTCTCTTCTTTTTTCAAATTCAAATTCAAATTTTATTCGTCACATACACAGTCATACACAGTACGATATGCAGTGAAATGCTTACACGACCGCCAGTGACCTTAAAAAGAGAATTAAATCTCATAGTAAGAAATAAATATGAATAAAGAAATACGATAGGAAAATTTAAACTCAACTAGAATAAAAATAGAATTAAAAATAAAAGTATACTATACATAAAATAGAAATAAAAATAGAAATATACTGTACAATAGAGATTTTCTTTTTTTTTTTTTTATTGAAATTTGGTGGAGGAAGTATGGTGTGCAAGTATGCATAGAAACGTGTCTTAAGGTGCCTTATTAAAGTGTCTTTGTGTAAAGGTCCAGAATGTAAACATAAATATGAGTTCCGATGTAAGTGTAGATGTGCATGAAAGTGTCCATAGTGTCCATTGATGTTAACTGGTTGTATTTGTTCTGTGTTTGTGGTGTGAATGTGGTGTGGCTGAGAGACCTTATCGCCTGCGGGAAGAAGCTCCTCCTCATTCTCTCTGTGTTGGCCTTCAGGGAGCGGAAACGCTTTCCTGACTGCAACAGAGAGAACAGTCCATTGTTGGGATGGCTGAGGTCCTTCACGATCTTCCTGGCCTTGGTCCAGCACCGCTTGGAGTAGATTGAGTGCAGGTCAGGGAGCTTGGTGCGGATGATGCGCTCAGCTGAACGCACCACCCTCTGTAGAGCTCGTCTGTCCTGCATGGTGCTGTTTCCAAACCAGGTCATGATGTTTCCCGTCAGGATGCTCTCTATGGTGCAGGAGTAGAAATTCCTGAGCACCTTGGAGGGCAGTCTGAAGTCTCTCAAACGTCTGAGGTGGTACAGACGCTGCCGGGCCTTTTTCACCACGGTGTTGATGTGACAGGACCATGACAGGTCCTGCATGATGTGAACACCGAGGTATCTGAAGCTGTCCACTCTCTCCACTGGGCTCCTGTTGATGACGGGGGTCTGGTAGTTCCTCTCCTGCTCTGTACTAAAGTCCACTATCAGCTCCTTTGTCTTACTGATGTTCAGGAGGAGATTGTTCCTCTGGCACCAGTTCTCCAGATTTCCAATCTCCTCCAGGTAGGCCGACTCATTGTTGTTCATGATCAGGCCCACCACGACAGTGTCGTCAGCAAACTTGATGACGGCGGTGGAGTTGGTAGTGGCCATGCAGTAGGTGTATAAAGAGTACAGCAGGGGGCTCAGAACACAACCCTGGGGGGCTCCATTGCTGAGCGTGAGGGAGGCTGAGACATGACCGCCCATTCTTACTGCCTGTAGTCTGCCAGTTAGGAAGTTGGAGATCCACTGACACATGGGTGTCCCAGGTGCTCCAGCTTGGTGGTGAGTGTGGTGGGAATTATGGTATTAAAATGAGAGCTGTAGTCGATGAAGAGCATTTTCACATAATTTCCCCTCTTAGTGTCCAGGTGGTTGATAGATGTGTGGAGGAGATTTGAGATTGCATCGTCTGTGGAACGGTTCGGACGATAAGCGAACTGTAGTGGGTCGAGTGTGTCCGGTAATGAAGAGACCAGACGTTCAAAGCACTTCATCACTACTGAGGTGAGGGCTACAGGGCGATAGTCATTGAGGGAAGCAGGATGTGGTTTCTTTGGAACAGGAATAATGATGGACTCTTTGAAGCATGTGGGGATCACCAACTAAGATAAAGGGATGTTGAATATCTCAGTGAACACAGGTGCTAGCTGGTCTGCGCAGGCTCTGAGGATACGGCCTGAGATGCCGTCTGGTCCGGCTGCTTTCCTGGTGTTCACTTTCTTGAAGGCTCTCCTCACGTCGTGCTCGGAGTTGATGAGCGTGTTTCCGGTACTGGCAGTGTCTTCCTGTCTGCAGCTGTTAGCGCCGTTAGCATTAGCGCCGCTAGCATTAGCGCCGCTAGCATTAGCATCGCTAGCGTCTTTAGCTGCAGCCTCGAAGCGAGCGTAGAAAGTGTTCAGCTCATCTGCCAGAGTCGCGTCCGTGTTCATCATCCCGGATGTTGGTGCTTTATAATCCATTATAGTTCTCAGTCCCTGCCACAGGCTCCTAGAGTCACTCTGTTGAAGCTGTGACTCTAGTTTTCTCCCATAGCGCTGCTTCGCCTCTTTCACCGCCTTCCGGGCGTTATATGAAGCAGCCTTGTACGTCCCCTTCCACGTCCCCCGACGCAAGTCTCGTGTTGTAGGCAGCGGTGCGAGATCTCAGAGCGTCGCGGATGGTTTTATCCACCCACGGCTTCTGGTTGAGAAACCTTCTGATAGTCCTTTTCTCCATGGTATCGTCCACTAGCTTCCCAATAAATCCCACAACCGCTTCCGTAAACACGCTGACGTCATCATTGGAGCTGTTTCTGAACATGTCCCAGTCTGCGTCATCGAGTGCGTCCTGTAACGCGGCCACCAATTGGTCCGTCCAGCATGCGACCTCCCTCTGAACCGGAACTTCCTGTTTCAGCCATTGATTATATTTTGGCATGAGGAAGATGGCGGCGTGGTCGGATTTACCAAACGCTGGACGAGATTGTGCCTTGTAACCTTCTTTGACCGTAGTATAACAATGGTCCAGTGTCCTTTCGCCCCTGGTGGGGCAGGTGATGTGCTGATAAAAGTTCGGCGCTGCGCGTTTGAGGTTTACACTATTAAAGTCCCCCGCCACAATAAGCGCAGCGTCCCGGTGTTGTGTCTGGCGCTGTGTGAGCGCCTCATGCAGCTCGCAAAAGGCAATGTCTGTGTCCGCTTGTGGTGGTATATAAACAGCGCTGATTATGACCGATGTGAACTCCCGGGGTAGATAAAAAGGACGACACATGATGGACAGTAGTTCCAGGTTTGGTGTACAGGAGCGTGTAAGAGGAACAACGCTTGCGCTGTTGCACCAACTGTTGTTCACCATTAAGCACATGCCACCTCCCCTTGACTTCCCCGAGTCCCGCGTCCTGTCCATGCGGTGAACCGAGAAGAACTCGGCTGGTTGTATGGCGTGGTCTGGCACCGCTGGGTTCAGCCATGTCTCGGTGAAGCAGAGGAGATTGCAGTCCCGAATGTCTCTCTGGAACTTTATCCTGTCCCTGAGGTCATCGAGTTTGTTCTCCAGTGACTGGACGTTGGCGAGCAGGATGCTAGGCAGAGGTGTGCGGTGTCCACGGGTTCTCAGCCTGTTCCTAACGACGGCTCGTTTCCCTCTGGGCCGCCGCTTCGCGTCGCGTCCATTGTTCTTCCTCAGGATCTCACTCGGTCAGCTCGGATCCGGAGTTAAAAATGTCGAATTGTGAGTACATTGTATACCAATAGAAACAAGAGTGTCTCTATCATACCTAATGTACTCAATGGTGGTGATTTTGCCTATTTTAAAACACTGTAAGCTAACTTAAACAAAAACAAAGAAAAGGTGGTCGGAGCAGTCGTGACGGCAGCCGACCTCACCGGCGCCATCTTGGATCCATTTTCCTTAGGGTTTTTGTCCCTTCGGGGTCAGTCCGTCCCACAGGTGATTGGTCCAATCGGATGTGGTTGCGGGGCTTAGCCACACCTCACGTGGTTCCTCCTGTTGTGCATAAATTAGCCCAGTGTCTCGTGTTAACCATCCGGTTGGTTTTTAATACTTTAATAGTTTTTACTAATTTTGCATGAGCTCTGTTCATGCTACCAATTTCCCATGTTCACCAACATTCTTGAAATAAAGCCAGCTTGAGATTGACACCAAACATTACATATCTTACTCACTCATTCTTTCCTTTATCTAATAAAAGGGGTTTATAAATGCTGATTACATCTTTAAAGTTATGAAGAATAATCAAACATACACACAGGAATAAAACATACTGAGTAAATATATGTAGCCTATATGTGTTTTGCCCTACTGGCACATTTTAAAGATGTTTAAAATAGTGTCCATTTCGTTTGCCTGTTCACGGAAAGGCATGTCTTCCGGAGGTCGAGAGAGTGTCCAGGTGTGATGGATTCTCCCCCCAGCTCGGGGTGAAGCTGTAAAACTGTCTGCTTTGTTTCCCGGATCGCCAATTTACACCCTTGGTTTTGGGGTCTACTTCAAAGCATCTGGCCTTGTGAAGTTTCTTGCAGCTTCGTCTCACAGACACTCATATCTGATCGCGAATCAGATAAGTTTATCAGGATGGCGACATGCATGCTAGGAGAAGGTCTCTGGACTGTGGTCCGTTGATTGCTCTCTGTCTGTGGGAGCCCCGTTATTTGCTACACTGCCGTCTGATCGATTCTACCTGCAGTCTATCCTCTGGGTATCATCTCCGGACTAACGGTCAGACGGAGCAGACCAAACAACAACTGGAGCGCTACCTGAGATGCTTCGTCGCAGATCACCAGCACTCTTGGGCCCGCTACCTCATCTGGGAACAACTATCACTCAACCTTCACACCTCGTCTGCTGCAAACTTAAGCCCATTTGAGGTATGCAACGGTTTCCAACCCTCCATGTTCCAACACCAGGAACTGGAGGTTGATGTACTGTCGGCCCAACAGTTGGTCCGCCGGTGTCGACGGTTGTGGCGCCAAGCCAACCACTCCATCCAACAAGCCAACGCCCGCTACACCACTCAACATCGCCGTCGACACCCTCCGAGACAATTGTTCCACGTACGTGACAAAGTATGGCTCTCAACGGAAAAATCTTCACCTTCACACTGAGTCAAGAAAGCTTTCACCTAGTTACATCGGCCCATATTGGATCAGACACCAGATCAATCCTGTCACCTACCGGCTCCAGCGCCTGCGGCGCTCCAAATCCACCCAGTGTTCCACACTTCTCAGCTGAAGCCCTTCATCACATCACTTTGACAAGGCCACTCCAAAACATTAATTTTGTTTTTTGAAACATTCAGAGGTGGACTTGCTGGTGTGTTTAAGATCATTGTCCTACTGCATAACCCAAGTGCACTTCAGCTTGAGGTCACTAATAATGACCGGACATTCTACTACAGGATATTTTAGTAGAATGCAGCATTCATATTTCTATACGTTATTGAAAGCCGTCTGGGTCCTGAAGCTGCAAGCCTCAGACCATCACACACAGACCTGTTTCACTTTTGGTATGACCTTTTTTTTTTTTTTTACGGAATGCTTTGCTAATTTTACACCAGAAGTAATTGGTTGCATACAAAAAAAAGTTCAGCTTTTGTTCCATCCGTCTACAGTATATATCCCCAAAAGTCTTGGTGATTTTCAAAATATTTCTAATAAAAACCCTTCCCGTTGGAATCACCTTGGAACTCTTCCTTGGATGACATTTTTGTCTCTTTCTTATTATTGAATCATGAACACTGAGCACATGAGCACATTTTAGCAGATATTGTATTAAAAGTCTCGTCGTAGTATCACATCATATTTATGGAACATGAAATTATCACACAGACAAAATAATAAATAAAAAGGGGATTAAGTGTATATTAAGCATTTCACTGCATATCGTACTGTGTATGACTGTGTATGTGACAAATAAAATTTTAATTTTAATATATTTTGCATTTTTTTTATTTAATTTTATTTATTTATTTTTGAGTGGTACTGTAATCTAACACAAAAGGTTTGAAAAACGTCCTGCTCCATAAACTACCTGAAGTGATATTTTGATAATTTCTCGTTCTACCTTGTGTGTGTTGTGGCCATTCTGGCTGTTAGTTTTGCAAATACTTTAAAGTTATCTCCAATATGGTCGTTTATATCCATCCCAGGCAAGCAAAAAAATAGAGTTTGTGTAAAAAATGTACAGCTTTTAGGCTACTCACTTTGTAATGTTATTCAGGTTCATTGCTTAATTTTGTTCCAATAGCTTATGTAGGTTATTTTTTCTAAACGTGATATCAAAGTAATTTCATAGTTGTAATAAATAATTTATTAATAATACATGAGGCGTTTCATGAAAGCACTATCTATTTATTTTTATGTACCCTAGTCTCTTAGCTACAATGAGCTAAAATTGGTTTATTTTTACAGGGTACAAGGATTGAATTACAGAGCTGCTGATAAAAAAAGTCATACATGCATAAAAATAAAGCAGACATCACTTTGTGCTGAATTCCATGCTATTTTCATGACCATCTCAATGCAGGTGCAGTGAAACCATCGATTACAAGCATAATTCGTTCCGGAAGCGGGCTCACACACACATTAACCCTCTGAGGTCCGAGGTGATTTTGGAGCCCTTGAGATGTTTGGACTTGCTCTGATATTTGTGCTTTTTTCAGCTACTTATAATATATTATTGACCAACCTGTATTTTTCTTGTAATCAGTACAAACTGTTCTACAATAATACGTGATCAAAATGAATGTATGTGGTTGCATTTTTCAGGAAAAAAATATTATGCGTGGTTAGTAAGTTTTGTGAAAAAAAGTAGCTGAAATCAGGCCATGAAACTCATACAGACAATTTGTTCACAAGACATTGTTTCACAATGGCTGGTGGACTAGTGTTTTTGCTTCAAAATGATGTGAAAATGATCTTGTTTACTTGCTCACAGAAAACAATATAGTGATTAACACTTTTTAAGTCACTTTTTGAGTGTAAAGGGTCTATGCGAGAACGCGTGATCTATCATTACTAATGCAGTGATTCACACCTGAGAAGACAAAGGCCTGCATACTGATCTGCATAATGAGCCATCAGACAGGTAGTGTATGTGACTGAGAGAGGAGAGTTACAAGAAAGAATCTGAGGATAAAATAAGTTTATATATTTTCAGTGTTTAGGTTATTTGAGAATGTATTTGACACACACAAAAAAAATCTTGAGATTCATTTGCGAGTTCAGTTAAACAGTTTATTAGGAACAATCAAAGTTGACTTTTTAACAGCATTACTGCAGTCACTATAATACTATAAAGTCACAGAAAATATAGCTAACAAGAATATATAAAATTATATATATATATATATATGTGTGTGTGTATGTATATATATATATATTATAATATAGAAAACAACAGCTCTTTGTAATTACCAGAACAAATGACTTTACCAATACTCCTACTACATTTTTTCTACAATACACTACAATTTACTATGATGAATATATTGTATTATATATTTATATAATATAGTTATATTTAACTAACATCTATGATATACTGAATGTGCACTTACTCGTGGTTCTCCAGCGAACTCGAAACTGAACGACACTCACGTGACTTTCTTGTGCACGGCGCCGGTGATGCAGCCACAGTCCTAAACAAAAAAGAAAATTGAAAGTTGAAGAATGGACGAGTATACAATCATTCACAAACAACAGCTGGTGAACAATTTGACCATTTGAAACACGGTCTAAACAATACAAAACACGTGTATATATACAGTGGTGTGAAAAACTATTTGCCCCCTCCTGATTTCTTATTCTTTTGCATGTTTGTCACACAAAATGTTTCTGATCATCAAACACATTTAACTATTAGTCAAAGATAACACAAGTAAACACAAAATGCAGTTTTTAAATCAGGGGTTTTATTATTTAGGGAGAAAAAAAATCCAAACCTACATGGCCCTGTGTGAAAAAGTAATTGCCCCCTGAACCTAATAACTCGTTGGGCCACCCATAGTAGCAATAACTGCAATCAAGCATTTGCGATAACTTGCAACGAGTCTTTTACAGCGCTCTGGAGGAATTTTGGCCCACTCATCTTTGCAGAATTGTTGTAATTCAGCTTTATTTGAGGGTTTTCTAGCATGAACCGCCTTTTTAAGGTCATGCCACAACATCTCAATAGGATTCAGGTCAGGACTTTGACTAGGCCACTCCAAAGTCTTCATTTTGTTTTTCTTCAGCCATTCAGAGGTGGATTTGCTGGTGTGTTTTGGGTCATTGTCCTGCTGCAGCACCCAAGATCGCTTCAGCTTGAGTTGACGAACAGATGGCCGGACATTCTCCTTCAGGATTTTTTGGTAGACAGTAGAATTCATGGTTCCATCTATCACAGTAAGCCTTCCAGGTCCTGAAGCAGCAAAACAACCCCAGACCATCACACTACCACCACCATATTTTACTGTTGGTATGATGTTCTTTTTCTGAAATGCTGTGTTACTTTTATGCCAGATGTAACGGGACACGCACATTCCAAAAAGTTCAACTTTTGTCTCGTCGGTCCACAAGGTATTTTCCCAAAAGTCTTGGCAATCATTGAGATGTTTTTTAGCAAAATTGAGACGAGCCTTAATGTTCTTTTTGCTTAAAAGTGGTTTGCGCCTTGGAAATCTGCCATGCAGGCCATTTTTGCCCAGTCTCTTTCTTATGGTGGAGTCGTGAACACTGACCTTAATTGAGGCAAGTGAGGCCTGCAGTTCTTTAGATGTTGTCCTGGGGTCTTTTGTGGCCTCTCGGATGAATTGTCTCTGCGCTCTTGGGGTAATTTTGGTTGGCCGGCCACTCCTGGGAAGGTTCACCACTGTTCCATGTTTTTGCCATTTGTGGATAATGGCTCTCACTGTGGTTCACTGTAGTCCCAAAGCTTTAGAAATGGCTTCATAACCTTTACCAGACTGATAGATCTCAATTACTTTTGTTCTCATTTGTTCCTGAATTTCTTTGGATCTTGGCATGATGTCTAGCTTTTGAGGTGCTTTTGGTTTACTTCTCTGTGTCAGGTAGCTCCTATTTAAGTGATTTCTTGATTGAAACAGGTGTGGCAGTAATCAGGCCTGGGGGTGACTACAGAAATTGAACTCAGGTGTGATAAACCACAGTTAAGTTATTTTTTAACAAGGGGGGCAATCACTTTTTCACACAGGGCCATGTAGATTTGGAGTTTTTTTTCTCCCTTAATAACGTAAACCTTCATTTAAAAACTGCATTTTGTGTTCAATTATGTTATCTTTGACTAATAGTTAACGGCTTTTGATGAGCAGAAACATTTACAGATGTCGCCATTAAAAACGCGCGTTTCGAGAAAAGGGATCCCGTGACTTGCCGCGGCTTTGCGCGGCTGCGTGTGGGAAGCTGTGAACATGCCCTTCATTACCTGTAGGGGGCAGTCGTGTTTCAGTCTGAAGTATTGTTTGTCTACTGAAGCCGAAAATGTGTGCAAATTAAACCGCGCATGCATGTTTGGAGACGCTGTGCCCGCGCTGTGGATCAGTCGGTTGGGAATCATCACGGAGGTACAACACGGTGTGGCTGCAGCTGGAGTTTGTCGTGTTCGAGGTAAGTTTAGCTTTCTTTTTTGGATGTGATTCTCGCTTTCATGACTCCCAATTAATGTTCATCTTAATCTCAGGATGTACAATTAGCAATATTTCAGTTTTTAATGGTGTGGAGATTCACAAAACACCGTTTTCGTGTAAAAACCTGAACCTACGGAGCCCCCCAGGGGTCCTGTGGTAAAAAAATAAATAAATAAATAAAATAATAACGAACCGAGCGCGCAGATTAATACACCGAGATGCGTGTTTCTTACCCCCACACCTCGTGAAAACGGTGTGTTCAGACAAAGACTCGTGAGATGCCATTTCTGAACAAACTGAGTCGTGTGTGTTAAAGCATTAAATGGTAAAAGAGCACTAGCAATAAACGTTTTTTTTTTCTGAAGCCGAACTTTATTAATGAGTTACGAGTAAAGAACCTGTACATATGTTCATACAGTATTGACAGCAGCTCTAATTTGTCTAAATCGCATTGGAGACAATAAAAATAAGTCGAGTCATCCTGTGACCTTGCAAGCTTAATCTTTCCACACATGATTCTTGCTTCTCACTTTTTCCTTAATCCCTCGCTGATCTATGTTGTATTTTTCTAACGGTGCCAGAAACTTTGTGTTAGTAGCACTGCTTGACATGCTTGATGCCTTCCTCTTTTGTAATTTGCTTTGGATAAAGGCAAACTTACAAAAGATGAAGAAATGCCTAAATGTAGTTGTACGAATAAAAGATTATGTAATGATACAATGTAAATATTTTCACAGAAACAAAGCGTAAAGATGAGACGTGAATCTGAAGAGGATCTCTTTGATGATTGCCTGGTAAAGCATTGTTTTCTTATTAATTATACAATTTATTAATACCTTGAATATAGTGTTTGTTGTATTGGACAGAAGCATATAAATGCAAATGAATATATAAATCTGAGTAATTATTG